>CM054130.1:75394119-76594119 GCA_028751855.1 Ambrosia trifida
TTATTATTATTTATTATTTATTATAATTTAATATTATTATTATTATTATTATTATTTAATATTATTATTGTTGTTTTGCATTTCAGGCCGTTAAATATTAGGACTATGACGCAGATGAAGGTGGCAGCACGGGTCCCTCGCAGCAACCCAGCCGCTTACTACCAGCGTGCCTTCGGACCTCCTGGCGACCGTGGCGAGCATTTTGTGCCAGAGCCGCTCAGACATCTCGATGGGCCGATTGCCCCTGAGGTCCAGATGCCACACGTTGCCGACGGCGACCCACCGGTGGATGTAGAGATGCCAGACCCCCCCGTTGATGAGCTACAGCGTCCTGCCCGCGTTTATCATGCTGTCAGGTTGCATGATAGCACGACCCAGGTACTTCAGCAGATCCTGGATCAGTTGGGGTCGATGCGGGGTGACATGGCGTCGATGCGGGGTGACATGCGGTGGCTGTTAGAGAGCGAGAATGAGAGACGACGAGCAGCTGGTTTGGAGCCGCGTCCACTTCCAGATTGGGCGTCTAGCAGTCAGCATGGTGGGGCGTCCACCAGTCAGCCGGGTGGGTCGGATCAGCCGGGTGGGTCGGATCAGCCGGGTGGGTCGGGTTAGACGGGTGGGTTATATTTCTTGGGAATCGTACATTTTGAACTCATAGTTTATTTAAATTTTGGAATATTTATGTTTATTTATGCTTTATTGTTCGTTTTGAATGTTTATTGAACTCATAGTTTATGTAAATTTTTGGAATATTTATGCTTATTTATGGTTTATTGTTCGTATTTTGGTTTCGTTTAGTTCGGCAACATAAACGACATTCGTTCATATTCATATACACAATTATATTAAAAAGATCATATTATACAAATAAAAAAAAACATTTATAAAAAACCAAACATTTATAAAAAACCAAATATCTATAAAAACCAAACATTCAAACCCATTTTAAACATCCACACTACACTTACACTTATAAAAAAACAAAATAATCATCACCTAATCATTGCCAATGATTACCAATGATTGGATTGGATTTAAACCATTAGACGGGCCGTCTGGGCCTGGACAGCCCGTCCTTTTGCCTTTAGACGGGCCGTCTGGGCCTCGACAGCCCGTCCGTTTGCCTTTTTGGCCCTCCACGGGCTGTCCAGGTCTCGACGACCCGTGGAGGGGTTGTGCAAATAAAAACCCTAGTTGTGCAAATAACCGGACCCTTTATTTTAGTCATTTAGTTCTATTAAAGTTCTTTATTAATTATGTATTTATTTATTATTTTTAACAGAAAAAGAGAGTATAGATTTTTTATTTATTTCTAGTAGGTGTATAATAACCATTATACAACTTTAAAGAAAAGTTTATTACTATCTGACACTAAAACATTTTATTAACATTAGCTTTTTTTAAATACTTTAAGCTAGACAGTAAAATATATATGGTACAATAATTGAAAAAAACAACTAACAGTGGTCGTACTTCATGAGTAATGGCTGATGGGGTAGTGTGTGTTAAATATTTTATTTTATCCAATTTGCTAGATTCAATTGTTATCATGTAAGATCAATTCGGATAAATTTATACATGATGTGACATTAACTAATTTTTTATATATTAAGTACAGTTATAAAAGAAGTGTAGGGATTTATTAACAGAAAAGTTACAGGAGAAGTACTCTGTTAATCCATAAGAATATGCAAAATGTAGATTGTGTTAGGCATGTTGACTTTAAGGGGATTCAAGAAAGAAAACAAGTAGACATTTAATATAAAAAATTCTTGTTACATCTGCTAAAACACTTACTTACTTAGTGGTGGATGTCTTTAGCATTAGATCTTCTATAGAGGATCAACTTGATACTGAACCGATCCCGGTATCAAATACATCGATATAGATATTCGTCAAAATTTGGTGCGGATATCGAAAATATACAGTACGGTACCGGTATTTTAAGGTAAAATACCGAACATATACCGCTCGGAAAATATCGATTTTTGCTAAAAATTGGTATCAAAAATGAAACCGGTATCGGGATCGGTTCAGTATCGATATTTTTAGTATTTAATACCAAAATACTCATCCCTACTTTACTTCTATGCGCATAAAAACATTTATGTGTAAATTTTTTTGAAAGGTAAATTTCATCAAAACAAAACCGGCCAATCTACAAAACCGGGCCGGCCACCAACACAAAAACTCACTTAATTACAAAATTACGCCAATCTGACCAAGACATAGACTTAAGACAAACTCTATTCTTCCCCCGATTGAAACCAACGGATTTGACTTCGCTGATAATGTCTTCCATCCTAACCGTCTTGTTTACGAACTTGAAAGCATTCCTCACTCTCCAAATACTCCAACAGTCTATAATAATGATACCGTGAAGGATCTCTTGTTCCTTACCCTTAAGACCCGAATATTTATGGAACTTCAAAAGATCTCTAGTCGAAAAAGCAAAGAAATTCTGGACAAATACCACCTAATATATTGAAACTTATATTAAGTTAGTCATATATCAGTTTTATTATTGTTTTGACTAATCCATGGGCAAGAGTATAGATATGTAATAATGCAGTTTAATAAATTTATCATTATTAATGTGTACTTTATATTAATGTTGAAGTTAAATAAAATTAAAAGAACTAGGACTAGATATTTATTTCCTACAAGCTAGTAACATTACAAGGTGGCAACCTAGGTGTATAAATTGAAGTTTCATTGTTGAGGGGCCTACATGTTATTTACAAAAGAAGAGGGTAAAAAAAGTATATGTCAAACTATTGACGAAATAATATCCTGTAAAAGCTTGATAAAGGCAAATTAAAGTCAGAATAACGGATCGTGCTGGTTGATTCTATGTTGGTCAAATTAACAAGAATAATAATACTTCATTCACTATGTTTGACCAAAAGTATAGGGCCATACAACTAAACCATGTGTGCTCATGCTCATTTTACACTACACAACACATGTGACTCAACTACCATTATTTAATGATCCTAGTCATATTACTCACGTGGCTCACAATATATTTTAAATAAGGTTCATGACTAAATAATTTTAGGGTGATCAACTGATTATTGTATGGTTTAGAAGGTTTTATTTTTATAGGGCTCGGTCTATTCCCACCCCCCACCTTCTATTTCCACCCCTTCAAAGCGCCTCGCTTAGGCTTAAGCGAGGCGCTTTGAATTCAATCAGAGGAGGTCAGTACGAGGGGGCAGAAAAAACTGATTTTGAATTCGAAGCGCCTCGCTTAGACCTAAGCGAGGCCCTCGCTTAGACCTAAGCGAGGCTCTTCGGATCAAATTTTTTTTTTTTGATCTTTTGAGTTAGTTTTTTGTTTTTTTTAATATAATTATTATAAAAAATGTTCTTTTGACAAACGTCTGGCTAACCTGAATTTCCTTTGGATCAAAATGTCAACTTTTTCCTGCCACCCTCGTATGGTTTGGCTAACCTGTCCAGTTATCAATCTCACTGTCCAACAACTGAATTTTACTTGCTTGCATGAAAAGTAATGATCTGAATTTTACTTGCTTGCATGAAAAGTAATGATCAGGAACATTCCAAATAACCGTCCAATTTCAGCTTTTGTTTAACTCATGATATATCCACCAAATCATTTCTTCAAGTTCATTTCACCAAAAAAGGCATAACTGTAATGATCAGAAACATTCTAAATAACTGTTCAATTTCAGCTTTTGTTTAACTATTGTAGCAACTTCCATAGAGAAGTTATCAATCTCACTGAGATGATATCTTCTCTTTAGGTTTTGGAATTAATGAAACAACTTTTCAGTTGTTATCCAAGAGATAGCGGTCAACGATGAAGACAACCTGAAAACAACCGGATACCATGGATCAGAGAGATTCAAGCTAATTAAACTCATATCTCAAGGTGGACTTAAGCACCTGAACGGGAAGTTGAAATTTTGAATGATGTTCGTCGACTACACTCACGGTATGTGCATCACGTATTTTCATTCTTTCCTTGATCTGCAATATTTGAAAATTATCATTTCTTGACATGCTTGGTAACACCTTGATCTGCAATATTTGAAAATTATCATTTCTTGACATGCTTGGTAACACCTTGATCTGTAATATCTGAAAATTATCATTTCTCGAAAAGTAATTAAAAACACTTAAAATTGAATTAAAAACAATTGTTGCGAGTTAGGTTTAGTCGGAGGACCACGTACAATGATTCATCAAAGTTGTACAAAGCTGGATGTTTTTACTGGAAAACCAAAACGAGCAATTAACGAAGCGAAACTGAGAGATATAATTTTCTTGGCTTGGAAACAACTTAAAAGAACCAAAAATGAATTAAAATTATTTTTTGGTGATTAACAAATAATTTTAAATAATTAAAAGAAAATCAAATTTTTTTTAAAAAAGGCCAAAGCACCTCGCTTTGGTCAAAGAGAGGCGCTTTAGTGCCTCGCTTTGGTCAAAGCGAGGCGCTTTAGTGCCTCGCTTTGACCAAAACGAGGTGCTTTAGTGGTTTGATTAGACCACAGGCGCCTCGCTTTGACCAAAGCGAGGTGCTTTGGCCTTTTTTTTAAAAAAATTTGATTTTCTTTTAATTATTTAAAATTATCTGTTAATCACCAAAAAATAATTTTAATTCATTTTTGGTTCTTTTAAGTTGTTTCCTAGCCAAGAAAATTATAACTCTCCGTTTCGCTTCGTTAATTGCTCGTTTTGGTTTTCCAGTAAAAACATCCAGCTTTGTACAACTTTGATGAATCATTGTACGTGGTCCTCCGACTAAACCTAACTCGCAACAATTGTTTTTAATTCATTTTTAAGTGTTTTTAATTACTTTTTGAGAAATGATAATTTTCAGATATTACAGATCAAGGTGTTACCAAGCATGTCAAGAAATGATAATTACTTTTTGATAGTCTTGATACTTTTTAACAATCGGATTGTTTTTCGAGAGAAAGGAACTAAGTTGCAAATATGATAATAATCAAACTCGTATCTCAAGCCGGTGTAATTACTTTCAAGTTTTTTAGAATCATTGAAGACACCACATCATTGTACAAACCGACGATCATTCAAAATTTAAAGTTACCGCTAACCTCTGTGCCATCATCGACTACAGCAAACCGACGATCTTCCTCCACGGCACTCCTAATGGGCCTCTCTTTATTTCACGGTACGATTTGTGTTTTTGTTGCTTTATAAATAATAAGTTTTGTGTTTATCAAACCCTAACGTCTGAGCAATGATTTATTAAATCGTTTTACTAATTTCCGATTCTTGATACTTTCATAAATCGTTTTACTAATTTCCAATTTTTGATAATAATAAATTATTATAATAATAAAACAAAGGAACTAAATTACAAATATAATAAATAATAATAATAATAATAATAATAATAATAATAATGTAATATAGTCATTGTTAACTCAAAAAAGTCAACCTTTGTTGACTCATAGGAGTCTTGAAGACGAAATGAATTTTACAAGATACTTGAAACAAGGTATGGATATGGAGAATAAATATTTGACTATACGTGGTTGATGATGTCAAGTTTAATTCGTTGATTCATTTGGAAATCGAAAACGCCTATCGTCACTCTGTATAGAGAAGAAAATCAACAACCGAATATTTAGTTCTCTCTGAACTTCAGCTTCCAAAATACGACGTCGTTGTAGCTCATATGTTATTATCTCTTCTCTTATTCTCTGTTTCTCTAGTTCTTGATGGATTATTGCTCTCATATCGACTCTCACAATTATTCACAATTTTATACATACAACACACCTTCATCGTTGACCGTACTGTTCTTCTTGATCTTTTATGTATGAATAGTGACCCTCTGGCAAACCTACCTCTGTTTTGAATTTGTTGCTTCCATAGAGAAGTTATCAATCTCACTGTAATGATCAGGAACATTCCAAATAACTGTATAATTTCGTACAAGATTCCTTTGCAAGCAAGTCAAATTCAGTTGTTAGACCAACTTGAGATATGAGTTTGATTAGCTTGAATCTCTTTGATCCATGGTATCCAGTCTTCAAGGTGGACTTAAGCACCTGAACGGGAAGTTGAAATTTTGAATGATGTTCGTCGACTGCACCAAACACACTACAATTATTCACAATTTTATACATACAACACACCTTCATCGTTGACCGTACTGTTCTTCTTGATCTTGATCTTCACACTTGCTTTTGACAAAGGTCTGGCTGACCTGAAGTTCCTTTGCAACCAGGTAAAAAGGAACTAAGTTGCAGATATAAAAATCCATCACATCACGATTATACTCTTTATGTATGAATAGTGACCCTCTAAGTGTGGTATGCTCAAAGATTTAATTTAAAATTATTTTGTAAGGATTTATTTATAGATTAATGAAACAACTTTTCAGTTGTTATCCGAGAGATAGCGGTCAACGATGAAGACAGCCTGAAAGTGGATACCATGGATCAGAGAGATTCAAGCTAATTAAACTCATATCTCAAGCCGGTGCAAGTTATGTTGTAGCATCTTTGATCATCTTCTTGTAATTACTTGACAGATATCTCTCTGAGATGATAGCTTCTCTTCAGATTCTGAAAGTGGATACCATGGATCAGAGAGATTCAAGCTAATTAAACTCATATCTCAAGCCGGTGCAAGTTATGTTGTAGCATCTTTGATCATCTTCTTGTAATTACTTGACAGATATCTCTCTGAGATGATAGCTTCTCTTCAGATTCTGAAAGTGGATACCATGGATCAGAGAGATTCAAGCCAATTAAACTCATAGGTAAGAACATTGTGGATGAGGATTGTTTATCTTCCCATTGATTTCAAGTATGTTGCCAAATAACTGTTCAATTTCAGCTTTTGTTTAACTATTTTAGCAACTTCCATAAAGAAGTTATCAATCTCACTTCTCACTGTCCATGTTTACCTTCAACGTCCAACGGTAATGAGTAACCTAGTAACCTCTACAATGATGTGATTTGTTTTTAAATAAGGAGGTATATGTACAATGAACTTTTTACGCTAAATAAAACCGATTAATGGCAGGTTTGCCAGAGGGTCACTATTCATACACACAACTTTTTGCTCTAGTGGTGTGCTCTACCTTTTTGACAAACACCTGGCTAACCTGTCCAGTTATCAATCTCATTGGCAATCATCCGCTGCATGCTTTTCGCAGCCTTCACTGAAAAGAACCCTAGTAGTGGTTTTCATCTCTTTACCTGTAAACTCATATCTCAAGTCGGTGCAAGTTATGTTGAAGCTCATATGTTATTATCTCTTCTCTTATGCTCTCATATCATGGATCAGAGAGATTTAAGCTAATTAAACTCATATCTCAAGTTGGTCTAACAACTGAATTTGACTTGCTTGCATAGGAATCTTGTACAAAATCATTCTCACATGAATATCCTTTGATGAATGTATTAGGGGTTGGAAACTCTGAAGACCAATGACCCTCTAGCAAACCTCCGTTAAGGGTCTTCAGAGTTTCCATGGGAAGGTAAACATATATAACATTCTCTTCTTCTTCCCTTACAAATCACTTTGCCATTAATACAAATCACATTGTGCATGACATTACATTCTGCATGTGTCATTTCATAACTTGCACCGGCTTGAGATATGAGTTTAATTAGCTTAAATCTCTCTGATCCATTGTATCCACTTTCAACTAAATCTTTCTCTGATCGCTACTGTTGATTGGTATATAGAGAGCAAACCGACGATCATTCAAAATTTAAAGTTACCATGGATCAGAGAGATTCAAGATAATTAAACTCATATCTCAAGCCGGTGCAAGTTATGTTGTAGCTCATATGTTATTATCTCTTCTCTTATTCTCTCTTTCTCAAGTTCTCGATGGATTATTGCTCTCATATCATGGATCAGAGAGATTTAAGCTAATTAAACTCATATCTAACTGTAATGATCGCTACGGTTAGTGGATACCATGGATCAGAGAGATTCAAGCTAATCAAACTCCGGGCAACCCTTGTTTGATTATACTCGTGTACAACCTTTATCTCTTTATGTATGAATAGTGACCCTCTGACAATGATCAGAAACATTCCAAAATAACTGTAATGATCGCTACTGTTGATTGGTATATAGAGAGCAAACCGACGATCATTCAAAATTTAAAGGTACCGCTAACCTCTGCGCCATCATCGTTGACAGATATCTCTCTGAGATGATAGCTTCTCTTCATATTCTGATTGCACCAGTGGAATTGGAATTGGAATTGGAATTGGAATTAATGAGACAACTTTTCAGTTGTTATCCGAGAGATAGCGGTCAACGATGAAGACAACCTGAAAACAACCGGATATCATGGATCAGAGAGATTTAAGCTAATTAAACTCATATCTCAAGTTGGTCTAACAACTGAATTTGACTTGCTTGCATAGGAATCTTGTACAAAATCATTCTCACATGAATATCCTTTGATGAACGTATTAGGGGTTGGAAACTTTGAAGACCAATGACCCTCTAGCAAACCTCCGTTAAGGGTCTTCAGAGTTTCTATGGGAAGGTAAACATATATAACATTCTCTTCTTCTTCCCTTACAAATCACTTTGCCATTAATACAAATCACATTGTGCATGACATTACATTCTGCATGTGTCATTTCATAACTTCCACCGGCTTGAGATATGAGTTTAATTAGCTTAAATCTCTCTGATCCATTGTATCCACTTTCAACTAAATCTTTCTCTGATCGCTACTTTTGATTGGTATATAGAGAGCAAACCGACGATCATTCAAAATTTAAAGTTACCATGGATCAGAGAGATTCAAGCTAATTAAACTCATATCTCAAGCCGGTGCAAGTTATGTTGTAGCTCATATGTTATTATCTCTTATCTTATTCTCTCTTTCTCAAGTTCTCGATGGATTATTGCTCTCATATCATGGATCAGAGAGATTTAAGCTAATTAAACTCATATCTAACTGTAATGATCGCTACGGTTAGTGGATACCATGGATCAGAGAGATTCAAGTTAATCAAACTCCGGGCAACCCTTGTTTGATTATACTCGTGTACAACATTTATCTCTTTATGTATGAATAGTGACCCTCTGAGAATGATTAGAAACATTCCAAAATAACTGTAATGATCGCTACTGTTGATTGGTATATAGAGAGCAAACCGACGATCATTCAAAATTTAAAGTTACCGCTAACCTCTACGCCATCATCGTTGACAGATATCTCTCTGAGATGATAGCTTCTCTTCAGATTCTGATTGCACCGGTGGAATTGGAATTGGAATTGGAATTGGAATTAATGAGACAACTTTTCAGTTGTTATCCGAGAGATAGCGGTCAACGATGAAGACAACCTGAAAACAACCGGATACCATGGATCAGAGAGATTCAAGCTAATTAAACTCATATCTCAAGTTGGTCTAATAACTGAATTTGACTTGCTTGCATAGGAATCTTGTACAAAATCATTCTCACATGAATATCCTTTGATGAATGTATTAGGGGTTGGAAACTCTGAAGACCAATGACCCTCTAGCAAACCTCCGTTAAGGGTCTTCAGAGTTTCCATGGGAAGGTAAACATATATAACATTCTCTTCTTCTTCCCTTACAAATCACTTTGCCATTAATACAAATCACATTGTGCATGACATTACATTCTGCATGTGTCATTTCATAACTTGCACCGGCTTGAGATATGAGTTTAATTAGCTTAAATCTCTCTGATCCATTGTATCCACTTTCAACTAAATCTTTCTCTGATCGCTACTGTTGATTGGTATATAGAGAGCAAACCGATGATCATTCAAAATTTAAAGTTACCATGGATCAGAGAGATTCAAGCTAATTAAACTCATATCTCAAGCCGGTGTAAGTTATGTTGTAGCTCATATGTTATTATCTCTTCTCTTATTCTCTCTTTCTCAAGTTCTCGATGGATTATTGCTCTCATATCATGGATCAGAGAGATTTAAGCTAATTAAACACATATCTAACTGTAATGATCGCTACGGTTAGTGGATACCATGGATCAGAGAGATTCAAGCTAATCAAACTCTGGGCAACCCTTGTTTGATTATACTCGTGTACAACCTTTATCTCTTTATGTATGAATAGTGACCCTCTGACAATGATCAGAAACATTCCAAAATAACTGTAATGATCGCTACTGTTGATTGGTATATAGAGAGCAAACCGACGATCATTCAAAATTTAAAGTTACCGCTAACCTCTGCGCCATCATCGTTGACAGATATCTCTCTGAGATGATAGCTTCTCTTCAGATTCTGATTGCACCGGTGGAATTGGAATTGGAATTAATGAGACAACTTTTCAGTTGTTATCCGAGAGATAGCGGTCAACGATGAAGACAACCTGAAAACAACCGGATACCATGGATCAGAGAGATTCAAGCTAATTAAACTCATATCTCAAGTTGGTCTAACAACTGAATTTGACTTGCTTGCATAGGAATCTTGTACAAAATCATTCTCACATGAATATCCTTTGATGAATGTATTAGGGGTTGGAAACTCTGAAGACCAATGACCCTCTAGCAAACCTCCGTTAAGGGTCTTCAGAGTTTCCATGGGAAGGTAAACATATATAACATTCTCTTCTTCTTCCCTTACAAATCACTTTGCCATTAATTCAAATCACATTGTGCATGACATTACATTCTGCATGTGTCATTTCATAACTTGCACCGGCTTGAGATATGAGTTTAATTAGCTTAAATCTCTCTGATCCATTGTATCCACTTTCAACTAAATCTTTCTCTGATCGCTACTGTTGATTGGTATATAGAGAGCAAACCGACGATCATTCAAAATTTAAAGTTACCATGGATCAGAGAGATTCAAGCTAATTAAACTCATATCTCAAGCCGGTGCAAGTTATGTTGTAGCTCATATGTTATTATCTCTTCTCTTATTCTCTCTTTCTCAAGTTCTCGATGGATTATTGCTCTCATATCATGGATCAGAGAGATTTAAGCTAATTAAACTCATATCTAACTGTAATGATTGCTAGGGTTAGTGGATACCATGGATCAGAGAGATTCAAGCTAATCAAACTCCGGGCAACCCTTGTTTGATTATACTCGTGTACAACCTTTATCTCTTTATGTATGAATAGTGACCCTCTAACAATGATCAGAAACATTCCAAAATAACTGTAATGATCGCTACTGTTGATTGGTATATAGAGAGCAAACCGACGATCATTCAAAATTTAATGTTACCGCTAACCTCTGCGCCATCATCGTTGACAGATATCTCTCTGAGATGATAGCTTCTCTTTAGATTCTGATTGCACCGGTGGAATTGGAATTGGAATTGGAATTAATGAGACAACTTTTCAGTTGTTATCCGAGAGATAGCGGTCAACGATGAAGACAACCTGAAAACAACCGGATACCATGGATCAGAGAGATTCAACTGAATTTGACTTGCTTGCATAGGAATCTTGTACAAAATCATTCTCACATGAATATCCTTTGATGAATGTATTAGGGGTTGGAAACTCTGAAGACCAATGACCCTCTAGCAAACCTCCGTTAAGGGTCTTCAGAGTTTCCATGGGAAGGTAAACATATATAACATTCTCTTCTTCTTCCCTTACAAATCACTTTGCCATTAATACAAATCACATTGTGCATGACATTACATTCTGCATGTGTCATTTCATAACTTGCACCGGCTTGAGATATGAGTTTAATTAGCTTAAATCTCTCTGATCCATTGTATCCACTTTCAACTAAATCTTTCTCTGATCGCTACTTTTGATTGGTATATAGAGAGCAAACCGACGATCATTCAAAATTTAAAGTTACCATGGATCAGAGAGATTCAAGCTAATTAAACTCATATCTCAAGCCGGTGCAAGTTATGTTGTAGCTCATATGTTATTATCTCTTCTCTTATTCTCTCTTTCTCAAGTTCTCGATGGATTATTGCTCTCATATCATGGATCAGAGAGATTTAAGCTAATTAAACTCATATCTAACTGTAATGATCGCTACGGTTAGTGGATACCATGGATCAGAGAGATTCAAGCTAATCAAACACCGGGCAACCCTTGTTTGATTATACTCGTGTACAACCTTTATCTCTTTATGTATGAATAGTGACCCTCTGACAATGATCAGAAACATTCCAAAATAACTGTAATGATCGCTACTGTTGATTGGTATATAGAGAGCAAACCGACGATCATTCAAAATTTAAAGTTACCGCTAACCTCTGCGCCATCATCGTTGACAGATATCTCTCTGAGATGATAGCTTCTCTTCAGATTCTGATTGCACCGGTGGAATTGGAATTGGAATTGGAATTGGAATTAATGAGACAACTTTTCAGTTGTTATCCGAGAGATAGCGGTCAACGATGAAGACAACCTGAAAACAACCGGATACCATGGATCAGAGAGATTCAAGCTAATTAAACTCATATCTCAAGTTGGTCTAACAACTGAATTTGACTTGCTTGCATAGGAATATTGTACAAAATCATTCTCACATGAATATCCTTTGATGAATGTATTAGGGGTTGGAAACTCTGAAGACCAATGACCCTCTAGCAAACCTCCGTTAAGGGTCTTCAGAGTTTCCATGGGAAGGTAAACATATATAACATTCTCTTCTTCTTCCCTTACAAATCACTTTGCCATTAATACAAATCACATTGTTCATGACATTACATTCTGCATGTGTCATTTCATAACTTGCACCGGCTTGAGATATGAGTTTAATTAGCTTAAATCTCTCTGATCCATTGTATCCACTTTCAACTAAATCTTTCTCTGATCGCTACTGTTGATTGGTATATACAGAGCAAACCGACGATCATTCAAAATTTAAAGTTACCATGGATCAGAGAGATTCAAGCTAATTAAACTCATATCTCAAGCCGGTGCAAGTTATGTTGTAGCTCATATGTTATTATCTCTTCTCTTATTCTCTCTTTCTCACGTTCTCGATGGATTATTGCTCTCATATCATGGATCAGAGAGATTTAAGCTAACTAAACTCATATCTAACTGTAATGATCGCTACGGTTAGTGGATACCATGGATCAGAGAGATTCAAGCTAATCAAACTCCGGGCAACCCTTGTTTGATTATACTCGTGTACAACCTTTATCTCTTTATGTATGAATAGTGACCCTCTAACAATGATCAGAAACATTCCAAAATAACTGTAATGATCGCTACTATTGATTGGTATATAGAGAGCAAACCGACGATCATTCAAAATTTAAAGTTACCGCTAACCTCTGCGCCATCATCGTTGACAGATATCTCTCTGAGATGATAGCTTCTCTTCAGATTCTGATTGCACCGGTGGAATTGGAATTGGAATTGGAATTAATGAGACAACTTTTCAGTTGTTATCCGAGAGATAGCGGTCAACGATGAAGACAACCGGAAAACAACCGGATACCATGGATCAGAGAGATTCAAGCTAATTAAACTCATATCTCAAGCCGGTGCAAGTTATGTTGTAGCATCTTTGATCATCTTCTTGTAATTACTTGACAGATATCTCTCTGAGATGATAGCTTCTCTTCAGATTCTGAAAGTGGATACCATGGATCAGAGAGATTCAAGACGAATGTTGCAACATGAGTTCGACCAAGATGACACACGAAGCTTTAGACTCGAACCGGATCCAAGTATTACTGTAATGATCAGGAACATTCCAAATAACTATTCAATTTCAGCTTTTTTGACAACTTTTTGCTCTAGTGGTGTGCTCTACCTTTTTGACAAACACCTGGCTAACCTGTCCAGTTATCAATCTCACTGGCAATCATCGTTGGTAGCTATAGGTAAGAACATTGTGGATGGGATTGTTTATCTATCTTCCCATTGATTTCAAAGGATATTCATGTGAGAATGATTTCTTTGTAATTACTTTTTATTGTTTCGGATTGTAATTACTTTTCTATTGTTTAGCGCCGATCCGATTGTTAAAAGTATCAAGACTATGAAATTAGTAAAACAACTGAATTTTACTTGCTTGCATGAAAAGTTCAATTTCAGTTCAAACTTTTCAAACACCTGCAACATCTCAAGAGTCGAGGTGCTCTGAAAAAGACATCGTACAATGATTTGGACTTGCAATTTTCGGACTTGACAGATATCTCTCTGAGATGATAGCTTCTCTTCAGATTCTGAAAGTGGATACCATGGATCAGAGAGATTCAAATAACTGTTCAATTTCAGCTTTTGTTTAACTATTTTAGCAACTTCCATAGAGAAGTGATTTGTTTTAGATAAGGAGGTATATGTACAATGAACTTTTTACGCTAAATAAAACCGATTAATGTTATCTTTCATACAATTTAAGTGTAAAACTGATAGTTAACTAACATAATGATGAAGAAGTTAAACCATCAAAGCCTTTTAAAATACCTTGATGATCAGATGTTCAACTACTTTGATCAAGATGACATACACCTAATTTACACATATCCTTTGATGATGTCAAGTTTAAGTCATTGACAATGTTGAGGGTTATTACTTTGTTTAAGTCATTGACAATGTTGAGGGTTATTACTTTGTTTTTTATTTTTTTTAACTTTTTATAATTATTAAATTAAAAAAAAACAACAACTCAAAACATCAAAAAACTACCAAAATAAATTACCCCCTCCAAACGCCACGCTTAGGCCTAAGCGAAGCGCTTGGAGGGGGTTTAAATAGAAGCTGGGGGGTTTAAATATCACCACCCTTTTATAGTTCAAATTATTATAAGCTAAACTCTTAGCATATAATTATGTAAATAATTTTAAAAAACTTGAAAACTTTAAGAACAAAGCAATATTGGATTACTATTTATCATTGATTGATTACATTTTTTGAACTAAGGGAACTATGCTATCCTGTTTGGTACCAGACAATTTTAAAGCCAGTCCACAAACTGAACTGTGTAGTCTGGTTTGAAGAAGAAAACAACTGAAAATTTGAAATATATTTAAAAAAAACATGTGAAATCAAACCGAATGATTGGTTGAATATGCTTCATTGGTTTAAAGTGAATCATGAACATTATAACAAGCACAATGGCTGACATTGTAACTTGTTTATTGCCTATGATACACATGATATATTGTATACAAAAGCTTTTTATAAAAAAAAAAATCAACATTTCCTATTTCCTAAAAGCTTATAAAAAATCATGTTATGTTAATGACTTTTTAAAAGTGTAATTATTGATCATTGTTATGATGCCGTATTGTACTTTGTGATTCTACGGTATTGTATTTTGTGATTCTACGGTTGTACACTGTCTGTAGGGAAAAACCATGTGTTAGGAATTAGGATATTGAGCAAATGTCAGTTCGGTTTGGATTTTACACATAGCTGAAACCGATAACTAAAATTCGGTTTTGGAAAAAATCATAACTGAATAAAAACTGAATTAACAACTATATAGACGAGCATAGTAAAGAGATTATTTTATTGATATTTGTTGGGATGATTACAAATACTTGAATATAAGCACATACAATGCTTCGACTATAATCACTCTTTTTCAACTATCACAAAATTCTCTGAGTATGTGTTTGTGTGTGAAAAACAGAATGAATCCCTCCCCAAGGGAGAGGGGTATTTATAGGCTTTGCAACCGTCCAGTGATTGGTCGATTTGAGAATGACAATTGTTTTGGGCGGGTCCAACATGGTTGACAACTGTTGTTTATGTTTTGACAACATATACATAACCTCGATTGTAACTTATAGTGTTGAAATGTATGTTACCCTTGACAATTATAATAACCAAAATTATATGTTTATATTGGTTTTTGAACATTTTGCATAAGGTTTCTTTTGCAGGTCCAAAATAACATTTTATTATGTTATAATATTGTTGATATGGGTTGATGGATTGGCTGTTCTAGTGTGTGTTGATGGGAGCAAAGTCTGGTGGTTGTTTGTTTGTCCAGGAAGCCCAGGATGTGAGCCCATTGTCTTGTTTTTGTTCCAGGACCACTTGATCTAACCCACTTCGAATATAAGCTGATGATGGATTGCCAGCTTGGCAATTTGTCTGAAGAAACACAGTTGTGTTTTCACCGTTGGATCTCTTGATTCGTGGGCGTTGATCGCTCTAAACAAACACACTTTCTCAGCTATATATAGCTTTGGGTTTTGTTCATTGGCCACTTTTGCCTCTTTGATTATTGTTCAGTGTTCTCTCATTTTCACTCGTTCACATTCATAGATTAGGGTTTGTTGTTGTTTGATCATCTTGATCTAACAACCCTGTTTCTTTCTTGTGTATTTTGTGACAGATTATCATAAAGATAATCTTCGAGGGTTTGAGAGATTTGTAGTGAGGTTTTCTGTGTAATTTTGGTTAAAGATCTTGTACTATGATTGATTCTTTTATAATAAATCTGTGTCGACTTTTTTTGACATGGTATCAGAGCTCTGGTTGAGCTCTTGATCCGTTGTTGATTCCGCTGTTGATTCTGGTGAAGGGGATCTGTCCTGACTGTTCATCTTCTTTGGATCTTGGCTGTTCCAGATCTAGGGTTTGGTGTTTTTGAGGCATATCTTCTTCTTGCTCTCTGATATTCAACCCTAAGTGAAGATTGAATACTATGAGTTGTTTGGCAAACCCTAACTTGGGCTGTGCTTGGTGAGATTGTTCTTGTTTACTGTTCTTTGGTCTAGTGTTTGTCCTAAGGAGTCGTTTTCCAGGGCTTGAGTCCCTGTTTAGATCTAGGGTTTGTCCTGATCAATTGTTGGCTTCCTCATAAGAACCTGAACCGGCAATTATTGAGCGACGAACCGGTTTTCTGGATCACCTACGGGGCTTCGCTACTTTTGATCTTATTTGTGGTTAATCCATTGTGTTTTTGCTTATCTTGTTTGATTTGCTTGTTTATTATTCTGAGATCTTCTTGTATCTTGCTTGCTGTGTTTCTTTTCTATGGCTGATGATCCTGCTGCTACTGCTGCAGCAGCTGGTGTTGGTGCTGTTATTGATCATACTACAGTTAATGAAACCCTTATTAGTTAGTTAGATGCTAGTGACCCATTGTATTTACATCCTCCTGACGCTAGTAATTTGACCATTGTTACTGTTAAACTTAAAGGTTCTGAAAACTACTCGGTTTAGGCAAATGCATTAACCCTAGCTTTACAAGTGAAAAATAAATGGGGTTTCATTGATAAGTCATGTGTCAGGTCTCAAACTGATGTTGTGCTTGCCAGACAATGGGATAGATGTAATTCCATTGTCTTAACTTGGATTTTAAATTCTATCAGTGAGGAGTTATACATGGGTCATGTTTTTTCTAGACTTGCTAGTGATGTTTGGTCTGAGTTAAAATAAACATATGATAAAGTCGATGGATCTGTTGTCTTTGATTTATATCATAAAATAAATCAGTTTAGTCAAAATGGGATGCCTGTTTATGAGTATTACCATAAATTGAATATTATGTGGAAACAACTTGATCAAATTGTGCAATTACCTGCTTGTACTTATGATGCATCTAGAGAATTCAATAGTTTTAATAACATGATTAAACTAATGCAATTCCTTATGGGTCTTGATAGTGTTTATCAAAATGTTAGAACTAGTCCGTTGATTAAGGATGTGTTACCCTCTGTTAAATAGGCCTTTTCCATTGTCTCTAGGGAGCAGTCCCATAGAAATTCTACCAACACCTCTAAAAAGACTTAAAACACTGTTGATTTTTTCGCCAAAACTAATCAACTTATTGAGGCTAATAAAAGGAATAACAAAGCATCTAATCAAGGTCTTAAGTGTACTCATTGTAATAAAAATGGACATTCTATTGAGAGGTGTTTTGAATTGATTGGGTATCCTTCTTGGGCAAAGGCAGAGGGAATGCAAAAGAAAAAGGTTGTTACTAATAATTCTGTTTCTAATACTACTGATGCTCAGATTCCTTCTTTGTCTAGTGATCAAATATCTGAGTTGTTAACTTTGATTTCTGAAAGGAAAGTTGATGCATCTCAGAGTCACAATGTCACAGGTAGTCTGTTTTGTGATACCCCACATTTTCAGGTTAACACTTTTTACTGAACTCTAGTTAACTTGCATATTCACAGTGATCAAATACTTAACTAGGGTTAGTTAAGTAGGCTTAACATATGTTAGATGCTATTAACATATGTTATAAGTAGGAAAAACCTTGTTTTGTCACATACACGAGTCTTGCATCCCGAACGTTGGTGATTAATCTGACAAGCATAATAATAAGCACAATAGAATTCTGATGGACGTAGTGTTACATGTTTGTGTGGAGTACATGCTTATGTGAATTATCGCTTGACTAAGAATTAATATGTAAACCATGCAAGTTACGTGAACCTTATGATTGATATGTTATGAAATAATAAAAACAATAGTTTTTATGCAATTTAGGGTGATTAATATCATCGGGCCCGGTATTGGACTAGAACATGACTAACGGGTCCAGTTAATGGACTAAAAGGGGCCCTAATACCCAATTGCTTGGGGAACAAGTCAAGCCCTCTTATAATTAGGAGACAAAAAAATAAAAATAAAACCCTACCCTTTCTCCCTTGTTGCGCCGTGAACCCACCCCCATCCCCTTCCCTTTGATTTTCAACAAACATCAATCCTACTCATTCCTTCAAGCTAGTTGTGGTGCAATCTTTAGGCTTTGAGGACTCTTGCTTTGAAAGGTATAATCTTTACATATATTATGATGGTTATTAATGATTAAAAAGTTTAAAAATCATAAGGCATGCATACATATAAATCGCATAACACATGTTAGTAGGAGTTCTTGAATGTTCATTGTGTATTGATGATGATGATGGTTGTTAGTAATCATAATTAGGGTTTTTACATGATTATATATGTGTTTAATCAGAATAATATGAGTTATGCATGTATTAGAGATTTTTATGTATGATTAGGGTTTGCGAATAACTTGGGGAGCAAGTTTCAGTTTCTGGCAGATTCATTAAGGTGTTTTGTAGGGGCTGTATCTTGATGTTAAATTGGATGTTTTGATCGATGCATGAATAGATTGTAAATGGTCTTAGATTTTTAGAATGGGCAAAATCATCTGATTTGGATGTCTTTTGATATGTTTTTGGAATATTATTTGATTAAAGGTCATATCAGAATTTCGGAGTTATAAATTGAGTCAACTTTAAACGGGTATAACTCAAGTTTTACAAACAATTAAGTTATGAAATTTTAACAGGAGGTCAATATTGGAAAATTTTGGCTTTTCCAAGTAGATTCACCTCGTTTGGATGAATACACAAGTTTTGAGAATTTTTCTACTAAACTGACCTGTTGTGGAAAGTTTCTGGACATAGCTGTGTTGTATAAATTTTAATAATTTTTGTGTTTAGTTTTAGGACAAAACAAAAATATGGTTTATTAAATAAATCCCAAAGAATATTCAGTAAAAATTTGGGAGTTTAATTCATTGATTTGGTATTTTAAATAAATTAGTTTTCGTGGCACACAATCTGTCCTAAAAACGCAGATTGTGTATTATGTGTTTATGTGACGATTTGGGGTCTTATGTGATACGTATTTGATATGAACTTATATGAATACTTATAGGCGATGTATATAAGGTATAAAACTGACAATAATCATTATGATCACCAACGGGATACGTAGGACTTACTTGTGCATGTAGAGTCACTAGGCGTCATTACACGATTTGGAACTTTAGAAGTTTCGGACAATCAAGTTGCATGATGTGTTGGTATGCACATATACTCACCTAGTGACACTTGTAATAGGGAGTTGGTAGCTCGTTACTGTTTGAGGGATTTGGATCATTCGCGTGCAACCTAAGGTGAGTTTCACTACTCTTTTTCTCAAAAGCATGCGTCTCAGGGCGAGACAACTTTGGTAAACGTTTTTCTGGTCCAGTTTGTGACTACGCAGGTTTTGACTCCTTGTGTGGGTCGGGTTTACGATTCCTTGTGTAGATCGGATTTTCGATCAGTTTAAAACTTATTGGTCCTTTGTAAACTAAACACTCTATCATTGGAAAGTCCTTGCATATTATTGGGTTAATCGCTGGAGGCGAGCGGGGTATTAGTTGATAGCGCTATTAGGTTGTGTAGCAACCTAATGTCTGAGGTGGTTGAGGCACGGGCATGAACTTCTGACCACATTTGAGAACTGGTGTTGATAGACACCAGTTATTGAGGCAAATTACTATTTTACTAAAGGTGTCCCAATAATCCTGTTTAGTTACATTGAGTGGGCTAGCTACCCCTGACACACTTAAACTGATAACTCTTGAACATTTTGGTCTGGAGGACCTACGCTTTTACTTGGTTACGTGGTTTTGGAAACCAGCGCATTTACTTACTCACCTTCTTACTTAGTGAACTCACCAACATTGTTTGTTGACCCACGATTTACATGCTTTTGCAGGTAGTTAGCTTCCGGTGCCAGGATTAGAAAGCACTGCACACTTCACTGCATTTGGATCTTGGGCATACACCTAAATTTCATATTATGCTTTTACATTTTCTTTCATATGGTTTAATTTGGGCGCGTTGTTTTGCGCATGGTTTTAAAAGGTTTAAATTTGGTTTACGCTTCCGCAGCTTAACTAAACTTGGTTTTTGAAAACGAACTAAATGGGTTGGGCATTTAGAGTTTGTTCATATGACTTATGGCTATGGGATCCTGGTATGTCATGCGCCTCGCGATATAAACCCCGCAGTGGAAATTTGAGGGTGTGACAGATTGGTGTCAGAGCCATTGGTTATAGTGAACTAGGACTGCATGTTGAGTCTAGTCTATAATCATCATAGCATAAGTACACTCACAACTTAAGTGCACAACTAGCTTTTAGTTACATATATCTACAACATATGATTTCGGGAGATATGTTATCTTCTAGTTCTAGACCTAATTCGGAACACGTCAATGGTGGGAACCCAGGGTTACACCAGGTGGCGCATTACTGGGAGTAGTATCTTAACAAACCTCATGGATGAGGAAACAACAATAGTACAAGGGAGGGAGCCCTTGCGAGCGTTGTGGCGCATGTACACAGGAGGCTGCACGATGCGCATGACGTGATACCATTAAATCGAATCAACTGTGAAGAAATTCAAATACTGAGACTTATCCTTTTTCACTGATCAAGGAGACAATTAGTTTCAGTTCCTTGTTACTTGATCTTTCTTACTTCCATTCGAAACTCAGACGGGACTAGGTTACGCATATAGAACTTATTTCTTACCTTAGTACCTTACGCCTAGTATGAGCAGGAAGACGTATGACTGCATATCCCTGTTACTCATAAGTATATGGTAGATTCATGGGAACACATTAGATCGGGGCTTGTTACACACACTCTTGGGGAGTTATGTAAGGCATGCGATGCAGTGCAACATCTCAAAGGAAGATGAAACCTACCAGTGACTGACAGTCACGATTGGAGGAACGAAGGGTGATGTTGACCATTGAGCTGACTTACAAAGGACCGGAGAAGGAGACTGTACGTAACGAGAACCATATAACACTGACATCGCAAAAGAGGAATGATAAGAGATGGAAGGGGAACCTGAGCAGGACGAGCACATGGAAAGTGAGGATGAAGGCTCTACTATCTAGACAGAGCATGGCAACGATTGGCTCTTACCTTTTCTTACCTATCTTTTCTTTCATTTTCCTTTGCTAACTTAGATAAGACTGAGTTCTTATGAACAACGTTAGGGTGGTTGAGGACCTCGCATCTTTCCAAGCTAGTAAAGATCTATTTTGCTAAATCATTCTTTTCCCTTGACTTCCACATTTGAACTTTCTTATACCTTGAACGCACATCGTATTTTCAAGCCTTTTAATGGTTGTAAACCTCGATAACTCCAACGGAACTGAAGGAGACTGTCTGATTGCTTTGATAGTATAAGTCTTTGCCATGTGCATTTGTCCCAGGCAGGATGGGGTAATGAATGCTACATGTACACTCAATGCGTTACATATACTTTTACGAAGCATGGAGCTTCATCTTCTACTTTTGGCGATAGCAAGAGAACGTGGGATAGTGTGAGGTACAAGTCCTTCAACAAACAATAACCACAACGGTAACAACAACACTGGGGCTCGTGGAATTGCAATTGTGATTGGCTCTGGGGAAGCTAGGACTGATAACAATGTCATGATGGGTACGACACTCTTGCTTCTATTTTATATGATACTTGTGCGGACTATAGTTTTGTGTCATCAAAACTTAGCAAACAACTAGGGATGGTTCCTACTCTTCTTGATACCATGTGCACCATAGAGCTAGCTGATGGGAAGCCTGTTGAGGTAACCCACACCCATTGTGACAGTAAGCTCGAGTTGAATGGGCAATCGTTTGCCATCAACATTCTACCTATCACCCTTGGAAGCTTTGATCTCGTGGTTGGCATGGACTGGTTGTCCAAGCATCCCGCTGAAATTCTCTGTCGGGAGAAGATTGTTCGTGTCCCCCTCCCAAGTGGAGAACTTTTATCTATATAGGGTAATCATGGTGGTGCCATGGTGGGCATCATCTCCTTCTTGAAAGCCCAGAAGTGTATTCGTAAGGGCTACCCAACCATTTTGGCTAACATCTCTGACACTCGAGCTGAAACTGAAACTAAGATTGAGGACATTCCAGTAGTCCGAGATTTCCCAGATGTCTTCCCAGAGGAAATACCTGGACTTCCACCCGTTCGTCAGGTGGAGTTCCAAATTGATCTTGCGCCTGGAGCAGCTCCAGTTGCACGCGCACCATACCACTTAGCACCGGGCGAACTTCAAGAACTATCTACCCAACTCCAAGAGCTATTGGATAGGGGATTCATTAGACCTAGTTCTTCGCCATGGGGAGCTCCAGTTCTGTTTGTTAAGAAGAAAGACGGGAGCTTTCGCATGTGCATTGATTATCGGG
The DNA here is from genome assembly GCA_028751855.1 of Ambrosia trifida. Lineage (NCBI taxonomy): Eukaryota > Viridiplantae > Streptophyta > Magnoliopsida > Asterales > Asteraceae > Ambrosia > Ambrosia trifida. The sequence continues at coordinate 75,417,022 of CM054130.1, forward strand.
TGTTGAACAAAGTGACGGTTAAGAACCGTTACCCTTTGCCTCGTATTGATGATTTGTTCAACCAACTGCAAGGGTCGAGTTTCTACTCAAAGATTGACTTGAGGTCAGGATACCATCAGCTGAGGGTCCGAGAGGAGGATGTGGCAAAGACGGCGTTTCGAACTCGTTATGGACATTATGAGTTTTTAGTGATGCCATTTGGGCTAATTAATGCACCGGCTGTGTTCATGGATCTAATGAACCGTGTGTGCAAGCCCTATTTGGACAAATTCGTCATAGTGTTCATAGATGACATATTGATTTATTCCAAGAACAGGGAAGAGCACGAGCAACACCTGCAGTTAATCTTGGAACTATTGAGAAATGAGCAGTTGTATGCGAAATTCTCTAAATGTGACTTTTGGATTCGAGAAGTCCAATTTCTTGGTCATGTGGTTAACGAGGCAGGAATACATGTTGACCCCGCCAAGATTGATGCCATTAAAAGGTGGGAGGCTCCTAAGACCCCTACCGAGGTGCGCCAGTTTCTTGGTCTCGCGGGATACTATCGCAGTTTCATTGAGGGATTCTCTAAGATCGCTCAACCTCTCACCGCCTTGAAACAGAAGGGTATTACCTATAAGTGGGGAGATGCCCAAGAATCTGCTTTTCAGTTATTAAAGTCGAAACTTTGCAGTGCACCTATACTATCATTACCTGAGGGTACAGGAGACTTCGTGGTGTACTGTGACGCGTCTATCCAAGGGTTAGGGTGTGTGCTGATACAGCGTGATAAGGTGATCGCGTATGCCTCACGACAATTAAAGGTTCACGAGAAGAATTACACCACCTCTGACTTGGAACTGCGAGTAGTGGTTTTTGCTCTAAAGATCTGGAGGCATTATCTCTATGGGACGAGGTGTACGATCTTCACTGACCACAAGAGCCTCCAACACATAATCGATCAAAAGAAGCTGAACATGCGACAACATCGATGGGTCGAGCTTCTGAATGATTATGACTGTGCCATCGAATATCATCCAGGGAAAGCTAATGTAGTAGCTTATGCTCTCAATCGTAAGGAAACGAAACCCAAACGGGTGCGAGCTTACAACTCACTATACGTTCTAATCTTCCTAACAAGATACGTGAAGCCCAGGGCGGGACTTTGAAAGAAGGAAACATCGGGCTTGAAACTTTGCATGGTGCTGATAAGCACCTGGAACTAAAGACTGGTGGTCTTCATTACTATATCAATCGAGTCTGGATACCACGTTTTTGGGGATCTCAGACAACTGGTGCTCGATGAAGCTCACACCTCTCGATACTCGGTACATCCTGGTTCGGACAAGATGTACCAAGATCTTAAAACTCTTTACTGGTGGCTAAACATGAAGGCCGAAATAGCCACTTATGTTAGTAAGTGCTTGACTTATGCGAAGGTTAAGATCGAATATCAGAAACCTTCAGGTCTACTCCAGCAACCTAAAATCCCTATGTGGAAATGGGACGAGATTTCTATGGATTTTATTACAAAGCTTCCTAGAACGCCAACGGGCCATAACATGATTTGGGTTATTGTGGATCGTTTAACCAAATCGGCACACTTTCTGGCAATAAAGGAAACGGACTCGCTGGAGAAACTAGCAAATCTCTACATCAAGGAGATAGTCTCAAGGCATGGGGTGCCTACTTCTATTATATCTGATCGCGATGCGCGATTCACTTCTCATTTTTGGACTATTCTCCAAAACGCTTTGGGAACTCGCTTAGTTATAAGCACAACCTATCACCCACTGACGGGTGGACAGAGTAAACGCACCATCCAAACATTAGAGGATCTGTTACGAGCGTGCGTGGTGGATTTTGGCAACAGTTGGGATAAGCACTTGACTTTGATCGAATTCTCTTATAACAACAGCTATCACACTTCGATACAGTGTGCGCCTTTAGAGGCACTTTATGGACACAAGTGTAGGTCTCCCATCTGCTGGACTGAGGTTGGGGATAGCCAGCTAACAGGTCCCGAACTCGTGCACGAAACTTCTGAGAAGATAGTGCAAATCAGAAACCGGATGACTGCTGCTCGTGATCGACAGAAAAGTTACGCTGATAAGTGTAGGATACCTTTGGAGTTCCAGGTTGGGGACAAGGTTCTATTGAAGGTGTCACCTTGGACGGGGGTGATACGCTTTGGAAAACGGGGAGAGTTGAACCCGCGATACGTTGGACCATTCGAGATTGTCGAAAGGATTGGTACAGTAACTTATAGGTTGAACCTGCCTAATGAACTTAATGGGGTACACGATGTACTCCACATCTATATATATATATATATATATATATATATCTATATCTATATATATATAAAAGAAAACGTATATGCTGATGTGGTGTGCAATGGAGGCCTTAACCTCCCATTGAGAGTGCCACGTGGCATCATAATTGAAAGATTTTAGTATTTTTGAACTATTTTCTTTTTTAATTAAAAAAAAAGATAAACATAGACGTGGCGTGTAATGGAGGCTTCAACCTTCCCTTCAGAGTGCCACGTGGCATCATAATGGAGAGTTTTTGGTGTTTTTGAATTTTTTTCTTTTCTTAATTAAATTGAGTTATTTTAGGAAAAAAGAATTTAAAAATAAATTTTAAATTTTCTCTCTCATATTTTCTCCAATAATTTTTAAACGTTTATATCTTTTATATACGGGATTTTTTAAAGAAAAAAATTACATCAAATTAACGAGCATTTTATTATCTTTCCAACGAGTACCATAGTGCTATATGAAAAACATTTGTGGGGTTTCGTTCATACAGGAAAAAAACACACAAAGTGTTCATGTTATTCATTAATCATGTTTTTTCTTTTAAACCAGGTTCTTATCTACGATGTTGAAAATCAGCCCAATCGCTATGTTATCATTGGAATTTTACTAGGTATACTTCATCAAGAGAAGCTAGGAGAAAGAATCACGCAACACTGCAACACATGGTGTCAGCTTATAGCAAGGTTATTTTTTTATTTATTTAATTACAAGAGTAATAATTATTACTATTAGTATTAGTATTAGTATTATTAGAATAGTTATATTTTTCAACCCCGGGATGCTCCCGGGAAGAATTGATAGTTGCTGACGTGACGTTCAATGGTGGCCTCAACCATCTCTTGATTATGCCACGTGGCATAATGAGATGCAATGGTTACAACTTTTAACTTAAGTGTTTGTTTAGTTGATTAGGTTAGGAATTATAAGAGCCATTAGAATGTGAAAAATTAGAGAGATGTGATGAGTTTTTGAATAGTTGCAGCTTACATAAGTGATTCTTTAGATGATTACTGATTAGGTTTTAGATTAGGGAAAATGAGTTATTACTGATTAGAATACTATGAACATGCAATGATTGAGAGATTTTGTGGTTAGTTAACTTGAGCCATTTGCAATAGGTTATCACGTAAAATTAGATTTTTCAACCCCGGGACCCTCCCGGGGTAATCAGCTAGTATCAAATATAAAGAAATGCCTGTTGGAACTTGGATACAACACTGATGGTGCCACTGGAGGAGATACAGGTGGACCAACGGCTACGGTTCATGGAAGAACCAGTGGAGATTCTTAAGCAGGGCGTCAAGAAACTCAGACAAAGCACTATACCTATTGTTAAGGCACGGTGGAATTCTCGTCTAGGACCGGAATACACGTGGGAGCGCAGAGATCAGATGCGGCTCAAATATCCACACCTCTTTACTGAACCTGAACCTGTGCATAGATCGAATGCCGAACATAAAGCAGCTCGCTCAAAGTGAATTTCGGGGCGAAATTCCTTTCAACTTGGGGATGATGTGACATCCGGGAACCAAGCACACACCTTTCTAGCTGGCTTTATTGTTTATTTGCTGAATTTCGGGACGAAATTCTTTTCAACTTGGGGATGATGTGATACCCCGCATTTTCAGGTTAACACTTTTTACTGAACTCTAGTTAACTTGCATATTTACAATGATCAAATACTTAACTAGGGTTAGTTAAGTAGGCTTAACATATGTTAGATGCTATTAACATATGTTATAAGTAGGAAAAACCTTGTTTTGTCACATACACGAGTCCTGCATCCCGAACGTTGGTGATTAATCTGACAAGCATAATAATAAGCACAATAGAATTCTGATGGACGTAGTGTTACATGTTTGTGTGGAGTACATGCTTATGTGAATTATCGCTTGACTAAGAATTAATATGTAAACCATGCAAGTTACGTGAACCTTATGATTGATATGTTATGAAATAATAAAAACAATAGTTTTTATGCAATTTAGGGTGATTAATATCATTGGGCCCGGTATTGGACTAGAACATGACTAACGGGTCCAGTTAATGGACTAAAAGGGGCCCTAATACCCAATTGCTTGGGGAACAAGCCAAGCCCTCTTAAAATTAGGAGACAAAAAAAAAAACCCTACCCCTTTCTCCCTTGTTGCGCCGTGAACCCACCCCCAGCCCCTTCCCTTTGATTTTCAACAAACATCAATCCTACCCATCCCTTCAAGCTAGTTGTGGTGCAATCTTTAGGCTTTGAGGACTCTTGCTTTGAAAGGTATAATCTTTACATATATTATGATGGTTATTAATGATCAAAAAGTTTAAAAATCATAAGGCATGCATACATATAAATCGCATAACACATGTTAGTAGGAGTTCTTGAATGTTCATTGTGTATTGATGATGATGATGGTTGTTAGTAATCATAATTAGGGTTTTTACATGATTATATATGTGTTTAATCAGAATAATATGAGTTATGCATGTATTAGAGATTTTTATGTATGATTAGGGTTTGCGAATAGCTTGGGGAGCAAGTTTCAGTTTCTGGCAGATTCATTAAGGTGTTGTAGGGGCTGTATCTTGATGTTAAATTGGTTGTTTCGATCGATTCTTTGCCTGAATAGATTGTACATGGTCTTAGATTTTTAGAATGGGCAAAATCATCTGATTTAGATGTCGTTTGATATGTTTTTGGAATTTTATTTGATTAAAGGTCATATCAGAATTTCGGAGTTATAAATTGAGTCAAATTTAAACGGGTATAACTCAAGTTTTATAAACAATTAAGTTATGAAATTTTAACAGGAGGTCAATATTGGAAACATTTGGCTTTTCCAAGTGGATTCACCTTGTTTGGGTGAATACACAATTTTTGAGAATTATTCTACTAAACTGACCTATTGTGGAAAGTTTCTGGACATAGCTGTGTTGTATAAATTTTAATAATTTTTGTGTTTAGTTTTAGGACAAAACAAAAATATGGTTTATTAAATCAATCCCAAAGAATATTCAGTAAAAATTTGGGAGTTTAATTCATTGATTTGGTATTTTAAATAAATTAGTTTTCGTGGCGCACAATCTGTCCTAAAAACGCAGATTGTGTATTATGTGTTTATGTGACTATTTGGGGTCTTATGTGATACGTATTTGATATGAACTTATATGAATACTTATAGGCGATGTATATAAGGTATAAAACTGACAATAATCATTATGATCACCAACGGGATACGTAGGACTTACTTGTGCATGTAGAGTCACTAGGCGTCATTACACGATTTGGAACTTTAGAAGTTTCGGACAATGAAGTTGCATGATGTGTTGGTATGCACATATACTCACCTAGTGACACTTGTAATAGGGAGTCGGTAGCTCGTTACTGTTTGAGGGATTTGGATCATTCGCGTGCAACCTAAGGTGAGTTTCACTACTCTTTTTCTCAAAAGCATGCGTCTCAGGGCGAGACAACTTTGGTAAACGTTTTTCTGGTCCAGTTTGGGACTACGCAGGTTTTGACTCCTTGTGTGGGTCGGGTTTACGATTCCTTGTGTGGATCGGATTTTCGATCAGTTTAAAACTTATTGGTCCTTTGTAAACTAAACACTCTATCATTGGAAAGTCCTTGCATATTATTGGGTTAATCGCTGGAGGCGAGCGGGGTATTAGTTGATAGCGGTATTAGGTTGTGCAGCAACCTCATGTCTGAGGTGCTTGAGGCACGGGCATGAACTTCTGACCACATTTGAGAACTGGTGTTGATAGACACCAGTTATTGAGGCAAATTACTATTTTACTAAAGGTGTCCCAATAATCCTGTTTAGTTACATTGAGTGGGCTAGCTACCCCTGACACACTTAAACTGATAACTCTTGAACATTTTGGTCTGGAGGACCTACGCTTTTACTTGGTTACGTGGTTTTGGAAACCAGCGCATTTACTTACTCACCTTCTTACTTAGTGAACTCACCAAAATTGTTTGTTGACCCACGATTTACATGCTTTTGCAGGTAGTTAGCTTCCGGTGCCAGGATTAGAAAGCACTGCACACTTCACTGCATTTGGGGTCTTGGGCATACACCTAAATTTCATATTATGCTTTTACATTTTCTTTCATATGGTTTAATTTGGGCGCGTTGTTTTGCGCATGGTTTTAAAAGGTTTAAATTTGGTTTACGCTTCCGCAGCTTAACTAAACTTGGTTTTTGAAAACGAACTAAATGGGTTGGGCATTTAGAGTTCGTTCATATGACTTATGGCTATGGGATCCTGGTATGTCATGTGCCTCGCGGTATAAACCCCGCAGTGGAAATTTGAGGGTGTGACATGTTTTCCCCATTCTGTGCTAATGTGAATAGTATGTTTTCTTCCAGTTGTGATAGTGTGAATATTAAACCTATTTTATGTTTTAATGTTAATGGGAAGAAAGTTAGAATGGGTTGGATTATAGACTCTGATGCTAATCAACATATCTATATCTATATTATCTTATTAAGGAGGAGTGATGGCTAAGATTGTAATTTTGTCAAGCATCCAACTGTTAAAGCAATATGTACAATTGAATTATGCTTATGTAATGAGGGTATAATTGGAACTTTATGGACATTTAAGACACTTAGAAGGGTAGAGTGGTAAATTTAGCATAATCCAATACCTCACATCCTAAAATCTTATCCCAATTCTACCGTCATGTCCAACTTTTAGAACACAAAATACAACCAATGATGCATCTTAAATGTGAGACCTTTCAACCCCTTATAATCATCAACCTCTCATAATCATCAACCTTTCATCATCATTATCATAAATTCATTAGTAACTCCTTCCCCTTATATATGGGGTCAACAACAAGAAGAATCACCACATAAATCACCAAACCTAATTCTTTGGTTTCTCGCCTCAGAACCCTTCTATCATCACAGGTTCCTTACCGTATCGTTCATTTTATTTATCATGTTCTTTTTTTTTTTCACTATGGCATTTCATTAAAACTTGATATGCAAACATTATTTCCTATCCGTATCTTTCATTTTATTTATTGTTTTTTTCTCTATTGCATTTTATTGAAGCTTGATACGTAAACATTATTTCCACTGAAGCTTGATATGTAAACATTGTGATGTTAATTAGTATTTTTTTTTTTTAGGAATCTTGATTTAGTTAGTCAAATAGTTTTTTTTTTAACCATAAAACTGTGTTAATGGAAAAAAATGAGTTCGTGGATTTATGGTGATTGATGATAATTGACAGGTGGGATTAATAGTCTCTAAATGGCAAAAGATGGATTCGAGATCACCGGGGATAACGCGAAAGGTCTCATCATCTCCTTATACTCTTATAAAGATTTTCAAAAGCAGAGGTGATTTTTTTAAGTATCAATTTTTATACGTATCAAGCATTTTGCTACCTGTTGTTTATAAGACTCAATACGTGTTATCTCTTTATGTTTTTATTCCCTTGATTTTGATTCTTGACTCTTTAGTACTTTTCTATCATCATGAAGTCTATGTTTTCTTTGGCAAATATATATATATATATATATATATATATATACTATATTATAAAGCATTTGAGAAGGATTCCAACCAAATTTAAGTAAATACTACATATTATGCTTATGGTAATACAACTTAATGAAGCTAGTAAGAGGGCAAAATTGTCTTTCCATATAAATATTAAATTGAATAATGAATAATTATTTTATATACATTATGATTACATTCATTTTGCATTACTTGAAATTAAGATTATTGAATTGTTTTAATTCTTTTCCTTGCTTTGTAACTGTAGAAGCCTAAGAGTTGTATGATCATTGAAACAAATTGAAATAAAAAAATATCAAGTTTTGAGAATACAAAAAAAAAAACATTAATAAATATTAAGATCAAATGTAGTTTTTACATTAAATAGTAAGTTCTAAGAATATATAAAAAACCATTAATCTATATTATCTAAGGTAGTTACATTCTTTCTAAATTAGTAAAAAGAGTTGTGTGTTATCTCCTTTCTAAATTAGTAAAAATAGTTGTGTGTTATCTAGGTAGAATTCAAGATTATCCTTAGGGATTTTAGCACTCATTATTTATCCCAATCAGACAAGTGTGTGGGATAAAACTTTCTATACTCGTACCTACCACTTCTTTCTAAATCTTCACTTGGAGTAAAGATTATCACTAACCTTGAGTAAAGGAGGCATTTTTTGCTACCGCTGAGAGGATTTAGTTTATATAATTAATATTTCTTTGTTATAAACATATATATTATGGTTACTATACATATTCTAACTCTCATATACCATTAAGTTTGTATATTAATGTTATGTCTCTATAAATAGAGGCTTATTGTATTTGGTATAACTCATTGATTTAAAAAATAGTATAAAGAGTTGTGATATAATTAATCTTTCTTTGTAATAAACATATATATTATGGTGACTATTTATATTCTAACTCCCATATACCATTAAGTTTGTATTAATGGTGTATCTCTATAAATATAGGCTTATTGTATTTGATATAACTTCTTGATAAAGAGCTCTCTCATTTGTCATCTTATCTTTCTCTTTATAATCTTTGTTCTTATGTTTGCATACCTTGTATAGTGGTTGCTAGGAATAACCATTGAGAATACATGAAATGGTAGCATGTTGCGATAAACTTTTACAACTCATGTTCCTCATTGAGATATAGCTTAAACAAGAAACACGCGGGACGTGAAGCAGAGTGTATTACAATGGAAATTGTGGACAACGATGGAAAATTCGTGCATCATGACACATGTCAATGACTTAACACAAATAAAAACACTCTCGTTTTGTAATATGATTAAGCTCGTTGTTTGTTTGATTTCGCATGAATGTTGGTGACAATGGACTCTAGCATCTAGGACAGTTTGTGGTAGTTTGATGTTGTAATTTGAATCTCTAATCTAATTCACATCCATTCGAACTAGAACGTCACAACACGGATGGCTTCCATGTTATTGTTACAGAACCAAATGCATTAACTTTCATTGTATTCATTATATTTATTACGAGTAAAAGTTACTATAATTCACTACATAAGCTCTCTTCATCATTTCATGTACAGAGAACAAAACAAAAGCAAGACTAATTATTATATTGAAGTGAAGGTGTTATTAGGTTAACAAAACAACAATAATAAATACACGAAAATACTAACTCTATGTAAATGTTATACACATTGCATATCTAGGTTTAGAATACTAAATAAAATTAATATTTTATTTATATAAAGAAATTTTTATAAAGTCCACAAGTTTTACTGTATCTATACTATATTATAAAGCATCAGTGAAGGATACCCGCAAAATTTAAGTAAATACAACCTTTATTGCTTATAGTACAATGCTTATTGAAGTCATTTAGGGGATAAAATTGTCTTTCTACCTAAATATTAAATTGTTGAAGAAACTAATTTAAACATAATTATAAAATTGATGAGGAAATTAACAATAATGTGGTGACTCTTTACATTTATAACCTCCATGTCTTTATTATGTTTGTATCAATTTTATAGTCTTATAAATAGTGGTCATGTATTTGGTATATAAATAATGTGGTGACTCTTCACATACATAACTTACATCTCTTTCAATGTTTATAGTAAATAAATTAGATCATATATTATGTATTTATATCTTCCTTTTAAATTTATGTGGTTGCAGGATGGTATGATGTGTCACTTCTGCACACAAATGAATATGTAGGCTTGAAGTTGCCAACACACCCAACCAATGACACGTTTCAACCCATTAAAGTGAGCGATATATGTAGGCTTGATGTTTATACAAGCAAATATGGTAGAGATACTTCATGAGCAACGTCATCATCTTCCTCGATGGTTTTTTGTTTTCTCTGCTACTATAAGCTTCTAGGAATAGAATTTAAGTTTCTAATCTCACGAAGTCACCAATTGTTTACATATCCAAAAGAAGACAAGTTTTTATCAGTCGACTTAGTAGTTTTAAGTATATTGATTACTAATTTGTTTAGTCCAATATATTTGTTACGACGCTTGTCAAACTAACATAAAACGAGAGTATCTATGCAAATCATTGACTCCGCTACATCTCGCGTGTGCCCTAAAATAATAGAAATATGTTGCACACTACAAATTGCATTTTAGTAATTACATCACTTCCTTACAATCTTATGGTCATTAAGAGATAGAACGCCACTTCACTACGCTAAGCACCATCTACGATGGCATACTTATCTGCCTTCGAGATACATAAAAGGGTCCCACCGAAGGACGTGGGCCAATCTAAGGGTGTTGCAAGGAATAATACGACCTATTTTGATGTACCTATTTAAAATATTCAGAAGATATACTTATGAGTTTCAGTTTTTAATAACATATATTTTATACATCATTGTTTTCTACTTCATCATAACGAATAACCAACAAACACGATGCACGAGGGGTAAAACAGATGCACCCGCCGCAACGCGCGGGCATTCCTACCAGTTTTTTATTATGGCATTGGAGCTGAAAAACTCCTTTATAAAGGGTAATTGAAGTAATGATGGTTCACATTCAATTGTAGAGTCGCATTTATAGAGATTGAATTGGGTGTTTTAAGGAGGAGCATTGAAGTAGGTGTTAAAAACCAAACTCTTCCCATGCCATTATTCAATTGGTTGTTTATGAACAAGGGTTACATTTCAAGAGGAGTATAAACTATGTATCAAATACATATACTATAGGCATTAAAAGTTGTACACAAGGGGCATAAAAGGAAGAAAATGGCAAAAAGTTAGAGATTTTTAAAGGGCCCTTTGAACTCCCATCTAAAAATTTGGATAAAATTACTTTAGTTCCCCCTTTGGTACATAATAAGGTAATAGAGATAGATAGATTTTAAGATAAACCATCAACTTTATCTCATACATTAAACACCCGCGATTTAGTTTTGTTTCACATTTGTATTCATTATCTTAAAATACATTGTTTAAAAAATCCTGATATTGTAGTTGATGTGTACGATCTGAAAAGAGCCTAATAGTTCATTTGGTTTTGACAACATGTGTAACCTCCTGATTTTTATAGCTCTTCTATTAACAAATTATTCAAAAAGGTTCAAGATTTTTCGAAATTAATCACATGTGAATAACATTATTGTTAAAATAGATGGTCAATCAATGTTAGGTTGTTTATATTTTTAGGTGAAAATCGTGAAGGCTTTCCAGTGGCATCATGCAAGTTGTCCGCAAAGGAGCACTTATGGCTACACTTCGAGCCATGGGCAAGGAAGTTAGTGCATGTTCCTATGAAGTGAGAGCGGGTGGGGGAACGCTTGTAGCAAGAGATTGCCAAAGTTGGTCAAGGGTGATCTCATGCCCTATAGGTGTACTAGTGGTTATTAGTGAGCATCTTTTATCTGATTACATAGATGTTTCTGACCTTAATATTCAGGTTAAACATCCTAATGGTACTAATGCTTTAGTTACCAAAATAGGAATTCTAAAACTTGAGAATGGAGTTGTCCTACATGATGTTTTTATTGTCCCTGAATACTGTGTGAATCTCATCTCTGTGCATAAGCTTGTTAAGGACAATCACTTGTTTGTTGGTTTTGATGAATCCAAATGTTATATCCAGGATTTGTCAACAAGAAAAACCCTGGTGACTGGTAGTCAACTTGAAGGGTTGTATTTATGTGGTGGTTCTTTTGTTAGCAATAAGGTAGGTATTAGCTCTAAACAGTATGATTTATGGTATGCTAGAATGGGTCATCCTGCTGATATTGTTTTGGAGAAACTAGAACCTATCATAGGAAATAATTTTGTTCATGATCCTGATTTGCCTTGTGATGTCTGTCACAAGGCAAAACAGCATAGGGAACCTTTTCCCTTGAGTGATCATAAGTCTTCCAGTCTTGGTGATTTAATTCATCTAGATGTCTGGGGTCCTTATAGGGTTGCTAGTATGGAAGGTTTTAAGTACTTTCTTACTATTTTTAATGACTACTCAAGGGCTGTGTGGGTTTATTTGATGAAACACAAAAGTGAGGTCTTTGAAAATATTCAAGATTTTGTTAACATCTTAAAGACACGGTTCAATAAAACTGTTAAGGTTTTCAGAAGTGATAATGGACTGAAATTTGTTAATAATCAAATGATGAATTATTGTAAGTCCTTGGGTATTCTTCATCAAACCTGAAGAGGTATAAACAATTATACCGCGGCTCACACCTAAGTCCACCTAGGCACGAGCTAAGAGTGCTAGGACGCGGCATGACATCTCCACCGAGGGAAAGTACAACACCCTCTCGGAGGTCAAAAGCCTCTGAGTGATAGTACAAGGGGGGATCCGAAGCAAAGTACAACTTTGCTGACCACTATAAATACCCCCACAAAAGTACAATTGACACAGAATGCATACACTCCGCATCTTACTTTCTCTCTCTACTTTCTCTCACTAAACAAATACTTATCCTCACGCCGGAGGGTGGTTACAGAGAGGCCCTCCCTCCTCCTCTGTAACGAGCCTAACGGTCTTTTACCTTGTGCAGGTTTAAGCTTAGGTTCGGAGTGTTCAAGATCCAGTACACACGGCCCTGTCATAATCCCTGTTTCAGGTTCGTCCACTTTTTGGATCTTCAATTGGCACCATCCGTTTGTACAACTGTTTTCTATACCCCTAAAAGGTAAAGATATCGACGGTTTTTCCCATGGCGGCTTCATCTGAAGGTTTCATCATTGAGGATGTCACACATACGGAACACGATGAAGAGGTCACCACTGTCACGACCTCTGTTGTCGTTGTCCCATCTGTAGGGCTCTCCAATACGGAAGGACGTTCTATGTTCACGTAGAGTTCGGTGGAAAACATCTTTCGCAGAAATCAAGATACCGCACCAGAGTTTGATGAGGACTTTCTCATCAAGAACCGTGACTTCTTATTATAACTTAAAGCACAGCAAGAGAAGGAGGCTAAACTAATGTAGTAGCTTATGCTCTCAATCGTAAGGAAACGAAACCCAAACGGGTGCGAGCTTACAACTCACTATACGTTCTAATCTTCCTAACAAGATACGTGAAGCCCAGGGCGGGACTTTGAAAGAAGGAAACATCGGGCTTGAAACTTTGCATGGTGCTGATAAGCACCTGGAACTAAAGACTGGTGGTCTTCATTACTATATCAATCGAGTCTGGATACCACGTTTTTGGGGATCTCAGACAACTGGTGCTCGATGAAGCTCACACCTCTCGATACTCGGTACATCCTGGTTCGGACAAGATGTACCAAGATCTTAAAACTCTTTACTGGTGGCTAAACATGAAGGCCGAAATAGCCACTTATGTTAGTAAGTGCTTGACTTATGCGAAGGTTAAGATCGAATATCAGAAACCTTCAGGTCTACTCCAGCAACCTAAAATCCCTATGTGGAAATGGGACGGGATTTCTATGGATTTTATTACAAAGCTTCCTAGAACGCCAACGGGCCATAACATGATTTGGGTTATTGTGGATCGTTTAACCAAATCGGCACACTTTCTGGCAATAAAGGAAACGGACTCGCTGGAGAAACTAGCAAATCTCTACATCAAGGAGATAGTCTCAAGGCATGGGGTGCCTACTTCTATTATATCTGATCGCGATGCGCGATTCACTTCTCATTTTTGGACTATTCTCCAAAACGCTTTGGGAACTCGCTTAGTTATAAGCACAACCTATCACCCACTGACGGGTGGACAGAGTAAACGCACCATCCAAACATTAGAGGATCTGTTACGAGCGTGCGTGGTGGATTTTGGCAACAGTTGGGATAAGCACTTGACTTTGATCGAATTCTCTTATAACAACAGCTATCACACTTCGATACAGTGTGCGCCTTTAGAGGCACTTTATGGACACAAGTGTAGGTCTCCCATCTGCTGGACTGAGGTTGGGGATAGCCAGCTAACAGGTCCCGAACTCGTGCACGAAACTTCTGAGAAGATAGTGCAAATCAGAAACCGGATGACTGCTGCTCGTGATCGACAGAAAAGTTACGCTGATAAGTGTAGGATACCTTTGGAGTTCCAGGTTGGGGACAAGGTTCTATTGAAGGTGTCACCTTGGACGGGGGTGATACGCTTTGGAAAACGGGGAGAGTTGAACCCGCGATACGTTGGACCATTCGAGATTGTCGAAAGGATTGGTACAGTAACTTATAGGTTGAACCTGCCTAATGAACTTAATGGGGTACACGATGTACTCCACATCTATATATATATATATATATATATATATATATCTATATCTATATATATATAAAAGAAAACGTATATGCTGATGTGGTGTGCAATGGAGGCCTTAACCTCCCATTGAGAGTGCCACGTGGCATCATAATTGAAAGATTTTAGTATTTTTGAACTATTTTCTTTTTTAATTAAAAAAAAAGATAAACATAGACGTGGCGTGTAATGGAGGCTTCAACCTTCCCTTCAGAGTGCCACGTGGCATCATAATGGAGAGTTTTTGGTGTTTTTGAATTTTTTTCTTTTCTTAATTAAATTGAGTTATTTTAGGAAAAAAGAATTTAAAAATAAATTTTAAATTTTCTCTCTCATATTTTCTCCAATAATTTTTAAACGTTTATATCTTTTATATACGGGATTTTTTAAAGAAAAAAATTACATCAAATTAACGAGCATTTTATTATCTTTCCAACGAGTACCATAGTGCTATATGAAAAACATTTGTGGGGTTTCGTTCATACAGGAAAAAAACACACAAAGTGTTCATGTTATTCATTAATCATGTTTTTTCTTTTAAACCAGGTTCTTATCTACGATGTTGAAAATCAGCCCAATCGCTATGTTATCATTGGAATTTTACTAGGTATACTTCATCAAGAGAAGCTAGGAGAAAGAATCACGCAACACTGCAACACATGGTGTCAGCTTATAGCAAGGTTATTTTTTTATTTATTTAATTACAAGAGTAATAATTATTACTATTAGTATTAGTATTAGTATTATTAGAATAGTTATATTTTTCAACCCCGGGATGCTCCCGGGAAGAATTGATAGTTGCTGACGTGACGTTCAATGGTGGCCTCAACCATCTCTTGATTATGCCACGTGGCATAATGAGATGCAATGGTTACAACTTTTAACTTAAGTGTTTGTTTAGTTGATTAGGTTAGGAATTATAAGAGCCATTAGAATGTGAAAAATTAGAGAGATGTGATGAGTTTTTGAATAGTTGCAGCTTACATAAGTGATTCTTTAGATGATTACTGATTAGGTTTTAGATTAGGGAAAATGAGTTATTACTGATTAGAATACTATGAACATGCAATGATTGAGAGATTTTGTGGTTAGTTAACTTGAGCCATTTGCAATAGGTTATCACGTAAAATTAGATTTTTCAACCCCGGGACCCTCCCGGGGTAATCAGCTAGTATCAAATATAAAGAAATGCATGTTGGAACTTGGATACAACACTGATGGTGCCACTGGAGGAGATACAGGTGGACCAACGGCTACGGTTCATGGAAGAACCAGTGGAGATTCTTAAGCAGGGCGTCAAAAAACTCAGACAAAGCACTATACCTATTGTTAAGGCACGGTGGAATTCTCGTCTAGGACCGGAATACACGTGGGAGCGCAGAGATCAGATGCGGCTCAAATATCCACACCTCTTTACTGAACCTGAACCTGTGCATAGATCGAATGCCGAACATAAAGCAGCTCGCTCAAAGTGAATTTCGGGGCGAAATTCCTTTCAACTTGGGGATGATGTGACATCCGGGAACCAAGCACACACCTTTCTAGCTGGCTTTATTGTTTATTTGCTGAATTTCGGGACGAAATTCTTTTCAACTTGGGGATGATGTGATACCCCGCATTTTCAGGTTAACACTTTTTACTGAACTCTAGTTAACTTGCATATTTACAATGATCAAATACTTAACTAGGGTTAGTTAAGTAGGCTTAACATATGTTAGATGCTATTAACATATGTTATAAGTAGGAAAAACCTTGTTTTGTCACATACACGAGTCCTGCATCCCGAACGTTGGTGATTAATCTGACAAGCATAATAATAAGCACAATAGAATTCTGATGGACGTAGTGTTACATGTTTGTGTGGAGTACATGCTTATGTGAATTATCGCTTGACTAAGAATTAATATGTAAACCATGCAAGTTACGTGAACCTTATGATTGATATGTTATGAAATAATAAAAACAATAGTTTTTATGCAATTTAGGGTGATTAATATCATTGGGCCCGGTATTGGACTAGAACATGACTAACGGGTCCAGTTAATGGACTAAAAGGGGCCCTAATACCCAATTGCTTGGGGAACAAGCCAAGCCCTCTTAAAATTAGGAGACAAAAAAAAAAAAAACCCTACCCCTTTCTCCCTTGTTGCGCCGTGAACCCACCCCCAGCCCCTTCCCTTTGATTTTCAACAAACATCAATCCTACCCATCCCTTCAAGCTAGTTGTGGTGCAATCTTTAGGCTTTGAGGACTCTTGCTTTGAAAGGTATAATCTTTACATATATTATGATGGTTATTAATGATCAAAAAGTTTAAAAATCATAAGGCATGCATACATATAAATCGCATAACACATGTTAGTAGGAGTTCTTGAATGTTCATTGTGTATTGATGATGATGATGGTTGTTAGTAATCATAATTAGGGTTTTTACATGATTATATATGTGTTTAATCAGAATAATATGAGTTATGCATGTATTAGAGATTTTTATGTATGATTAGGGTTTGCGAATAGCTTGGGGAGCAAGTTTCAGTTTCTGGCAGATTCATTAAGGTGTTGTAGGGGCTGTATCTTGATGTTAAATTGGTTGTTTTGAT
Organism: Ambrosia trifida; assembly: GCA_028751855.1. Lineage (NCBI taxonomy): Eukaryota > Viridiplantae > Streptophyta > Magnoliopsida > Asterales > Asteraceae > Ambrosia > Ambrosia trifida. The sequence goes on from CM054130.1 coordinate 75,434,162, forward strand.
CGATTCTTTGCATGAATAGATTGTACATGGTCTTAGATTTTTAGAATGGGCAAAATCATCTGATTTGGATGTCGTTTGATATGTTTTTGGAATTTTATTTGATTAAAGGTCATATCAGAATTTCGGAGTTATAAATTGAGTCAAATTTAAACGGGTATAACTCAAGTTTTATAAACAATTAAGTTATGAAATTTTAACAGGAGGTCAATATTGGAAACATTTGGCTTTTCCAAGTGGATTCACCTTGTTTGGGTGAATACACAATTTTTGAGAATTATTCTACTAAACTGACCTATTGTGGAAAGTTTCTGGACATAGCTGTGTTGTATAAATTTTAATAATTTTTGTGTTTAGTTTTAGGACAAAACAAAAATATGGTTTATTAAATCAATCCCAAAGAATATTCAGTAAATATTTGGGAGTTTAATTCATTGATTTGGTATTTTAAATAAATTAGTTTTCGTGGCGCACAATCTGTCCTAAAAACGCAGATTGTGTATTATGTGTTTATGTGACTATTTGGGGTCTTATGTGATACGTATTTGATATGAACTTATATGAATACTTATAGGCGATGTATATAAGGTATAAAACTGACAATAATCATTATGATCACCAACGGGATACGTAGGACTTACTTGTGCATGTAGAGTCACTAGGCGTCATTACACGATTTGGAACTTTAGAAGTTTCGGACAATGAAGTTGCATGATGTGTTGGTATGCACATATACTCACCTAGTGACACTTGTAATAGGGAGTCGGTAGCTCGTTACTGTTTGAGGGATTTGGATCATTCGCGTGCAACCTAAGGTGAGTTTCACTACTCTTTTTCTCAAAAGCATGCGTCTCAGGGCGAGACAACTTTGGTAAACGTTTTTCTGGTCCAGTTTGGGACTACGCAGGTTTTGACTCCTTGTGTGGGTCGGGTTTACGATTCCTTGTGTGGATCGGATTTTCGATCAGTTTAAAACTTATTGGTCCTTTGTAAACTAAACACTCTATCATTGGAAAGTCCTTGCATATTATTGGGTTAATCGCTGGAGGCGAGCGGGGTATTAGTTGATAGCGGTATTAGGTTGTGCAGCAACCTCATGTCTGAGGTGCTTGAGGCACGGGCATGAACTTCTGACCACATTTGAGAACTGGTGTTGATAGACACCAGTTATTGAGGCAAATTACTATTTTACTAAAGGTGTCCCAATAATCCTGTTTAGTTACATTGAGTGGGCTAGCTACCCCTGACACACTTAAACTGATAACTCTTGAACATTTTGGTCTGGAGGACCTACGCTTTTACTTGGTTACGTGGTTTTGGAAACCAGCGCATTTACTTACTCACCTTCTTACTTAGTGAACTCACCAAAATTGTTTGTTGACCCACGATTTACATGCTTTTGCAGGTAGTTAGCTTCCGGTGCCAGGATTAGAAAGCACTGCACACTTCACTGCATTTGGGGTCTTGGGCATACACCTAAATTTCATATTATGCTTTTACATTTTCTTTCATATGGTTTAATTTGGGCGCGTTGTTTTGCGCATGGTTTTAAAAGGTTTAAATTTGGTTTACGCTTCCGCAGCTTAACTAAACTTGGTTTTTGAAAACGAACTAAATGGGTTGGGCATTTAGAGTTCGTTCATATGACTTATGGCTATGGGATCCTGGTATGTCATGTGCCTCGCGGTATAAACCCCGCAGTGGAAATTTGAGGGTGTGACATGTTTTCCCCATTCTGTGCTAATGTGAATAGTATGTTTTCTTCCAGTTGTGATAGTGTGAATATTAAACCTATTTTATGTTTTAATGTTAATGGGAAGAAAGTTAGAACGGGTTGGATTATAGACTCTGATGCTAATCAACATATCTATATCTATATTATCTTATTAAGGAGGAGTGATGGCTAAGATTGTAATTTTGTCAAGCATCCAACTGTTAAAGCAATATGTACAATTGAATTATGCTTATGTAATGAGGGTATAATTGGAACTTTATGGACATTTAAGACACTTAGAAGGGTAGAGTGGTAAATTTAGCATAATCCAATACCTCACATCCTAAAATCTTATCCCAATTCTACCGTCATGTCCAACTTTTAGAACACAAAATACAACCAATGATGCATCTTAAATGTGAGACCTTTCAACCCCTTATAATCATCAACCTCTCATAATCATCAACCTTTCATCATCATTATCATAAATTCATTAGTAACTCCTTCCCCTTATATATGGGGTCAACAACAAGAAGAATCACCACATAAATCACCAAACCTAATTCTTTGGTTTCTCGCCTCAGAACCCTTCTATCATCACAGGTTCCTTACCGTATCGTTCATTTTATTTATCATGTTCTTTTTTTTTTTTCACTATGGCATTTCATTAAAACTTGATATGCAAACATTATTTCCTATCCGTATCTTTCATTTTATTTATTGTTTTTTTCTCTATTGCATTTTATTGAAGCTTGATACGTAAACATTATTTCCACTGAAGCTTGATATGTAAACATTGTGATGTTAATTAGTATTTTTTTTTTTTTAGGAATCTTGATTTAGTTAGTCAAATAGTTTTTTTTTAACCATAAAACTGTGTTAATGGAAAAAATGAGTTCGTGGATTTATGGTGATTGATGATAATTGACAGGTGGGATTAATAGTCTCTAAATGGCAAAAGATGGATTCGAGATCACCGGGGATAACGCGAAAGGTCTCATCATCTCCTTATACTCTTATAAAGATTTTCAAAAGCAGAGGTGATTTTTTTAAGTATCAATTTTTATACGTATCAAGCATTTTGCTACCTGTTGTTTATAAGACTCAATACGTGTTATCTCTTTATGTTTTTATTCCCTTGATTTTGATTCTTGACTCTTTAGTACTTTTCTATCATCATGAAGTCTATGTTTTCTTTGGCAAATATATATATATATATATATATATATATACTATATTATAAAGCATTTGAGAAGGATTCCAACCAAATTTAAGTAAATACTACATATTATGCTTATGGTAATACAACTTAATGAAGCTAGTAAGAGGGCAAAATTGTCTTTCCATATAAATATTAAATTGAATAATGAATAATTATTTTATATACATTATGATTACATTCATTTTGCATTACTTGAAATTAAGATTATTGAATTGTTTTAATTCTTTTCCTTGCTTTGTAACTGTAGAAGCCTAAGAGTTGTATGATCATTGAAACAAATTAAAATAAAAAAATATCAAGTTTTGAGAATACAAAAAAAAACATTAATAAATATTAAGATCAAATGTAGTTTTTACATTAAATAGTAAGTTCTAAGAATATATAAAAAACCATTAATCTATATTATCTAAGGTAGTTACATTCTTTCTAAATTAGTAAAAAGAGTTGTGTGTTATCTCCTTTCTAAATTAGTAAAAATAGTTGTGTGTTATCTAGGTAGAATTCAAGATTATCCTTAGGGATTTTAGCACTCATTATTTATCCCAATCAGACAAGTGTGTGGGATAAAACTTTCTATACTCGTACCTACCACTTCTTTCTAAATCTTCACTTGGAGTAAAGATTATCACTAACCTTGAGTAAAGGAGGCATTTTTTGCTACCGCTGAGAGGATTTAGTTTATATAATTAATATTTCTTTGTTATAAACATATATATTATGGTTACTATACATATTCTAACTCTCATATACCATTAAGTTTGTATATTAATGTTATGTCTCTATAAATAGAGGCTTATTGTATTTGGTATAACTCATTGATTTAAAAAATAGTATAAAGAGTTGTGATATAATTAATCTTTCTTTGTAATAAACATATATATTATGGTGACTATTTATATTCTAACTCCCATATACCATTAAGTTTGTATTAATGGTGTATCTCTATAAATATAGGCTTATTGTATTTGATATAACTTCTTGATAAAGAGCTCTCTCATTTTTCATCTTATCTTTCTCTTTATAATCTTTGTTCTTATGTTTGCATACCTTGTATAGTGGTTGCTAGGAATAACCATTGAGAATACATGAAATGGTAGCATGTTGCGATAAACTTTTACAACTCATGTTCCTCATTGAGATATAGCTTAAACAAGAAACACGCGGGACGTGAAGCAGAGTGTATTACAATGGAAATTGTGGACAACGATGGAAAATTCGTGCATCATGACACATGTCAATGACTTAACACAAATAAAAACACTCTCGTTTTGTAATATGATTAAGCTCGTTGTTTGTTTGATTTCGCATGTATGTTGGTGACAATGGACTCTAGCATCTAGGACAGTTTGTGGTAGTTTGATGTTGTAATTTGAATCTCTAATCTAATTCACATCCATTCGAACTAGAACGTCACAACACGGATGGCTTCCATGTTATTGTTACAGAACCAAATGCATTAACTTTCATTGTATTCATTATATTTATTACGAGTAAAAGTTACTATAATTCACTACATAAGCTCTCTTCATCATGTCATGTACAGAGAACAAAACAAAAGCAAGACTAATTATTATATTGAAGTGAAGGTGTTATTAGGTTAACAAAACAACAATAATAAATACACGAAAATACTAACTCTATGTAAATGTTATACACATTGCATATCTAGGTTTAGAATACTAAATAAAATTAATATTTTATATATATAAAGAAATTTTTATAAAGTCCACAAGTTTTACTGTATCTATACTATATTATAAAGCATCAGTGAAGGATACCCGCAAAATTTAAGTAAATACAACCTTTATTGCTTATAGTACAATGCTTATTGAAGTCATTTAGGGGATAAAATTGTCTTTCTACCTAAATATTAAATTGTTGAAGAAACTAATTTAAACATAATTATAAAATTGATGAGGAAATTAACAATAATGTGGTGACTCTTTACATTTATAACCTCCATGTCTTTATTATGTTTGTATCAATTTTATAGTCTTATAAATAGTGGTCATGTATTTGGTATATAAATAATGTGGTGACTCTTCACATACATAACTTACATCTCTTTCAATGTTTATAGTAAATAAATTAGATCATATATTATGTATTTATATCTTCCTTTTAAATTTATGTGGTTGCAGGATGGTATGATGTGTCACTTCTGCACACAAATGAATATGTAGGCTTGAAGTTGCCAACACACCCAACCAATGACACGTTTCAACCCATTAAAGTGAGCGATATATGTAGGCTTGATGTTTATACAAGCAAATATGGTAGAGATACTTCATGAGCAACGTCATCATCTTCCTCGATGGTTTTTTGTTTTCTCTGCTACTATAAGCTTCTAGGAATAAAATTTAAGTTTCTAATCTCACGAAGTCACCAATTGTTTACATATCCAAAAGAAGACAAGTTTTTATCAGTCGACTTAGTAGTTTTAAGTATATTGATTACTAATTTGTTTAGTCCAATATATTTGTTACGACGCTTGTCAAACTAACATAAAACGAGAGTATCTATGCAAATCATTGACTCCGCTACATCTCGCGTGTGCCCTAAAATAATAGAAATATGTTGCACACTACAAATTGCATTTTAGTAATTACATCACTTCCTTACAATCTTATGGTCATTAAGAGATAGAACGCCACTTCACTACGCTAAGCACCATCTACGATGGCATACTTATCTGCCTTCGAGATACATAAAAGGGTCCCACCGAAGGACGTGGGCCAATCTAAGGGTGTTGCAAGGAATAATACGACCTATTTTGATGTACCTATTTAAAATATTCAGAAGATATACTTATGAGTTTCAGTTTTTAATAACATATATTTTATACATCATTGTTTTCTACTTCATCATAACGAATAACCAACAAACACGATGCACGAGGGGTAAAACAGATGCACCCGCCGCAACGCGCGGGCATTCCTACCAGTTTTTTATTATGGCATTGGAGCTGAAAAACTCCTTTATAAAGGGTAATTGAAGTAATGATGGTTCACATTCAATTGTAGAGTCGCATTTATAGAGATTGAATTGGGTGTTTTAAGGAGGAGCATTGAAGTAGGTGTTAAAAACCAAACTCTTCCCATGCCATTATTCAATTGGTTGTTTATGAACAAGGGTTACATTTCAAGAGGAGTATAAACTATGTATCAAATACATATACTATAGGCATTAAAAGTTGTACACAAGGGGCATAAAAGGAAGAAAATGGCAAAAAGTTAGAGATTTTTAAAGGGCCCTTTGAACTCCCATCTAAAAATTTGGATAAAATTACTTTAGTTCCCCCTTTGGTACATAATAAGGTAATAGAGATAGATAGATTTTAAGATAAACCATCAACTTTATCTCATACATTAAACACCCGCGATTTAGTTTTGTTTCACATTTGTATTCATTATCTTAAAATACATTGTTTAAAAAATCCTGATATTGTAGTTGATGTGTACGATCTGAAAAGAGCCTAATAGTTCATTTGGTTTTGACAACATGTGTAACCTCCTGATTTTTATAGCTCTTCTATTAACAAATTATTCAAAAAGGTTCAAGATTTTTCGAAATTAATCACATGTGAATAACATTATTGTTAAAATAGATGGTCAATCAATGTTAGGTTGTTTATATTTTTAGGTGAAAATCGTGAAGGCTTTCCAGTGGCATCATGCAAGTTGTCCGCAAAGGAGCACTTATGGCTACACTTCGAGCCATGGGCAAGGAAGTTAGTGCATGTTCCTATGAAGTGAGAGCGGGTGGGGGAACGCTTGTAGCAAGAGATTGCCAAAGTTGGTCAAGGGTGATCTCATGCCCTATAGGTGTACTAGTGGTTATTAGTGAGCATCTTTTATCTGATTACATAGATGTTTCTGACCTTAATATTCAGGTTAAACATCCTAATGGTACTAATGCTTTAGTTACCAAAATAGGAATTCTAAAACTTGAGAATGGAGTTGTCCTACATGATGTTTTTATTGTCCCTGAATACTGTGTGAATCTCATCTCTGTGCATAAGCTTGTTAAGGACAATCACTTGTTTGTTGGTTTTGATGAATCCAAATGTTATATCCAGGATTTGTCAACAAGAAAAACCCTGGTGACTGGTAGTCAACTTGAAGGGTTGTATTTATGTGGTGGTTCTTTTGTTAGCAATAAGGTAGGTATTAGCTCTAAACAGTATGATTTATGGTATGCTAGAATGGGTCATCCTGCTGATATTGTTTTGGAGAAACTAGAACCTATCATAGGAAATAATTTTGTTCATGATCCTGATTTGCCTTGTGATGTCTGTCACAAGGCAAAACAGCATAGGGAACCTTTTCCCTTGAGTGATCATAAGTCTTCCAGTCTTGGTGATTTAATTCATCTAGATGTCTGGGGTCCTTATAGGGTTGCTAGTATGGAAGGTTTTAAGTACTTTCTTACTATTTTTAATGACTACTCAAGGGCTGTGTGGGTTTATTTGATGAAACACAAAAGTGAGGTCTTTGAAAATATTCAAGATTTTGTTAACATCTTAAAGACACGGTTCAATAAAACTGTTAAGGTTTTCAGAAGTGATAATGGACTGAAATTTGTTAATAATCAAATGATGAATTACTGTAAGTCCTTGGGTATTCTTCATCAAACCTGAAGAGGTATAAACAATTATACCGCGGCTCACACCTAAGTCCACCTAGGCACGAGCTAAGAGTGCTAGGACGCGGCATGACATCTCCACCGAGGGAAAGTACAACACCCTCTCGGAGGTCAAAAGCCTCTGAGTGATAGTACAAGGGGGGATCCGAAGCAAAGTACAACTTTGCTGACCACTATAAATACCCCCACAAAAGTACAATTGACACAGAATGCATACACTCCGCATCTTACTTTCTCTCTCTACTTTCTCTCACTAAACAAATACTTATCCTCACGCCGGAGGGTGGTTACAGAGAGGCCCTCCCTCCTCCTCTGTAACGAGCCTAACGGTCTTTTACCTTGTGCAGGTTTAAGCTTAGGTTCGGAGTGTTCAAGATCCAGTACACACGGCCCTGTCATAATCCCTGTTTCAGGTTCGTCCACTTTTTGGATCTTCAATTGGCACCATCCGTTTGTACAACTGTTTTCTATACCCCTAAAAGGTAAAGATATCGACGGTTTTTCCCATGGCGGCTTCATCTGAAGGTTTCATCATTGAGGATGTCACACATACGGAACACGATGAAGAGGTCACCATTGTCACGACCTCTGTTGTCGTTGTCCCATCTGTAGGGCTCTCCAATACGGAAGGACGTTCTATGTTCACGTAGAGTTCGGTGGAAAACATCTTTCGCAGAAATCAAGATACCGCACCAGAGTTTGATGAGGACTTTCTCATCAAGAACCGTGACTTCTTATTATAACTTAAAGCACAGCAAGAGAAGGAGGCTAAACTAATGTAGTAGCTTATGCTCTCAATCGTAAGGAAACGAAACCCAAACGGGTGCGAGCTTACAACTCACTATACGTTCTAATCTTCCTAACAAGATACGTGAAGCCCAGGGCGGGACTTTGAAAGAAGGAAACATCGGGCTTGAAACTTTGCATGGTGCTGATAAGCACCTGGAACTAAAGACTGGTGGTCTTCATTACTATATCAATCGAGTCTGGATACCACGTTTTTGGGGATCTCAGAAAACTGGTGCTCGATGAAGCTCACACCTCTCGATACTCGGTACATCCTGGTTCGGACAAGATGTACCAAGATCTTAAAACTCTTTACTGGTGGCTAAACATGAAGGCCGAAATAGCCACTTATGTTAGTAAGTGCTTGACTTATGCGAAGGTTAAGATCGAATATCAGAAACCTTCAGGTCTACTCCAGCAACCTAAAATCCCTATGTGGAAATGGGACGGGATTTCTATGGATTTTATTACAAAGCTTCCTAGAACGCCAACGGGCCATAACATGATTTGGGTTATTGTGGATCGTTTAACCAAATCGGCACACTTTCTGGCAATAAAGGAAACGGACTCGCTGGAGAAACTAGCAAATCTCTACATCAAGGAGATAGTCTCAAGGCATGGGGTGCCTACTTCTATTATATCTGATCGCGATGCGCGATTCACTTCTCATTTTTGGACTATTCTCCAAAACGCTTTGGGAACTCGCTTAGTTATAAGCACAACCTATCACCCACTGACGGGTGGACAGAGTAAACGCACCATCCAAACATTAGAGGATCTGTTACGAGCGTGCGTGGTGGATTTTGGCAACAGTTGGGATAAGCACTTGACTTTGATCGAATTCTCTTATAACAACAGCTATCACACTTCGATACAGTGTGCGCCTTTAGAGGCACTTTATGGACACAAGTGTAGGTCTCCCATCTGCTGGACTGAGGTTGGGGATAGCCAGCTAACAGGTCCCGAACTCGTGCACGAAACTTCTGAGAAGATAGTGCAAATCAGAAACCGGATGACTGCTGCTCGTGATCGACAGAAAAGTTACGCTGATAAGTGTAGGATACCTTTGGAGTTCCAGGTTGGGGACAAGGTTCTATTGAAGGTGTCACCTTGGACGGGGGTGATACGCTTTGGAAAACGGGGAGAGTTGAACCCGCGATACGTTGGACCATTCGAGATTGTCGAAAGGATTGGTACAGTAACTTATAGGTTGAACCTGCCTAATGAACTTAATGGGGTACACGATGTACTCCACATCTATATATATATATATATATATATATATATATCTATATCTATATATATATAAAAGAAAACGTATATGCTGATGTGGTGTGCAATGGAGGCCTTAACCTCCCATTGAGAGTGCCACGTGGCATCATAATTGAAAGATTTTAGTATTTTTGAACTATTTTCTTTTTTAATTAAAAAAAAAGATAAACATAGACGTGGCGTGTAATGGAGGCTTCAACCTTCCCTTCAGAGTGCCACGTGGCATCATAATGGAGAGTTTTTGGTGTTTTTGAATTTTTTTCTTTTCTTAATTAAATTGAGTTATTTTAGGAAAAAAGAATTTAAAAATAAATTTTAAATTTTCTCTCTCATATTTTCTCCAATAATTTTTAAACGTTTATATCTTTTATATACGGGATTTTTTAAAGAAAAAAATTACATCAAATTAACGAGCATTTTATTATCTTTCCAACGAGTACCATAGTGCTATATGAAAAACATTTGTGGGGTTTCGTTCATACAGGAAAAAAACACACAAAGTGTTCATGTTATTCATTAATCATGTTTTTTCTTTTAAACCAGGTTCTTATCTACGATGTTGAAAATCAGCCCAATCGCTATGTTATCATTGGAATTTTACTAGGTATACTTCATTAAGAGAAGCTAGGAGAAAGAATCACGCAACACTGCAACACATGGTGTCAGCTTATAGCAAGGTTATTTTTTTATTTATTTAATTACAAGAGTAATAATTATTACTATTAGTATTAGTATTAGTATTATTAGAATAGTTATATTTTTCAACCCCGGGATGCTCCCGGGAAGAATTGATAGTTGCTGACGTGACGTTCAATGGTGGCCTCAACCATCTCTTGATTATGCCACGTGGCATAATGAGATGCAATGGTTACAACTTTTAACTTAAGTGTTTGTTTAGTTGATTAGGTTAGGAATTATAAGAGCCATTAGAATGTGAAAAATTAGAGAGATGTGATGAGTTTTTGAATAGTTGCAGCTTACATAAGTGATTCTTTAGATGATTACTGATTAGGTTTTAGATTAGGGAAAATGAGTTATTACTGATTAGAATACTATGAACATGCAATGATTGAGAGATTTTGTGGTTAGTTAACTTGAGCCATTTGCAATAGGTTATCACGTAAAATTAGATTTTTCAACCCCGGGACCCTCCCGGGGTAATCAGCTAGTATCAAATATAAAGAAATGCATGTTGGAACTTGGATACAACACTGATGGTGCCACTGGAGGAGATACAGGTGGACCAACGGCTACGGTTCATGGAAGAACCAGTGGAGATTCTTAAGCAGGGCGTCAAAAAACTCAGACAAAGCACTATACCTATTGTTAAGGCACGGTGGAATTCTCGTCTAGGACCGGAATACACGTGGGAGCGCAGAGATCAGATGCGGCTCAAATATCCACACCTCTTTACTGAACCTGAACCTGTGCATAGATCGAATGCCGAACATAAAGCAGCTCGCTCAAAGTGAATTTCGGGGCGAAATTCCTTTCAACTTGGGGATGATGTGACATCCGGGAACCAAGCACACACCTTTCTAGCTGGCTTTATTGTTTATTTGCTGAATTTCGGGACGAAATTCTTTTCAACTTGGGGATGATGTGATACCTCGCATTTTCAGGTTAACACTTTTTACTGAACTCTAGTTAACTTGCATATTTACAATGATCAAATACTTAACTAGGGTTAGTTAAGTAGGCTTAACATATGTTAGATGCTATTAACATATGTTATAAGTAGGAAAAACCTTGTTTTGTCACATACACGAGTCCTGCATCCCGAACGTTGGTGATTAATCTGACAAGCATAATAATAAGCACAATAGAATTCTGATGGACGTAGTGTTACATGTTTGTGTGGAGTACATGCTTATGTGAATTATCGCTTGACTAAGAATTAATATGTAAACCATGCAAGTTACGTGAACCTTATGATTGATATGTTATGAAATAATAAAAACAATAGTTTTTATGCAATTTAGGGTGATTAATATCATCGGGCCCGGTATTGGACTAGAACATGACTAACGGGTCCAGTTAATGGACTAAAAGGGGCCCTAATACCCAATTGCTTGGGGAACAAGCCAAGCCCTCTTAAAATTAGGAGACAAAAAAAAAAAAACCCTACCCCTTTCTCCCTTGTTGCGCCGTGAACCCACCCCCAGCCCCTTCCCTTTGATTTTCAACAAACATCAATCCTACCCATCCCTTCAAGCTAGTTGTGGTGCAATCTTTAGGCTTTGAGGACTCTTGCTTTGAAAGGTATAATCTTTACATATATTATGATGGTTATTAATGATCAAAAAGTTTAAAAATCATAAGGCATGCATACATATAAATCGCATAACACATGTTAGTAGGAGTTCTTGAATGTTCATTGTGTATTGATGATGATGATGGTTGTTAGTAATCATAATTAGGGTTTTTACATGATTATATATGTGTTTAATCAGAATAATATGAGTTATGCATGTATTAGAGATTTTTATGTATGATTAGGGTTTGCGAATAGCTTGGGGAGCAAGTTTCAGTTTCTGGCAGATTCATTAAGGTGTTGTAGGGGCTGTATCTTGATGTTAAATTGGTTGTTTTGATCGATTCTTTGCATGAATAGATTGTACATGGTCTTAGATTTTTAGAATGGGCAAAATCATCTGATTTGGATGTCGTTTGATATGTTTTTGGAATTTTATTTGATTAAAGGTCATATCAGAATTTCGGAGTTATAAATTGAGTCAAATTTAAACGGGTATAACTCAAGTTTTATAAACAATTAAGTTATGAAATTTTAACAGGAGGTCAATATTGGAAACATTTGGCTTTTCCAAGTGGATTCACCTTGTTTGGGTGAATACACAATTTTTGAGAATTATTCTACTAAACTGACCTATTGTGGAAAGTTTCTGGACATAGCTGTGTTGTATAAATTTTAATAATTTTTGTGTTTAGTTTTAGGACAAAACAAAAATATGGTTTATTAAATCAATCCCAAAGAATATTCAGTAAATATTTGGGAGTTTAATTCATTGATTTGGTATTTTAAATAAATTAGTTTTCGTGGCGCACAATCTGTCCTAAAAACGCAGATTGTGTATTATGTGTTTATGTGACTATTTGGGGTCTTATGTGATACGTATTTGATATGAACTTATATGAATACTTATAGGCGATGTATATAAGGTATAAAACTGACAATAATCATTATGATCACCAACGGGATACGTAGGACTTACTTGTGCATGTAGAGTCACTAGGCGTCATTACACGATTTGGAACTTTAGAAGTTTCGGACAATGAAGTTGCATGATGTGTTGGTATGCACATATACTCACCTAGTGACACTTGTAATAGGGAGTCGGTAGCTCGTTACTGTTTGAGGGATTTGGATCATTCGCGTGCAACCTAAGGTGAGTTTCACTACTCTTTTTCTCAAAAGCATGCGTCTCAGGGCGAGACAACTTTGGTAAACGTTTTTCTGGTCCAGTTTGGGACTACGCAGGTTTTGACTCCTTGTGTGGGTCGGGTTTACGATTCCTTGTGTGGATCGGATTTTCGATCAGTTTAAAACTTATTGGTCCTTTGTAAACTAAACACTCTATCATTGGAAAGTCCTTGCATATTATTGGGTTAATCGCTGGAGGCGAGCGGGGTATTAGTTGATAGCGGTATTAGGTTGTGCAGCAACCTCATGTCTGAGGTGCTTGAGGCACGGGCATGAACTTCTGACCACATTTGAGAACTGGTGTTGATAGACACCAGTTATTGAGGCAAATTACTATTTTACTAAAGGTGTCCCAATAATCCTGTTTAGTTACATTGAGTGGGCTAGCTACCCCTGACACACTTAAACTGATAACTCTTGAACATTTTGGTCTGGAGGACCTACGCTTTTACTTGGTTACGTGGTTTTGGAAACCAGCGCATTTACTTACTCACCTTCTTACTTAGTGAACTCACCAAAATTGTTTGTTGACCCACGATTTACATGCTTTTGCAGGTAGTTAGCTTCCGGTGCCAGGATTAGAAAGCACTGCACACTTCACTGCATTTGGGGTCTTGGGCATACACCTAAATTTCATATTATGCTTTTACATTTTCTTTCATATGGTTTAATTTGGGCGCGTTGTTTTGCGCATGGTTTTAAAAGGTTTAAATTTGGTTTACGCTTCCGCAGCTTAACTAAACTTGGTTTTTGAAAACGAACTAAATGGGTTGGGCATTTAGAGTTCGTTCATATGACTTATGGCTATGGGATCCTGGTATGTCATGTGCCTCGCGGTATAAACCCCGCAGTGGAAATTTGAGGGTATGACATGTTTTCCCCATTCTGTGCTAATGTGAATAGTATGTTTTCTTCCAGTTGTGATAGTGTGAATATTAAACCTATTTTATGTTTTAATGTTAATGGGAAGAAAGTTAGAACGGGTTGGATTATAGACTCTGATGCTAATCAACATATCTATATCTATATTATCTTATTAAGGAGGAGTGATGGCTAAGATTGTAATTTTGTCAAGCATCCAACTGTTAAAGCAATATGTACAATTGAATTATGCTTATGTAATGAGGGTATAATTGGAACTTTATGGACATTTAAGACACTTAGAAGGGTAGAGTGGTAAATTTAGCATAATCCAATACCTCACATCCTAAAATCTTATCCCAATTCTACCGTCATGTCCAACTTTTAGAACACAAAATACAACCAATGATGCATCTTAAATGTGAGACCTTTCAACCCCTTATAATCATCAACCTCTCATAATCATCAACCTTTCATCATCATTATCATAAATTCATTAGTAACTCCTTCCCCTTATATATGGGGTCAACAACAAGAAGAATCACCACATAAATCACCAAACCTAATTCTTTGGTTTCTCGCCTCAGAACCCTTCTATCATCACAGGTTCCTTACCGTATCGTTCATTTTATTTATCATGTTCTTTTTTTTTCACTATGGCATTTCATTAAAACTTGATATGCAAACATTATTTCCTATCCGTATCTTTCATTTTATTTATTGTTTTTTTCTCTATTGCATTTTATTGAAGCTTGATACGTAAACATTATTTCCACTGAAGCTTGATATGTAAACATTGTGATGTTAATTAGTATTTTTTTTTTTTAGGAATCTTGATTTAGTTAGTCAAATAGTTTTTTTTTAACCATAAAACTGTGTTAATGGAAAAAATGAGTTCGTGGATTTATGGTGATTGATGATAATTGACAGGTGGGATTAATAGTCTCTAAATGGCAAAAGATGGATTCGAGATCACCGGGGATAACGCGAAAGGTCTCATCATCTCCTTATACTCTTATAAAGATTTTCAAAAGCAGAGGTGATTTTTTTAAGTATCAATTTTTATACGTATCAAGCATTTTGCTACCTGTTGTTTATAAGACTCAATACGTGTTATCTCTTTATGTTTTTATTCCCTTGATTTTGATTCTTGACTCTTTAGTACTTTTCTATCATCATGAAGTCTATGTTTTCTTTGGCAAATATATATATATATATATACTATATTATAAAGCATTTGAGAAGGATTCCAACCAAATTTAAGTAAATACTACATACTAGGTTTGAGACCCGTGGGGACCCACGGTGCAAACCATAGTAAATAAAAAAATTATATGAAACTAAGAGTTGTATTGTTCAAGTTTAGTAGCTACAAACGTAAAGTGTTAAAAATAACGGTTAGCCTGAAATTTTTTTTCTTATATAAACTTCAAAGTGGATATTTTTTATAAGCCCTCAGTAACGTTAGTAATGAAAACCGATTACCTATTATGATCAGTACTCAACAAAAGTATAAAGTTTTGAAAAAAATAACAAAGGTATGAATACATTATGTTTTTGTAAATGACTTTTTATCATATTTTTATTTTTAATGTAATTGTAATTAGTACATAACTTGTTCGAAAGAGAGAATTATATAATTGAATGATAACAATGTGATAATGTTGATTGCATAAGTGTGAAAGACTTGTATTCATGTAAATATATAGGTGAAGTAGAAATATGTGTTTAATAAAATTTGTAGGTTGATTGGTAAAAGAACTTAAAATTAGCACATTTAGTGCATAAATGAGCACATTTAGTGCATAAAATGTTGTCAAAATATATTGACTGGTCTTTGAATGAGGATCTTTTCAAAATATCAATTATACCTCAATAATTGTTGTGTAATTAGTAGAATTAAATCAGATTAATTTGTTTTTTTAGTATATAGATTTAATATTATCAAATAATGTATATTTTAATCATACTAAGCAGTAACGGTGATCAAATGTCCCTTATGTTCGGTTTTTAAATATAACAAAAACCGAAAACCGATGTTCGGTTTTAGGAAAAACAATAACCTAAATCGATCGTTACTTTGGTTACGTAAATTTGTCGGTTATCGGTTTTGGTTTCGGTTATGTTCGGTTAATATTCAAACATAAAAGTTGTGCAAAATTATAAACTTAAAGTATTTAGTAAATTGTTTGGACCTTTTTTCAAGATACAAATATATATGAAAACGCAATAAAAATATATGAAATACTTACAAATTGTTCGGTTTAAGGCATATGTTAACCGCAACCGATCGGTTAATTCGGATTCGGTTTTTTTTCGGTGCCGTTATCGGTTATGTTTCGGTAATTTTTAGTTATCGGTTTTCGTATGGTCACCCCTACTAAGCAGATTGGGACAGATTGATTAGTCAACCTTTGTTAGAACTTAGAAAATATAAATATAAAATTAGATATATTTGAGTTTACAAATTAACATAATTGTTAGTATTTAGGTTTTATTTTTTACGATAAATGTAATTTACTTTAGCATAAAACTCAATGATTGTTATGTAAATACAATCATTAGATTATATAGTTTGTATCAAATTTAGATATATATTATCAAATTAGTGGTCATAATTGAAATTAAACACAATTTGCACGTACAAATGAAATACAAAAACAAAAACCATAGATGAGATGATATAAGTATACTGAAAGAGAAGCAAAAAATAAATTAAGACAAACAACGGTTTTATAGCATAGTAGTAATCAACAAAGTTTTTATTTGTAATAAACATTATTAAACTTCACATCAGACTCCATTTAAGTTTCATTTGCCTCATCATTGTTGTTAAGAGTTGATACTGTATTATTCCCAAGCAATTCATATACTGCTGTCAGCTTGCGTTTAGTTTTACCATCTTTACCAGAGATAATCGAACATTCTGCCTCAGTTAAATTTTCATTCATTATGTTTTTGCTAGTATCCTGATACAAAAAAAAAAAAGTATAACGAAATTAACAAATAACTATAAAAATTTAAATTTTAGCCATAATTAACTTACTTGATCAAAAGACTGAAACTTTTTTGTAATTTTAGAAATAATAAACTTGTCATCAGTTAGGTTAGAAATTCCATAAACTTCATCAAAGCTTTTCAAGTTGAAATCAGTGATGGAAATTTTAAATGCAAAAACTCTGTCACGTAAATAGTATAATTCATCTGGAAACTTGACAATGTGATCAACCTGTATAAAATTAAAATGTATATTATTGTTTTAGTTATTAACAAAAAAAATATATAAGACACTAATAGATTTGTATTATAATAATTATATAACCTGTGTATTTTCCTCAATCAAAGTATTTGCAGACATTGGAATTACTACAGTTGACTCATTATGAAATAAAATTAGTTCAACATCACCAGTTGCATCTTGAACACGTAAATGAAGTCTAAACCTGATATATAAAAAGTAAAATTAAATATTACCACATGTAGATCAACTTTATGTAAAAATGTGAGAATTTATATATTCAAAATAAAAAATAGACTTTATCATGATAAAAGCACCTTGGTACTGGAATGATATCTTTCTGCTTACAATTTTCATTCATGCAATCATATGCATCTCGGACTTCATAGTCCCGAGAACCATCATTCTTGCTAGAATTGATATAGTATAAAGACACCTTGCTGTTACAATCTGGACAAGCCATATAGAACCAACCACGATCTTTACAGACATCAATCACAGTCCCAACAATAATGATACTCTTTTCCTATTATAATAGTAAAATTGTGTTGCTAGTTAACAAAACATTTTTTGTAAATGAAAATTAAAAAATATATAACAATAATGTAATATGTATTTACCATGTCAATCTCTCAAATGTCTCCAATGTTACAATAACAGTTGTTGACCAAAAATTCGTTTTCAATATTTGAAAACACAGGCAGACCCAATGAACGAAAATTTGATAATGGATATTGTATTGGCTTTTGCAACAAACTACAATGTAAATTAAAAATAATCAGACTTATATTATAACAATAATTTTGATATGTAGATATAAAAGTACTGTACAATTTTAAAATCTTGTTCTGTAATTGTTGATGGCATCAATTTCTTCATTTATGAACAACTTGCTAACCTTTGGTGAATTAGAAACATAAGGGTAACCTGATTATAACAAACGTATAAGCCAATAGGTAATTTTAGATTTAATAATCAAAACAAAATAGACTATAGTTATATATATATATTTTTTACCATTATAATGGTGCAATAATCCAAACTGCAAGATTAAAATCAGAGGATCTGCATTATTATGAACTTCAAGATATCTAGCAAGTTGATCAGAGAATCTATCCCATAGCTTAACAAATACAGTAAGGCCCCTATTAATTGGAGATACAAATTAGTACAAAGCAGTTTAAATAGTTGAAAATGGTATATATTAAAAAAATAAATAAATAAAAACACAAACTCAAAATCTTGTATCTCCAATAACAGTCCTTTATTTGTGTTCAACTGAATAGGTTTACTGTCATTTACATTAATAAACTGCTTAACATGTCCAATGATATTTGTAAAAGTTGCATATTTAAATTGTAAGTATACAATATTAGAATAATTAACTTCATAGAAACATAGAAAACTTAAAAAATTAAATAACATACCAATTGAAACATTGGGAAAAAACCCTCCGCTTCTAACTGATTGAAAAGGCGAGAAACAGAAACCAAACTTATCACCAATCCAATTATCACATCTCAAGACTTGGGTGTTATTTTTATTTGAAAGTTTATATGGACTGGTAGCATATTTGATTCTTGAAAAATCAAATCCAACTCTAACAAAGTGAATTACAAAAGAAAGTTGTTCCCGTATTTCACTTTCAAATAGTCTAACCAATCTGTTGGATATTGTTCCTTGAGCTTTGAATCCCTAAATAATTGAAAAATTACATATCAAAGTATAATTTGCAAATAATTTTATACTATAAAACAGAAACATACATGAATAGAAATATACAAACATGTTTGATGTGTAATCAGTTGACTTAAAAATGAATTTTTTATTCGTTACATAGTTTTAAAAAAAAATTAATTAGTACACATAAAATAAATAGTGAATGTATAACTTAAATAAACATTTGAATGTATGTTTTGCAAAGAATCTATATAAAAAAAGTTAAAGAATGAACTATTTAATCATTTATCTTTTGTATAAATATATATATATATATACATAGTAATATAAGTAATCATATTAACAAACTACAAATATAAAAAACTTTAGAACCGCTTAAAATATACCTATTGTAACATATTCATCAACCTCCTTATCCAGAATTCTTTGAAAGGGCACAAAAGAGAAACCAAAATCTGGACCTTGGAAACCATGATATTCGGAAACTTGAGTATTCATATTCAAGCAGAGTTTGTTTGGGTTTGGAGCATACTTGTATTTAGAGGAATTGACCCCAACTCCTGGATTTCTTATAATAAGAGAAGAATTTTCAATCAGAAACCTCTCGAATTTAAAAAACAACCGCTTAAATACATTCGCTTGAATCCTGTCACCCTGTTGATTATAAAAAAAATAAGATAATTGATATACATTAAAATTAAAAGCATCACAATTAAAAAAAAAAAGTTATGAAATTTAAAAATAATAGGATATAAAAAAAACGTGTTGTTAACTTTTACATTTTCATCACATAGGATCATTTCAATTGAGTACACATCATTAGGATTGTGACGATCGAGTAGACGCCAAACCCGAATAATCTTTAGCTTTAACGCCACACTGTTTCAGTTTACATGAATTTGGTTAACCATTGTAAACTCATTTGCATCTACAGCAGCCATTGATCTTGTTAATTGGGAAAAAATGATGTAAAAACCAAAAGATGACTTCAATAAAACAACAAATCAAAATCAAAATAACTAATGTTTAAGTAATTAAATATGAGAAACAGAAATTAACCTAATAATATATCTTTGCGATTACTCAAAGTGGTTCCAACGTGTCTTATTACAATTGTATGTGAATTGGTTTGACTTGTTTATATAGTTATTGAATTTACCGAATAATAAGAAATGGATGAAATGGTGGGCGGTTAATTAGCATTTGAATTAGCATTGTTTTAAAGGTTATAACATTATGTATTGATTGAATTTAGTCAAGGTCAATCATTTATTGATTAAATGGCGTATGTCAAGCATTATATAGGTATTGATGTAGGAATTAAATCAATTCAATAATAACAAATAGATTAAAGAGTGGAGGGTAATTAGGAACCGAATTAAGAGTGTTATTATTGTTATAACTTTATGTACTGATTGAATTTAGTCAAAGTCAATTAGCCAAAGCAAAA
The DNA here is from genome assembly GCA_028751855.1 of Ambrosia trifida. Classification (NCBI taxonomy): domain Eukaryota; kingdom Viridiplantae; phylum Streptophyta; class Magnoliopsida; order Asterales; family Asteraceae; genus Ambrosia; species Ambrosia trifida. The sequence goes on from CM054130.1 coordinate 75,454,468, forward strand.
CAGCCGTATGTTAAGCATTATAGTTAGTTGTAATTTGTTTTGATATATTCAATGTTATTTAAGTAATGTTCTTTATATGTTATGTCAAGCATTATATAGGAATTCAATCAATTGAATAATAAAAAACAGATGAAAGAGTGGAGGGTAATTAGGATTCGACTTACAATTGTTATTATTGTTATAACTTTATGTATTGATTGAATTTAGTCAAAGTCAAGTGTGGATGTCAAGCATTATACTTAGTTGTAATTGTAATTTGTTTTGATCTATTCAATGTTATTTAACTAATGTTCTTTATATGTTATGTAAAGCATTATATAGGTATTCAAACAATTCAATAATAAGAAATGGATGAAAGAGTGGAGGGTAATTAGCATCCGAATTAGCATTGTTATTATTGTTATAAATTAATGTATTGATTAAATTTAGTCAAAGTCAAGCATTGAAATCATTAATGGCGAATTTTAAGTATTATACCTAGTTTTGATTTTTTTTTTTTTGATCTATTCAATGTTATTAAACTAAATGTTCTTTACATGTTATGTAAAGCATTATATAGATATTCAATCAATTCAATAATAAGAAATAGATGAAAGAGTGGAGGGTAATTAGCATCCGAATTAGCATTGTTATTATTGTCATAAATTAATGTATTGATTACATTTAGTCAAAGTCAAGCATTGAAATCATTAATGGCGAATTTTAAGTATTATACCTAGTTGTGATTTTTTTTTTGATTTATTCAATGTTATTAAACTAAATGTTCTTTACATGTTATGTAAAGCATTATATAGGTATTCAATTAATTCAATAATAAGAAATGGATGAAAGAGTGGAGGGTAATTAGCATTCGAATTACCTCTTATATATTATTGTTATAAATTAATGTATTGATTAAATTTAGTCAAAGTCAAGAATTTAAACCATTAATGCCGAATTTATATGATTATACATATTTGTGATGTGATTTTTTTGATCTATTCAATGTTACTAAACTAAATGTTATTTACATGTTATGTAAAACATTATATAGGTATTCAATCAATTCAATAATAAGAAATGGATGAAAGAGTGGAGGGTAATTAGCATCCGTATTAGAATTGTTATTATTGTTATAAATTAATGTATTGATTGAATTTAGTCAAAAACAATGATTGAAACCTTTAATGCCGCATGTCAAGGATTATACCTAGTTGTGTTTTTTTTTTTTTTTTTTTTTTTTTTTTTTTTTTTATCTATTCAATGTTATTTAAGTAAATGTTCTTTATATGTTATTATATGCTTTACTAACATGCTTGAAAATTGGACAAGTAAATGCGTATTCAAAGTAAATTTGTTATTGTATAAGGAAACCATAAATTTCGCAATTACATTTATCAATTCATTATGAATGTTGTGAGTAAATTCAGTTGTGAATATGTATTCTAAATTATACCGTATTGCCACCATGGGTTAACGTATACATATTGTTACAATTACAACATACTAAATATTCGGTAAAATTAGACATCTCCATGTCAATATACCAAATGAAAAAAAAAAAAACACAAAATTTTAATGATTATTGATTCACACATTGTCGTACTCATTTATTGATTTGACCATAATTAAATCTTAGTCAATGTGAATAATTACACATTTAAATTAAAATTAATAAGAAGTTTGAAAATTTATAGCATATTCAAAGGTCAAAACACATTTTAATAATCAGTAAAATTTATTTAAAATAAGTTCAAAAGGAAATATAAAAATCTATAAATTCTAACAAAACAAACCAAGATTGACCATGGTATGTCGAAACTTTAATGTTGTTGTTTCGTAAGTTTTTAGATAACAAAAACCTGTTCATGGATTTAGGCAATGTCTGCACAAACACGTAAAAACCAACATTATAATAACAAATAAGGTTTTTTTACTTAAAAAATATTAGAAACGTCATACCAAAACTCGTGCGGAAGGGTCATGAATAACCTTGAAGAATTTGTCACCCTTGTGATAAGCCATATTGAAGTTATTTGTCCTAATGAAATCCTGTTCTTCGTATGCAAAAAACAAACTTTTGTTAAAATATACATAAAGTCACTCATACTAAAAACTGATTTTAATTATCTTGTTTTATGAAATCCGGTATTTTGTTTTTTTTTTATATACTTGTTTTTTATATTCACACATACTCAAAACCGATTTCAATTGCAATCTGTTTATTAAAAAACACAATCATATATTCAATGATTAAAGCTGAGCAGAATTACTCGCGTATCGATTACATCCAAAGCAGAGAGTTGATTGTAAACAGATTATCAAATGGTTTTAATAAAAAAAAAAACGATTCTGTTTGGTTTAATATGTTAGTAAACCGATGTGGATGGATTTCAAAAATTGTCAGAAACATAATCGACAAACAATAGGATTAGAAAGTTATTTTAATAAGAAACCGATTGTATTTATATTTTATGTAAGATGGTTTCAAACATTTACTTTAGGGATTTTATAAAGGGTCAGAAACATAATCGAAAACTTGTTGATAATCACATATTTTGTAGCAGGTTGATAGATATAGGATTGTCATTTGTCTTTGTATAAAAATAACGATACAATCCTATTGTTTTTATCTTTTATGTAAGATGATTGCAAACATTATGTATCAATATAATAAAAATGCAGAAAAAGATTCAAAAACATTTTCGAGATTCATCTAAGATTGATGAAGAACATACCTTGCAAAAATGACAATGAGAGAGGAATGAGGAATGAGAAAGGAATTAGTAGGAGAGGAATGAGGAATAAGAAATGGATGTTGACAAAAATAAATAAAAAGAGGTGTCACACCCTCAAAATCCACTTGCGGAGTTTTACCGCGAGGCGCATGACAAACCAGGATCCAAACCAACGATCACAATAAACAAGTCTAAATGTAATTAATGCAATACCAAAACATAGTTTTAAAATCCCGTTTACAGCGGAAGCTTATTCAAAATAAAGTTCAACATAATTAACCAAAGTTCAATGTTTATGAAATCATGCAACTCTATCTAGACGCCGTGCAGACGCGTGCGCCCTAGTTCCATGTGCTACCTTAGCGACCTGAGAAAACATGTAAAAGTTTACGTCAGCACAAAAATGCTGGTGAGTTTACAGGTTTGCAGTTCAAGTACCAAGTTCACCTGTCCATACTATAACAAATAGAAAACCAGTATACGCTAGCTAGGCGTACGTTTTGTTACTACCACGATTGGAAAACCATTACTAACTCGAATACCAGTTTTGTGCCCGAATAGTTCCAAATGTTCCTGTTGTTCCTGTTTGAGACAATATGCACTCGCCCGGCCCTCCAAGCCGACGAGTGGGGTTGGTCACTCCCAATAGCGCTATTCACATTTCCCCGTTGTGCAAACCCGCACATTCATGGTTCCCCCCGGGACTTCCAAAGATCGTGTAGTATACGTTAGAACCCATAGTATGACAGAATTTACCAAACAATCGTTTTAACACATGTTTTCTCCCCCGAAAGTATAAAACCAGTTTAAAAGAGGGGCCGTAAACTCACCTTAAGTTGCTTTACTCCTAATCCCGAGTAAACTCAGCTGCTATGTTAGCCCCGTACAGTGGCGACCTAACATACGACAGTTACAAGTACTTAGACTAATAACCCGCAGGTTAATTAGTCCCTAGATGTCCAGACCATAACCAAGTTCGTTTAAAAATACCGTGACTGTTTAACTGACCCAAAGTACAAGACTCGACATCCCATTGGTGACCCGAGACTCCCCGTGTTATGTTTACGCTCCAAAACATACAATAACGTAAGTATACTTAACATACGTTAACGCACAACAAGTTATAGCACATAGTTCACGTATCACCGAAATACATCCAAATATATGTTACCAAGTTACTAGATATGTTACGGGGTTCCTAGCATGTTACTACATGTCAAATCAGGTCTCGGTATGCTAATATACACTTACAGCAGCAGTACACGCGATTAGGGAGGCTAATCGCATGAAATGTCACGTGATTAGGGCTAATCGCCCCATAAGTCAGGCGATTAGGGCTATTCGCCCCTGTAGCCAGGCGAGTAGGCCTACTCGCCCTTATTACACGCGAGTGGGGGTCTACTCGCCCCTGTTACATGCGATTAGCAAGGCTAATCGCCTGTAACCTTGCTGTTCCGGTTTTTCGCGCGTTTAACGCTCCAAATCAGATCCAGAGCATGTGTAACTACCCAATATCATTCCAAACACTATCCCAAACCTGTTTAACCCAAAACCCTTCGTTCATCCTCGTAAAATCAGTCCTGCATGCAATCATAGCAATCCAAACACATACACATAGCATGCAACATTCAATTAACGCATGTAATCATAACCCTATTATTCAATTATTGAGATCTCTATCATCAAACTAACAATATTAATTCTGACCTAGCATGATTACACATCAAAACATCATCAAGATTCATAAAAATCCTATCTTTCTAATCATACATACCCATAACGCATGTTTATTAATTATAATCCGATTAATAACTCTTATTGACGATTTTCAGAAAGCTTTTTCGTTTATGAACAGGTCTGGACCATTAGGGATTGATTAAAAACGTTTACAAAGTATTATGGATGAGAATTAAACCTTGGGATTGCAAAAGGATGATGATTAGACCTTGAAACCTTGTGTTTTTGATCAAAATCGCCTTCCAGAGGTTGTTTAAGTGTTTGGGGCGGTTATGGGACGACTAGGGTTTGTCTAATTGAGTTTAGGAGGTTAAGTGTTGTATTTATAGGCGTTTCTAGTCGTCCAGCCCGTTCCATGCGATTATGCAGGTTTATACGCGAGTAGGGTGCCTAATCGCATGACTGTTCATGCGATTAGCCCTATTCGCCTGTAGGGATCCCCCTACTCGCCCCAAAGTCATGCGATTAGGCTATCCCCCAAGCCTAATCGCCTATAGCCCCCTTGTTGGTGTGTTTTGCGCGTTAAACCCCGTTTTAACATATGTTAATGCATATTCATGTACCGACAAGTCACATAATGATTGTAAACACATAACACAAGTAAATACGCATATTTACACTCGTTCACCAATTCCCGGGACTCGAGACTCGTACGTTCCGTATGCCCTGACGATCCTACAAATCGTCACCGTTTGTACACTTGGTTAAGGACTGACATCTACCGAACCTCTAGACCAACATCCAATGATCTAACCAATAGTTCCCGAACCATAACCCGACTTAACTAACCCAGTTAAGTACAATATACGCGTGACTCGCTAAGGTAGACTTTCATCTAGACAACGTTGTTAACCCGAATTTGCCAGGTGTCACATCATCCCCACGTTAAAAGAATTTTCGTCCCGAAAATTGCGTAAGTAACAAAAGAAACAACGAAGGGAATAAACAAACAGATAGGAATCAATAGAGAGTAGAAATCAAGAGAGAGATTTACCCGAGGTGTCACATCATCCCCACGTTAAAAGGAATCTCGACCCGAGATTCATTCAGCAGCCGAAGAGACATGCCTCGACTCGAACGCTTCCTTAGGGAAGAGATGAGGGTACTTAGACTTCATCTGATCCTCCCGTTCCCATGTATATTCCGGTCCCCGGTTCGAGTTCCACCGAACCTTAACGATACGAATCTTGCTGTGACGCAGGCTACGAATCTTGTAATCAAGGATCTCCACAGGTTCTTCCACAATCCGAAGACGATCATCAACCTTGATCTCTTCTAGTGGAACGATGAGAGACTCGTCAGCCAGACACTTCTTCAAGTTTGACACGTGAAAGACGTTATGTACGTTACCGAGCTCCGTCGGTAGATCAAGTCGATATGCCACCGGCCCAATCCGTTCCAGGATCGTAAATGGGCCGACATATCGTGGATTGAGTTTGCCACGCTTTCCAAAGCGTATGACGCCCTTCCACGGTGAAACTTTTAGAAGTACCTTGTCATTGACTTGGAACTCCAGTGGTTTGCGACGCTGATCAGCATAACTCTTTTGCCGGTCCCGTGCCGCCGCCAACCGATTTCGAATCTGTACGATCTTTTCCGAAGTTTCGTACACTAGTTCGGGCCCAGTGAGTTGACTCTCACCCACCTCAGCCCAACAAAGAGGAGAGCGGCATTTCCGTCCGTACAATGCCTCGAACGGAGCAGCCTTGATGCTCGTGTGATAACTGTTGTTGTATGAGAATTCTACCAACGGCAGATGAGCTTCCCAACCCTTCCCAAAATCGATCACACATGCCCGCAGCATGTCTTCTAAAGTTTGAATCGTACGCTCACTCTGACCGTCAGTCTGTGGATGGTAAGCCGTACTCATGTCTAGTTGGGTACCCAAAGCCTTGTGCAAAGACTTCCAGAAGTGAGAAGTAAAGCGAGAATCGCGATCCGAAATAATAGAAACTGGTACCCCGTGCTTAGAAACAACTTCTTTCAAGTAAAGGCGAGCCAAACGATCCATAGTGTCGGTCTCCTTAATAGCAAGAAAATGGGCTGATTTCGTTAACCGATCGACAATCACCCATATCTTGTCGTTCCCGCTTGGTGACTTAGGAAGTTGTGTGACAAAATCCATAGTAATCCGTTCCCATTTCCACTCCGGAATTTCAGGTTGTTGCAGGAGACCCGACGGTTTTTGGTATTCCACCTTGACCTTAGCACAAGTCAAGCATTTACTCACGTATGAGGCTATGTCCGACCTCATGTTTGGCCACCAGTAAAGTACCTTCAGATCTTGGTACATCTTATCCGAACCAGGATGAATAGAGTACCGGGACTTATGAGCCTCATCAAGAACAAGCTCCCGTAGTCCCCCGAATAAAGGAACCCATATGCGTTCTGCGAAATAGTGCAGGCCATCAGGCCTTCGCTCTAGGTGCTTGTCGGCACCGTGCATGGTTTCAGCTTTAAGGTTTTCTTCCTTCAAAGCTTCCAACTGGGCAGAACGGAGTTGATCAGGTAACGACGAATGGATAGTGAGCTGCAACGCCCGAACGCGACGAGGTTTAGAAGATTCCTTCCTGCTCAAGGCGTCTGCTACAACATTCGCCTTGCCAGGATGGTACTTAATAGCACAATCATAATCGTTCAAAAGTTCAATCCAGCGACGCTGCCGTATGTTCAAGTGTTGTTGGTCGAAAATGTGTTGGAGACTCTTGTGATCGGTGTAGATGGTGCATTTGGTACCGTACAAGTAATGTCTCCAAATTTTCAACGCGAATACTACGGCACCCAACTCCAAGTCATGAGTTGTGTAGTTCTTCTCGTGCACTTTGAGTTGACGAGAAGCATACGCAATCACTTTCTCGCGCTGCATCAACACGCAACCGAGTCCATGAATGGAAGCATCACAGTAAACGACAAAATCATCAGGACCCTCAGGTAAAGACAGAATAGGAGCAGAACACAGTTTAGACTTCAGTTCTTCAAACGCGGACTCTTGTGATTCACCCCAGTCGAACTTCCTATCCTTCTGAGTGAGAGTGGTGAGGGGTTGAGCAATCTTCGAGAACCCCTGAATAAAACGACGATAATAGCCCGCAAGGCCTAGGAATTGCCGCACCTCAGTTGGCGTCTTAGGTGCTCCCCAGTCCTTGATCGCTTCGATTTTAGCAGGATCGACATGAATCCCTAGTTCATTAACCACATGTCCTAGGAATTGGACTTCGCGTAACCAAAAGTCACACTTTGAGAACTTGGCGTAAAGTTGTTCCCGTCGCAAGAGTTCCAAAACTAACCGCAGATGTTCCCCGTGTTCGGTCTCGTTCTTGGAGTAGATCAGAATGTCATCAATAAACACAATGACAAACTTGTCCAGATACGGTTTACAGACGCGGTTCATTAAGTCCATGAAAACCGCCGGTGCGTTCGTGAGACCGAAAGGCATGACCAAGAATTCAAAATGGCCATAACGTGTTCGAAAAGCAGTCTTTGCAACGTCAGCCTCCCTGACGCGCAGCTGGTGATAACCGGACCTCAAATCGATCTTGGAATAATAACTAGAACCCTGAAGCTGGTCAAATAGATCATCGATACGTGGAAGAGGATAACGGTTCTTGATGGTCAACTTGTTCAGTTCTCTGTAGTCTACGCATAATCGGAAACTCCCGTCCTTCTTCTTGACAAATAAAATCGGGGCTCCCCAAGGGGAAGAACTTGGACGGATGAAACCCTTATCCAAGAGTTCCTGTAACTGGCTAGACAATTCCTGCATCTCGGGAGGTGCAAGACGGTAGGGGGCCCGAGCAATAGGAGCAGCCCCTGGTACAAGATCAATACCGAACTCGACTTGACGATGAGGAGGAAGACCAGATAAATCATCGGGAAAAACATCAGAAAACTCGCGTACCACCGGAATGTCGTCAATCTTCTTCTCATCACTGGAGGAAACAGATAAAAGCGCCAAAACGGCTGGATAACCCTTTCGAAGACACTTAAGGGCTTTCATGCTAGAGATGATGTTTAGTGAAACACCACCCTTGATACCGTACACAGAAAGAAATTCTCCATCAGGGAGAGGAATCCGAATAACCTTATCGTAACAGACAATCTCCGCGCGATACAAAGATAACCAATCCATTCCTACCACAACGTCAAAACTACCCAATGGTACCGGCATAAGATCGATGGGAAACGATAAACCCGACAACTCTAACTGACACTCCCGAAGTACACTAGTAGCTTCAATCGTTTTACCGTCAGCCAACTCAATAATATACTTGGTCTCTAATGGTACAGATACTACATCTAGCAGTCGACTAACGTCCATGGATACAAAACTCTTGTCGGCACCAGAATCAAATAGCACGCTAACAGAATGATTATTGAGAAGAAACGTACCGGTGACTGTATCAGGGTCCTGCCTAGCCTCAGCAGCTCCAATTACGAAGGCACGTGCATTTCTGCCGCCGCCCCCGTTGTTCCCATTCCCGTTATTTCCACCCTGTTTCAGTTTTGGGCAATCCTTCTTGTAGTGCCCAGTGTCACCACAGTTGTAGCATCCCTGTTTCCCTGTAGTCCCCTGAGTAGTCGGAGCTGAACTGTTAGTCGGAGCCTGAGTCGATGGAAGTGTAACCCGACAATCTTTAGCATAGTGGCCTGTTCGCTGGCAGCGGTGACAACGGTTACTGTCGCAGTTCCCTTGGTGATGGCGTCCACATTTGTTGCATTTGGGCAGTTTTCCCGCATAACCACCCTGCTTATTACCCGAAGACGATGAACCCCCATTATCAAACTTTTTACCCTGCTGCGTAGACCCAGATCCCTTCCCATCGTTTTCCCACTTGCGTTTATTGTTCTCTGGAGCCTTAGCAGTCGAACCTTTCGCCGGCAAAATCCCCTCGTTCACCTTTAAATTAGTCATCCTATGTGCAGATCGAACTACCTCCGCATAAGTAGGATGATTTCCAGCAGCCACTAACCCTGCAATTTCCGGCACTAACCCTGAGACATAATGTTCAATCTTACGATACTCCGGCACGTGCAAATCGGGACACAGCACCGCCAACTCATTCCTCCTAACCGTATACTTCTCGATTTCCGACCCATTCATCTTGAGGTTCCACACCTCATGCTCCAGCTTCTGTACCTCTTCCCTCGGGCAATACTCCCGCTTCAACAACTGCACAAAGTTCTCCCATGGCATAGCATATGCCTCCCCAATACCCATATTCTGGGTAATACCATTCCACCAAGTCAATGCCACGTCTTGAAATAACGCAGCCGAATACTTCACCCGATCTTCTGGGAGACAGTTACACATCAAGAATACCGACTCCACTTTCTCCAACCACCTAAGCAAACTGACCGCACCCTCGGTGCCAGAGAATTCCTGGGGTTTGCAGTCCCGGAACATCTTATAGGTGCACATGGGTGGGGGTGGGTCAACAGGACCACCTGAAATGAAACGTATGAGAAACTACGAATAACGTACACAAGACTCACCAATGAGGCAAAGAAAATGGATAAAACAACTTACCACCACCGTTGTGCCCTAACTGAAAGGCAGCCTGGAGCAAGTTATTCAGATCAGCCTGTGACAGGTTAATACCTCCACCACGACCACCAGCACCACCTCGACCACCACCGCGTCCACCACCGCGTCCACCTCCTCGTCCTCCACGCACTCCAGACATGACTCTGGCAGAAAGAACGAGAAAATTTAGTTTCGCAGTTAAAGATAACCACAAATGTTCACAAGATCAAAGCCAGATCCAATCCAGGACTATCCCTTCAAACTCAGAGCTCACTAGTGCTTCCATGCATTTCGTTTTATGATTTTGTGTGCACCCAAAATGATAAAACGCTCTACATGGTCCTCCAAGTGTTCTCCTAGTTCAAAGTTCAAATCACCGAACATAGACTCTTAGCTACACACCGTAATACTACGGTAGTTCATGACAAGTGCTTCTATTGGAGTGCGAAAGGGGAGATGTCCGAGCCTTGGACAAATCTCAAGAGCACACGAGTTACCCCAATAGACCACACTGCCTAGAAAACAAGTAACCCAACCTAAGATAGAACGGATGATGTAACGTAGAAAGACCAACGATTTAGAGACACCCCGACAAGACCATACGTAAACCACTATAACGTTTAGTACCATGTGATCGTCTAGTGTGTGCGACTCGGCTATAGACTAGACTCTACATGCAGTCCTAGTTCACTATAACCATTGGCTCTGATACCAATCTGTCACACCCTCAAAATCCACTTGCGGAGTTTTACCGCGAGGCGCATGACAAACCAGGATCCAAACCAACGATCACAATAAACAAGTCTAAATGTAATTAATGCAATACCAAAACATAGTTTTAAAATCCCGTTTACAGCGGAAGCTTATTCAAAATAAAGTTCAACATAATTAACCAAAGTTCAATGTTTATGAAATCATGCAACTCTATCTAGACGCCGTGCAGACGCGTGCGCCCTAGTTCCATGTGCTACCTTAGCGACCTGAGAAAACATGTAAAAGTTTACGTCAGCACAAAAATGCTGGTGAGTTTACAGGTTTGCAGTTCAAGTACCAAGTTCACCTGTCCATACTATAACAAATAGAAAACCAGTATACGCTAGCTAGGCGTACGTTTTGTTACTACCACGATTGGAAAACCATTACTAACTCGAATACCAGTTTTGTGCCCGAATAGTTCCAAATGTTCCTGTTGTTCCTGTTTGAGACAATATGCACTCGCCCGGCCCTCCAAGCCGACGAGCGGGGTTGGTCACTCCCAATAGCGCTATTCACATTTCCCCGTTGTGCAAACCCGCACATTCATGGTTCCCCCCGGGACTTCCAAAGATCGTGTAGTATACGTTAGAACCCATAGTATGACAGAATTTACCAAACAATCGTTTTAACACATGTTTTCTCCCCCGAAAGTATAAAACCAGTTTAAAAGAGGGGCCGTAAACTCACCTTAAGTTGCTTTACTCCTAATCCCGAGTAAACTCAGCTGCTATGTTAGCCCCGTACAGTGGCGACCTAACATACGACAGTTACAAGTACTTAGACTAATAACCCGCAGGTTAATTAGTCCCTAGATGTCCAGACCATAACCAAGTTCGTTTAAAAATACCGTGACTGTTTAACTGACCCAAAGTACAAGACTCGACATCCCATTGGTGACCCGAGACTCCCCGTGTTATGTTTACGCTCCAAAACATACAATAACGTAAGTATACTTAACATACGTTAACGCACAACAAGTTATAGCACATAGTTCACGTATCACCGAAATACATCCAAATATATGTTACCAAGTTACTAGATATGTTACGGGGTTCCTAGCATGTTACTACATGTCAAATCAGGTCTCGGTATGCTAATATACACTTACAGCAGCAGTACACGCGATTAGGGAGGCTAATCGCATGAAATGTCACGTGATTAGGGCTAATCGCCCCATAAGTCAGGCGATTAGGGCTATTCGCCCCTGTAGCCAGGCGAGTAGGCCTACTCGCCCTTATTACACGCGAGTGGGGGTCTACTCGCCCCTGTTACATGCGATTAGCAAGGCTAATCGCCTGTAACCTTGCTGTTCCGGTTTTTCGCGCGTTTAACGCTCCAAATCAGATCCAGAGCATGTGTAACTACCCAATATCATTCCAAACACTATCCCAAACCTGTTTAACCCAAAACCCTTCGTTCATCCTCGTAAAATCAGTCCTGCATGCAATCATAGCAATCCAAACACATACACATAGCATGCAACATTCAATTAACGCATGTAATCATAACCCTATTATTCAATTATTGAGATCTCTATCATCAAACTAACAATATTAATTCTGACCTAGCATGATTACACATCAAAACATCATCAAGATTCATAAAAATCCTATCTTTCTAATCATACATACCCATAACGCATGTTTATTAATTATAATCCGATTAATAACTCTTATTGACGATTTTCAGAAAGCTTTTTCGTTTATGAACAGGTCTGGACCATTAGGGATTGATTAAAAACGTTTACAAAGTATTATGGATGAGAATTAAACCTTGGGATTGCAAAAGGATGATGATTAGACCTTGAAACCTTGTGTTTTTGATCAAAATCGCCTTCCAGAGGTTGTTTAAGTGTTTGGGGCGGTTATGGGACGACTAGGGTTTGTCTAATTGAGTTTAGGAGGTTAAGTGTTGTATTTATAGGCGTTTCTAGTCGTCCAGCCCGTTCCATGCGATTATGCAGGTTTATACGCGAGTAGGGTGCCTAATCGCATGACTGTTCATGCGATTAGCCCTATTCGCCTGTAGGGATCCCCCTACTCGCCCCAAAGTCATGCGATTAGGCTATCCCCCAAGCCTAATCGCCTATAGCCCCCTTGTTGGTGTGTTTTGCGCGTTAAACCCCGTTTTAACATATGTTAATGCATATTCATGTACCGACAAGTCACATAATGATTGTAAACACATAACACAAGTAAATACGCATATTTACACTCGTTCACCAATTCCCGGGACTCGAGACTCGTACGTTCCGTATGCCCTGACGATCCTACAAATCGTCACCGTTTGTACACTTGGTTAAGGACTGACATCTACCGAACCTCTAGACCAACATCCAATGATCTAACCAATAGTTCCCGAACCATAACCCGACTTAACTAACCCAGTTAAGTACAATATACGCGTGACTCGCTAAGGTAGACTTTCATCTAGACAACGTTGTTAACCCGAATTTGCCAGGTGTCACAAGAGGTTTATATAAGACTTAGTCTTGGAGCCCCATTTAGGATTTGGATCCTTCAAGACCCTCTAAAAATCTAGGATTCAACCCTAGTGTTTTCATTTATTATATAGATAGATTATGCTTATGGTAATACAACTTAATGAAGCTAGTAAGAGGGCAAAATTGCCTTTCCATATAAATATTAAATTGAATAATGAATAATTATTTTATATACATTATGATTACATTCATTTTGCATTACTTGAAATTAAGATTATTGAATTGTTTTAATTCTTTTCCTTGCTTTGTAACTGTAGAAGCCTAAGAGTTGTATGATCATTGAAACAAATTAAAATAAAAAAATATCAAGTTTTGAGAATACAAAAAAAAACATTAATAAATATTAAGATCAAATGTAGTTTTTACATTAAATAGTAAGTTCTAAGAATATATAAAAAACCATTAATCTATATTATCTAAGGTAGTTACATTCTTTCTAAATTAGTAAAAAGAGTTGTGTGTTATCTCCTTTCTAAATTAGTAAAAATAGTTGTGTGTTATCTAGGTAGAATTCAAGATTATCCTTAGGGATTTTAGCACTCATTATTTATCCCAATCAGACAAGTGTGTGGGATAAAACTTTCTATACTCGTACCTACCACTTCTTTCTAAATCTTCACTTGGAGTAAAGATTATCACTAACCTTGAGTAAAGGAGGCATTTTTTGCTACCGCTGAGAGGATTTAGTTTATATAATTAATATTTCTTTGTTATAAACATATATATTATGGTTACTATACATATTCTAACTCTCATATACCATTAAGTTTGTATATTAATGTTATGTCTCTATAAATAGAGGCTTATTGTATTTGGTATAACTCATTGATTTAAAAAATAGTATAAAGAGTTGTGATATAATTAATCTTTCTTTGTAATAAACATATATATTATGGTGACTATTTATATTCTAACTCCCATATACCATTAAGTTTGTATTAATGGTGTATCTCTATAAATATAGGCTTATTGTATTTGATATAACTTCTTGATAAAGAGCTCTCTCATTTTTCATCTTATCTTTCTCTTTATAATCTTTGTTCTTATGTTTGCATACCTTGTATAGTGGTTGCTAGGAATAACCATTGAGAATACATGAAATGGTAGCATGTTGCGATAAACTTTTACAACTCATGTTCCTCATTGAGATATAGCTTAAACAAGAAACACGCGGGACGTGAAGCAGAGTGTATTACAATGGAAATTGTGGACAACGATGGAAAATTCGTGCATCATGACACATGTCAATGACTTAACACAAATAAAAACACTCTCGTTTTGTAATATGATTAAGCTCGTTGTTTGTTTGATTTCGCATGTATGTTGGTGACAATGAACTCTAGCATCTAGGACAGTTTGTGGTAGTTTGATGTTGTAATTTGAATCTCTAATCTAATTCACATCCATTCGAACTAGAACGTCACAACACGGATGGCTTCCATGTTATTGTTACAGAACCAAATGCATTAACTTTCATTGTATTCATTATATTTATTACGAGTAAAAGTTACTATAATTCACTACATAAGCTCTCTTCATCATGTCATGTACAGAGAACAAAACAAAAGCAAGACTAATTATTATATTGAAGTGAAGGTGTTATTAGGTTAACAAAACAACAATAATAAATACACGAAAATACTAACTCTATGTAAATGTTATACACATTGCATATCTAGGTTTAGAATACTAAATAAAATTAATATTTTATTTATATAAAGAAATTTTTATAAAGTCCACAAGTTTTACTGTATCTATACTATATTATAAAGCATCAGTGAAGGATACCCGCAAAATTTAAGTAAATACAACCTTTATTGCTTATAGTACAATGCTTATTGAAGTCATTTAGGGGATAAAATTGTCTTTCTACCTAAATATTAAATTGTTGAAGAAACTAATTTAAACATAATTATAAAATTGATGAGGAAATTAACAATAATGTGGTGACTCTTTACATTTATAACCTCCATGTCTTTATTATGTTTGTATCAATTTTATAGTCTTATAAATAGTGGTCATGTATTTGGTATATAAATAATGTGGTGACTCTTCACATACATAACTTACATCTCTTTCAATGTTTATAGTAAATAAATTAGATCATATATTATGTATTTATATCTTCCTTTTAAATTTATGTGGTTGCAGGATGGTATGATGTGTCACTTCTGCACACAAATGAATATGTAGGCTTGAAGTTGCCAACACACCCAACCAATGACACGTTTCAACCCATTAAAGTGAGCGATATATGTAGGCTTGATGTTTATACAAGCAAATATGGTAGAGATACTTCATGAGCAACGTCATCATCTTCCTCGATGGTTTTTTGTTTTCTCTGCTACTATAAGCTTCTAGGAATAGAATTTAAGTTTCTAATCTCACGAAGTCACCAATTGTTTACATATCCAAAAGAAGACAAGTTTTTATCAGTCGACTTAGTAGTTTTAAGTATATTGATTACTAATTTGTTTAGTCCAATATATTTGTTACGACGCTTGTCAAACTAACATAAAACGAGAGTATCTATGCAAATCATTGACTCCGCTACATCTCGCGTGTGCCCTAAAATAATAGAAATATGTTGCACACTACAAATTGCATTTTAGTAATTACATCACTTCCTTACAATCTTATGGTCATTAAGAGATAGAACGCCACTTCACTACGCTAAGCACCATCTACGATGGCATACTTATCTGCCTTCGAGATACATAAAAGGGTCCCACCGAAGGACGTGGGCCAATCTAAGGGTGTTGCAAGGAATAATACGACCTATTTTGATGTACCTATTTAAAATATTCAGAAGATATACTTATGAGTTTCAGTTTTTAATAACATATATTTTATACATCATTGTTTTCTACTTCATCATAACGAATAACCAACAAACATGATGCACGAGGGGTAAAACAGATGCACCCGCCGCAACGCGCGGGCATTCCTACCAGTTTTTTATTATGGCATTGGAGCTGAAAAACTCCTTTATAAAGGGTAATTGAAGTAATGATGGTTCACATTCAATTGTAGAGTCGCATTTATAGAGATTGAATTGGGTGTTTTAAGGAGGAGCATTGAAGTAGGTGTTAAAAACCAAACTCTTCCCATGCCATTATTCAATTGGTTGTTTATGAACAAGGGTTACATTTCAAGAGGAGTATAAACTATGTATCAAATACATATACTATAGGCATTAAAAGTTGTACACAAGGGGCATAAAAGGAAGAAAATGGCAAAAAGTTAGAGATTTTTAAAGGGCCCTTTGAACTCCCATCTAAAAATTTGGATAAAATTACTTTAGTTCCCCCTTTGGTACATAATAAGGTAATAGAGATAGATAGATTTTAAGATAAACCATCAACTTTATCTCATACATTAAACACCCGCGATTTAGTTTTGTTTCACATTTGTATTCATTATCTTAAAATACATTGTTTAAAAAATCCTGATATTGTAGTTGATGTGTACGATCTGAAAAGAGCCTAATAGTTCATTTGGTTTTGACAACATGTGTAACCTCCTGATTTTTATAGATCTTCTATTAACAAATTATTCAAAAAGGTTCAAGATTTTTCGAAATTAATCACATGTGAATAACATTATTGTTAAAATAGATGGTCAATCAATGTTAGGTTGTTTATATTTTTAGGTGAAAATCGTGAAGGCTTTCCAGTGGCATCATGCAAGTTGTCCGCAAAGGAGCACTTATGGCTACACTTCGAGCCATGGGCAAGGAAGTTAGTGCATGTTCCTATGAAGTGAGAGCGGGTGGGGGAACGCTTGTAGCAAGAGATTGCCAAAGTTGGTCAAGGGTGATCTCATGCCCTATAGGTGTACTAGTGGTTATTAGTGAGCATCTTTTATCTGATTACATAGATGTTTCTGACCTTAATATTCAGGTTAAACATCCTAATGGTACTAATGCTTTAGTTACCAAAATAGGAATTCTAAAACTTGAGAATGGAGTTGTCCTACATGATGTTTTTATTGTCCCTGAATACTGTGTGAATCTCATCTCTGTGCATAAGCTTGTTAAGGACAATCACTTGTTTGTTGGTTTTGATGAATCCAAATGTTATATCCAGGATTTGTCAACAAGAAAAACCCTGGTGACTGGTAGTCAACTTGAAGGGTTGTATTTATGTGGTGGTTCTTTTGTTAGCAATAAGGTAGGTATTAGCTCTAAACAGTATGATTTATGGTATGCTAGAATGGGTCATCCTGCTGATATTGTTTTGGAGAAACTAGAACCTATCATAGGAAATAATTTTGTTCATGATCCTGATTTGCCTTGTGATGTCTGTCACAAGGCAAAACAGCATAGGGAACCTTTTCCCTTGAGTGATCATAAGTCTTCCAGTCTTGGTGATTTAATTCATCTAGATGTCTGGGGTCCTTATAGGGTTGCTAGTATGGAAGGTTTTAAGTACTTTCTTACTATTTTTAATGACTACTCAAGGGCTGTGTGGGTTTATTTGATGAAACACAAAAGTGAGGTCTTTGAAAATATTCAAGATTTTGTTAACATCTTAAAGACACGGTTCAATAAAACTGTTAAGGTTTTCAGAAGTGATAATGGACTGAAATTTGTTAATAATCAAATGATGAATTATTGTAAGTCCTTGGGTATTCTTCATCAAACCTGAAGAGGTATAAACAATTATACCGCGGCTCACACCTAAGTCCACCTAGGCACGAGCTAAGAGTGCTAGGACGCGGCATGACATCTCCACCGAGGGAAAGTACAACACCCTCTCGGAGGTCAAAAGCCTCTGAGTGATAGTACAAGGGGGGATCCGAAGCAAAGTACAACTTTGCTAACCACTATAAATACCCCCACAAAAGTACAATTGACACAGAATGCATACACTCCGCATCTTACTTTCTCTCTCTACTTTCTCTCACTAAACAAATACTTATCCTCACGCCGGAGGGTGGTTACAGAGAGGCCCTCCCTCCTCCTCTGTAACGAGCCTAACGGTCTTTTACCTTGTGCAGGTTTAAGCTTAGGTTCGGAGTGTTCAAGATCCAGTACACACGGCCCTGTCATAATCCCTGTTTCAGGTTCGTCCACTTTTTGGATCTTCAATTGGCACCATCCGTTTGTACAACTGTTTTCTATACCCCTAAAAGGTAAAGATATCGACGGTTTTTCCCATGGCGGCTTCATCTGAAGGTTTCATCATTGAGGATGTCACACATACGGAACACGATGAAGAGGTCACCACTGTCACGACCTCTGTTGTCGTTGTCCCATCTGTAGGGCTCTCCAATACGGAAGGACGTTCTATGTTCACGTAGAGTTCGGTGGAAAACATCTTTCGCAGAAATCAAGATACCGCACCAGAGTTTGATGAGGACTTTCTCATCAAGAACCGTGACTTCTTATTATAACTTAAAGCACAGCAAGAGAAGGAGGCTAAACTAAAAAGTGTACATCTCCACCGACGGACCTCAAGCGTCCTCCGGGCAAGGATCAGGCCTTGTTTCGCAAGCAACATATTCCACAGTGGTTACCACTCCTAACTTCGGGACTCCGCAAGGGAGTTGCTTCCCTCCGGGTCACCGCGGAACCACACAACCTATCACCACCGTGGCAGAACAAAGGACAGTTGTCACCATAGCTGAGGACGATCTTATCGCTCCGTATCGCCCAGCCTACATGGCTGCGCACTCCAAGTTCGCCCCCCCGGATCGCCAGTGCTCCCTTGCCAGCAAAGCTCAAAATGCCGGCAACGGTAAAAAAATATGATGGTACGGCAGATCTGGATGACCATATTTTCGATTTTGGAGGAGCTGCAGAGATCGAGCTATGGCCCATGCCCGCTTGGTGCCACATGTTTGCTCAGACCCTTACGGGGGCGGCCAGAGTGTGGTTTGACGGATTACAGCCAGGAGAGATAGCAAATTGGACCGAGCTCCACCGCACCTTTCTACAAAACTTCTCCCAGCAGCGGAGATGTTCAAAAGACATCACCGAAATCCATAACATTCGTAGAAAGGGCGGGGAGACACTCGAAAGGTTTATCGACAGGTTTAACAAAGAAAGCATGCAGATCAGTGGAGCTCTCGATCAGCTGCGGATCTCCGGCTTTTGCCACAGGGTCCGAAACAATCAATTAGTTGAAAAGTTACATGAAGACCTCCCAAAAACCATGGAAGTACTAATGGAGCGGGCGCGAGCCTTCGCTCAGGGGAAAAGCGCTTGCAGCCAGACATATGACAACGAGTATCGTTCCTCATCAAGAAGCAGTTCGTGGAAAAAAGGCTCGGGAGCTCAAAGCTCGGACCGAGGTAACTCATGGAGTAAAAATAGGCCACAACCCTACTCCAGAAATGATAAAAGCTCTACTGGCCGAAGCTCCTCTTCACACCGTGGGTCAAGTTATTCCGACTTGCTAAAATCTCCTAGCGAGATACTTAGCACAGAGAATGTTGATTTCCCCAAACTGTCGAGGCAGAAGCCTACATCCAACAAAAAAGTACTGCGACTATCACCGTGCCAGGGGCCATGATACCGATGATTGTTGGTCATGGAAGCACGAAATTGAGAAAGCACTGAAAGCTGGTAAGTTGTCACACCTGGTAAAAGATATCAATGAAGGAAAAGCTAACACCACTCACATCGCCAATCCCAATGATCAAGCAGGAATCACATGATCCGCACCTTAAAACAGCAGGGGACGAAGCAGAACAACGATCATGTCACGGCATGGATGTCCCAACCAATAACCTTCCCATCCATTTCACCAAATGATTACAAAGAAGGCCCGATAATAGTGTCTGGAATTGTAGCAGGATACAAGACCCACAAAATTTACGTGGATGGAGGTAGTGCTTCGAAGATCATGTACCTCCAGTGTTTTCAGCTGTTGGCCGAAACCTCCCAACAGAAGTTAATTCCCGTTTCCATGCCTTTGATAAGTTTTTCCGGAGAAATTGTACAGCCCGTCGGGCAACTCTCCTTACCTGTGACGTTCGGTTCAGGAAAATGCCAAAGAACAGTCATCCTAACCTTTTTAGTAGTGGGCTCCAGATCAGTGCACAATATCATCCTGGGTAGACCAGGAATGAAAGCCTTTGGAATGGTAACTTCTACCATCCATGGTGCCCTCAAATTCCCAACCGAAGAAGGCATTGCAACACTTGAGACCGAAACCGGACTTTCTGTTTCGGAGATTCGCCAGTCTCTAGATGCAGGAAATGATAAAGACGACTCAGGAAGCTCCGGCATAGCAGTGACTGAAAAATGGTCAATACACCCACGTTTCCCAGAACAAAAAATCTCCATCGGATCACAGCTCCCAGCTACAACTCGAGAAGTTCTCTGGAAGCTGCTCTCAAACTCCTTAGATGTCTTTGCCTGGGAACACTCGGATATGACCGGGGTTCCAAGATCATTGGCAGAACATAAGCTGAACACCTATCCCGGGGTAAAGCCGGTAGCTTAGAAGAAAAGAAGTATGGCCCCGGACCGCGTCAAGGCCATCGCAGAAGACGTGAAAAACCTGTTAAATGCCGGAATAATCCGGGAAGTACGGTATCAAACCTGGGTAGCCAATCCTGTGCTGGTTAAGAAACAGGATGGGGCCTGGAGAATGTGTGTAGACTTTAAGGACCTCAACAATGCATGTCAGAAGGATTGCTATCCCCTCCCGGAGATTGACGTAAAGGTCGATGCCGTGGCCGGCTTCAGGTTGAAATGTTTTCTCGATGCCTACAAAGGGTATCATCAAACTCAAATGGCCGAGGCTGATGAAGACAAGACGGCGTTTGTTACGAACGGTGGCTTGTACTGTTATACAAAAATGCCATTCGGGCTAAAAAATGCTGGTGCCACGTACCAAAGGCTGATGGATGCAGCATTCAAGAACCAGATCGGAAGGAATTTGGAGGTTTATGTTGATGACGTAGTCATTAAAAGTGGCACGAAAGACACCATGATAAAGGACATCGCCGAGACTTTTGTTAAACTACGAGAGATCAACATGAAGTTAAATCCTAAAAAGTGTTCCTTTGGTCTAGAAGAGGGGAAGTTCCTAGGTGTGCTAATGGCCCGGGATGGGATAAAAGCCAACCCTGAAAAGGTAGAGGACGTTCTAAAAATGCAACCTCCCCGGTGCCTGAAAGAGATGTAGTCCTTGAATGGACGACTAGTGGCCTTACATCGTTTCCTCTCTAAAGCCGCGGAAAAAACCTTGCCATTCATGAACATCTTGAAAAGAAGTTTAGGGAAAGAGCAATTCGAATGGACGACCGAGGCAGACGCCGCCTTCGCCAAATTAAAAAAATGTTTGGTTGATCTGCCTACCCTGACGGCTCCGGAGCCAGGAGAAACACTCACAGTTTATCTCTCAGCTTCGGAAGGGGCCATCAGCTCTGTCCTCATTGTCACCAGGGCCACAATACAACACCCAGTGTACTACATCAGCCGTGCTCTTCGGGAGTACGAAGTTCGATATCCGATCTTGGAAAAGTTGGCTCTTGCTCTGGTCCACACCTCAAGAAGACTCCGTAGGTATTTTCAAGCATTCAATATTGAGGTACAGTATGAACAGTCGATCCTCCGAATCCTCCGAAAGCCAGAAGCATCTAGGCGAATGGCTAAGTGGGCCATTGAGCTCGGTGCCTTTGCTATCACATACAAAACCAGAGGACCAGTAAAGGGTCAAGCAGTGGCTGATTTCTTGGTGGAAATTCCCCAGACTTCGGAAATCGAGTCCCAACATGCTCCAGCAAGCACTTGGTCCCTTACAGATGGGGCTTCGGGCTCCGAAGGGTCGGGTGCTGGAATGGTTTTAAAAGAAGCTGAAGGAAAAGAGTTGTTGTACGCCATTCGGCTGGACTTCAAAAGCTCCAACAATGAGGCCGAGTACGAGGCACTCATAGCCGGACTCCGATTAGCCATTAAGGTCGGAGCCAAGAAGGTATGAACATAAGTTAAAAACTATAATAACTCCCTGCTATACGCAAAGTTCGTTCAAAAATCCTAAAACATTATAAATGTCACAGGTCATTTCGCATGTCGATTCTTTGCTGGTAGCTAATCAGATATCCGGAGAATATGAGGCTAAAGAAGCTAACATGATTCTATATCTAGCTGAGGTACGGGTGCTACCCAGAACCATCAGCTGCGGATATTAATACCAAAGAAAACGACTAACTCTTGCTTCAAAAAATGCAGGCTAAAAAACTAATGAAACAATTTGAAACCTGTCAAGTAGTTCATATACCCGGAAGCAAGAACAAAAGAGCCGATGCTCTGAGCAAGCTTGCCGCATCAACCGCTGACATCACGAAGCAAGAGGTACACATGGAAGCCTTACAAGGCCCATCCATTCAAGTAACCGCGGTACTATCAGTGAATGCAGCGTCAGATACTTGGATGACCCCTATAGTCCAGTATCTCATGAACGATGTTGTCCCGGAAGACAAGGCGAAAGCTCGGAAGCTGAAAGTGAAAGCCCTCCAGTACCAAATCATTGATGGTCAGTTATATCGAAAAACATTCTTAGGACCACTCCTGAAATGTGTTGACTTGGACGAAGCTTCTTATATCGTCCAAGAAATTCACCGTGGCATATGTGGCATACATGCAGGTCCAAGAATGGTGATAGCAAAGATAATGAATGCGGGATACTTCTGGCCTGGCATGCACAACAGTGCTGTTGCAAAACTACAAAAGTATGAGGAATTCCAAAGGCACGCACCTGTGAGTCTCCGAGCTAAAAACATCCTCATCCCCGTGACTACGGCATGGCCGTTCCAACTATGGGGAATTGATATTGTCGGACCTTTTCCCAAATCCACGGGGGGCATGAAATTCTTACTAGTTGCCGTGGATTACTTCACGAAATGGCGAGGCTCGACCTTTATCAAAAATATCCAGGAAAGAGGTAAAGAAGTTCGTGTGGGAACAGATAGTATGTCGCTTTGGGCTTCCGCAAACAATCATCAGTGACAATGGGACGCAGTTTGCCAACAACCCCTTCAAGAAATGGTGCCAGGACCTCCATATACAGCAGTCATTTGCCTCGGTGGCTCACCCGCAGGCAAACGGCCAAGTGGAGAGAATAAATAGGAGTTGGTAGAAGGGATAAAGAAGCAGTTAGGACAAAAAAGGAGTGGATGGGTAGATGAGCTCCCCAACGTTTTATGGGCTCACCGAACCCATACTAAGACAAGCACGGGAGAAACACCCTTCAGTCTAACCTACGGAACCGAGGCCGTGATTCCCGTGGAAATTGGCTCCCCGTCCCTGCGAGTCCAACACATCAGCAATAATGACCAAGAACTTCGAATGAATCTTGATTTGCTCGATGAAAGAAGAGAGGTCGCGGCCATAAAAGAGGCACGGTACAAGCAAGAGTTGGAAAAATTTTACAACTCAAGAGTGAAAGAAGTCCGATTCAAACCCGGAGATTATGTATTCTGGTGCAACGAGGCCAGCGGGGTAGAAAAAGGAAAGATGGCCGCTTCCTAGGAAGGGCCATACATGATCAAAACCGCAGGAGGGAAAGGCGCCTATACCCTCCAAACCCTAGAAGGGAAAGACGTACCTCGCACCTGGAATGGTGTTCATCTGAAAAAATGCTACATGTGAGCATGACCAGCTATATTTCCTTCGTAATATTTTCTTATAAATTTGTATTGTAATGTGGGACGTGCCATTCCCCATGATTCTTTACTTCTTGTTACTATTTCGGGATGTGTCATTCTCCGACAAAAGTATTAATAAAAAGCTGGTTTACTTTGAATTATTTTAAGGTGCTAATATAAGCCGAAGCTCAAAAAAGAGCTCGATGCAAAAAAACCACGTGGCACAGGCAAGATCAAACAGGAGTAGTAAAAGGACCCGAACCAAAATGGATACTTTTTGGTCCGAATCCTAACTAACCTAAATTAAGCACCTTGTTAACTTTTACAAAACAAAAAATTGTAAAGCCAAAACTTATCTAAAAAAGGGAAAAACCTAAAACACCAGCACGAGACATGGATAATAGCCGCGTCTTGGTAAGGAAACCCTACAAACCATGGTTCTCTAAAAAATAAATACAAAAAAAAAATCCGCGGATAGAATTGGGACGTAGCATAATACGTGGATGCGCGATCAGTTAAGCTACGAGCCCCTCTTTTGACAAAGAATCGGTCATCTAAAACTAAGGGTATCACTTAAACAAAAATAAGAACAAGGCATATTATAAGGAACGGCCAAAAGTTAGCCGAAATATAACCCGGACCAACAAAGAGGTCCGGAATTGAACCTGCATTAAAACAATTCGAACCTAACGAGAAATTCGAACAAGGTGGTACTTGTTCAAAATATTACAAACATACCGAACCATGTAAAGGTCCAGATCAAATGACGATTGTTTTTTTAACAAAGTTAAACCTAAGAAGAAGGGTCAAGCTTCAGCTCATCAAAGGCTTCGGTCAGCGACTCAGGAGGGCCAGTAACTTGATCAACTAGCTTGGCAATCTTGGGGAAAACAAGGGAATCGTAGGCTTGGGCAGCGGCAGTAAGCTCCTCCTGAGCATTGTGTTTTATCAATGGAATCTTTTCCAAGGGAATACCCTTTGCCGCAGCCGCGTAGCCCGCCTTCACCCCAACGTTGAAGCCCACAGCATTCATGGCGTTGTTAACATCGCTGACGACCTTCTTCATGGCTGGCCGCTTGTGAACATGATCGGCGATCAGCTGGACTTCGGTCATTAAGAAAAAACTCTTTAACCCAAACAGCTCATCAATGTTCTCAACCAACTCCTTTTTCTCAGCCTTCCAAGCTTCCTCGTCGCCCGCCATCTTCTTCTCGGCCGCGGCCAAGACCTGCTGTACCAACTTCTCCCCTTTCACGGCCTCATCACGCTCTGAAATAAGCAACGAACAATAAAAATTAAGTCGAGGAAAAAAGCAAACTTGGTTACCAAAACGTACCAGCAACTAAAGCATCGGTACCTTTCCTCAGATTTGCCATTGTAACTTCCATTTGCTTAAGAAGATAGTTGGTCTTTTTTGAGTCAGCAGCAGCAGCAGCAGCCTCAGAGTCTTGAAGCTTCTTCTTCAAGAGCTCCAACTCCTGGAGGGCCTTATCTCGAGACTCCGCAGCAGAGGCTATGACAGCTTGAGTGGACGAGGCTTAGTTTTGAGCATCTCTCAAGTTCTTCTTTAACTCGGCCATGGCAGGCTCGTGATTGCAAGAAGCTCCCTTTCTCCTCAACCTTTCCCTATCCACCTCGGCATTCGTCCAGCGGCAGTATGCCTCGGTCACTAGGAAATTGGAATGTGCCTGATTCACCAGCAAGGCTTCACAAAGGGAGGGGGAATCCATGTTATGGTAGAATTCCCGGTCAGCAGGAGTTTCTAGATTGAACAACATCATCCGGGCAGAAAGCCCGTCTATCACCCGATCCCCATTCTTTAAATCCCACTCCGGGACGAACTTCTCATCAACAATCAGACCATCACCACCACCACCACCAGAACCCTCCCCTGCCGCCGCTGCAAAACCATTAATGGAAAAAGCCCCAGTCTCGAACCACGGTGGGGGGAAAGTATCATCCTTATCCCCCACGTTGGTTTGAGAAAGAAGGGAAGATTGTCTAAACTCACCAGCCGAAACAAAATAAGGCTGTACAAACTTCTCCTTAGCCGGGCTATGTAGCCCGGTAGACACATCAACTTCTTCTTCTTCTTCATCACTAAGCTCCCCGACCTGAGGATGATCTACCATTAGTATCGGAGCTGAGTCTCGAGAGGATTTACCCCCAAACAAATGGTATTCAAGGTTATGGAGAAGGTTAGAATATACCTCTTTTGGATCATCTAAAAATCTCAGCTTATTCTTAGGTTTAGAACTGGCAGCAGTACTCTTCACGGCCTTTCTCTTGCCAGAGCCTCGAGAGACCGATGTATCAGTAAGAGCAAGACCTTCCACATCGCCAGAAACATCCTTGGAGGCACGAGAAGGTTCAAAAGATTGGGGACCCGTGCTAACAGAAGGGTCCGGTTGCATGACACATGTAACTGGAAGGTTGGGAGGAACGTCAGCAGTAGAAAGGGGCAAGCCCCCAGAAGTCAAAGGTACCCCAAAAGTCTCGGTCACGACCCCCGTAGTCTGACCACTTCCCCCGGACCCACTAGCACCGACCCCTGAATTCTCCTCTGGACGGATCGGCTGATGTGTCTTCACCATCTGCTCTACCAAGGGTTTAGTATTACCCAAATCCTCACTTGTATATTCCAAGGCCGCATCATCGAAAGTCGTCAACTTTAAGCAATCTAACAACGACATCTCTATATAAACAAAAAAACGTAAGTTAGAAAAAAATGAGCAATAAACGCGAAAAAGTAAGACTGCTCTCCACTCACCCTCTCCATCATAACGCACCAACGGCCACCTGTCATCCAGACTCCAGTTCATACTCACACCTCCGAGACAAAGGACATGCTCCGGGTATTTCTGTATATTAGTCTTGTTCCCTGCCAGACTCACATATAAAGCTTGGTTATATTGAAACTTCTTGGGCAAATCCCATTCAGATGCCTCGAACCTCTCACACCAAACCATGTCCGCAGGCAAGCACCGGTCATCCAGGAAGAAGAACTTGTTTTTCCATTTTTTTAGGCTGGTCATCTGATAATCGTGACAACTCTCCAACGATCGCCGCTTCTCGAAGGTATACCAACTACCTATCTTGTTAAGCTTGTAAAAGCATCGGAACACATTTAGATCCGCCCCCTTTTCCAAGGCACAACAGGAAAGCTCGAAGTGATTCACCCGGCTAAGGCCAAAGGGATTCACTTGAGAAATGTGCACACCGTGGAATTTTAAAACCTTCATCAAAAATTTGGTGAAGGGAACACGGTAGTTGGCAAAGTCACAAACGCGGGTATAAAAACCAAATTTCCCGGAAGGAAAAGGATATATGGTATCCTTCGGCCCAGGCAACACAGGGTTTAGATCCCACAGAATCGTGTAATCATCTATAAACCGTGCAAGCTTATCAGCAGACAAGTTCGAGCAAGTGACATCCATGTCGTCTTTCACCATCTTAAAACTCAATAAAACAAAAGCAGGAAAAGGAGAACACTACAAAAAAAAACGAGTATCTGTGACTGAAAAATCAATATCTGACATATTAAAATCAGTCACTTATTGTTATTAGGGACTGATTTGCCAGTCCCCAGCCAGTCTCGGATACCCAGTACTAGATAGTCATTTTAGTAACTAAATATCAGTCCCAATTGAATGACACCAACAAAGACTAATAGTCAGTCACTGATACATAAAAATTCAGTCCTTAATTTTCCGCTGATACCACTCCATTTCAGTCCCCAATAAGTTTCTTTGGTGACTGCAAATTAGACTCGTATATTATGATATTTTAGTCCTTAATGTATTACTTTAGGGATTGAATGTTAGTACTTTAAAGATGTCTATAGTGTCCTTAATATGTTTGTTAGATTAGTGCTTGCATGTTAAATCAGTATCTAATGAAATGTTTTTGAGACTGAAAATTAGTCCCATGCACTACGCAATTTCAGTCCATAATATGCTTTTTTTAGGTACTGAAAATTACTCTCACATAAGTTGTTGTTATAGTACTTAATATGTAGTTTTAGGGACTGATAATCAGTTTAGGATAAAATTTATTTTGTAGTCTCCAATGTATAATTTATGTTCTAAAAATCAGTCTTCTAAACTAGTCGCTAATATCTCTTTTCAATAACTATTTTTTAGTCTCCAACACTATGTCTCAACTTCCATTGTATTATACTGACAAATAGTTGCTAATACAATTTTAATTATGTCTCTGACATGCATTAACAATCCCTACAAATCTGTTATAGGACAAAAAAGCAATTCCCAACACAATAAATTCAAACATTAATATCATAGCACAAACCATTCAAAAAAAAAAAAAAACCAAATTAAGATTAATTCCGAAATTTGTAAGAGCGTTAAACAAAAAAAGACAATAAATATCTTCGCCAAAATACTAGATAGTGTTGCCACTTTCGCTGTGTTCTCCATCTAAACCATCATCCTCACTCACAGCATTTGTAGATATTATGCTCTCGAAATCTGGATACTTTCGGCTCAAGAACTCAGTCACTTTAGAGTATTTCTCCTTACTTTCTTTCAGTTCAGCCTTGAGTTCAATAACCTCATTTCTCAAATCTTCGGTCTCAGTGGAATCTCGTTGAGAAGATTCAGCTACCGACTTCATCCAATTATCTTTTTTCTTAAGCACAGGACCAACACCGATTTCCCATGCGGATTTTATTGTTTTATCCTTGCCACATACACTTTTTATAGCCTCTTTCTCAAGATTATGTTCCATAGCAGTGGTAACGATGGTTCCTTGAGAATTTAATTTAGCCATGGCCGTCTTTTTATGTGTACAAATATTGTCCTAAAATAATAGAATGTATGAGAACATATATAACTTGTAGCAACCAAAAATAAAATTTGACTAAAAATTACATTCTAGATAAAAAGCTTTTATCAGGGAGATGCTTACATATACAATACGTGAAGCATCGTTTAGCCATCCATTCTTCTTGGCACTATAGTGTAGCTTGTGGTAAACTTCTAACGGGCTAGGTGGCATTTGAGTCTCCGGATTTCTCTGCCATCATAAAACTCATATAATGAAGAATAAATGTATTCAAACGATTTTATTAATGAAGAGATGGTTGATTCAGATAATAGCATGGAAGATTTTGGTTCAAAGTCAAATTTGGATGATTCAGATACTGATAAGCCCAGTAATGAAATTGAGTATGACGAGTCAGACGATGATGATTGGTAATGTGCAGTTTGCAAATTTTGTAAGTGTTCTAATTGTGTAAATTTCCCCAAGTACTAGTCTTATTGTTACTTATGTACATGTAAAAATAGAGTTCTTTTACATTAACTAAAAAATTACTATAAATATTATCTTAATTGCAGGTAAAACTATAATTATCAAGGAAGGAATATATCATGAGTAGTATTTTATTATGTTTTGTCAGCTTTGGCTCATATATTACCCGCTTTTGAAAAAAGACAAGTTTAGATGTTTGTGCTACTTGGACATCTGAAGGTTCTTGATATGTTGTAATAGGTTGATTTGGATGCCAATGATCTTATTTTTTTTTATTTTGTTGAACTTTGAACTTATTTTAAATTCATTTAGACTCGATTTGGGTTATCCATGATCTTAACATATGCAAATAAGTTTTGTATACTGAATAATATTGTCCAATATGGTATTTACAAGGATTTTGTAGACTGGTGTTCGGTCTCTAATTCTTCGTTCATAATGGTTGATCGAATTGGGTGTAAACAAGCTGAGTCGAGACTGAACATGACTTTACTCCGGCTCGACTGGTAGTTGTTTTTTTCGAGTGTTTCCTTGGCTCGTTTACTACTTATAGTTTAAGTATGTTTATAATTTTTAATATAACTTTGAACTTATAATTTTTTATATAACTCAATACGTATACAATTTCTTAAAGTTTTATATTCTCATAATAATTATTTCATATATATTTATTTGTATTATATAAATAGTTTACTTGTAATCCTCATGAGGCGACTCAAGCTCGATATGCGAAGCACAAACTTGAGCTGGTTTATAAAAGAAATTTGAAAACTAAATATTAGTCCCTAGTATGGCAAATCAAAAAAAAAAAAAAGATAGATTTCACAACCCATAATACTTCCCAATAGATGGAATATGCTTAAAATAATTGAACACTGAAAATTAGTCACAAATCATTTGTTACACCAAAAGGCATTCAAAACTGAATATTAGTCCCCGATTCTGCATGTTTTAAAAACATTAAGAACCTTTTTTTAGTCCCTAATATGTTTCGTCTATATTATGAACAAAAAATTAGTCTCCAACACATTTGGGCCATTTTTCATTATAGGCCGAACATATTTGAGACTGAAATTTAGTAGCTAATAAGTGTCTCTCTAAAAAGCTATACGACGAAAACATATTTGTGACTGGAATTTAGTCTCAAATAAGGTGTCAAGATATTAGCGACTGATTTTCAGTAACTAATATATATCGTGTACAAATCAGTCCCTAAAACTATCAGTAACTGATAAATCAGTCCTAGATATGATGTATTAGGGACTGATATATCAGTCCCTAAGAATTTAGTCTCTAATAATCACTTTTCTTGTAGTGGAAGAAGAAGGAAGACGAAACGCACTTTAGAAAGCTCATAGGGCTCAGATAAAGGATAGATTCAAGGATGACAAGACGCCGGGGGAAGATTAAAGGATGCGAAGGAAACTGGAAAGTAAAACAGTGAAAATGAGAAAGATAAAGTAAAAAAGGGGGGATTATATAGGGAGTGGGAGAAACCGTTGAGATGGCTAGAGGTGTTGGACAGCTGGAGGAAATGAGCGGTCCAGATCGTCTCGAAAAACCAACCGCCATCACGTCAGCAACTTCATCATATGGCCACAAATACATCCACGTGTCCCAAGCGTACGACGCAAGCTTCTAGACAGCTGGCCTCGACATGTGTCAGCAACCCTCATAATCCCCTAAAATAACCGTGACACAACCAAAAAGCCGCGGAGTCCCTTAAGTCCAGCAAGTTACAAATAACTTGAGGACTCGGGAAGACATGAAGAGGTACAAGCAAATATACCTCGGCAAAAACACCTGTGCTTCAGCCACGCCTAAGTCCAGCAAGTTACAAATAACTTGAGGACTTGGGAAGACATGAAGATGTATAAGTAATTATACCTCGGCGAAATGCACCTGTGCTTCGGTCTCACCTAAGTCCAGCAAGTTACAAATAACTTGAGGACTTGGGAAGACATGAAGAAGTATAAGCAATTATACCGCGGCTCACACCTAAGTCCACCTAGGCACGAGCTAAGAGTGCTAGGACGCGGCATGACATCTCCATCGAGGGAATATACAACACCCTCTCTGAGGTCAAAAGCCTCCGAGTGATAGTACAAGGGGGATCCGAAGCAAAGTACAACTTTGCTGACCACTATAAATACCCCCCACAAAAGTACAATTGACACACGAATGCATACACTCCGCATCTTACTTTCTCTCTCTACTTTCTCTCACTAAACAAATACTTATCCTCACGCTGGAGGGTGGTTACAGAGAGGCCCTCCCTCCTCCTCTGTAACGAGCCTAACGGTCTTTTACCTTGTGCAGATTTAAGCTTAGGTTCGGAGTGTTCAAGATCCAGTACACACGGCCCTGTCATAATCCCTGTTTCAAGTTCGTCCACTTTTTGGATCTTCAAAACCTCTTGTGCTTATACTCCTCAGCAAAATGGTATTGCTGAGAGAAAGCATAGACACATGTTGAACTTGACTAGGTCACTTTTATTTCAAAGTAATTTACCTGTCAGGTTCTGGTCCGAATGTGTGTTAACTGCTCCATACTTGATTAATAGGACTCCTTCTTCAGCGCTGAATGGTAGAACTTCCTATGAACTTATTTATGGCTTTGAACCCTTCCTAGATCATTTAAGGGTTTTTGGGTGTCTTTGTTTTTCAACTGTGTTAAATGAGTCTAATAAGTTGGGTGAAAAAGCTGAAAAATGTGTTTTCATTGGATATTCCAATGAAAAGGATGGTTATAAAATTTACAGTTTAGATTCTAAAACTGTTTCTTTTTCTAGGGATGTAAAGTTTTATGAAACTATCTTTCCTTCAAAGATAAACAAGTTTTTGAGAAATTTAATGATAACACCCTAACTGAGATAGACTCGTCAAACTTTTTTAATTTCTTTGACAATGAGACATTTGAAAACCATGAAACTCCCAATGATGATGGAAGGGGTCCAGGTATGACTGAATCTGAGGCTCATGGGTCTCAGCAGTCTTCTTTCAGTCAACAGAGTTCAGGTGAACATTTTGGTTCACATGCTTCTGGTGACACAAAAAGAAGTGGCAGGGCTGAGCATGAGTTCTCTGAAAATGAAAATAACTCTAATTCTGAGGGTAATGATTCTAACACTCACCATCAGGAAAAGTAATAGGGAGTCTAAGTTACCAAAAAGGCTTGATGACTATGTCATAGAAGGAAAAGTCAAGTATGGTATTGAAAGAGTTGTTAATTATGCTAATTTGTCTATTGAAAATAGAGTGTTTGCTAGTGTTCTTAATAAAAATATTGAACCTAGGAATTTTAAAGAAGCTTCTCTTGACCCAAATTGGATAAGTGCCATGAATGATGAGATTGAGGCACTTAACAGAAACAACACTTGGACTCTTGTTGAGTTACCTAATGGTAGAAGTGTTGTTGGTTGTAAATGGGTATACAAAAATTAAGTATAAGTCCAATAGGGAAATTGAAAGGTTTAAGGCTAGGCTTGTGGCTAAGGGGTATAGTCAGAAAGAAGGAATAAACTATGAGGAGAATTTCTCTCCTGTTGTTAAGTTTGTTACTATTAAGTGTGTTATGTCTATTGCCGTCCAAATAGTTGGAAAATGTATCAACTTGACATTAACAATGCTTTTGGGACAGACTGTTGACTTTCTCTCTTGTTGTTAAGTTCGACCTGCTATGTTATATGGACAGACTATTGGGCCATCAGAAAGACACAGGTACGAAAGATGAAAGTAGCAGAGATGAGGATGTCGAGGTGGATGTGTGGCTACACAAGGTTAGACAGGATAAGAAACGAGGTTTTTAGGATAAGGTTGGAAGTGGCTAAGATATCGTATAAGATAAAGGAGGAGAGATTAAGACAGTCTGGACATGTAAAGCGGAGACAAATGACAGCTCCTGTGAGATTAGTGGAACACCTCACGGTGGAGGGGAGGAGGAGTAGAGGCAGACCCAAATTGACTTGGGTTGATTGGATTAGACAAGATTTGTTAGAATTGTACCTCTCTGAGGATATGGTCCAAGATAGGAATTCGTGGAGGCTTAGGATCAAAGTTAAAGATTTTTAGGAATTAGGAGAAGAGTAATTTTGTGACGATGCTTTGTTTTATGTATATTTGTTATTCCATAAGGGTATTTATGTACTTATTCTTCTATGTTATTCATTCACTACTTTTTTAATGTTTGGTGTTTGCCCACTTATATATATATATATATATATATATATATATATATAGGGGGTGGTTATTCTACAAAGTAAAAGAAACGTGCGAAGGATGCGAAGGAACTTTGTACATAAGAATTACGTAATGATAATTACGTAATGTTTTTGTATGTTCATGAAGGCATTACGTAATTATCATTACGTAATTATCATGTACAATGTGATCCTTCGCACGTTTGTATTACTTTGTATTTGATCCTGCCCCTATATATATATATATATATATATATATATATATATATATATATATAGAGAGAGAGAGAGAGAATATGTTTGTTTTTTCGAGTCGGGGGGTCTCTATGGAAGCAGCCTCTCTATCTATTACGATGGGGGGTAAGGTTTGCCTACATCTCACCCTCCCCAGACCCTACTAATAGTGTTGCTATTTGTGGGATTTCCTCGGTACGGTTATTGTTGTTGTTTTATATGGTGAACTCAATGAAGATGTATATATGTCTCTTCCTGATGGATATTTTCTAGTAATGAATCAAGAGTTGGAATGAAAAGCTTGTTTGTGTTTTCTGTGGTTTAGGTTTTACTCAAAGCAAGTGTGACTATTCCTTATTTGTTAAGTTTTCTGGTGATATCATTGTGTTCTTACTTGTTTATGTGGATGATATTGTGATAACCGGAAATTGTGTCATGAAATTAACAAGATTAAAGCTTGTCTTAAAGAAAAATTTATGAATAAAGACCTAGGAGGATTTAAGTATTTTCTTGGTCTTGAAGTAATTTATAGTGAGGATACTTTGTATCTCTCACAAAGAAAATATTGCCTGGACTTGTTAACTGAGTATGTCATGCTTGGGTGCAAACCAGTTAACAGTTCCTTGGAGCCTAATCATGTCCTAACAAATATTTGCAAAGAAAATTCTAAATGTCTTCAGTCCATTATTGGTTATCAGCAGTTAGTGGGAAAGTTAATCTACTTATCTCATACTAGGCATGATATTTCTTATGTTGTGCACTATTTAAGTCAATACATACATAAACCTACTGAAGGACATTTGAAAATTGCATTTAGATTGTAAAGATATCTTAAGTTAGCTCCAGGAAAAGGAACTTGTTTTTCAAACGGCACAAATTTTAATCTTGTTTGCCTACTCTGACTAGGACTGGGCCAAGTGTGTTGACATAAGGAAATCAGTGACTGGTTTTTGCATATTTTTGGGCACACGCACATGTACACACGTGTACATGCGTATTGTCTTGTGTCCTGGAAAAGCAAAAAGCAGTCTACAATAGCTAGATCATCTGCTGAGGCTGAATACAGAGCCATGTGCACTACTGCTTGTGAAATTTTATGGTTTAAAAACCTCTTGTCAGAACTTAATGATCAGGTCGATCTTCCTGTCAGTCTTTTATGTGATAATAGTGCAGCTTTGTCTATTGCTGCTAACCCTGTATTCTTTGACAAAACTAAACATTTTGAACTTGACTTATTCTTTCGAAGAAATCTTGTTTCTAAAGGAAAAATCAAAACTGTTAAGATTGCTTATGAGAAGCAATTGGCAGACATAATGACCAAAGGTCTTGGTGTTGGTCATAATGATGAATTACGCAAAAGTTTAAATCTTGGTAATCCTTTTGGTTATTAAATTGTGGGGGGGGGGGGTTGAAAGGTATATTACCCTTGACAATTATAATATCCAAAATTATATGTTTATATTGGTTTTGAACATTTTGCAGGTCCAAAATAACATTTTATTGTGTTATAATATTGTTAATATAGGCTGATGGATTGGCTGTTCTAGTGTGTGTTGATGGGAGCCCGGTTCGGTTGTTGTTTGTTTGTTTGTCCAGGAAGCCCAGGATGTGAGCCCATTGTCTTGTTTTTGTTCCAGGCCCACTTGATCCAGCCCACTTCGAATATAAGCTGATGATGGATAAACTATGCATTGTGACCCATAAATGAGTCCTAAGAAGTCCCTAAAATGGTTTTGAAGTTGCATGAAAAGTGCAGCTTGGTGCAAGGGAAACGGGCAAAAAATGCTAAGTATAAACATGCAGCCATTTCTGAGCAGAGTAGGGATACGCCCTGGAGAGTAGGGCTACGACCACTTTGTTGTCAAGTTTTCTGAAATCACGAAATCCTGCTGCCATACGCCCCAAATACGCCCAAAAGCCAATTTTGAGTCAGGGTAGGGATACGCCCATGGGAGTAGGGATACGCCAATGGGTGTTTATCATGTTTATCACTGACTTGTTTAAACTAACTTTTGGGTTGTTTTAACCTTATTTAACCCCCAGGAAATCAGGTATGTGATACGGATGATGATCAAGACTCGAGCAAGAACCGAACGTATCAGACTCGACCGCTTCCATAATGTTTAAACCTAATCTTTTAAAACTTGTGTTTGGAAGGCGTTTTGTTGTTGTGTTCGACACTAACTAGACTATACGTATGTTTTGAAATGTGATGCGTATGTGCTAAAAGCTTGTGAAACACGTTTAATATGTAATGCTTTATTCATAAACTTCCAAACTAAGTTTATTCCCTCGTAAGTTATCGTATAATCATCCGTTTATTGGGTAGGGCCTTACATGACCCAAATGTACGTTTACAATGTGTAATGGGTATGTGACAAGTTTGGTAGCGGATATGAGACATTGAGGCGTAGTTTACTAATCGGAGTTTGGAATGGATTTGGCAAAGCTGTTCAAACTGGATCTATTTCTGAATAAGTGGAGGTTGAAGGTAAATCCTGATATTAGAATTCAGTATGCAATAGGATGCTATGGGTTTAGTGTTAAGTGGATAAAAGAGAAAGAAGCTAATAACTTGTGATGGTTATGGGGTTAGTATACTACACAAATCACATGTGGTGGAAGGTTCACTAGTGCCTAAAAGGAAAATGGCTTCATTGGATCAAATATGATGAGCAACAGAATGAAGATCAATATAAAGTTTTAGAAGTTGAAACTGTGATGATGATCTAGACTATACTTAAGAAAGACACATGGTTGTATACTTGTATGACATCATGTTTTATTTGGACTATAAAGTCATCAAAACTGAAGATCCGAAGAAGGTTAATACAAATGAAACAGCCAATACCACTGCATACCACTAGGGATGAGCTCGGGACGGTATCGGTAGCGAACCGATACCGATCCTAACAATACCAATACCAAAAAGTTCAAAAAACCAATACCGATACCGAACACATACGATACGGTACGGTATCGGTTCGGTATCGGTACGGTACCGTACCGGTATGGTATCGGTATTTTACCTTAAAATACTAATACCATACCGATCCCGTACCGATACCGATACCGATAATGCTGAAACCGAAAATCCATAAATATGGGTACCGATACCGATCCCGAAATCCCTCGTTCGATATCGGTTCGGTACGGTATCGGGATCGGGACGGGACGGGATCGGTATTCGGCCTTGTATGCTCATCCCTACATACCACAGTAGTGCAGTCGTAGAGACATTGGTGAACAATAATAGAAGACCCGCGGAATTTTGGGTTCCATTCTTGAGCCAGGTAGGTTTTACTTGTATTTTCACTGTCGTGTCTACGGGCGAGTGAGTTACCATGTTTTTCCCGGAATTGGTGTTTGACAACTCGGGTTACTCTAAGAGTACTCGATTTGTCTAGTGGGTGCACCTGAAAGTGCTCGTGTTTGATTTGTTAGCCGTTCAAAAAAAAAAGAAAAAAAAACAAATAATAACGAAACACATATTAGTTATGTGACTATTATGTAAACATGAGAAAAAAAGGTTTGAGAGTATTCATAAGCGCCCGTGTCATACATTTTACTGTAACCATTAGCTATGGACTTAGTCATGAAACACTGGAATAAATCTATTGGGTTGATACCCCCGCTCTTGGTAGTTGCTCTAATCGGATTACAAACATCAAAAGAGTGCTTGTATTTCACATCTTAACATTGTCTTTAGTGTATAATGAGCGAGGCACAACATTCATTAAGGTTTGTTTACAGGCTCATGTCAGCCACATAACGATTATTGTCTTAGCTAGGCAATGATCCAGTCACCTATGGTTTACATATACCTCAAAACCCGTGACCTCACCAACTTAATTGTTGACATATTTTACTTGCATGTTTTTCAGGCAATTAAATCATGAAGTATGGAACTTGGAGTCGTGCACAGGCATATGGGGATGTCATAAACCTATCTTTTGTTAAATGATTCATACAGTAACATTTGAAGTATGGTTTTAAGACAATGTTTTCTATTATTAAGTTAAACAATAGTGTCTTTTAATATATATCTCAAATTATGATTTTGATGCTTGCGTTACTTGGAAAAAAATTGGAAAAAAAGTCTAGACTAAAGTTGCCACAATTTGCAAAAGTTTGAACTCTTTGTATAATTTCTAATACTTAAGGAGTATTTTCAAAATTTTGTAAAACCACCCTACCCATCTGTATACTTTATTTAATGTTTTTAGATTAGTATATGGCTTGGGAATCGGCTTTGGTTAGGAGTTCAAGTCTTAGAGGCAATAGGTTTTACACATAATTGGGGGTCACTCCCTGTTAATAACTCGCACGAGTACTTGTGGGGTTTTCCTTGTGAATGCCCAACTAGACATTGAAGCCAGTGTTGGCCCGGTTAAAACAATATAACTGGCTAGAGTAGGGTGATGACTTCCCAGTACTGAGGATGCGACCGAAGGATTCATAAATTAAAATTCGTTAAAAAAACAAACCAATATATAAGGCTATGGGGTGTGGAGACATGAAAAAGGTCATGTCTCCATACCACATAGGATGCCACATCATCAAATTGATGTCTCAACATTCTTGAGACATGTGTGGGGTGTGAAGAAATGAGAAACTCATGTCTCAAGCATTTATTATTATTATTGTCTAAATATTAATTTTAACTAGTTTTATAAAACTAACAAATAAACAAAATAAAATTCAAATAAATAGTAGATTTAAAAAAAAAAAATTACAAACCATGCTTAAAAAAATTACAAACCATCCTAAAAATTAAAAAAAAAATTACAAATCATCCTAAAAATTAAAAAAAAATTACAAATCATCCTAAAAATTAAAAAAAAATAACAAACCATCCTAAAATTAATTAGTAAAATACTAATCGTCGATTCCGTTGTTCCATATATATTCGATCAAGTCGGCTTGTAGATGATGATGGATGTGTTCGTTACGTAACGCGAAATCGTTTAACTCTTGTTGCGCTGGGTCATACGGAATAGTATTCTCCTCCATGGCATTTTCATCGAACTCACAAATAACTTGGTCTTCGTCTTCGATGATCATGTTATGCAACAAGATACAAGCATACATACAATAACGAAGTTTTTTTGGTGTGAAAGCACGTGCCGGGTTTGCGATGATGTGCCATTTTGCTTGTAGAACCCCAAAAGTTCGCTCGATATCCTTTCGCGCCGCTTCTTGAAACTTCGCAAATTTCTTTCTTTTTTCGTCGTGAGGGTGCTTAATACTTTTAACAAGTGTAGAATAGGTTGGGTATATTAGATCCGCAAGATAATACCCGTGCTTGTACTCCACCCCCGAAACTGTGAATTTTGAATCCGGACCGGTTCCTTTTCTAACATCATCAAACACCAATGATTGGTTAAGAACATTAAGGTCGTTATTGGAACCGGGAACACCAAAAAAGGCATGCCAAATCCACAAGTCTTGTGACGCGGCAACCTCTAAGATAATAGTCGGGTGACCGTGATCACCTCAATAAAACATGCCACGCCACGCATTAGAGCAATTTTTCCATGGCCAATGCATGCAATCGATACTTCCAAGCATCCCTGGAAAACTATGCTTTTCGTGATAGAACTGATACAATTTCTGGATATCGTTCGAGTTTGGTTTTCTCAAATATATTTTGCTGTAGATCTTGACAACGCGCTTGGAAAACTTATACAAGCAATCACGTGATGTTCTTTCGGACATCCGTAAATACTCATCCCACGAGTCGGATGCCGTCACGTAAGCTAGTTGCCGCAATGCTGCCGTGCATTTTTGATAAGTTGTGAACCCTCGCTTGCCTCTAGCATCGTGCCGTAATGTAAAATACGGGTCACAACTCGCCAAATCATCGGCAATACGTACGAACAATCGACGGCTCATCCGGAACCGCCGCCTAAACATCTCGTCCGTATACATCGGTTGGTCGGCAAAGTAATCTCTGATTAATCGCTCGTGTGCACCTACACGTATGTTGTTACCAAATTACTAACATATATTCGAAGAAAAATTATACATTCTAAAAAATAAAGTATCTAAATATGTATTTGAAGATAAATTATAAACTTAATCTCCCGGTCTCTGTTTATGGCCGTTTGCCTAGGTCGCGGTTGCGAGCTCACCTCGTCTTCCTCCGCCACGATTAGTTGTGCCGCTTCCCGAACCGCGTTCACAAAAACCCGGTTTTCTTCACTCGACGAAGATGAGGAATCAACCATTGGTAGGTATGACATTGTTGGGTATTTTTTTTTATGGAAAGTAGAGAGTTTTATGTTGGTTTTGGTTGATTTATGTGGGTTTATTTAGATGGTTGGATTTATATATTTGGTTTTGGTTTTAAAAATATAAAAAATAAAAAAGTAGCCGTTGGTTTGAATATAGCCGTTGATTTTTTTTTTTTAAAAAAAAAGAAAAAATCTGATTGGACCGTTCCAATCATTCTCCTCAGGACAGCAGGGACGGGGGTAGTGGAGGACGAGGCAGGGGGCGGTGTGGGGGTTTGAGACGGGGCCAAAAGGGAGAGGAATGGGGTGCCGGGCGTTTGCGTACCGTATGGCCTAAGATACCCTCACCTATACCCATAAACAGTAAACCTGCCATAAAATGTGATAACATAAATCTAGCAAGTATCAAACAACTATGGTTTTAAATAAAAGCAATAAAACCAACCCAAGTTACAACAAAATGTCTATTTATACCACAATTGCCTCATTTAAAAAAAAAAAAAAAAAAAAAAAATCTGATCATGATAGAGAGAAGAGGCTGAGTGTATATGTAGTGTTGTGCTGTCCGCCTGTTGGTCCATCGGTTGTCGCACCCACCCCCCCTTCACGAGCCTTCCCTTCATCTCT
Source organism: Ambrosia trifida (assembly GCA_028751855.1). Classification (NCBI taxonomy): domain Eukaryota; kingdom Viridiplantae; phylum Streptophyta; class Magnoliopsida; order Asterales; family Asteraceae; genus Ambrosia; species Ambrosia trifida. The sequence continues at coordinate 75,494,873 of CM054130.1, forward strand.
CCTCTCCACACACACCCCACTGTTCTATTTCTATTTCTACACACCTCTCTCTCTCTCTTCACCCCCAATAGAAAACATTCAAAACCCACCAATTATTTCTATCCATTTAAATCATTTTCATACGATTTCAAACCCAAAACCAAAACCATGAAACGAGAATACCCAGATAATAATAATAATAATAATAATAATATTCATCCAATCTACACTGGAGCAAGTTCCAGTTCAGGAACATCAAAAAAGATGTGGGACGATTTTACCCAACCAGACACTGGACTCGACGAGCTACTAGCCGTGTTAGGCTACCAAGTCAAGTCCTCTGACATGAACGACGTCGCACAGAAAATCGAACACCTCGAAGGCGTCTTTGAAAACGACGTCGCTTTATCCCAACTCGCCTCCGATTCCGTTCACTACAACCCTTCTGATCTTTCCTCTTGGCTTGAATCCATGATTTCTGAACTTAATAATAATAATATTAATTCGTTCGTAAACGACGTCGTTCCGTCAGATGATCTCCAATCCATTATTTACCCTCCTTCCACCAAAAAACAAAAAATATTATTATCATCACCATCCTCGTCACCGTCACCGTCTCCGACAACCGTCGCCTCTTCCTCGTACGCTCCGAACCACAATCCGACCCATAACCCGACCCAAATACAGAACCCGAACCAGAACCAGAACCAGATTATTATTATGGATACACAGGAAAACGGGATAAGGCTAGTACACACATTAATGGCGTGTGCAGAATCCGTACAGAAACACGAATTAAAGCTAGCGGAAACCCTAGTAAACAGAGCTTGTATACTAGCAGCTTCACAAACAGGTGCAATGAAGAAGGTAGCATTATTCTTCACACAAGCTTTAGCTTGCAGGATCTATAACCTAAACCCTAACACAACCCACGATTCACCAGCCTTTGATGACCTTCTCCATATGCATTTCTATGAGACCTGTCCGTATATTAAATTCGCTCACTTTACAGCTAACCAAGCTATCCTTGAAGCGTTTTCTGGTCAAAAAAAGGTTCATGTTATTGATTTTAGCATCAAACAAGGGTTACAGTGGCCGGCTTTGTTGCAAGCTTTAGCTCTTCGACCGGGTGGTCCACCAAAGTTTCGGTTAACCGGAATTGGACCGCCGGTTCATGATAATAATAATAATAATGATAATAATAATAATAATACGGATTATTTACAGGAAGTGGGATGGAAGTTGGCGCAATTAGCGGATAATATTAATGTGGAGTTTGAGTACAGAGGGTATGTGTGTGAGAGTTTAGCTGATATTGAACCGGGGATGTTGGATTTACGAGAGGATGAAGTGGTGGCGGTTAACTCGGTTTTTGAGATGCATAAGTTGTTGGCTAGACCGGGTTCAGTGGAGAAGGTGTTGGGTACGGTTAAGGAGATGAACCCGGTTATTGTAACGGTGGTTGAGCAAGAAGCGAATCATAACGGGCCGGTTTTTATGGAGCGGTTTACTGAGTCGTTGCATTATTATTCGACGCTTTTTGACTCGCTTGAGAGCACGGTTGTTAACGACGGTGGTGTTACGGTGGAAGGCGGTGGTGGGGATATGGTTATGTCGGAGATGTATTTAGGGAAGCAGATATGTAACGTGGTGGCGTGTGAAGGGGTGGAACGAGTTGAGAGGCATATGACGTTGACTCAGTGGAAGAGCTCGTTTGACTCGGCCGGGTTGGAATCGGTTCATCTCGGGTCGAATGCGTATAAACAGGCGAGTATGTTGTTGGCTTTGTTTGGTGGTGGTGATGGGTATAGAGTGGAGGAGAGTAATGGTTGTTTGATGTTAGGGTGGCATACTCGGCCGCTTATTACCACGTCGGCTTGGAAGATCGGGTCGACTCGGTAAATGAACTCGGTGTGAGTCAGTGAGTTGACTCAGTACTCGGTAGAAAGGAAAAATTGCTGAGTTGGAACTTGAAAGACTGAGACTCAGTTGGTTGATGACACCTGGTGGTTTCCTTGTTTATCTATTTATTTACTAAAGTGTTTTTTTTTTTAAATTTGGGGGGGGGGGGGGGGGGGGGGGGGATAAAAGATGGGAATTAGGTTAAGGTGGTGGGTGGAATGGATTATGGTAATATTCTCAAGGGGATGAAATGAAAATAGGTTAATGTGAATTTTATATTGCATAATGTCAAAGGTTGCACCTTTAGTTTGGTTTGATCTAAAGTTCTTGAACTTTGTAAACAAATTGTCTAGTGGGCTATTTTCTCCTTCTTAAGTTATTATATATGCTTTTGATAATTTTTATGTTTCATGGACCATATAATATTTTAATGTATTGGTCTATTGGATGCTAGATTGGCTATTTTATCTTGTGACACTATTGGTTTACTAGTAAAGGCTAACATACTATTGGTCAAGTATGACTTGATACTTAGTTTAAAAAATATTTGTTTATTACTTTTATTTTTTTAACAATATTTAGATAAAGAATAGCACACCTTTTTTATAATATGTTGTTACGTTATTTATATTTAAAAGAATAAGATAAATATATTGATCTGAAAAAGAAACAAAATAATGAAGAAATTTTTGAAGGGGGAATATTAATTTAGCTATAAAAAATTATAACACAACCATTATCTTCATAGATTAATACATATATATGTATTTAAAGAAATTCTTATTTAAATTGGTTTAATTGTTGAACTGGCTCACCGGTTCAATAACCCGTAGAAAGAAAAAAAAAACGTCGCAAATAAAAAAAACACACACGACTATAGCCAAACTTTCAAACCATTTAGAACTTAGAAGTTTGGTTCCTGATTTGATGATCCGGTTGGAGCTTAAATACATTGTTTGTGATGTGTTATGTAGATGAGTTCATTCTTTTATATATAAATTTAATAAATGATACTATTTAGATCTAAAAGGATTAGTATTTTTCTAATTATGCAAATATAAAAATAAAAGGTCTATATCACATGCATTTGATGGTCACTAAGGAATAAAGCTAGCTCCAACCTTCTTTCAATATTCTAACTAGTGAATTACATAAAAAAATGCATTACTATTCAGGTGAAAATGACTCAAAACATATTGTATAACTCTCATCAACATAATTATTGAACGGTCTTTATAGATATTAATAAGGTCCCCATCAACTTCACACTTTCATATTCATCTACAGGAACAATATCATTCCTGCACAAATTTAATTATATAATATTGATGCAGTTTTATCTCTCATTTAACAAAATATATTTTCTTATATTCTTCAATTTAATGGGTAACGTCGGTACTTAAAACATATAAGTGTGTTATAAATATTAACAACATAAATCAAGCAATCAATAATTGAAGATTACTCTCCTCTCATTTACCTAGTCAAGTCAAGATTATTGACTAAGTCAAGTCAAAGTCAAGATTATTGACCCCATGATACTTGCCCATGACTCATGCTCATGATTCATGCCTTTGTATTTATTTTGTAGCTTTTCTTTCAACTTGTATTCCCTATATATTGTAATGTAAATCATTGTACACAACACACAATTTCAATACAAAAACCACTTTGTTTATATGGTATCAAGAGCCTAAAAGCTCCCTTGAGCCATCTTCGATCCCAACCTACTCGACAGACACATTCTGTCCGCATTCTACTTTTTTTTTTCTTCTTTCGATTCACCATGGCCAAACAAATCACCCACATTACCGCCACCACAACCCGAAACCAAGGGCCACCTCGAACTACCAATACCAACACTCGCCCGACTCGCAATAATAACACCTATTGCTACTATTGTAACATTCCTGGACACGACACGAAAGATTGTCGCAAACTTAGTCGCTTCCTACGAGAACACAATGTCTTATCTCAAAATACCAACACCCCGGTGGTTAACTACACAACCCCTCACCCAACGGCTACAACTCCATCTTGGATGTGGGACACCGGTGTGTCCAACAACACCGCGAACAACAACCAACAATTTCCCGTTCTACCAACACTCGCCCGACTTGCAATAATAACACCTATTGCTACTATTGTAACATTCCCGGACACGACACTAAAGATTGTCGCAAACTTAGTCGCTTCCTACGAGAACACAATGTCTTATCTCAAAATACCAACACCCCGGTGGTTAACTACACAACCCCTCACCTAATGGCTACAACTCCATCTTGGATGTGGGACACCGGTGCGTCCAACAACACCGCGAACAACAACCAACAATTTCCCGTTCTTTCCGAATACGGAGGACCCGATAAGATCGTGCTAGGTGATGGTAAAAATCTCCCTATAACTCATATTGCTCAAACAACTATTCCAACAAAATCTCGTCCACTTCTTTTAAATAACATTTTAATTGCTCCTAATCTTCGAAATAATCTTATTTCCGTTGCCAAAGTTTGTCGTACTAATCGTGTTTCCGTTGAATTTTTTCCCTATCATTTTTTTTTTGTCAAGGATCTACGCACGGGGGCGCGCCTCATGCGAGGAGTGAACATCAATGATGTCTACTATGGACCAATCTCATTGTCTCCTCAAGTCAACAACACCCAAACAAACTCTCTTCTCACGTGGCACCACATACTTGGACATCCATCGCTTCAAGTGTTCAAGTCTTTAATTTCTAAATTGGGACTTCGTTTTAATAAGGTGACCCATGAGTCTTTTCATTGTACTTCATGTTCCCTAAATAAAAGCCACAAACTACCTTTTGGCAAAAACTCTTTTGTTGCCAATCAACCTCTACAACTTCTCAACTCCGACGTATGGGGTCCCGTAAAAACGTCAATCGATGGCTTTAAGTACTATGCCATTTTTGTTGACTATTTTTCCAAATACATTTGGTTATACCCAATCAAACAAAAATCCGATGTCAAAATTCTTTTTCCACAATTTAAATCTCTTGTTGAAAACTTTTTCAAAACCAACATTGTTGCGTTGTTCACTGATAATGGGGGTGAATATGTGGGTCTTTCACCTTATCTTGCCTCTCAAGGTATCTCCCATTACACAACACCACCTCACACACCGGAACAAAACGGTATTGCCGAACGACGTCACTGACACGTCGTGGAAACCGGCCTCGCTTTACTCCACTACTCCCACTTACCACAACATTTTTGGTCCCATGCCTTTCATACCGCAACCCACCTAATCAATTGTTTGCCTACACCCATCCTTAACAACACATCTCCCTACGATATGTTGTTCAAAACCGCTCCTACTTATTCCAAACTCAAACCGTTTGTTTGTCTTTGCTACCCATGGTTACGACCCTTTGCTACTTCCAAACTCCACTCCCGTTCAACGGCGTGCATATTTCTTGGGTACGCATCCTCCAAATCGGCATTCAAATGCTATGACCCTACTAGTCACAAACTATACCACTCTCACCACGTTGAATTTATCCCACATATTTTTCCATCTCAAATCACCAACCCCCAACCCAAACACATGCCATTTGACTCCTTCCTATCCACATACCAATCGGCCTAATCAACCACCTCTTCTAACCAACCCACTATAGACCCAAACATCTTGTATCATCCAACCCCTACTCCACAGCCCACATCACCCGAAGCCCAAACCCCTATCCCTCCATAAACCCACGACCCACCTCCTCTACCTCCTACACACAATACAGGCCCAAACAGCCCAACCTCCCACACAACAGGCCCTACACTCCAGCCCATCGAGACACCCTCACCAACCGGCCCACCAACTCCACCTGATAGCACCACCCATACCCATGGTTGCAGAACTCGCTAGGCGCTACCAACTCGGCCGACCAGGGAGTTGCGAGTACTCGGCCTAATCGGGCGAGTACTCGGGGGTCGAATCGGCCTATGCGGGGAGTACTCGGAATATTCGGCCAACTCGTCTATACTCGGTGACCCACCCTGTAGCGAGTACTCGGCGAGTAATCGGTCAACTCGGACGACTTTTGCAACTATGCCCATACCACAACCGATTCCCAGTCCACCGACCCCACCTCACCAATGTCTTCATCCAACACATCCGATGATCCCACGAACTCACCTCCACATAATCCTCAACCACCTCGTCGACAACCAAAACCCAACTCAAAGTATTACAACCCCAACTTTGTCAACTCTACCACCATTCACCATCTACCCGTTTCTCTTGAACCATCCACTTATACTCAAGCCTTGAAAGATCCGGATTGGCGTCATGCCATGGACCTTGAGTATAATGCTCCCCTTCATAACAACACTTGGGAACTTGTCCCTCACACAACCCAAACTCCCATTGGTTGCAAATGGGTATTCCGAATAAAACGCAAACCCGACGACACGATTGACAAGTACAAAGCCCGTCTAGTTGCCAAAGGGTTTCACCAACAATATGGAAAAGACTATCATGAAACATTTAGTCCCGTTACTAAACCCGTTACCATTCGCACCGTTCTCTCTATTGCTCTTTCAAAAGGATGGTCTTTACGTCAACTAGACGTTAATAATGCGTTTCTTCATGGAACTCTTCACGAAGATGTCTTTATGGTGCAACCTCCCGGGTTCACCAATACGGAATTCCCACGTCACATTTGCAAACTCAAAAAATCCCTCTATGGGCTTAAGCAAGCACCACGTGCTTGGTACATCGAACTAACCAACTTTCTCACTCGTTTTGGCTTTAAAAAATGCATTTCTGACCCCTCTCTCTTTGTATACAATCTCAACAACATCACTTGCTATATCCTTGTGTACGTTGACGACATTGTCCTCACCAGCAATCACAATCCATTTATGGATTCCTTTGTTTAAGCCCTAAGCAACCAATTCTCTATCAAAGACTTAGGCCCTCTCCATCATTTTCTAGAAATCGAAGTCATTCCTATGCCTCATGGTGTATTTCTTTCCCAACATCGCCACATTCAAGATATTCTTACCACCTATAAAATGGATGGTGCAAAAGAGGTTCTCACTCCTTTAAGCACTTTCGACTCTCTTTCTTCCTTTGACTCCACTCCCCCAGTCGATCCCACTCCTTACCGCCAACTTGTAGGCACTTTGCAGTATCTTGCCTTCACACGTCCCGACATCTCCTTTGTCGTCAATAAATTATCTCAATTCATGCACTCACCTAAGCAATCACACTGGCAAGCTCTCAAACGGGTACTCCGTTATTTGAAAGGAACGGTCCATCATGGGTTGTTCTTGAAACGCAATACTAACCTAAACTTGCAGGCTTTTTCGGACTCAGACTGGGGCGGTATTAATGATGGGGGACGGTCAACTACAGCATATCTCATATATCTTGGGTCCAATATCATCTCTTGGAAATCTGCTAGACAAAAAACTGTCTCTAGATCATCTACCGAAGCTGAGTACAAAGCACTCGCTAATGCTGCGGCTGAACTCTCATGGGTTAAAAATCTACTTGATGAGCCCGGGCTCCCAATTAAGAGCACCCCATCGCTTTACTGTGACAACACCGGAGCTACTTATGTATGCGCAAATCCTGTTTACCATTCCCGCATGAAACACATCACTCTGGACTATCACTTTGTGCGGGAACAAGTCAATTCAGGGCAACTCAAAGTTCTTCATGTCAGCTTTAAGGATCAACTCGCGGATGTGCTCACCAAATCGCTTGCACGTGCACCCTTCCTATATTTTCGGTCCAAGATTGGAGTCTCCAACGGATCCTCCATTTTGCAGGGGCGTATTAACAACATAAATCAAGCAATCAATAATTGAATATTACTCTCCTCTCAGTTACCTAGTCAAGTCAAGATTATTGACTAAGTCAAGTCAAAGTCAAAATTATTGACCCCATGATACTTGCCCATGACTCACGCCCATGATTCATGCCTTTGTATTTACTTTGTAGCTTTTCATTCAAATTGTATTCCATATATATTGTAATGTAAATCATTGTACACAACACACAATTTCAATACAAAAACCACTTTGTTTATAATAAACATATGATATAAAGTAGTTAACCGAATTGTTTTCAAGTTTATCTCACAAATGTTATAGTCTATTTATTTCATAGTCGGCCACACCTGAGTTTAATTTAGAGATAAATTTGGCGTTTATTTTAAAATGTGACATGTTAGTTTTATTCAGTACAAGTCATCAAGTCGAACTTGAAGATTGTCTATAAGTTATACACAACATACAATGAAGTCGTAAATAGGTTATAACAAATCATATAAGACCCACCCATTAGATATGTGTTGCTAGAACAAGGAAAATGACCGGGATTAGGTTATGAGATGTTTAGGTTTATATGTTAAAGGTATGTTAGGTTAAGGTTATGATTTAGGGGATCTTCTAGCTCCTGGAATGGACATGCACAAGGTAACAGACACCGTTAGCCTTAACGCAGGAGGGGGTCTCCTGCGTTTGGACTTCGGCGTGAGAATAAGTATGTATTCTTTAGGAGTGATAAAGTAGAGAGTATGAGAGTAAAAGGAGCAGTGAGAAGTGTGTGTGGAATGCATACCCAAGGGTCTCCTTATATAGGCAATAGAAATCTGCCCAGGAGCTCCCTTACGATAGCATCCTTACTATACCTGGCCATGGTTGACTCTCTTTATGCTGCCAGCAGTGAGACTTTACCCTTTTAGTGCATTTTCAGCTTTTACTATTTCCTAGGCAGACTTGGAGCTGTGTGATGTTTTGTTTTATGCCAATAGTAACAAGCCAAAGCACTTTTTTATATTTCCAATGTTTTTACTGTTCACTTTCTGCTGCATAGCTACCGTATGGCAGCCATGCTACCTTATGTTAGCTGTTCAGCTCCAAGAAGTTCAGCAAACCTTAACACTTTTTACTTTGCTTTATTTTCTTGACAAGGGTTTAGACATGGTCGTTTTAGGACCCACGTCATCAGCCCCCCAGTCATAAGCATTTGTAAAGAAGTTATAAGTGCTTGTGACTTGTAAGTCGTTTCTTGCCTCGGTAACAGCGTTAGTGAAACTGATCTGAGTACCGAGGAGTTATCAGACCCCAAGCTCCCTCATAGGAGCTGTATATTTGTGTCATGTCCTTGCTAATATTTTATTTTAACTCCTGTCCCTTCACTTAATTTTATAATTAATTACCGCTGGCCATCATTACTTTTGGGGGCAGACTTATGTCCCATCAGCTGCTACTTCGGCTGCTGATTTGATGGGCCGCATAGGCTGACGTCATCCTATAGGGCAGATGAATGATTTCTGCATTGGTAACCGTTTATAGGTTATTAATTTCAAATTTTGAACTTATAAAAAGGGGAAAAAACTTCTTAATCCTTCATTCCATTCCCTTTTTAGTATAACTTCTCTCTCTCTCCCACGATCCCTTCTTTCGCCGGCGTCCCTATTTCTTCTATAAAAACTGGTAAGTGTCTTCCTTTTCTTGCACTCTTGTTTTTTCGTTATGGCTAAAAGTGATCTTATTTCTCAATTTACCCGGTTATCCAAGTCCGATGCTGAATAGTTTTGCTCGGAAATTGGTATTCCGTTGTCTTTTGAACCCTCTGTTCCGAAGGGTAAGACTCCGGTAACCTCTGTTTCTTTCGGCAAACTGGCTGTGTACTCTCGTCAGTTTGATCAGGGTAATCTCCGATACCCTTTTTCTAGGTTTTTTCTTAACGTTTTGGAGTATCACCAACTTGGTCTTGATCAGTTGTGTCCTTCCGGTGTAGCCCGTATTATACATTTTGAAATAGTATGTCGGTGTCTTGGCTATGAGCCTTCTTTGGCTATGTACCGCCGGTTTTTTAGGTTAGCCAAAAATGGGAACTGGTTTACCATTGAGAAGACTCAGTGTGAACCAGTCCTAATTTCTAGCGTCATTGGTCTTGTGTCCAGTTGGAAGGATAAATTTTTCTTCTTGAACTCTAATTTCCTACCATTCAATGCTCCGAGGAGGTCTCCTGATACTCCTCTTAATGAGAAGGAGCCTGATCCTGACACCCTTGATCAGGAGTTGTTGGAAAAGCTTCGAACTTGTCCTACCCGTCTCGGCACCTTTCCTGAAGATTTTTTGGTTATGATGGGTCTCAGTGTTAATTGGGATGATCCGGAGACTGAACCTGTGATTTATCATGGTGGGGAGGGTATGTGTTGTTGAGGTTCATTTCCTTTTATCCTCTTTTGTTCCTTTGTTGTATCTGATGTCTTTTTTCTTTTTTGCAGAAATGAGTACTCTTGATTTCCTTGCTTTGGATGATATTGTTGATGTCAAGTTCAAGGTCCGGGCCTCGGCTGAGGGGAAGAATGTGGTTGTTAGGACTGAACATGTCCGTTTCCAAGGGGAGTATACTAGCATTACCTCCTCTCCATCTGCTGCTGCTGTGACATCCGTCACCCTTGTCTTTCATTTAATTGACAATAATAGTCCTCCAAATATTTCCTTTATAGTCCCTGCAGATTTCGTCGTTTTCAAATTTAATTTTAGAGCGAACTAAAATTTATCATTTATATTTATTTATTTTGGACCGAGTTAAGTTTTAATCGAATGAGTATGTGTAAATGTGTTCGTAAAATCATCTAAAAAAAATTGCAAGTTTAAAAAGTTTTAAGTTAAGTGGTTAACTAAGTTAATTGTTTTACAAAGAAAAACTTAACCATCTAACATGGAAACTAACTTAGTTGGAACTTAAGGGACCTATTCTGCCAATTATTAAAACTTTTAATATCAGATTTTGCCTCCTTCCTTGTCCCTCAACGTTTTTCCGGCCAGGCACACTTGCCGGATCCGGCGACCACTCCGGCGAAGCTTTAAAGCTTGGATTAATGCGTTTCAATCGTTCTAAATGTTTCCATAACGTTTCTCCATCATCAATAAAGAGTTTCGGCCATTAATTAGGATTTTAAACGCGTTTAATGGTGAGTTTTAATCGGAGTCAAGGGGTAACCGCCGGAAATCTTTAATTCGTTTGATGTTTCGTTTTACACAACCTCATTATATAAATGTGTTACCATTAAGTTGCTGCATCATTTCATAACACAAACCCACGAACAATACGTCCTAAACGTGTCTGGAACGAATCCAAAAGTCGGGTTTCTGTGCGGGTTTTGAAGCTTCTATATCGGTCCTTAAACACCTTTGTGAGTCAAATTTTATGTTGCCGTTCTGTTTTTCTAATCTTTCTGATCAAAACCCCCATGTTTTCTATGCTTAATCGTGTCTGGTTTTGATTATTGAATCTGGTTCTAGGGTTAGGGTTCTTAGGTTTTAATTTGGGGAAGAAGATGACTATTAATAATATGTTAAATATATTTATGTTTGAATAAAATCAACAAAGCAACATTGTGGTGTAGTGGTTTGGTTGTGTTATTCCTTGCAAGAGGCCAGGGGTTCGACCCTCATTGTCAGTAGGTCCAACCCTTTCTTTTTTTTTTTTCTTCTTATTTTTGCTACAATGTAGTATTTATATTTATATTAATAATTATATATAAATGCATTATTCTTAGAATATTCATAACAAATTCATTTTTGCTCCAAAAATTATGAAAATTTAGGTGTAGCTTCTTGACACCTCATAGAAAATTATCATATTTTTGTTTTCTGAAAAATATCTTATTTTCGTATTTTTATTGAATTAAATTGTTTTAATCATATTTAATTGATAAAAAATTCATTTTCAATGATTTTAATCTCAAACTCTTTGAGAAATTATTTTTAATCATAATGAACTTAAATAAAAATTATTGGTTCAGAAAATATTTATTTTTATTGATTTTCCTATTTCTAATCATTTAAACATGATTTAATCTCATTAAATCAGTTTTAAATATAAATAAGTTTATAAAAATTATGGGAAAATTTATTTCATTGATTTACATCAGAAGGAATCCATTTTCTATAAAAATAATATTTTTGGTTTATGTCTTGTATTTTTAATCTTATTTATGTTTAATTAGATATAATTAATCATTTATTTATTTATATTATTTAGAAACTATTTTATAAATACTTTTCTTATAAAACAGAAATATTTCTTGTGTTAGAGAGTCTTAATTATTATTTGTCGGATCATCGTGTAACTCGTATTTATTTATTTCAATATTTATGATCATCGTAATTATTTACAGTAATTAGTTAAAGTAATTAATTAAGTGATTTTGCCTTAATTATTCAAAATATTTTATCTAAATATTAAATTGGTAATAATTATGTTACCTAAACTATATTTACAAACTTTGGTATATTATTATTTTATACAACTTTATATTAATCGACTTATCATAAAAAAACTCTAATTCCCCAAATCGACTTACAAACCCTAATGCCTTAGACCTTAGTTACTTTAGACTCTTAGACTTTTCCTTATTAGTATGCTTACACATTATAGGTTGAATTCCTCGGAATTCCCATTACTTAGCTCACGACCGCTTAAGTGGATTTTGATCGCTTTCGCAAACTGTGAGTATATCTTTCCCCTTTTTCATGTTTTACTCTTTTGGGGCTATTCATGTACACTATGACTAAATGTTATTCTTTCACTAAATGCAATTCTCATGTGTGTTTGCGTTATGCTAATTTATGTGTCTATGACTTGTCAAAATCATTAACCTTTGAGGGCCTGACATTTTAATGAATAGTACTATGGTATATACCCTTGTGACTCTGTTGAGAGTCTTTGTCATTGCTATGTATTTCATTACTACTAGCGCATACTATATATATATATCTGCTTTTCTTTACATAGGGTTGATTTTGAACGGACATTACTTAAATTACATAATTGCAAACGGTATACAACACAAGAATTGCGAAACGTTTTGTACTATATATATATATATATATATATATATATATATATATATCCAACAGATGTACTCACCAATACATTATATGTGTTGACAAATTATTTTGTACATGTTTCAGGTGACATTTGATATTACTTGCTTTCACGCTTAGGCTGGACCTAGTTGTAACACCTCGAGGTGTTACGGGTCTCTTAAACGGGTCGGGTCGGACCTGACCACCCGATTATTTAATAAAATATTCAAGTTCGAATCTCGCGACAAACCGTTTCAACCGATTATATAGATAATAATTATTAAGATTTTTATTATCTCGGTTAAACGCTCCTTATCTGATATTAACTCGTGGCCAAATGTCTTTTTGATCTGTTATTATAACTATTACCAAACATCGCGAGTTCTAGTTATTATCCCCGTTGCCAAACACCCTCTATTTTAATTATCCTATAAAAACCCTTTCTCTCTCTCTAATCTCTCGCCACTCTCTCTCTCTGTTTAGTATATACACACACTTAAGGTGTGTTCATCAGATCAAGAAGCCTGACCGGAGTACATGGCCGGCTTCCGCCGCCTCCACCTCCGGTCACCACCACCGCCGCCAGCCATCTTCTTCCTCTCTCCGGTAAGTAGCATCACCTTTCTCCTCCTCTGTTTTGAACCAATAAACCCCTCCTCTCCGTTTCTGTGTGAACTAATTAAACCCAAACCCGGAAATCATCGGTGGAACTATTGAACCAAGCCTGTTGCTCACTGATCTGTGTTCGATGTTGGGACAGTCACTCGAATAGGTGACTGTCATCGGGTCCTTATCATCTCACTAGCCAAATCACAACCCTGCTCCTCTTGGATGGTTATAATCGGACAGTCACCAGGTTGAGGTGACTGTCGTGAATCTTCGGTACCTTTATTTCCGGTTGGAACTATGACCGGGTATGTTTCCGATTAACCGGATATTCACTGGTTCATCGGGTGATGGTTATCAGTAATCCCTTGTCCCTCTTTGTTCGGCTGATTACCCAACAGTCCGGCTATAGTCCGGTCATATTCTGTTTGTAATTATATTCCGATCAAATACCCGATTGTATTTCTATTAGTTATTTTGCTTATTCAATATTATAATCAGTTATTAATATAAAGGTTATAATTATTGTTATAGGGCACCAACTCCGGAAGACGGGACCGATACCCGGTTCTATATAAATCCCAGTCAACTCCCGATTATGTTCCGATAATAATTCGGTAGGATTCGGTCACTATTTCCTATTGGTTGATTGGTCACGATCTTGTAATCTATTTATTAACACGGTGATTATATTGATTACGAGGTATCAATCATTGAATTGAAAGAATACGAGTCGTCGCCGAGTCGACTCAGTGACTCGGTCAACACCCGGAATAGAACCCGGTCCAATAAGCTAGACGAGGAATATTATTAGAATGATACGAATATATATATAATACGAATAACGTACGGACTTGATAATAATAATAAGAGAATAATAAACATATATAAAATATATATGTTTATATATACAAGATTCGATATATAAAACGATATACTAGACTCGGGTAAGTTCGTGTCTAGAGTTCTTTAGGTTCGCGTGCCAAGCTGTAAAGGCCAGCTTTATTTCTTTTTGCCTAGATGCCCAAACCCCGAGTTTAGGACTATCTAATATATACTGAATTCTACATATATAAATTATATATATGATATATATCCTAAGTGTTACAATCTAACAAGTCCCACGCGTAACACGTATCAATATATATATGAAATATAATTGTAATAAGAAGATTAGCTGAAGATATAACGCAAACCTGTGAGTATCGTGAACTCCCCACTTTTACTGTTTTATTAAGTGTTTTCGGGGGAATACATGTCACTATAAGAAAACATAATAATGCTTTACATAAAAGAATGATTATTAATAAAAGTTATATAAAGGGGGTAATAGAAACGACAAGGACAGTACTGGACGGTATCGCCATTTCCTTTCTTGTCCAACTAGAGGACAGGAACCAGTTTTACCCGAGTAAAGGGTAGAAATCATTATATTTATCACAAGCAGAGTGATACCATAGATAGAAATGGCAACCAATAGAATATAATCGGAATAATAGACATATAATCGAATTAATAGAATATATTTTCCCCTCCAGAATTAGAATTGTACAGCATGTTTATAAAAGAATATTTTAAATAAAAGAATTATCAATAAACGAACTGGCCATTCACTTTATAAAATACACGACCTCACCAACTTTATGTTGACAGAAACTATTTTTGACATGTGTTCAGGTAACCCAACAGATATGATGACGTGGATCCTGGAAGACTAAAGACTGTTATTACCCTGGATTCCGCTGTGTAACTCCGATAACCCGACCCGACGACCCGGCCACGTCAGGCAGGGTCGTTACAGTTGGTATCAGAGCGGCGCTAATAACAGTTTTGAAGTCTTTAGTAATCCGGGATCTACCAGAATATTTTCTAAAAAGAAATTTTGCTTAGAAAAATAATTAAGATATTAGAAATATTAAGAGAAAATAATAGGCGAGTAAATTTTTGGGTACCTAAAATGTCAAACCATTATAAAGTTGGTGAGAACCATAACAGTATATTAGAAATTAAAACGAATCCACCACAGGATATTACTAGAATGATTATGTGAAGTAAATTGACAATTTTGTACACAATTGTGAATTTATATGCACATTTAATTTCTCGGAAATCTTACAGGATATTAAGGCTATAAGAAATAAGAAAGAATACAGAACAGAAACCAGATATATTAAAAGAAATCAGAAATAAATCCAGATACAAAACACGAAAATTATAGAAGTATATATATAAATAGATATAAAATTCCAAAATTATTCTTCGGTATATTAAATCGACTTATACGAGAGTTTAGAAATCGTATTTCACTCTCTAGAAAACTCGTTGATTATAATCATTCGTCGCATCTCTCCGAAATTTCAGTCTTAATAATTATTCAGATCGTTAACATCACGGTTATTCCAATAATTATAAACAGAATACGAATATTACGCTCCAACTTGAACATTCCTATGCTCGAGTTTCCAGAAGTATTATTTTTACACCGTAATTTCCGAAATTTTTATAAAATCTAATATGCTAGAAACATATAAATATTGTGTTTCTAAAGAATTTTCCTCGATTATTTAAATAAAGATCCAATATATTCCGCGATTATTTAAAATGTTTCAAATCTTTTCAGTATAATTATGAAATTTATTAATTTTATACTTAGTCATTATTATTTTTATACCAAACCAGTATTTCGATTTTAGTAAAAATATATACCCCGATTTTTAAATAACGATTTATTCAAAAGATTGAGAAAATCCGTTAATACTATAATTTTCTTTTTATCAAATCTAGTATTAATACTCCATATATTATTAAAACGTTCCCCAGATCGGTTTTAATTTGACTACCACGTTTTCAGATAATTCAGTATAATTCGTTTAACATTAAAAAGTTGACCACAATATTTTGAGAAATTTATTTTATCAATCCATAATAAGAATTTTGTTTATTAAAAATTTAAGAATCCCGACCTTATGGAAAAATTTTTACCATGATTCTTTTGAATCGTTAAATTCATTTTCAAAAATGGATACCATTACAAAATTCGAACCAGTATCATTATTATAAATCCTCCCTAAAAAGTTTTTATATGAAAAACCACGGCCGTATTATTTTTGCCCGAACGTATTCCACTTCATAGTTAGTATCACTTTCATAAACAATCTTTAATCAAATCTATATCCTTATATAAGTTAAAAGTATTTTCGACACGATTTTATAATTATATTCGGTTGTATAATTTCTTTGATATTTTACCTCGATATAAACGATAAGTATTATATATTACGTTTAATAATATAAATCTATCTTTGTGCATAAATAAAAATTCCCGATAAGTATTATCATCGATCCTTCCCAAAATTTAATAATATTTTGAACGGAAATATTATTATTTCGGATTCACGCGACAAAAATAATTTGAAATTATCGGAAGAAATCAAATTCTTGTCCGCTCGACTATACGAAAATATAACTACTGTCTTTATCCTATGACTCGAACAAGTCAGGGATACTAAAAAGATTGGATTGTTATATTGAATATCCTTTGACACGAACAAATTCTTGGAAGATTGACAGTCTATTTCGTTAGACTCAGATCAACATGTTTCATTCCAGAATATATAATTTTAAATCTAAGAGAAAATAAAGAACAAAATAATAAAATAATATGTGAAGGACACATACCTATTATGATTAAGACAAACAAATACTGGAATGTTAGGTGAGGTGAAATAGTAATTATGATCGCGACGTAATTACGAACGTCACAGGCACAGGAACATTCGAGTAGGAATTTATCAAGATCACAATTTGTCTGTGTAATGAGCATATTAAAAGAAACAATAATAAGAAGAAATATAAATCTGAATTATCAGTATATTATATGTGGAGAATACGACCACAAAACTGGCAATAAGTTGAAATTCCTTCGTGTATACAACTAAGAATGTATTCGCAGAATAAAAACCATCGATTGGTTAAATTCTATGAATCAAAGAAATCAGTTTATTGATTTTGATTGCCAACCAAAGCTAGTTGTATGTCCTATGTGCAATCTCAGGGGCAAATGAAATCCGGACCCTTGAGAAAGGCATATCCGGACATTTGTCACCAAGCAATCTTTGAAAGGATATATACTGCTATGAACAAAATCTTCATAGTCACTTCGTATAAGAACTCGCGTGAGTTATAGTATAATCAAATTGGTAAAACGGTCAAGTGTTATCAAGTTTGAAATCTACGAAGTCATGGAAGAATTGTCAAATTCTTAAAAATATAACAGATAGAAATATATATATGGATTCAGAAACCAGAATTGGTAGAATCCAACGAATTATTTATCAAATATGTCGAAATACGATTAAATACCAAGCGGAATCACGTAGAGATTCGCAAGGTATAATCGAAATGAAAACGGAAAATGAATAGAATTATGCTCATTTTTCCAGTGAAACTCTCTGGTCAAGGAATAACGGAATTCCTGTTCCGAGTTAAAGGCTGCGAGAGATCATTTAAGAAATCACTGTTCTGGCAAAAACTATCTATACGAATAACTCGACGAAATAAGCCTTGCTTATAATAAGTTGGATTAAGAAGATATGATATATTGCCTATATATAAGTCTATCGGAATGTGTTTCCCGACACCAATAATATAGACTTTAATCGAATATATATATATATATATATATATATATATAAGAAAGAATTATTCCAAGCAAATGTATATTATAAAAATAACAGATTTATAGTGTCTACTATAAACGATTATCAGTATTCGCTTGGATATAAAAGAATACAAATCGTGAAATAAAAAGAATTATAATTTTGAAAAGACATCCGATATGTCTGAATAATAAAAAGGCATCGGAAATGCCATATATCACGAGAAGGCAATTGAAGTGCCAAGTAATATTAAAAGGCATCCGATATGCCAAAAGAAAATATTATAAGAATATAAACATTAAAAGAAAATATCATATAAAAATATAAGTAGTATAAAAACAACTAGAAACTTATAAGAATATTTTATCGAGAGTGTCGACGAATCCCGAATTAGAATTAAGAAAGAATTTTACAGAAATAGTTAATACAATAAGTATAGTAATCCCGAATGATAATCATGATTTTGAGAAAAAATAATCGATGCATTGCCATAAGAATCTTAAGTCAAAGAATCGTAACAACGACTGTTACCAGTAGATTCCGAGACTATAATGATAAGTTGCATATATTTACCGTAGAATTGTGAGAGACCTCATTCACGATAATACACTAAGAAAAGTCAAATAATATGTATTAGATACAATGCAGTCAATCATCAATGAAATAGTCAGTAAGATTATTATAGATGATTTAAGAGAAATCTCAATCATCAATGAATTAGTCTTTTCCGGTACCTTTAGACTCCATATAAGATATGTCTAATGATCTGGGAAACCACCTAAGTATATCCACAAATAGAGATAACCTAGAGATCAACTATGTTACATCGATATAGATAGAACTTAGAGGATAGAATTTGTAAGAAATAATCCGATAGTTACCAAAGGTTATCCCTACTCTTTAAAAATCGGAATTACAATGATGATAAATTCTAAAGTTCGAATAAAAGAGGTAGTAGCTCGGATCCCGTTCAAGTCGTGATAACGAAGGGACTTCCGTATCTATCTCTTAAGAACTATCTAGAATCCATCATTGTAAATGAATCCGAAAATAAAACGATGAAAATATAGTATCAATACGAGAACCTTTAATAGTCATATCGAATTAATACAGATAATCCATGTATCTGAAGTAATATGACTATAGCAAGAAAGGTTAAAACGTGATTAAAAGAATGATCAAGCTGTAGTCTTACAGATTGACATTTCTAATTAATTATTGGATTGATACAAGATCGATTTCCTCGCAAACCATAGGAACCAATCATGTCTCGATGACAAGTATTTGGTTCTAATTGTAACATCCTTGTAGACTAAGGGTGTAAAGGACAAGATCACTCAAATTTCGGGGACGAAATTTCCTAAGGGGAGGAGAATGTAACACCTCGAGGTGTTACGGGTCTCTTAAACGGGTCGGGTCGGACCTGACCACCCGATTATTTAATAAAATATTCAAGTTCGAATCTCGCGACAAACCGTTTCAACCGATTATATAGATAATAATTATTAAGATTTTTATTATCTCGGTTAAACGCTCCTTATCTGATATTAACTCGTGGCCAAATGTCTTTTTGATCTGTTATTATAACTATTACCAAACATCGCGAGTTCTAGTTATTATCCCCGTTGCCAAACACCCTCTATTTTAATTATTATATAAAAACCCTTTCTCTCTCTCTAATCTCTCGCCACTCTCTCTCTCTGTTTAGTATATACACACACTTAAGGTGTGTTCATCAGATCAAGAAGCCTGATCGGAGTACATGGCCGGCTTCCGCCGCCTCCACCTCCGGTCACCACCACCGCCGCCAGCCATCTTCTTCCTCTCTCCGGTAAGTAGCATCACCTTTCTCCTCCTCTGTTTTGAACCAATAAACCCCTCCTCTCCATTTCTGTGTGAACTAATTAAACCCAAACCCGGAAATCATCGATGGAACTATTGAACCAAGCCTGTTGCTCACTGATCTGTGTTCGATGTTGGGACAGTCACTCGAATAGGTGACTGTCATCGGGTCCTTATCATCTCACTAGCCAAATCACAACCCTGCTCCTCTTGGATGGTTATAATCGGACAGTCACCAGGTTGAGGTGACTGTCGTGAATCTTCGGTACCTTTATTTCCGGTTGGAACTATGACCGGGTATGCTTCCGATTAACCGGATATTCACTGGTTCATCGGGTGATGGTTATCAGTAATCCCTTGTCCCTCTTTGTTCGGCTGATTACCCAACAGTCCGGCTATAGTCCGGTCATATTCTGTTTGTAATTATATTCCGATCAAATACCCGATTGTATTTCTATTAGTTATTTTGCTTATTCAATATTATAATCAGTTATTAATATAAAGGTTATAATTATTGTTATAGGGCACCAACTCCGGAAGACGGGACCGATACCCGGTTCTATATAAATCCCGGTCAACTCCCGATTATGTTTCGATAATAATTCGGTAGGATTCGGTCACTATTTCCTATTGGTTGATTGGTCACGATCTTGTAATCTATTTATTAACACGGTGATTATATTGATTGCGAGGTATCAATCATTGAATTGAAAGAATACGAGTCGTCGCCGAGTCGACTCAGTGACTCGGTCAACACCCGGAATAGAACCCGGTCCAATAAGCTAGACGAGGAATATTATTAGAATTATACGAATATATATATAATACGAATAACGTACGGATTTGATAATAATAATAAGAGAATAATAAACATATATAAAATATATATGTTTATATATACAAGATTCGATATATAAAACGATATACTAGACTCGGGTAAGTTCGTGTCTAGAGTTCTTTAGGTTCGCGTGCCAAGCTGTAAAGGCCAGCTTTATTTCTTTTTGCCTAGATGACCAAACCCCGAGTTTAGGACTATCTAATATATACTGAATTCTACATATATAAATTATATATATGATATATATCCTAAGTGTTACAATCTAACAAGTCCCACGCGTAACACGTATCAATATATATATGAAATATAATTGTAATAAGAAGATTAGCTGAAGATATAACGCAAACCTGTGAGTATCGTGAACTCCCCACTTTTACTGTTTTATTAAGTGTTTTCGGGGGAATACATGTCACTATAAGAAAACATAATAATGCTTTACATAAAAGAATGATTATTAATAAAAGTTATATAAAGGGGGTAATAGAAACGACAAGGACAGTACTGGACGGTATCGCCATTTCCTTTCTTGTCCAACTAGAGGACAGGAACCAGTTTTACCCGAGTAAAGGGTAGAAATCATTATATTTATCACAAGCAGAGTGATACCATAGATAGGAATGGCAACTAATAGAATATAATCGGAATAATAGACATATAATCGAATTAATAGAATATATTTTCCCCCTAGAATTAGAATTGTACAGCATGTTTATAAAAGAATATTTTAAATAAAAGAATTATCAATAAACGAACTGGCCATTCACTTTATAAAATACACGACCTCACCAACTTTATGTTGACAGAAACTATTTTTGACATGTGTTCAGGTAACCCAACAGATATGATGACGTGGATCCTGGAAGACTAAAGACTGTTATTACCCTGGATTCCGCTGTGTAACTCCGATAACCCGACCCGACGACCCGGCCACGTCAGGCAGGGTCGTTACACTAGTGCTTAAATAAAAGTTGAACATTTATTTTTTTATGTTTGAGATTACTATTAAGACTCTTTGTATTTCGTTTTGAATAATGAAAGTTTATTGCTATTAATATTTACATTTTAGTCCATGTGCTTTTGAACAATCGTCACTACGTGACACCTCGATGTTTCCGCCATCGGTTGGGGTGTTACAGATTGGTATCAGAGCCATGGTTATAGGGAATTAGGTTATTAGTAAATGCTTTTGACCTAGACTATAACTAAGCTACCCTTTATATGCTTTCTTTTATTCTCATATTTCTTTAGATAGATTTTCTCCTTTTACTTTTCATTATACTCGGAAAAGATTTTATTCAACAAATGGAACGAAAACACCAAGTTAGGTGTGATATCCATACCTTGGTGAATAGTTTCACTCCTTATATGTTTTATTTATTTATTTTATTTATCTTGGAATATTTTCCTTTCGAGATAGGAGACGTCCAAATCTCAAGGAATCTATCCCTCCAAAAAAAACTTACTCACTAAGCTAGGAGTGATATCCTTATCTTAGTGATCAGTTTTACTCCATCGTATTTTTACTTTTGAAGTATATCTTGATTTAGGAGTGAAATCCACATCTCAAGGATATATTTCCACATCTCAAGTTCCGCTAGAGTTTTGAAATTTATTAGTGATGGGGCACGTGCAATCTGAAAGGGTAAGCGCCTGTATCCTGAGTTTTCTGTTTAGGCCTGGCATTTCCCATAAATCCCAATCAGACGAGGGTCCCGTATGCCGACCTGGGAACTCTCGGGATGAGCATTCACTTATAGGTTAAAGTACGCCCCCACAAGTCACTAATAATATTTCAATTACTTTAGTCAGTCAACAGTTTCTTTGGAAACACTCTTATATCTCGTTTTATACTTGGTATTGTTTTTCATTTGAAGTTTTATCATAATTTTCTTTATGATATTCATAATTTTTCTTATATCAATTTATAATTACTATAACTCATGTTATGTGTTACCTGTACTAATATAAACTATGACATTCCCAAGATTTTTGGAATCAAATAATTATTGTTGCATTTTTTGTAGATGTCTGATCGCGAATCTCGTAAGAGAGCCTCGAAGCGTCAGGCTAAACTGAAATCTGATCGTCGTATTGCGACCATGCTTAATGATAAGTTGGAAACGCTTGTTCCTAGCATCATTAATGCTATTATCCCAAACCTTAACCCAAACGGTAGCTCGAATGGGAACTCAAACGGGAATGCGGGTGGAAACGGTGGAACCACAGAGAATAAGTGCACTTTCAAGCACTTCAACTCTTGCCATCCCAACAAGTTTAATGGCACTGAGGGAGCCACTGGGTTACTTGAATGGTTCGAAAGTATGGAGAATACGTTCATTAATAGCGACTGTCCAGACAACCTACGTGTTCGTCATGCCACGGGTGTTCTTCAAAAGAGAGCGCTCACTTGGTGGAATGGTGAAAAACATGCTCGAGGGACGGAAGCTGCTTTAGCTATGTCTTGGGATGATTTCAAAATCGCCATGACTACTGAGTTCTGTCCTCGTAGTGAGATGAAGAAATTGGAGGATGAGTTCTATCACCTCAAGCAGGATAGTGGAAACAATGTTCCCTACAACAACCGTTACCACGAGTTGAGCTTACTGATTCCTCGTATGGTAACCCCGGTATCCTTGGCTATTGAGAAGTATATTGAGGGACTGCCACCTCAGATCCATGATTCGGTTATTGGAAGCAAGCCTGCTACTGTAGAGGATGCCATCCGTCTCGCAGCATCTCTTACTGACAAGCATGTCAAGGATGGTACTCTAACTCGTAAGGGTACTAAAAGACCTACTGAAACCACTTCAAACCCTGCTACCACTGAACCTTCCCAAGAAAACTCTGCTTTTGCTTCTAGTTCCAATAAGAAACGAAAAGGTGGAAACCAAAACTATGCTGTAGTTGCACCTCTTAACCAGGTTCCTGTTGCAAACCTACCAACTGCACCTCAATCAAACCCAAGGGCTTATACTGGGAAACAACCTCAATGCGCTACTTGCCACTATCATCATCCCACTAATTTACCGTGTCGTAAGTGTGATTCTTGTGGAAGACTGGGTCATACCACCCCTTTCTGTCGTATTGCTAATCGACCCGTGAATAACCCACAAACTGCTACCCAAAACCAGGGAACTGATCAACCCAGAGTTTGTTATGTTTGTGGTGATCCTAACCATATGCAAAATAGATGCCCTCATCTTACGGCTTTTATTCAGGCTCGTCAGCAAACCCCAGCAGTCCCAGCAGTTCCAGCAATTCAAGCAGCTCCAGCCCGTGGTCGTGCTTTCAACATCAATGCTAACCAGGATCAAGCTACCAACGACGTTGTTAATGGTACATTTCTTATTACTAACTTATATACTCCGATTTTGTTTATACCGGTGCGGATAGGTGTTTTGTCTCGTTAGAAATTGAACCTTTGCTTGCTCGTATTTGCCCTCACCTTACCCATCCTTTTACTATGGAGGTTGCTAGTGACAATCTTATTCTTATAAAATCTGTGATCCGTAATTGCACGTTGAACCTAAACGATTATAACTTTTATGTAGATCTTATATCTGTAATTAGGAATATTATGAATCGAGTTTATAAACCTTTCTTGAACGAATACGTAAGTGTTTTTCATCGATAACATACTCATATATTCCACAACAAGAAACCTTCACTTGAAAGAAATTTCGAGACGAAATTTTCTAAAGTAGGGGAGACTGTGACATCCGTCACCCTCGTCTTTCATTTAATTGACAATAATAGTCCTCCAAATATTTCCTTTATAGTCCCTGCAGATTTCGTCGTTTTCAAATTTAATTTTAGAGCGAACTAAAATTTATCATTTATATTTATTTATTTTGGACCGAGTATAAGTTTTAATCGAATGAGTATGTGTAAACGTGTTCGTAAAATCATCTAAAAAAATTGCAAGTTAAAAAAGTTTTAAAAGTTTTAAGTTAAGTGGTTAACTAAGTTAATTGTTTTACAAAGGAAAACTTAACCATCTAACAAGGAAACTAACTTAGTTGGAACTTAAGGGACCTATTCTGCCAATTATCAAAACTTTTAAAATCAGATTTTGCCTCCTTCCTTGTCCCTCAACGTTTTTCCGGCCAGGCACACTTGCCGGATCCGGCGACCACTCCAGCGAACCTTTAAAGCTTGGATTAATGCGTTTCAATCGTTCTAAATGTTTCCATAACGTTTCTCCATCATCAATAAAGAGTTTCGGCCATTAATTAGGATTTTAAACGCGTTTAATGGTGAGTTTTAATCGGAGTCAAGGGGTAACCGCCGGAAATCTTTAATTCGTTTGATGTTTCGTTTTACACAACCTCAATATATAAACGTGTTACCATTAAGTTGCTGCATCATTTCCTAACACAAACCCACGAACAATACGTCCTAAACGCGTCTGGAACGAGTCCAAAAGTCGGGTTTCTGTGCGGGTTTTGAAGCTTCTATATCGGTCCTTAACACCTTTGTGAGGCAAATTTTATGTTGCCGTTTTGTTTTTCTAATCTTTCTGATCAAACCCCCCATGTTTTCTATGCTTAATCGTGTCTGATTTTGATTATTGAATCTGGTTCTAGGGTTAGGGTTCTTAGGTTTTAATTTGGGGAAGAAGATGACTATTAATAATATGTTAAATATATTTATGTTTGAATAAAATCAACAAAGCAACATTGTGGTGTAGTGGTTTGGTTGTGTTATTCCTTGCAAGAGGCCAGGGGTTCGACCCTCATTGTCAGTAGGTCCAACCCTTTCTTTTTTTTTTCTTATTTTTGCTACAATGCAGTATTTATATTTATATTAATAATTATATATAAATGCATTATTCTTAGAATATTCATAACAAATTCATTTTTGCTCCAAAAATTATGAAAATTTAGGTGTAGCTTCTTGACACCTCATAGAAAATTATCAT
Organism: Ambrosia trifida; assembly: GCA_028751855.1. Lineage (NCBI taxonomy): Eukaryota > Viridiplantae > Streptophyta > Magnoliopsida > Asterales > Asteraceae > Ambrosia > Ambrosia trifida. The sequence continues at coordinate 75,520,475 of CM054130.1, forward strand.
ATTTTTGCTTTCTAAAAAATATCTTATTTTCGTATTTTTATTGAATTAAATTGTTTTAATCATATTTAATTGATAAAAAATTCATTTTCAATGATTTTAATCTCAAACTCTTTGAGAAATTATTTTTAATCATAATGAACTTAAATAAAAATTATTGGTTCAGAAAATATTTATTTTTATTGATTTTGCTATTTCTAATCATTTAAACATGATTTAATCTCATTAAATCAGTTTTAAATATAAATAAGTTTATAAAAATTATGGGAAAATTTATTTCATTGATTTACATCAGAAGGAATCCATTTTATATAAAAATAATATTTTTGGTTCATGTCTTGTATTTTTAATCTTATTTATGTTTAATTAGATATAATTAATCATTTATTTATTTATATTATTTAGAAACTATTTTATAAATACTTTTCTTATAAAACAGAAATATTTCTTGTGTTGGAGAGTCTTAATTATTATTTGTCGGATCATCGTGTAACTTGTATTTATTTATTTCGATATTGATGATCATCGTAATTATTTACAGTAATTACTTAAAGTAATTAATTAAGTGATTTTGCCTTAATTATTCAAAATATTTTATCTAAATATTAAATTGGTAATAATTATGTTACCTAAACTATATTTACAAACTTTGGTATATTATTATTTTATACAACTTTATATTAATCGACTTATCATACAAAAACTCTAATTCCCCAAATCGACTTAGCAAACCCTAATGCCTTAGACCTCAGTTACTTTAGACTCTTAGACTTTTCCTTATTAGTATGCTTACACATTATAGGTTGAATTTCTCGGAATTCCCATTACTTAGCTCACGACCGCTTAAGTGGATTTTGATCGCTTTCGCAAACTGTGAGATATATTTCCCTTTTTTCATGTTTTACTCTTTTGGGGCTATTCTTGTATACTATGACTAAATGTTAGTCTTTCACTAAATGCAATTCTCATGTGTGTTTGCGTTATGTTAATTTATGTGTCTATGACTTGTCAAAATCATTAACCTTTGAGGGCCTGGCATTTCAATGAATAGTACTATGGTATATACCTTTGTGAATATGTTGAGAGTCCTTGTCATTGCTATGTATTTCATTACTACTAGCGCATACTATATATATCTGCTTTTCTTTACATAGGGTTGATTTTGAACGGACATTACTTAAATTACATAATTGCAAACGGTATACAACACAAGAATTGCGAAACGTTTTGTACTATATATATATATATATATATATCCAACAGATGTACTCACCAATACATTATATGTGTTGACAAATTATTTTGTACATGTTTCAGGTGACATTTGATCTTACTTGCTTTCACGCTTAGGCTGGACCTAGTGCTTAAATAAAAGTTGAACATTTATTTTTTTATGTTTGAGATTACTATTAAGACTCTTTGTATTTCGTTTTGAATAATGAAAGTTTATTGCTATTAATATTTACATTTTAGTCCATGTGCTTTTGAACAATCGTCACTACGTGACACCTCGATGTTTCCGCCATCGGTTGGGGTGTTACAGCTGCGGAGCCTTCAGTGAGGAAGTCTATCAGTGTTCGTCGCTCCAGCAAGCGACTTCAAGGTGTTTCCTCCGGGCCAGGGAACATTCCTGCTGTTCCTCTTGTCATTGAGGAGGAGGATGAAGACTCTTCGCTGATAGCATCTGCTATGGGAGGTATGCCTGCCTCTGGGAAGGGTAAGCTAACCTTGTCTTCCCCTAAGAAGGATGATGCTGTATTCAAAAAGCCTAAGGATGTGGTAATCAAGAGTGGGGATCAGAAGTTGTTGTTGTCGGGAGCTGAAGGAGGTGAGAGTTCAAGTCCGGTTGCCAGTGTTGGTGTTGATACCCCTGTTCAACAGGGTCAAAGTGAAGAGGTGTATGTACCAAAGTGGGACATTAAAAGTTCTGACCTGTTGAAGAGGGCTTCTGTTTGTTGAGATTTGATTGATCACTGTATCCCTGATGCCGAAAGGGCTATGCACCGGGAGTGGGCGGACAAAGATTTGATGAAGAGGATGAATTTTCATTTTGGACAGTTCTTATCATTGTTTCCAGACGGTATGGCTAGGTGGGGTAGTTTATTGGTTCGGAGTGAGCAAGTGGAAGGAGCTTACGCAAAGCATGAAGGGGAGCTGCTAAAGGGGAAGGAGGAGTTAACTAAATATGTTGCTCGGGAGAAGGATTTGGTGCATGAGTTGGCCGTGTCTAGGATTCAGCTATGTTTGGAGAAGGAGAAGTTCGACAAGATGTTCAAGGGTTTGAATGATGAGAAAGTGAAGGTCGCTAAGGAGAGGGAAGGTCTGGCTAAGGCCAGGGAGGCGGTTAAGCAGGAGTTGGTTGCTGTGGAGAAGGTTGGTGTGGAGCTAAGGGCTCAGGTGGATCGTCTGACCGGAGAGAAGGATTGGCTGATTTCAAAGGGGGTTCCTCGTTTTGTTACCAACTTGCTTCATTCCCAGGAGTTTAATGCTTCGTTGGCTGACATTTATGCCAAAGCCATAGCTTTCGGACGTCATGGGGGAATACAAGCTGGTTTTAAGGCAGCCACTGAGGGTCAGAAGATCGAAGAGCTTCCTTCTTTTAAGCCTTCCTCTGGTGATGAGTTTGTGAGTGCGGTGAAGGCGATGGAGATCTCCACCTATCCTTATATTGCAAATATTGCCAAGGCCTCCCAACAACCTATCTCTTCTCTGCAAGGTCTGTAGCCGGAAGGTTTGAAGAAGGAGGTGGTCGACGAAGTCTTCAATGCTTATGTGTCAAAGAGGCCCCTAAGGATCATGTTGGAGGGTGCTGATGGTGGGGAGGGTAGCTCAAAGCGTTTGAAGCCTGCCGATTCGTCTAATGTTTCTGGTTTGTAGCAGGTATTTGAAAGTCCCTCCCCCCTTCAAGCTTTGAAGATTGACTCCGTCCCTCCTGTTGGTGAGGATGATCCGTTTGCTGGCCTTGACACCGAGGATCTGTATGGAGACGTTAGGAACCGAGCTCTGACTTTCACCGGTGAAGGCGATACCACCGATGAAGCTGAAGATTCCATTACCCCATGATTCAATCATGTTTTAGTTTTTTGTGTTATGTTTTGGGCAACTCTTGTAGTGAAACTCTAATGTACTCAGCCTTCGGGCTTTTAAGTTAATGGAAATGCTCCCCCGATAGGGGTGATGCCTTTTATGTTTAATGTTTGGTTGTGTTGAATATTTGTGCTTGCCGTTTATAGTGTTTGCAATGTCTTTAACCTTTTGCCATGAGGTGGATGCTGCAGTCACCCATCCCAGGCTACTAAGCTAGAGAACCGATGCAATGCTTATCCTATCAGCTTGTTGGTAACCTTTCTCAACGGTTACCTATATGAAATGTTCGTTTTGATCCCAGGCTACTAGGCTAGAGAACCGACGCAATGCTTATCATATCAGCTTGCTTGTAACCTGTTATGAACATGTATGAGTTGTCTTGGTGTGAGGAGCTCACCCTCTTTCATGGGTTTAGGTATTCCATCTAAAAGGACCTGTCCCATGGAGTTGTGGATTGTATTAGGAACTCACCCTGTATACAGGAAGGCCATTATCCTTGTTACCTGTTGAGCAGTTGTGGCCTAGGAGCTCATCCCCGTTTCATGGGTAGGTATAGCACCGGATCCCATGGAGCCTAGTTAGGAGGGGCTCACCCTTTGATAAGATAAGTGACAAGTGAACTATGATTTTTAAAAGAAAGTTCATTCATTCATTAGCTGTTTCATGTGGGATACATAGTAGCATTACAACCATTAAACATAGAATCGTTTCAAATGTTTGTCGCTCCAGTGCCTCGGGACCATGTTGCCGTTTGGATCAGCTAGCTTGTAGGATCCCCCTTTGTGGGCTTCCTTGATGACATAAGGACCCTCCCATCGGGACCTAGCTTCCCTACACTTTGCTGCCTCGAGGTCTCCTGGCCTGAAGACTTCCTTTCTAACCCTCGTATTTTAGTAGGCTTTGAGTTTCTTTTTGTATCTAGCTTCTCTGATGGAGGCTTGATCTCTTGATTCTTCGAGGAGATCCAGGTTGAGCAGGATCTCCTTATCATTGTGCTGTGCATTTTGCCGTGTGCTTCTTCCTGAACTTACCCCAATTTCAGCTGGTATGATGGCTTCGCTTCCAAAGACAAGGCTGTAGGGTGTCTTCTGGTGACTTGTTTTCTCCATGGCTCGGATAGCACAGAGAACACTCGGGAGCTCATCCACCCATTTCTTGCCATGCCTTCCCAGCCTCGCTTTGATACCTTCTACGATACTCTTGTTCATACGTTCAACCTGTCCATTGGACTGGGGGTAAGCCACTGAGCTGAAGACCTGCTTGATGCCCAGTTCGATGCACCAGCTGCTGAACGGCTTGTTGGCAAACTGCTTCCCATTGTCTGTTACAATTTCTCCTGGTAGTCCATATCTGCAGATTATCTGCTCCCATACGATATTCACCACATGCCTTCCCGATATTGTGGCCAAGGGCCTGACCTCCGGCCACTTGTTGAAATAATCAACAGCTACCAAAAGGAATTTCAGTCTTCCCGGAGCCGGTGGGAAAGGACCCACTATGTCCATACCCCACTTATAGAAGGGCCAGGCAGAGATGATGGGTACAAGATCATGCTTTGGGTTGGTCTTCACCGGTGTTTGCAATTGACACGCTTCACATTTTCTGATCGTTTCAAAGGCATATTTGTGCATGGTGGGCCAATAGTAACCGAGGTTCATAAGTTTCGATACTACGAAGCGGGGCCCAACATGCATGCCACATATTCCCTCGTGTACCTCCCTGATGAGATAGTCGCTTTGATTGGGTCCGACACACCTGAGTAGGGGTGCCAAGTATCCTTTCTTGTAGAGCTTGTCATCTTCAATCACATATTGCCTTGCCTTAACGACCAACCGTTTTGCTTCTTGCTCATTATCTGGCAGCTTCCCTTCTTTTAGGTAAGACATTATTGGGGTCATCCAGGTGGATTCTGTTTCCGTGACTATGTCTTGGACTTCTTCATCATCAATGGAGGGTTCTCTAAGTACCTCAACCAGGACTTTCTTTGTCAAGTGAGCAAACGTTAAAGAAGCTAGCTTGCTCAAGGCATCTGCTTGCTTGTTCTTGGTTCTCGATACTTGCTCTAGTGTAAAGGTTTTGAACTCCTTGACGAGTTCTTTGACCTTGTCCTTGTACTTGATCATTGAAGGTTCCTTAGCGGTGTATCCTCCATTCACTTGCTTGACTACCAGGTTTGAGTCAACAAACACCTTCAACTCTTGCACTTTCATGTTCCTTGCCATCCTTAAGCCGGCCAGTAGGGCTTCATATTCAGCAACGTTATTGGTGCAGGGGAAGTCTAAACGAAGGGCATAAGTTTATTCAGTTCCGTGGGGGTCTCTAATGAGGAGACCAGCCCCGGAACCTTCTACACTTGAGGCTCCGTCAGTGAAAAGGCACCATTTCCCTTGGAGGTCAGGTTTTTCTTCCTCGACCTCATTCATCTCTTCTTCCGTCTGCAGGACGGGTAGCTCAGTTAAAAAATCAGCAAACACCTGCCCTTTGTAAGCCCTCTTAGGCACGTACTCTACCTTGTGCTCCCCAAGGCCAACAGCCCATTTGGCTAACCTCCCCGAGTCTTCCGTCTTTTCAAGGATGGAACTTAGGGGTTGGTCAGTGATTACCTTCATTGGGTGAGCTTGGAAGTATCGCCTTAGCCTCTTAGAAGTGTGCACAAGTGCTAGCACGAGCTTCTCCATGGGAGCATAATTGATTTCAGCATCTTTGAGGGCCCTGCTGACGAAATAGACAGGTATTTGCTCCTTTCCTCTATCAACAAGGAGGACCGAGCTAACTGCTTCAGATCCTGCAGACAAGTAAACTGTTATTACTTCCACCTTTTCAGGAGCTGCCATCTCTGGCAGGGAAGCTATGTGTTTTTTAAGCTCAAGGAAGGCAGCCTCTGCCTCTTTAGTCCAACGGAAGTCCTTCTTGTCAATATAATTCTTGAGTGTTTTAAAGAAAGGTAAGGACTTTTCCGCGGACTTAGGTAAGAAACTTTTCAAGGCAGCGATTTTACCGTTGAGGCTTTGCACTTCCTTCTTCGTGGAGGGTGACTTCATCTCTAGGACAGCCTGGATCGTGCTTGGGTTTGCTTTGATGCTTTGTTTACCGACTATGTGACCAAGGAACTTTCCTTCCTCGAACCCGAAGGAGCACTTTACTGGATTTAGTTTCATGTTTATGCCTCGGAGGTTATCAAAGGTCTCGCGGATGTCTTTTATCATTGCCCTTCCTGACTTGCTTTTGATGACCAGATCATCTACATAGGCTTCCATATTCCTCCCAATTTGTTTCGAGAAGGCCTGATCAACTAACCTTTGGTAGGTAGCTCCTGCGTTTTTTAGGTCAAAGGGCATCTTTCAGTAGCAGAAGATCCCTTTATCTGTGTGGAAAGCTGTCTTCTCCTCGTCTTCCTGCTTCATTTGAATATGGTGATACCCCTTATAGGCATCCAAGAAGCACTTGTATTGGAAGCCAGTGAGGGAGTCGACCTTCCAATCGATCTCAGGTAGCGGGTAGCAATCTTTGGGACAAGCCTTGTTGAGATCCTTGAAATCTACGCACATCCTCCAGGAACCGTCCTGTTTGGCTACCATGACCGGGTTGGCCACCCACGAGTGGTACTGTACCTCCCTTAAAATTCCTGCTTCTACCAATTTTTCTACCTCCTGGCAAGCAGCCTGGCTCCGGGCAGGTGCCAGGCTCCTCTTCTTTTGAACGACCGGTTTGTAGGAGGGAGCTATGTTAAGGGAGTGTTCTGCCAAGCTCCTTGGGACTCCAGTCATGTCTCCGGGGCACCAAGCAAACACGTCTCGGCTGTCCTGCAAAAGATTGATTAGTTCAAACATAACCTCATCAGGGAGCAGATTATTTACTTTTATGGTCTGCTCCGGATAGGCAGGGTTTATGCTGATTTTCTTGACGGGACCGCTGGCGGGTGCTTTCATCTCTCTGGGAGCTTGTGTCTCTTCTACATAAGCTATCAAAAGGGCTTCTACTGACGGCTTCAGGGTTGCGATCCCATTGGGCGTTGGAAGCTTCATAAGGCCATGTGTTGTCGAGACCACCGCATCAAAGGTTGCGATACCCATTCTGCCAATTAGAACATTGTAGCTTGACGGGTACCTGATTACAGAAAAGGTCAGCTCCTCCGTCCTGGATAGGTCCCTATCTCTAAAACAAACGTTTAGGGTGAGCTTCCCCAGGGGATGTACACGTTCTCCTGAGAAACCCACGAGGGAAGCATCTGACGGCTTGAGTTTGGACTTGATTTCTGGGCTTAGTGACTTGAAACACCATTCGTACATTACTTCTGATGAGGCACCTCCATCCATGTACACTCGGTCTATTGGGAAACCATCCAGTTCGGCCTCCACTATTACAGGGGTAATGATAAATTCATCTGGAGCAGGAGGGAGGCAGATGTATTGCTTGTTCCAGGGCTCGGTCCGAGCCCTCTTGACCTGCTGGGTTCCCTCGTATCTGATCATGTTGACCTCTTTGTCCTTCCTCCCCTCATCTTTCCTTCCCTTGATGTCTTTGATCAAGTGAGCCAATTCTCCGGACTTAACTGCTTCTTCTATCCTCTTCTTTAGCTGGTAACAGTCGTTTGTGTGGTGTCCGGTGTCATTGTGGAAAGCACAATGCTTGCTGGCGTCCCTCTTATTGGCGGGCTTGGACAAGGGCCTGGGAGGTCGGAACGTGTACTTGACCTCCTCAGTGGAGAGTATCTCCTGAGGGGTCTTAGTTAGGACTGTGAATACATGCCTTTCTCTTTCTTGATTTCTTCCAGGCGTGGGAGACCGTCGTCTCTCCTCATTCCTTCTTGACTCGAATGGTCTTCCAGATCGTCTCTCGTTGTAGGGTTGGAAGTTGGCTCTTCGGGAGCTTGTCGAGCTGTCTCTCCAACTTCCCTGATCCCGTTTCCTGGTATCCTGCCGAGTGAGAGCTTCTTCTCCCCGAAGGAAGGCTTCCGCTCTCTCAAAGGCTTCTTCCATGGTTTGGGGAACATCTTCATGAAACCTTCTCAATAACTTTTTAGGGCGGATGGCCCCCATGAATCCCGACACTCGAATCTTTTCCGTGGCTCCACTATATTGCAAACCTTCCCTCTTGTATCTCTCGATGAAACTGCGGAGATCCTCATGCTCCCCCTGTTGGATTTGGTACAGTATAGCAGCATCTTTAGTGCATTTTCTCAGGGGGTTGAAGTTCGAGGTGAAACTTCTCCTTAGGTCATCAAAGGAGGAGATGCTACGGGCAGGGAGGCCACAAAACCATAAGCGGGCCGGACCTACCAATGTTTGCATGAACATGTGGCAACACTCAGCGTTGTTCCATTTCTCCACGGTGGCTGCCCCAGAAAAGACGTTCAGATGGTCGTTGGGATCCTCAGTCCAGTCGTACGTCTTCACGTTAGCTGGCATTTTGATCTTGTTGGGGAAGTCAAAATGTGCTATGTGTTCGGCGAAACATTCTAATGACTTGGGACGGTATGGCTCACAGGGGGTAGCCTCAGTTCGAGTTTCTGTTGCGGAGGTTTGAACCAGGGGTTGGGGAATACCTGTCCCCTGACCTCCGGGAAGAGACGTTGCTGGTATTTGGTTTAACGGAAGTGGGTACTGCCATGGGTACCCTCCGGGCCATGTAGGGAAATATGGTGGTATATATGGTGTGTGCTGAGGTTGAGAGTAGTTGAGGTACATTGCTGCTGAAGAAGTAATTGGTCCCCCAACGTAACATCCGGTTCCTGCCAAAGAAGTGGCAACTGCACTACGTGCCAAGGGCAGGGACCTCAGAGCTTCCGCAAAGGAGAGAGGTGTTGAGGACGACAAGGACACTTGTGTGGCTTCCACCAACTTTCTTGTCGTGTATTCCTGGACTCCGGGAGAGAGTATGGTTCTACTAGGACCTTCCCCTGAGAGAATACCTCCCTGACTATTCAAATAGGGGTGAGGATTCGTGTCAATACGCTGAGTTACTGGGGAGGTAGTTGTACCCCATAACGGAGGAGAGGGTGAGAGGGTAACGGTAGGTTCTTCGTCGTATGACAACCTGACCTTCACACCCCTGGACCTTTCCTCTCGTACATAACCATTCAAGAGGTCTCGGAGTTGCAAGAAGTTTCTTCGTACTCCCCCCGGGGTGATGTCCATTCGTTCAATAGGTAATAACACGTCATCTCTAGGAGATGAATAAACAGCTCTTGAGGCTGGTGGAGTTTGATAATTGAGCATATCTCCTAGAGACGGTTCGACGTGTGGTCCGTCCGTTCCAGGTGTTTCATGGCCTGTAGCGTCACCGGAAGTGTGATTGCTGGCCAGAGTTTCTTGAAGACCCCCCTCTTGGTGGTTATCTCCACCGGTCATCACAAAAGAAGGTTACTTAAGAACAAATGGGTCTGAAGAACTTTCAACAGCTTTGTTCAAAGAAGCGACAGCCCCACGGTGGGCGCCACTTGTTGCTACAACAAGGAAAATAACCGGGATTAGGTTATGAGATGTTTAGGTTTATATTTTAAAGGTATGTTAGGTTAAGGTTATGATTTAGGGGATCTTCTAGCTCCTGGAATGGACATGCACAAGGTAACAGACCCCGTTAGCCTTAACGCAGGAGGGGGTCTCTTGCGTTTGGACTCCGGCGTGAGAATAAGTATGTATTCTTTAGGAGTGATAAAGTAGAGAGTATGAGAGTAAAAGGAGTAGTGAGAAGTGTGTGTGTGGAATGCATACCCAATGGTCTCCTTATATAGGCAATAGAAATCTGCCCAGGAGCTCCCTTACGGTAGCATCCTTACTATACCTGGCCATGGTTGACTCTCTTTATGCTGCCAGCAGTGAGACTTTACCCTTTTAGTGCATTTTCAGCTTTTACTATTTCCTAGGCAGGCTTGGAGCTGTGTGATGTTTTGTTTTATGCCAATAGTAACAAGCCAAAGCACATTTTTATATTTCCAATGTTTTTACTGTTCACTTTCTGCTGCATAGCTACCGTATGGCAGCCATGCTGCCTTATGTTAGCTGTTCAGCTCCAAGAAGTTCAGCAAACCTTAACACTTTTTACTTTGCTTTATTTTCTTGACAAGGGTTTAGACGTGGTCGTTTTAGGACCCACGTCATCAATATGTGATGTTGAACACATAAAAAGTATGATAGAATCTAACAAAAGAGGAGTGATCGATGACAATCTAACAATTAAAAAAAAGGCTTCTAAAGAGAATAGATTATTTATTGATCTACAAGAAAAGATTCGGGTTTTGATGGATAAGAAGAGATTATGAGAGGTGGGAGCGCGTGGCTCGTCAAGGTAGCAGTGTGAGACAACTATTTAACGATAGCGTAATAGTTAAGGTAGAGGCGAAGTGAACAAAGAGAAAATAAAGTTTCACTTGATCTAAAAAGAACCATCTTGGAGCTCACTTTACAAAAGTTTTCATATGTACTTTTCAATACATCATGACTCATATGAGCCATCTTACTATAGTACTTAGGTGGAATCACAATTCAAATTTTTGTCTCAAGGACATAAGAAAGTTAATCTCTATTATTGCCTTCTTTATTATTTACACTTTTCTGCAGATCCAAGGAGGTTCGTGGGTTCCATAATTCTTTCGGTTTGGAAAAAAAGTTGAAGTAAAAAAATTGAAAACTTAATGAAAATAAGTGAGAATTTACGAAAGGAACTCCGTAAAAACGTAAAAACGATTCCTGGATCCGCCACTAGTTTTTCTCACTCTAAAATGTCTCCTTTCATGGGTAAAATGAAGATTTTCCATTCATCTTGGGATCATAAAGAATCCTCAAAACACATTCCTTCTTATCATTACTACTGAACATATCATCCTGATATCACTTGATGACTTTGTTGAATACTTTGGCTTTGGTAGCAATTTATTTCTTAAAATTGGAAATTTCCTTATCTTTTTCAATGATAACCTCATAGACCTTGTGGCTGCCTATTATCTCAACCATGTGCAAAACACTCAAATATTTGGATTCTTCAATAGATGTTACTTTTGCTATCAAATTTGAGTGGAAGCTTCATGCCAACTTTCACAAGTCTTGTTACCATGAGAATTAAGACTAGTAAATTTTTTATAAATTCTAACATAGCCACGATTACTAGTTTCATCTTTAAAAGCATTGATTTTATGATTTACTAATTATTATGTAGTATAAGCATATAATGTATATATATGTGTGGCCCTCGGGGGACAAAAGTAAAGTTGCACTTGTTTTAACGGTCTCACTAGAAGCAGTCTCTCTATTCTTAGGGGTGGAGGTAAGGCAGTCTACATCTTACCCTCCTCAGACCCTACCTTAGGTTTGCTAAAGATGGGATTAACAGAGTATGATGATAAATGTAGTATAAGCATACAAAGTAATTTGGGAATTGAAAGTTGTGTCTTTTCTTTTTTATTTTGTTGAAAGAAAATCACTATTTTAAATATATACAAAGTATGTATATATTTATCACTAGCTTTTATCTTGGGAGCGTTCTGGGGTTGAAAAATATAACAATTCTAATAATACTAATAGTAATAATTATTACTCTTGTAATTAAATAAATAAAAAAATAACATTGCTATAAGGTGACACCATGTGTTGCAGTGTTGCGCGATTCTTTCTCATAGCTTCTCTTGATGAAGTATACCTATGCATCTTTAAAAGAGTAAAATTCCAATGAAAGCATGACGATTGGGCTGAATTTCAACATCATAGATAAGAATCTGGTTTAAAAGAAAAAACATTATTAATGAATAACCTGAACACATTGTGTTTTTTTTCCTGTATGAACGAAACCCCACAAAAAATAGTCGTTTTTTTTCTTCGTTTTTTATATAGCACTATGGTACTCGTTGGAAAGATAATAAAACACTCGTTAATTTGGTGTAATTTTTTTCTTTAAAAAAATCTCGTGTATAAAAGATATTAACATTTAAAAATTATGGGAGAAAACATAAGAGAGAAAAATTTAAATTTGTTTTTAAATTCTTTTTTCTAAAATAACTCAATTTAAATTTAGTAGATTAGGTTTTATATTAGACTACTAGGTGTGGAGAGGGGTGACATTTTCATGATGGGCCTCCACGTAGGCGTCACGTAAGAGTGGGGGGAGAGGCATCTTCATGATGGGCCTCCAAGGGGGTGGTGTGCACTATGATGACGGACCTCCTCATTAGCCAGAATTATTAAAAATAATAAAAAAATCTATTAAAAACAATCCCAAAGCAAAAAATGGACCGGCTTCAACGGCAACAAGATGCCTCTCATGCCGCCCCTGCCCCTATGCCGCCCCAGGGGGTGGTGTAGCGAGGCCCGACATTTGGTAGCCTCCCCTATGCCGCCCCCCACACCTAGTAGTCTTATTATTTATTTTTTTTATTTTCCACATGGCATGACACATGGCTTATTTAAGGAGGAGAATGTCTCCTTGAATGCCATGTCATTAAAATGGTTTTCTTAGACCTTCATTGAAAGACAACTCATCAATCTTCAATTTTTTTTATTATAAGTTATAGATTTAGATATGTTTAAATCTTATCTTCCGTTATCATGTATTCTTCTAACAATGGTGGCCTAACTTATAGTTAAACCTTTTTTTTTTAATAAAGCTAACAACCAATGTTTTTGTAAAATAATTTTAACAAACAATTGGAACAACTAGTGCTAGAACCTAGAGAATGTGTAGAGCCAGAAAAATACACCACATAATAAACACAAGAATGCATAATATTGTTCATCAGGTAGATGTTTATAAACTCACCTTAAATCTAATCATTGGTATTTCATAAAAAAATGTCTTAATCATGTTCTCTCTAAAAATAGGCAATGCGACTAATTAAAAGCTTTTCTGTAGATTTGTAGAGATTAACTATAGATTAACGATGAGTTCTCCCCAATTACACTCATCATTGTTACACTAGAGAGGGATCACCAATAACTTCTTCCCAGTTACACTCGATGGGGACTACTAATGACATCGATCTCCCAATGATAAGGATGACCTAAAACTTTACCAATGAGTGTTCAGATGTTTAATACAATAAGGCTCATAACTTAATTCTTATTCTATTACATGATCTTGAATCTATTGAAAGAGACTGTTTTAGGTTTGAAGAAGGCAATTTTAAGTGTTGGTAGAATGGTTGTTGAAACTAAAAAAATAATCAACACTGGAACATTTGTACATGGATCATGTGGTCCATACATGATCGAGTTGTACATCGATCGTGCTCATGTCTGAAGCATTTTGGCCAAAGGATATAGAGCCATTACGGCATTACCTATTTACCTCTTGTTTAAAAGCACACACTAGTACTACACCTTCAATTCCTCTTTATAAAACTGGAATACAACCTTTGAAAATGTTGTCTTTGATCATCCATACCTTGTTTGATTCTAAACATTATTTTTAATGTAACTTGTTCCCGTCTACTTTCTATTTTAATGTAACTTGACAAGTTTTAGAAATGAACTAATATTGTTAAAAAAAAGTTATTTAATTATTTGGCATTCTACAAATAAAAGGTATCTTTCTCATATGTTCTAACATGTCTTTCTTTCTTTTTTTAAGGGAAGGTGCTGGATTAGAGCCATTTTAAATTAAGATTGTACTATTCATTTTCCTTGAGAAAACAAATCTATATAAACTATTAATTAGAGACGCTTAAGTTTATATAATAAAAAATGAGGTTTTTTGGGCCATGAAAAATAAGTTTAATGATATCTAGCTTGGATATGGTTTTAGCATACTTCATTGGCTTGTTTCATACATGATATTTACGGCTACCACTTGTGTAGTATGTTATTAACTTATATTATCATAAAAATGTTTACGTTAAACTTTCATGTATGCACTAATAGCTCAAATGAGAACCATCTAAATGACGAAAACCGTTAGAAACACATATTTGTGAAGATTTAAATAAAAACTTTAAAAAATAAAGCTATTACAATTTACAATGCACTACATTTTATATTTCATTCCACTTATTTACATATGATCATCATATAGGTATGTATTATATGTTGGAATAAATATATGTTATGTCTTGTATATTTATCGGTAGCCATTATAATAATTTATATTATGTTTGATTAATTGCTAAATACTCTAAGCTCATAACTGATTAGTCTTTGATGGACGGACTTATCATTAGTTGGGCATAACTAAGGTGTCCCCTGGGTATGCATAAATAGAAAGAGATTACTAGGGTTGAGGGACATAACAACATAATAATCATAACACCTCTTAGAATTCGTCCCTTACCCTCTCTCCCATAACCGATTCTGCAAAGGATCATTAGCCATCATAACTGCATACCTTAAAGGGAACTCGAATCAACCTGACAGTTATGTCGACCTCATCACTTTCAGCATCAGTAGCAGGTCTCACGAACCTCTCAGGTATATGCTTATTTGTTTTCCATTACATATTAACAAAATCGATTCAACATTATATGCTATACACGGAATATGGAATCAACATAACAAATGAACTAAAAGCTAATCTTATGAGTATACTTATTTTACGCACGTGTTCCTTCTCTTTAACACTCACTAATATTCATAAATTATTGAACATACATAATCACATTTGATCTAATTTATTTTATATTTTTCTGACATGATTATCAGTTTATTATATAACTAATTTTAAGTAGAGAAATCAGGATAACCACATAATGTATTAAACTTAAGTACTTTTTTAAAGGCATTGAACTTAAGTACTTAACCTTTGTCGGTAACAATTAAAGTGGGAAAATAGTGAATAATGATATAATTATTCATAGGAATAATGGAAATAAATAATCCCAACTATTCACTATTGGCCAATAACAGTCCCAACTACGAAAATCACCAATATTGGTCCCAACTTTCAACATATTGGAAACCAACGGACCCAAACTAACGGAGGCTAACTCCGTTAGTGTTATGCTGACGTGGCATGCCACGTAGGATGCCACATAGGATTATTTTGTCACGTGACATGCCACGTAGGATGCCACATAGGATCATCTTGCCACCTAGGCATGCCACGTCAGCATCACACTAACGGAGTTAGCCTCCGTTAGTTTGGGTCCGTTGGTTTCCAATATGCCGAAAGTTGGGACCAATATTGATGATTTTCATAGTTAGGACTGTTATTGGCCAATAGTGAATAGTTGGGATTATTTATTTCCATTTTTCCTTATTCATATGGTTCACATAGCTCATTGTTTAAAATCCGTGTCACTATATATATAGTGAGACTCTTAAAACGAGATCTCACGAGTACTCTGTCAGAATATTCAATGTAACATGGGTTTATTGTAGTTGCAACCATTAATTTATGTACTCTGTGGTAGAAACATTATAGTATAATTTTTTTTATTAAATAATTCCGATTTTCACTATGATTTTTGCCTTCATGTACTTTTTTGACAAATGTGTGTTTAAATTTTATTTTAAAAACTAATTAATATTTGGCTGTTTAAGTACTAATTTTTGACTTTAGTGCTTAGCAGCTAGAACTAGCTAGGTGCTTTTAGAGGTTGCTAACATGTTAGTAGGTGATTTATATGTCATTAATATTTACTATTTACATTCATAAAGTTGTAATTAATAGGGTATTGTATTTTATGCTTTTCTTACACATCTATAATGTTGTACAATTAAATGGATTTCCTTTTGATACCCATTTCATATTTTGATCTTGCCACTGAATTCTGATTACGGGTAATCTACATCCTGTCGTTCGAGTATGTTATCTTAATTATTTCTTTATTTTATACGTTTCATTCATCTTTTTCAAAAGACGATGATAATATATATATATATATATATATATATATATATATATATATATATGTTTATTACTTCGGGCATTCACTACTAACCATTGCCACCAAAAATCGACGACTTATTGTCAAATTAAAACCTAAGAAAATCAAATTGAAAAAACAAAAGTATAATCCCACTTTCTGTGCATTAATAAGATAGCCAAAGAATGAGAAGCATACTGGAAGCTTCATTAGTTTTGTGATCCCCACTTAAATTTGAGGACTAATTAAATATAAGAAATGAGCATGTATCATGTATGTTTTTCAATATTTCTATTCTATATTATAATACACTAGCTGATTACCTCGAGAGGGTCCCGGAGTTGAAAAATCTAATTTTACGTGATAACCTATTGCAAATGGCTTAAGTTAACTAACCACAAAATCTCTCAATCATTGCATTTTCATAGTATTCTAATAAGTAATAACTCATATTCTCTAATCTAAAACCTAATCAGTAATCATCTAAATAATCACTAATGCAAGCTACAACTATTCAAAAACTAATTACATCTTTCTAATTTCTCACATTCTAATGGCTCTTATAATTCCTAACCTAATCAACTAAACAAACACTCAAGTTTGAAGTTGTAACCATTGCATCTCATTATGCCACGTGGCATAATCAAGAGATGGTTGATGCCACCATTGAACGCCACGTCAGGAACTATCAATTCTTCCCGGAGCGTCCCGGGGTTGAAAAATATAACCATTCTAATAATACTAATACGAATAGTAATAATTATTACTCTTGTAATTAAATAAATAAAAGATAACCTTGCTATAAGGTGACACCATGTGTTGCAGTGTTGCGCGATTCTTTTTCTTAACTTCTCTTGATGAAGTATACCTAGTAAAATTCCAATGATAACATGGCGATTGGGCTGATTTTCAACATCGTAGATAAGAACCTGGTTTAAAAGAAAAAACATAATTAATGAATAACATGAACACTTTTTGTGTTTTTTTTCTTGTATAAACGAACCCCTACAAAAAATTGTCGATTTTTTCTCCGTTTTTTATATAGCACTATGTACTCGTTGGAAAGATAATAAAACGCTCGTTAATTTGGTGTAATTTTTTTCTTTAAAAAATCATGTATATAAAAGATATAAACGTTTAAAAATTATGGGAAGAAACATGATAGAGAAAATTTTAAATTTATTTTTAAATTCTTTTTTCCTAAAATAACTCAATTTAATTTTAGTAATTGAGAATTTAGGGTTTTATATTTATCTTTTTTTAATTAAAAAAGGAAATAATTCAAAAACACCAAAATCTTTCAAATATGATGCCACGTGGCATTCTCAAAGGGAGGTTGAGGCCTCCATTGCACGCCACGTCAGCATATACGTTTTGTTTTATATATATAGATAGATTTGTGGACGGCAAAAACATAATTTTAGAAGTTAAAGTAATTATGTTTTTAAAACACATAGAGCAATTATTTTAATCATATTGTTGAATTTTAAATCAACTATCCAATGGTGGAACCAGAAATTTTTTAATGAGGTGTGAAATCTCTAAACCCTTGGGTCGTTTATCCATCAGGTGACACGGGTCAGGTCAGGTCGACTTGTATACCAAAAATAATAATACTAAAATTATATAATCAACAAAAGGAAACCTAAAGCCAAAAGTAATTTAAACGCCGTTAAATATCATCATCATCATACTCCGTTAAATATGCGTAACAAAATTCTAAAATCTAAAGTTGTGGATACATCTCGGCTAATCGTAGTAGTTTTGGAACATCAAACACACCAAAATGATCACAAGGACTCAAGCTATTAATACAAACAAGTAACTCAGATGTTACCTCGTTAAAATGATTTACATATTCTTGGATTTACATATCTAGAATCGAACTGAATAGTTAGATTCGTTTGAATTATCTATGGATTATAGTCTCACTCATTGTACTTGATCTTATCTACCAAGTATCTTATTAAACCTTATAAAAAATAATAGACAATAAACTAAATTAAAGGACAAATAAAATAAAGTAAAAAGAAGTTAAATAAAAAGAAAAACATATTAAAAATTAACGTGTCTTCTTGCACTTAAAAAAAAATACTTCATCTTCTTCATATCAAATTAAGAGAGATCTGCAACCTTTCCACCAAATCCTTAGTCGCCGAAAAAAAACAAGGAATATATACACACCAACCTTTCTACCAAGCACATGGATCGCGGATTTAGCTTCAAGGCTTATAAAGGGGGAGAGGAAGGCTTGTTTCCTTGCTTTTCCTCGGTTTCAAAAATCCAAAGGGTGTGAATGAAAAATTTTATGAGGTGCAGACAGGATAAACACGTATATATAAACACTAATTTTTTTTTTCAAGGTGGACGCCTACATCCCTTGTCTAGAGTGTGGGTCCGCCAATGCAACTACCTCTTATGATTTTTAAGCGGTCATAACATTTTTGTACTTCTGAAACAAAATATATAATAAAACAAGCATTATATAACACTTTTAAACAAATAGTAATTTATATAAACTATTTTTTTTTTCAACAAGAAATAAAGGTAGTTGTTGCTACAATAAGGAAAATGACCGGTATTAGGTTAGGAGATGTTTAGGATTATAGGTTAAAGGTATGTTAGGTTGAGATTAAGGTTTTAAGTTTAGGTTTAGATTTGATTGTGGGATCAGGGGTCTTCAAGTTCCTGGAAGGACCTGCACAAAGGTAGCAGACACTGTTAGCCTTAACGCAGGAGGGAGTCTCCTGCGTTTGGACTCCGGCGTGAGAATAAGTATGTATTCATTTGGAGTTGGGAAATAATGAAGTAGAGAGTATGAGAGTAGAGAGAATGAGTGAGAAGTGTGTGTGTGGAATGTCTACCCAAGGGCCTCCTTATATAGGCAGTGGAATTCTGCCCAGGAGCTCCCTCACGGTAGCTTCCTTACCATACCTGGATGTGTTTGACCCTCTTTTAGTTCCCTGCAGTGAGACTTTACTCTTTTAGGATGTTTTCAGCTTTTATCATTTCCAATGCAAGGCTTGGAGCTGTGTGGTGTTTTGTCCCTTGCCATGATAATAAGCCAAAATCCCTTTTTTGCATTTCCAAGACTTTTTACTGTTTGCTTTCTGCCCTGAGGCTTCCATATGGCAGGTAAGCTGCCTTATATCAGCTCCACTAAGCCAGGCAACCTCTTAATCAAATTTATTTTGCTTATCTTTTCGACGAGGGGTCTAAACGTTGTCGTTTTAGGACACACGTCATCAGCCCCCCAGTCATAAGCATTTGTAAAGAAGTTAGAAGTGCTTGTGACTTGTAAATTGTCATATTCCCCGGTGGCAGCGCTGTTCAAGCTCGTGTTGGTACCGGGTAATTTATTAGACCCCGAGCTCCCTCATGGGAGCGTTGGTTCCTTATTTCTTCCTTCATCAAATTTCGTGCAAGTTTGTGGCCTTGCATTGCCATGATGGTCTTATTTTTTAAATAATATGGCTATCCATCATTACTTCCTAGGGAGCAGACACCTGTCCCATCAGCCGCCCCAGACGACTGTTGACATGACAAAGGCTAGGCTGACGTCATCCTATGGGACAGCTGAGCGGTGGTTTCCCTTGGTAACCGTTCAATGCCATTAATTTCAAATTTTAAATCCCTTATAAAGAGAAAAACCCTTCTTTCCTCTTCACTTTATTCCCTAATTAGAAAACCGTCTTCTCTCTCCCAAGATTGCTCTCCAACCGGCGATCCTCTCCTTTTTCCTATAAATTCTGGTAAGTGACCTCCTCCCTCTTCATACTTCGTCTTTCATTATGTCGAAAACCGATCTCGCATCTCAGTTCACTCGTTTATCCAAGTCCGATGTTGAACGATTCTGTACTGAGATCGGAATTCCTTTGTCCTTTAACCCTTCTGTTCCAAAGGGGAAAACCCCTGTGACCTCCGTTCCCCCTGGCAAGGTGGCGGTGTATACACGTCAGTTTGACCAGGGTAACCTTAGGTATCCCTTTTCAACCTTTTTTCTGAATGTTCTAGAGTATCACCAACTTTCCCTTGATCAGTTGTGTCCGTCTGGAGTTGCTAGGATTTTGCACTTCGAGATAGTATGTCGTTGCCATGGTCATAAGCCTTCCTTGGCTATGTACCGGCGGTTTTTTAGGTTGGCTAAAAATGGGAATTGGTTTACCATTGAGAAGACTCAATGTGAACCAGCCCTCATTTCTAGTGTTATTGGGCTTGTTTCTTCTTGGAAAGACAAGTTCTTTTTCTTAAACTCTGATTTTCTACCCTTTAAAACTCCTCGGAGGTCTTCGGATGCTCCTCTAAATGAGAGGGAACCTGATCCTGACACTCTTGACCAAGTATTGTTGGAGAAGCTTCGTAGTTTTCCTACTCGTCTCCGTACCTTTCCTGAGGACTTTCTGGTGATGGTGGGCCTGAGTGTTAAGTGGGATGATCCTGGGACTGACCCGGTGATATATCATGGTGGGAAGGGTAGGTGTCTCCCTGTCTCCTCCTTGGCGTCCTTATTATTTTTGTGTTATCTAACCGTCTTTCTTTGTGCAGAAGTGAGTACTCTGGTCTTCCTGGCTCTAGATGACATTGCTGATGTGAAGTTTAAGGTTCGAAATGTTGCTGAGGGTGAGAATGTGGTGGTGAAGACCGAGCATGTCCGTTTCAAGGGGGAATATACAAGTGTGATCACGTCATCTGTTACTGCTGTGGAGCCGTCAGGGGAGAAGTCTGTTACCGTCCGTCGCTCCAGTAAGCGACTTCAGACTGCTTCCTTGGGTCAGGGGAGCTCTTCCGCTGTACCCTTGGTCTTTGGGGATGAAGACGAGGATTCTTCTTTGATTTCTTCTGCGTTGGGGTATACTCTTGCCTCCGGGAAGGGCAAGCTCACATTGTCCTCCCCGAAGAAAGACGAAGTTGTTTTCAAGAAACCAAAGGATGTTGTTGTCAAAGGTGCTAGTCCGAAATTGTTGCGAACCGAAGGAGGTGAGAGTTCTAAAGCTGTTGTTGATGATGTTTCCGATATTCCTGTCCAGAGAGAGTCTGGTGAAGGAGTGTTTGTGCCGGACTGGGATATTAAAGCTACTGATCTGCTGAAGAAGGCTTCTGTTTGTCGTGATCTGATTGACCATTGTGTCCCTGATGCTGAAAGAGAGCTTCACAAGGAATGGATGGATAAGGATGTTATGAAGAAGATGTATTATCACTTTGGGCAGTTTCTGTCTTTGTTCCCCGATGGTATGGCAAGGTGGGGAGAGTTGATGGCAAGAAGAGAACAAGTGGAGGAGTTTTTTTGAAGAGCATGAGGCCGAGTTGGTTAAGGCGAAGGAGGAATTGACAAAGCTTGCTGCTCGGGAGAAGGATTTGGTTCATGAATTGGCTGTGTCTAAGACCCAGCTTGGTTTGGAGAAGGAAAAGTTTGAGAAGATGTTCAAAGGTCTGCATGATGAGAAAGCGAAAGTCGCTGAGGAGAGGGAAGGGTTAGCTCGGGCACGGGCGGCGGTTAAGCAGGAACTGGCTTCGGTGGAGAAGGTGGGAACAGAGTTCTGGGTCCAGGTGGACCGTTTGACTGAAGAAAGGGAGTGGCTAATCTCCAAGGGGGTAGCTCGTTTTGTTTCCAGCCTCCTGCACTCTCAAGAGTTTAATGCTCCTCTGGCGGATATTTATGCAAAAGCCATATCTTTTGGTCGCCATGGAGGGATTCAAGCCGGTTTCAAAGCGCTCAAGAGGGTCAGGGTCTTGAGGAGCTGCCGTCCTTTAAGCCTTCTTCTGGTGAAGAGTTTGTGAATGCTGTGAAGGCAATGGAGCTTGCCACCTATCCCTACATCTCTGCTATTGCCAAGGCTTCTGAGCAGCCTCTCTCCTTCTTGCAAGATTTGGAGCCAGAGGGCCTGAAAAAGGATGTGGCCAATCAAGTGTTTAGCTCCTATGTGTCGAAAAGGCCTCTCATGATCATGTTGGAAGGAGCTGACGGTGGGGAGGGTAGTTCTAAACGTGCAAAACCTGCTGTTTCTTCAAAGGTTCCTAATCTGGAGCAGGTATTCGAGAGTCCTTCCCCCCTTCAAGCTCTGGAGGTTGAGTCCATCCCTCCTTCCATCGAAGATGATCCATTTGCAGGTCTTGACACTGATGGCCTTTACGATGATGTTGGTAACCAAGCCCTGGCTTCCACCGGTGAGGATGATGCCACCAATGAAGCCGAAGACTCTGCTACCCCATGATCCAGCCTTGTTCTAGTTTTTTCAAGTTTATAGAATGTCTTTTGTAATCAAACTCTGTTGTACTTAGCCCTTGGGGCGTTTAATGTTTGTCTTTTAATGGAATGCTCCCCCTTTAGGGGTGATGCCTTAGCTATGTTTAACGTTTTGTTGTTTTGACTCTGTTACTTTTCGTTTATAGTGTTTGCAATGTCTTTAACATTTCTCCTTGAGTTGGATGCTGCAGTCATCCAGCTTAGGATACTTAGCTAAGGAACCGATGCAATGCTTACCCTATCAGCTTGTTTGTTTATGTTTAACCCTTTCTTAAATGGTTTTTTAGTGATATGTTCGTTTTTGTGTATTGTGAACATGTGGGAGCTGTCTTAGTGTGAGGAGCTCACCCTCTTTCATGGGTTTAGGTATTCCTTCCAAGGACTTGTCCCATGGAGTCGTGGATTGTATTAGGGACTCACCCTGTATACAGGAAGGTTACTTAGCCTTGTTACCTGTTGAGCAATTGTGGCCTGGGAGCTCATCCCCGTTTCATGGGTAGGTATAGCGCCGGATTCCATGGAGCCAAGTTAGGAGGGGCTCACCCTTTGATAAGATAAGCGACAAGTTAATAATTTGAAACATAGTTCTTTCATTAATCATGGTTTTTGGAATACAAAGAGACGTTACAACTATTAAACATAGAAACGTTTCAAGTGTTTGTCACTCCAATGCCTTGGGATCATTTTGCCATTAGGGTCGGCTAGCTTGTAGGATCCCCCTTTGTGTGCTTCCTTGACGACATAAGGCCCCTCCCATCGGGGACCTAGCTTGCCTACGTCTTGCTGCCTGCTGGCTTCATTGCATCTTAACACGAGGTCTCCTGGCCTGAAGGCCTCTTTCTTCACCCTTGTGTTATAGTATGCTTCAAGTTTCTTTTTGTACCTTGCCTCCCTGATAGAGGCTTGGTCCCTTGACTCTTCGAGGAGGTCCAGGTTGAGTAGGACCTCCTTTTGGTTGTGTTGAGCGTCTTGTCGAGCAATTCTTCCTGAGCTTACCCCTATCTCGGCTGGTATGACAGCTTCGCTTCCGAAGACAAGGCTATACGGTGTTCTTTGGTGGCTTGTCTTCTCCATGGTCCTTATAGCCCAAAGGACGCTCGGGAGTTCATCAACCCATTTCCTGCCACATCTTCCTAGCCTTGCTTTAATACCTTCGACAATGCTTCTGTTCATGCGCTCAACTTGTCCGTTGGACTGGGGGTAGGCTACTGAGCTGAAGACTTGCTTGATTCCTAGCTCGCAGCACCAGCTACTGAAGGGTTTGTTGGCAAACTGCTTCCCATTGTCTGTCACCATCTCCCGTGGCAGCCCATATCGGCAGACTATTTGTTCCCACACGAAAGTTATCACCTGTTTCCCCGAGATGGTAGCCAATGGCCTGACTTCCGGCCACTTGGTGAAATAGTCAACAGCTACGAGGAGGAACTTCAACCTTCCGGGAGCTTGTGGGAAGGGACCCACAATGTCCATTCCCTATTTGTAGAAGGGCCATGCCGAGATGATGGGAACAAGGTCATGCTTGGGGTTGGTCTTCACCGGTGTTTGTAGTTGACAAGCTTCACATCTTCGGATAGTCTCAAAGGCATCCTTGTGCATGGTAGGCCAGTAATAGCCCAAGTTCATGAGCTTTGACACCACAGAGCGAGGTCCGGCATGCATGCCACATATCCCCTCATGTACCTCCCTGATGAGGTAGTTACTCTGATTGGGACCTACACACCTTAGTAGGGGTGCCAAGTATCCCTTCTTGTAGAGCTTGTCGTCTTCAATTACATATTGTCTCGCCTTCATAACCAACCGCTTAGCTTCTTGTTCGTTTTCTGGTAGCTTCCCTTCCTTCAAGTAGGACATGATGGGTGTCATCCATGTGGAATCTGTTTCGGTGACAACATCTTGTACTTCCTTGTCATCGATGGATGGTTCTTTCAGCACCTCGACTAGGACCTTCTTGGTTAGGTGAGCAAACGTCAAGGAGGCCAGCTTGCTGAGGGCATCTGCCTGCTTGTTCTTTGTTCTTGACAACTGTTCTAGTGTGAAGACTTTGAATTCCTTTATGAACTCTTTGACCTTGTCTTTGTACCTAATCATTGAGGGCTCTTTGGCTGTGTATCCTCCATTTACTTGTTTGACCACCAGATTTGAATCAACGAAGACTTTTAATTCTTGTACCTTCATTCTTTTTGCCAATCTCAACCCGGCCAGGAGGGCCTCGTATTCAGCAACGTTGTTGGTGCAGGGGAAGTCTAGACGGAGGGCATAAGTGTATTCGGTTCCGTGAGGGTCCTTGATGACAAGACCGGCCCCGGAACCTTCTACACTTGAGGCTCCATCAGTAAAAAGACACCATTTCCCCTTGAGGTCAGGCTGTTCTTCAACCTCGTTCATTTCTTCTTCTGCCTGCAGGGTGGGTAACTCAGCAAACACTTGTCCTTTGTAAGCTCTCCTTGGCAGGTATTCTATCTTGTGCTCCCCTAGACCAATGGCCCACTTTGCCAATCTTCCCGAATCTTCTGGTTTTTCTAAGATGGATCGTATGGGTTGATCTGTGATGACCTTTACTGGGTGAGCTTGGAAGTACCGCCTTACTCTCTTAGCAGTGTGTACGAGTGCTAACACAAGCTTCTCTATGGGAGTGTAGTTAACTTCAGCATCTTTGAGGGCCCTGCTGACAAAGTAGACGGAAACTTGCTCTTTACCTCGATCTACCAAGAGCACCGAGCTTACTGCTTCCATTCCTGCAGACAAATAAACTGTTATTACTTCCCCTTCCTCAGGGGCTGCCACTTCGGGCAGGGAAGCTATGTGTTTCTTGAGTTTCAGGAAGGCAGCCTCTGCCTCGGTTGTCCAGCGAAAATCCTTCTTGTCAACAAAATTTTTTAGTGTTTTGAAGACAGGCAAGGATTTTTCCGCGGACTTAGGCAAGAAACGTTTTAAGGCAGCGATTTTACCGTTGAGGCTTTGCACTTCCTTCTTTGTGGTAGGAGACTTCATATCAAGGACGGCTTGGACCTTGCTCGGGTTAGCCTTGATGCTTTGCTTTCCAACAATATGGCCCAGAAACTTCCCCTCCTCGAACCCAAAGGAGCATTTAACAGGATTGAGCTTCATGTTTATTCTTCGAAGGTTGTCAAATGTTTCTCGGATGTCCTGGATTATTGCTTCCCCCGACTTGCTTTTGATGACCAGGTCATCTACGTAAGCTTCCATGTTCCTTCCAATTTTCTTCGAGAAAGCCTGATCCACTAACCGCTGGTAGGTAGCACCTGCGTTTTTCAAACCAAAGGGCTTCTTTTTGTAGCAAAAGATTCGCCTATCGGTGTGGAAGGTCGTCTTCTCCTCATCTTCTTGCTTCATTTGAATTTGGTGATACCCCTTGTAGGCATCTAAGAAGCACTTGTATTGGAAGCCGGTGAGAGAGTCTACCTTCCAATCGATCTCAGGTAAGGGGTAGCAATCTTTAGGGCAGGCTTTGTTGAGATCCTTGAAATCAACACACATTCTCCAAGATCCGTCTTGTTTGGCAACCATGACCGGGTTTGCCACCCAAGAGTGATACTGAACCTCTCTGAGGATATTTGCCTCAACCAGCTTCTCCACCTCCTGACAAGCAGCCTGGCTCCTGGCTGGGGCCAAACTTCTTTTCTTTTGGACGACTGGCTTGTATGAGGGTATGTTAGGAGAGTGTTCAACCATGCTTCTAGGGACACCAGTCATGTCCCCGGGGCACCAAGCAAATATGTCTCGATTATCCTGCAAAAGGTTGATTAGTTCACACGTAATCTCATCAGGAAGCAGATTGTTTACTTTGATGGTTTGCTCCGGGTAGGCAGGGTTTATGCTGACTTCCCGGATGGGACCGCTGCTAGGCGTTTCTGACCCCCTGGGGCCTTTGGCTTCTTCTACGGAGGCTATCAAAAGAGCCTCCGCTGTTGGCTTCAAGGTTGCAATTCCATGAGGAGTGGGGAGCTTCATTAGACCATGTGTTGTTGATACTACCGCACCGAAGGTGGCAATTCCCATTCTCCCAATAAGGACGTTGTAACTCGAAGGGTACCTGATAACAGAGAAAGTCAACTCTTCTGTCCTTGACAGAGAAAAGGTGACGATGTAATTGGTAGGGTACCTGATAACAGAGAAAGTCAACTCTTCTGTCCTTGACAAGTCTCCATCCCTGAAACAGACACTAAGTGTGAGCTTCCCTAAGGGATGTACTCGTTCCCCCGAGAAGCCTACCAAGGACGCGTCCGAGGGCTTGAGCTTGGATTTGATCTCTGGGCTCAAGGATTCAAAGCACCGTTCATACATTACCTCTGATGAGGCTTCGCAGTCCATGTACACCCTATCTATAGGGAAGCCATCCAGTTCAGCCTCCACTATTACCGGCGTGACGATCAGTTCATCGAGAGCAGGAGGAAGGCAGATGTACTGTTTGTTCCAAGGCTCAGTGAGAACCTTCTTTGCCTGCTGGGCTCCTTCAAGCCTGACCATGTTGACCTCCTTGTCTTTCTTTCCTTCATCCCTTCTTCCTTTGATGTCTTTGATCAGGTGAGCCAGCTCCCCGGACTTAACAGCCTCTTCTATCCTCTTTTTTCAGCTGGTAGCAATCGTTCGTGTGATGCCCTGTATCATTATGAAAGGCACAATGCTTGCTGGCATCCCTCTTGTTAGCTGGCTTGGACAAAGGTCTGGGAGGTCGAAAGGTGTACTTGACTTCCTCCGTGGAGAGTATCTCCTGAGGGGTCTTGGTGAGAACAGTGAAAACTTGTCTTTCTCTTTCGTGGTATCTTCCTGACCTTGGGGATCGTCTCCTTTCTTCATTCCTTTGATTATCGAAGGATCTTCCTGATCGTTTTTCGTTGTAAGGTTGGAAAGGAGGTCTTCAGGAGTTTGTTGAGCTGTCTCTCCAGCTCCCTTGATCCCTCTTCCTAGAATCCTGTCGAGTTAATGCTTCTTCCCCCCTGAGGAAGGCTTCTGCCCTCTCGAATGCTTCCTCCATGGTTTGGGGGACATCTTCATGGAACCTTCTTAGCAACTTTTTGGGACGGATGGCCCCCATGAATCCTGATACCCGTATCTTCTCGGTGGCACCACTATACTGCAGACCTTCCCTCTTGTACCTTTCGATGAAACTACGGAGGTTTTCATGTTCCCCTTGTTGGATTTGGTGCAATATGGCGGCATCTTTGGTACACTTCCTGAGGGGGTTAAAGTTTGAGGTGAAACCTCTCCTTAAATCATCAAACGAGGAAATGATCCGAGACGGTAGGCCACTGAACCATAGACAAGCTGGTCCTACCAGGGTCTGCATGAACATGTGGCAGCACTCGGCATCGTTCCATTTTTCTACAGTGGCTGCCCCAGAGAAGACGTTCAAGTGGTCATCCGGGTCTTCTGTGCCGTCGTACGTTTTCACATTAGCTGGCATTTTGATCTTGTTGGGGAAATCAAAGTGAGCGATGTGCTCGGCAAAGCATTCTAACGACTTAGGTCGGTATGGCTTCGAAGGTGTAGCCTCGCCCCTAGCTTCGGCCGTGGAGGCTTGAACCATGGGTTGGGAGGTCACGGGACCTTGTCCCCCTACAGGGGGTGTTACTGGTACTTGGTTCAAAGGTGACGGATACTGCCAGGGATACCCTCCCGGCCATATGGGGAAGTACTGAGGCTGTGAGTAGTTAGGATACATAGCTCCTGGAGGGACAACAAATCCTCCAGCAAGACTTCCTACTCCCGCAAGGGAGGTAGCTACGGCACTGCTGGCCAATGGTAATGATCTTAAAGCTTCTTCATAGGAGAGTGGTATTGAGGTCCCCGGAGAGAGCACAGAGCTGCTAGGACCTCCTCCTCCTGAGTAAATGTCCCCTCGACTGTTCAAGTAGGGGTGAGGGTTTGTGTAGTCACGCTGGGTTGCTGGTGAGGTGGTGGTTCCCAGCAACGGAGGGCCAGGTGAGAGGGTGACAACAGGCTCTTCGTCATAGGACAACCTGACCCTGACTCCTTTGGACCTCTCCTCTCGCGCATAACCATTCAGGAGGTCTCGGAGTTGCAAGAAATTTCTTCGTACTCCCTCCGGGGTGATGTCCATTCGTTCAACTGGAAACAACAAGTCGTCTCTAGGAGACGAATTAACAGCCCTTGAGGATGGCGGTGTTTGGAAGTTGAGCATGTCTCCTAGAGACGGTTCGACTTGATGTCCGTCCGTTCCAGGTGTTTCATGGCCGGAGGCGTCACCCGAGGTGTGACTAGTGGCCGGAGTTTCGGGAAGACCCCCTCCTAGGCGGTTATCTCCACCAGTCATCACAAAAGGAGTTTACTTAGGAACAAATGGGACTGTAGAAACTCTCAACAGTTTTGTTCAAAGTAGCGACAACCCCACGGTGGGCGCCACTTGTTGCTACAACAAGGAAAATGACCGGTATTAGGTTAGGAGATGTTTAGGATTATAGGTTAAAGGTATGTTAGGTTGAGATTAAGGTTTTAAGTTTAGGTTTAGATTTGATTGTGGGATCAGGGGTCTTCAAGTTCCTGGAAGGACCTGCACAAAGGTAGCAGACACCGTTAGCCTTAACGCAGGAGGGAGCCTCCTGCGTTTGGACTCCGGCGTGAGAATAAGTATGTATTCATTTGGAGTTGGGAAATAATGAAGTAGAGAGTATGAGAGTAGAGAGAATGAGTGAGAAGTGTGTGTGTGGAATGTCTACCCAAGGGCCTTCTTATATAGGCAGTGGAATTCTGCCCAGGAGCTCCCTCAGGGTAGCTTCCTTACCATACCTGGATGTGTTTGACCCTCTTTTAGTTCCCTGCAGTGAGACTTTACCCTTTTAGGATGTTTTCAGCTTTTATCATTTCCAATGCAAGGCTTGGAGCTGTATGGTGTTTTGTCCCTTGCCATGATAATAAGCCAAAATCCCCTTTTTGCATTTCCAAGACTTTTTACTGTTTGCTTTCTGCCCTGAGGCTTCCATATGGCAGGTAAGCTGCCTTATATCAGCTCCACTAAGCCAGGCAACCTCTTAATCAAATTTATTTTGCTTATCTTTTCGACGAGTGGTCTAAACGTTGTCGTTTTAGGACACACGTCATCAGCCCCCCAGTCATAAGCAATTGTAAAGAAGTTAGAAGTGCTTGTGACTTGTAAATTGTCATATTCCCCGGTGGCAGCGCTGTTCAAGCTAGTATTGGTACCGGGTAATTTATTAGACCCCGAGCTCCCTCATGGGAGCGTTGGTTCCTTATTTCTTCCTTCATCAAATTTCGTGCAAGTTTGTGGCCTTGCATTGTCATGATGGTCTTATTTTTTAAATAATATGGCTATCCATCATTACTTCCTAGGGAGCAGACACCTGTCCCATCAGCCGCCCCAGACGACTGTTGACATGACAAGGGCTAGGCTGACGTCATCCTATGGGACAGCTGAGCGGTGGTTTCCCTTGGTAACCGTTCAATGCCATTAATTTCAAATTTTAAATCCCTTATAAAGAGAAAAACCCTTCTTTCCTCTTCACTTTATTCCCTAATTAGAAAACCGTCTTCTCTCTCCCACGATTGCTCTCCAACCGGCGATCCTCTCCTTTTTCCTATAAATTCTGGTAAGTGACCTCCTCCCTCTTCATACTTCGTCTTTCATTATGTCGAAAACCGATCTCGCATCTCAGTTCACTCGTTTATCCAAGTCCGATGTTGAACGATTCTGTACTGAGATCGGAATTCCTTTGTCCTTTAACCCTTCTGTTCCAAAGGGGAAAACCCCTGTGACCTCCGTTCCCCCTGGCAAGGTGGCGGTGTATACACGTCAGTTTGACCAGGGTAACCTTAGGTATCCCTTTTCAACCTTTTTTCTGAATGTTCTAGAGTATCACCAACTTTCCCTTGATCAGTTGTGTCCGTCTGGAGTTGCTAGGATTTTGCACTTCGAGATAGTATGTCGTTGCCATGGTCATAAGCCTTCCTTGGCTATGTACCGGCGGTTTTTTAGGTTGGCTAAAAATGGGAATTGGTTTACCATTGAGAAGACTCAATGTGAACCAGCCCTCATTTCTAGTGTTATTGGGCTTGTTTCTTCTTGGAAAGACAAGTTCTTTTTCTTAAACTCTGATTTTCTACCCTTTAAAACTCCTCGGAGGTCTTCGGATGCTCCTCTAAACGAGAGGGAACCTGATCCTGACACTCTTGACCAAGTATTGTTGGAGAAGCTTCGTAGTTTTCCTACTCGTCTCCGTACCTTTCCTGAGGACTTTCTGGTGATGGTGGGCCTGAGTGTTAAGTGGGATGATCCTGGGACTGACCCGGTGATATATCATGGTGGGAAGGGTAGGTGTCTCCCTGTCTCCTCCTTGGCGTCCTTATTATTTTTGTGTTATCTAACCGTCTTTCTTTGTGCAGAAATGAGTACTCTAGACTTCCTGGCTCTAGATGACATTGCTGATGTGAAGTTTAAGGTTCGAAATGTTGCTGAGGGTGAGAATGTGGTGGTGAAGACCGAGCATGTCTGTTTCAAGGGGGAATATACAAGTGTGATCACGTCATCTGTTACTGCTGTGGAGCCGTTAGGGGAGAAGTCTGTTACCGTCCATCGCTCCAGTAAGCGACTTCAGACTGCTTCCTTGGGTCAGGGGAGCTCTTCCGCTGTACCCTTGGTCTTTGGGGATGAAGACGAGGATTCTTCTTTGATTTCTTCTGCGTTGGGGTATACTCCTGCCTCCGGGAAGGGCAAGCTCACATTGTCCTCCCCGAAGAAAGACGATGTTGTTTTCAAGAAACCAAAGGATGTTGTTGTCAAAGGTGCTAGTCCGAAATTGTTGCGAACCGAAGGAGGTGAGAGTTCTAAAGCTGTTGTTGATGATGTTTCCGATATTCCTGTCTAGAGAGAGTCTGGTGAAGGAGTGTTTGTGCCGGACTGGGATATTAAAGCTACTGATCTGCTGAAAAAGGCTTCTGTTTGTCGTGATCTGATTGACCATTGTGTCCCTGATGCTGAAAGAGAGCTTCACAAGGAATGGATGGATAAGGATGTTATGAAGAAGATGTATTATCACTTTGGGCAGTTTCTGTCTTTGTTCCCCGATGGTATGGCAAGGTGGGGAGAGTTGATGGCAAGAAGAGAACATTTAATGAAAACTCAGATATAATTAAAACATTTAATGAAATACATTTACCCGTAATACAAAACAAGAGTAAGGATCAATTTTTTTTTTTAAATTAAACTTCATTAAAACACACAAAGACCACCAGATTCCCAAGGCGAGGACCTAGTCGACTAAGTTACATCAAATCACAATTACACCATTCTTCCCAAGTACATTTTGCATTTCTGTTCCTATTGTTATACCATAAAAAAACCATATGTCTTCACATCCGAAATCACCTCTGTTTGGTCTGCTGATTTGAAAAAGAACAGATGATTGAAAAGCTAAAATATACTAACAGTTGATCCACATAAATAAACAGTCTTTACAACATACTCTTCCCAAAAGACTGTTGACCCTAACAACTGGTCCACCCAAACAACTGCTATGACAACTACTGCTACAAAGGACTGCTGGATAACAACTGATAGAGAACAACTGCTGACCAAAGGTCTGATGAAGAACAACTGCTGATCAAGTACTGAAGACTAAAGAGCTGTTGGAGCCAACAACATTTAGGCTCCAACAGATGATACAAGACCATCAGAGTTTTCCTCAACAGTAGTTTACCTTACAGTGTTTTGTAATATAACAGTAGTTTGTATAGGGCAGATGTTTTATGTTGTTATTCTGTTAGAGGTCACTATCTTAGGTGACGTCAGCCTAGGTCACCAGTGGTTTAGATTTGTCTATAAATAGAACAGTGCTTGTACTGTTCTATTGGTCACTCACAACATTCTCTCAGACAAACAATCACAAAGTGATCAGGCTGAGGGGGAGTACTTGTATTTGATTGTAATCTTTCAATATAATGAAAGCTTTCGATTAAGAAAACATTTATTTCTTTGTTTTGATTATAGTTTATCATTCCGCTGCACTTTCATATATATATATTCACTTCATTCAATTCTCATTCTACTCTAAACAAATCAAAACAATCAAACTCAGATCCTAACAATTGGTATCAAAGCATGGTCAATTAAATTCGATGTAATCAATCAATTTAATATAAACAGATCAGCTCACAATTATTGATATCGTTTGTTTGTCGGATTGAAAACAGAGTAATAGTTTATTTTTGATTCAACCGGTTATAAACAGACTTAGTTTTTGAAAAATCAGAGAATGACTTCAATCAATCACGATCCACACAACACTGGCACGAACAACAAGCCACCGATGCTTGTCAGATCTGAATACAATATCTGGCAACATCGGATGAGCCATGTTCTAGCTCAACAGAACACTGGGTGTTGGAAGTCGGTTATCTTCGGACCACATGTTCCGATGGTGCCGAGTACCGAAGATCCCAAGGTCCAGGAGCCTAAGAAACTTGAAAACTACTCCGACCAGGATTTTCAGAAAATTGAGTTAGATGCTAAGGCCTTCAGTATTGTGGCCATGGATCTACCCAATGATATATATGCTGGGCTGTTACACTGTAATAGTGCAAAGGAGTTGTGGGATGCACTGAAAGAACAATTTGGTGGGACTGAAGAGGTTATTGAAAACAATCGTGAAATACTTAACCAACAATATGAAACATTCAGTCATGTTAAGGGAGAGTCATTAACTCAACAATTTGAGAGGTTTAACTGTCTCATTAGTAAACTAAAACTGGTTGGTCTAACTTACCCTCATTCAACTTTGAACCATAGGTTTTTATGATCATTACCAGATAAATGGGACACTATTGCTATAGTTATGAGAAATTCAATTGGATTCAAGGACCTATCACTGACCCAGCTTTATGGTAAGCTCTTGACCTATGAGAGAGAGCTTAACCAGAAAAAGAAGCTCCAGGACTCTGGAAAAGTGTCTGATGATTATGTATTTAGTAATACAAACTTTTGGGTCATGATGAGGTGCCTGGAAATACTAAGGATCAGAGTTATGATCATTTCATTGAGTATGATGACCTAAAATGATGAGGTGCCTGGAAATACTCTGATTCTTATTCACCAAACTATGCTTTTACAGCAAGTGGTGGTGATATCCAGGCATCTGATAACATATCCTTTGAGTATGATGACCTAAAATATTTTGACCCTGATGATTTGGAAGAAATGGACATTATGCACCAATTGGCCCTTCTCAGTGTAAGAACTAAAAATTTTTACAAGAAAACTGGGAGAAGGTTTCCAAGCTTAACTGGCAGATCAAAGGTTGGGTTGGATAAATCAAAGATAAAGTGTTATAAATTTCATAGACTTGGTCATTTTGCTAGGGAATGTAGGAGTCAACATGGTACACCTATAATTACCTATCCAAATCAAAGGCCTCAGACCAACACTTATCAAAATTCCTATAATACCCCTGGACCAAATGTGCAAAACACTGCTCATTTTGCACAGTCCTCAAACACTGTTCCTGTCCAGTTTGTCCAAACCACTGTTCCTCAGATCCACTATGTGCAAACACCTGTTGCTCAGGCACCTGTGCCAATGACTGCTGCTTCATCCTCTGCTCCTGCAGAGACCAGTCAACAGAGTTTCTTCACACAATGCTTTGTTGATTGGAGCAGTCTACCAGATGAGTTAACAGATGAAAATTTTGCATTAGTTGCCAAAGCTGAAAATGAACCAGAAAATTTTTGTTTCATGGCTATGGTATAAGAAGTTGAATCTGAGGAGGTGGTGACTGAATCTAAAGTTGTGACTGATGATGTTGTTGATGAAGTAGTTGCAGGTGAAAAACCTAAAGAAGAGGTTGTGAATCTCTCAGATCCCTGGGGTGCATCTGATGATTGTGAGTGCAAGTGTGATTGTGCATTGATGGCTGATGCTAAGGTATCTCCTCAAATTCTTAAAGATTTATGTTCTGACAAATGTGTAATAGCATTTGCTAACATCAAAGAGGTGAATGAAAACCTTAGAAAGAAAATTTTAGATGATGAAGCTAAATTTGAGAAACTTTCAAAAGAGTTAAAAACAAATTTAACTGAAAAAGAATCTGAAATAAGCAGCTTAAAACATGAAGCAACCATAACCAAAGACCAGCTCCAAACTATGATAACTAAATATCAGAGTTGCAAAAGTGAGCTTGAGTCCACCCAAGTTGAATGTCAGAAATGGGTGGAATCATGTAGAGGTTTAGAAATGCTACTCAACAAACAAACCAAAAGTCATGTGAAGTTTGGTTTTGGTTTTGAAACCACTGCTCCAGCTTTTGAAAACATTGACAAAAGGGATCAAAAGTTAGTTGAGGTAGTACCAACAAATTTGAAGGGTCAAGAGATTAAGATCACTGAACCTAATGGTAAGAAAAATTTTCTAATAAAACCAGAAGGTTCCTCATCATTCACTGAACTTGAAAATTATGAATTCAAACCTACTTGGTCTGATGAGTGTGATACTCTTGAGAACTTTAAACCTGTTGATTTCAAAACTCCTGCTCCTGCAGAGACCAGTCAACAGAGTTTCTTCACATAAGGCTTTGTTGATTGGAGCAGTATACCAGATGAGTTAACAGATGAAAATTTTTCATTAGTTGCCAAAGCTGAAAATGAACCAGAAAATTTTTGTTTCATGGCTATGGTAGAAGAAGTTGAATCTGAGGAGGTGGTGACTGAATCTAAAGTTGTGACTGATGATGTTGTTGATGAAGTAGTTGCAGGTGAAAAACCTGAAGAAGAGGTTGTGAATCTCTCAGATCCCTGGGGTGCATCTGATGATTGTGAGTGCAAGTGTGATTGTGCATTGACACCTCAGGCAAAGATCATTCCCTTGAAAAACCTTCCAGCAGATGCTCAAACATCTGTTGAAAAGAAGGTTGAAAAAGGGAAAAAGAAAGAAAAGTCTATCCACTTGTTCTGTGATTTCTGTGAAAAGAAGAATCATGTTACTAAAAATTGTTTTCTTCTAAAAGCATACGATATTAACAAAGGAACAAGTGCATGTGATTCCAAAGCCACATGTTCAATATGTGGGAAAAAGAATCACAAAACCAAAGAGTGTCTGTATCTCAAAAATTTTGATGTCAAAATACAAGAGTACAAGGCTAAAACTCTTGCAAGTCAGGTGGTGAGTACTTCAAAAGAAAAGCCCAAACAGACCTTCATACCAGTCCAAACATCTGTTACCAAAAGTCTTGAAACATCTGCTCCCAGGGAGGTCCAAGTAATAGATGCTCCACCCACAAGCAGGTACCCAAGAGGATATGGACAACCACCATGTCATAATCTGTCACATGTTTATGTGGAACCAAAAAGACCTTCTAAACCAAGAGTGAACGGAAATCCCTATGGGTATTATCATCTGTTTGGAAGTGATCAAACAACTGTTGCCCCAAGTGTTGACATTCAAGCACTTGCAAATGGTCAGCAACAGTTGTTGAACTTGATTCAAAAACTAGTTCAAACCACTGATCACCTTCCAAAGCTTGAGTCTGAAAAGTCTGAGGACCCATCCAAAGCCAACTTGGCTTTGGACACTCACCAAAACTAATTCATTACTGCTGTGCAGGGAGCTTCTGCTTGTTTAGATAGTCTTTGGTATGTAGATAGTGGAGGCTCCAGGCACATGACAGGATGTAGAGCCCTTCTTCTAGACTTCTTAGTTCATGGAGGGGGTGATATATCCTTTGGTAATGATTCAAAAGGTAAGGTGTTGGGTTCAGGGACTGTTCAGGCTGGGAAACTCAAGTTTGAAAATGTCAATCTTATTGATAATCTTAAATTTAATCTTCTTAGTGTTTCACAAATGAGTGACAAAGGTTATGGCTCATTATTCACTAAGAAAACTTGTAAGATTATTGGGCCAGAAGTGGTAAAAAAGATTGATACCATCATTGCTGAGAGCAAAGCACAACTTGTTGCTCATAGAAGTGGCAATGTGTATGTAGTTGATATGTTGAAGGACAATCCTATGGCAAATGTCTGTTTGTTTTCTACTGCCTCCACAAAGGAAACAGAATTGGGGCATAGGAGACTGGGTCATACTAACCTTCAAACTATCAAATCACTCTCCAAACAAAGCCTTGTCAGAGGTTTACCATCAAAAGAATTCAAATGTGACGAGCATTGTATTTCCTGTTTAAAAGGAAAACAACATAAAAGCTCTTACAAATCCATTGATGAGTCCAAAACAAGTCAATGTCTACAATTGTTGCACATGGACTTGTTTGGCCCAGTTAAAATCATGAGTCTAAGAAGAAAAAGATTTTGTCTTGTCATAGTTGATGATTTTTCTAGGTTTACATGGACTTACTTTTTACACTCTAAGGATGAGACTGCAGGTATCTTGAAAGACTTTGTCACCAAAGTTGAAAAACAATATGACTTGCCAGTAAAAGTCTTTAGAAGTGACAATGGAACAGAGTTTAAAAATAAGGAGTTGGATGACTTCTGTGTATCAAAAGGGATTGTGAGGCAGTACAGCATCCCAAGAACACCAGAGCAAAATGGGGTGGTTGAGAGGAAAAATAGAACTCTTATTGAAGCTGCAAGAACCATGCTAGCAGATTCTGGTTTGCCACTGTCGTTCTGGGCAGAAGCTGTAAACACTGCTTGCTATGTTCAAAACAGAGTTTTGATCAACCCAAGACATCAAAAGACTGCTTATGAAATTTTGTTCAAAATCAAACCATTAATCTCATTTTTCAAAATCTTTGGCTGCCCATGTTTCATTTTAAATCTCAAAGATTCCATTTCAAAATTTGCAGCCAAAGTAGATTGTGGCTATTTTCTGGGATATTCTTTTACTGCCAAGGCCTATAAAGTGTTTAACACAAGTACCAAGACAATAGAAGAAACTCTGCATGTAAAGTTCAATGAACTTTCATCCCTAAAAATCCCAGCAAATCCTGCTGAGTTGTTTGATTTAGATAAATTCAAATTTGAAGATATCACTGTTAAAACTAACAATGCAGGTACTCCACAATCTCCACAACAAGATTACAGAACAGATGTTGTGATCCCAAATCACTATAAAATCTATTCTGCATCAGAGGAAGCAGCTGTTCAAAACAACTGTCAAAACTCTGTCACAGTTGTATCAACCACTGTTGGCCAGTCTTACCCTCAAACCACTGCTTCACCTCTCACAACCATTGCACAATCATCTGTTGACAAAAGTCAAACATCTGTTGACAAAAGTCAGTCCAGTTTTACACCACTTGGACCCATTCCCCCACTTCCATTTCAAACATCAGATGGCACTACAGAAGTGCAAACAGATGTTACACCAACAAAGTCATCAAACCTCTGTCCTTCACCACAAAATGCCATCATACCATATTAGGGAGATCTAATCTACCTAAGAGCTCATCCACCAGACCAAATCATTGGCAACATCAGAGAGTGTGTGCTAACAAGAAGCCAATCCTCCAATATCTGTCTTTTTGCAGGGTTTCTATCTCTCACACAACCTGTCAAGAACCAAGAGGCACTAAAAGACAACAGTTGGGTAGAAGCTATGCAAGAAGAGCTCCTTCAGTTTAAAAGACAACAAGTATGGGAACTTGTACCACTGCCTAAGGATGTTTGTCCAATAGGTACAAAGTGGGTCTTCAAAAACAAAACTGATGAAAGGGGTATAGTTGTCAAGAATAAAGCCAGGCTTGTGGTTCAAGGCTTCAGTCAAGAAGAAGGAATAGACTATGATGAAACCTTTGCTCCTGTAGCAAGGTTAGAAGCTATCAGACTCTTTCTAGCCTTTGCTGTCAACCACAACATCAAGGTGTATCAGATGGATATCAAATGTGCCTTCATATATGGCAAAATTCAGGAGGAGGTCTATGTATGTCAATGTTAGGACAAAAAGGATTGGTGAAACCACTTTTGCAAACCTTAGTCTAATTCACTTCTGTCAAAATATTCTAAGTATAGAACTGCTGAAGAAGGAAGATCAAACTGTTGAAGAAGAGATTCCACAAGTGCTGAAGAAGAAAAGTCATCAGAAGTTCTGAAGTTCAAACCAGACACTTCTACTGAAGAACTACTGAAGACAAACTACTCATCAGTAGTTTGTCATTCATCAGTACTTATGTGAAGATCTTTTCCACCGCCTTTTTGTATCAGTAGTTTATTACTTTAGTATTACTTTTACTTTATGTACAAGTTCCAATGCTGCAACTTGTTTGCAACTTGTTTCTGAACTTGCTTTTTGGCAAGGTTCATGTATTTGTAAAGTCTATAAATAGAAGGGTTCATCCCTCTGTTTTAGACATTGATTTTAATACAGAAATCCTTCAACACATATTATTGTTATTTCCATTTCATATTTATTGAGAATCTGTCTAAGTGTTTCATTCTCATTCAATACTTAGATTCTCAATAAATACTTATCATTTATTAGTTTTTCAATCCAGGGGGAGTTATAACTCCTGTTGATAAGTGTAGCTTTAAACTCATAACATTCCGCTGTGCTATCACTGGTCAAGAACTTGCTAAACACCTAAGTGTTCACTAGCAAGTTCATACAAAAGAGCAATATTGATCCAACAGTCAACCACCTGGTTTTGAAGACACATTCCATCCTGATCATGTCTACAAGCTTAATAAAGCTCTGTATGGACTCAAGCAAGCACCTAGGGCCTGGTATGAAACTCTTTCCACCTTTCTCTTATCCATTGGTTTCACAAGAGGTAAAATTGATAAAACCTTATTTTTGAAATGGAGAGGGAAAGATTTAATGATTGTTCATATATATGTGGATGACATCATTTTTGGATCCACATGTAACAAAATGTGTGAAGAGTTTAGGGAACTCATGACAGCAGAGTTTGAAATGAGTGCTATGGGTGAACTTCAGTGTTTCCTTGGTCTCCAAGTGAAACAACTGCAAAATGGCACATTCATTCATCAAAATAAATATGTGAAAAATTTGTTAACTAGATTTGAGATGAATGACTGTAAGCCATGTAGTACACCCATGAGTATAGTCAAGCTACTCACTATTGATGACAAGGATGAACTGGTTGGCCAAACACATTACAGATGCATGATTGGGTCTTTATTGTACTTAACAGCATCTAGGCCAGACATTATGTTTGCCACTTGTGTTTGTGCAAGATCCCAGGCTTCACCCAGAAAGTCAAACCTTATTGCTGTAAAAAGGATATTCAGATACCTAAAAGGTGCTCCCACACTTGGTATCTGGTATCCTGCTAATGGAAACATTGAGCTTTCAGGTTATTCAGATAGTGATTTTGCTGGCTGCCACACCACAAGGAAGTCCACATCTGGAGGGTGTCAGTTTCTAGGGAATGCCTTAGTATCTTCGCAAGCAAAAAGCAAGCACTGGTTTATCTGATCACATATCAATCTAACACATTGAGAATCAGACACAGGCTCTTATTGATGTTCAATAAAGGATTATAAGCTCACTTTTATCAACATCCATCACTTTAAGAGATATTTAACAAATCAATACTCTTTAAAATGGATCCCCATAAT
The DNA here is from genome assembly GCA_028751855.1 of Ambrosia trifida. Classification (NCBI taxonomy): domain Eukaryota; kingdom Viridiplantae; phylum Streptophyta; class Magnoliopsida; order Asterales; family Asteraceae; genus Ambrosia; species Ambrosia trifida. The sequence continues at coordinate 75,560,107 of CM054130.1, forward strand.
ACTGGTTCTGCCAATAAACCTGCTATGCTAGTAAGAAATGAATATAACATCTGGCAAAGGAGAATGGCACATACATTATCACAGACCAACACAGGTTGCTGGAAATCTGTGATATATGGTCCTCATAAACCCGTAAACATTAATCTTGAAACTAAAGAAGAGATTCCAAAAGACCCAAAAGACTATACAGATGATGATTTCCTAAAACTTGAGCTTGATGCTAAAGCTTTCTCTATGTTGGCAATGGCACTCCCAAATGAAATCTACTCTGGCCTATTACATTGTGATAGTGCCAAAGAGCTTTGGGACTGCCTCAAAGAACAGTTTGGAGGAACTGAAGAGGTGATTGCCAACACCAGAGAAATCCTAGCTTAACAATATGAAACTTTCGCTCACATTAATGGGGAAACTTTAACACAACAATTTGAAAGATTCTCCTTATTAATATCTGAGCTAAAACTAAATGGTCAGACCTACACAACTGTATCTATGCTTCATAGATTTTTAAGGTCTTTACCTGAAAAATGGGAAACCTACACAACTGTATCTATGCTTCAACCTTTTTACTAAAAAATAACTTCACAAGAGGTGCCATTGAAAAAACTCTTTTCATAAAACATGTTGGAAATCATGTCTTACTTGTTCAAATATATGTTGATGATATTATTTTTGGTTCAACAAACACAAAATTGTGTGATGAATTTAAGAAACTCATGCAATCAAAATTTGAGATGAGTACAATGGGAGAACTGCAGTACTTTTTGGGACTGCAGATTAAACAACAATCAAATGGAACTTTTATACATCAATCAAAATATGTTATAGAATTATTAAACAAATTTTCTTTACAAGACTGTAAATCATGTTCCACTCCCATGACACCAACCACACAAGTTGAATCAGATGATCAAGGAAAACAGGTTGATCAAACCATGTATAGATGTATGATAGGTTCTCTTTTATATCTAATTGCTTCTAGACCAGATATTATGTTTTCAACATGTGTCTGTGCTAGATATCAATCAGCTCCTAGGGAATCACACCTTATTGCAGTCAAAAGAATCTTCAGATATCTGAAAGGAACTCCAACTCTTGGAATTTGCTATCCTGCTTCAAGCAATACCAAGTTATCAGCTTTTTCAGATAGTGACTATGCAGGGTGTAAAATGTCAAGAAAATCAACATCTGGTGGTTGTCAATTCTTGGGAAACTGTCTAGTGTCCTGGCAATCAAAGAAACAAACATCTGTTGCAACTTCAACTGCTGAAGCTGAATACATTGCAGCTGCAAGTTGTACATCACAGATACAATGGCTCCAATATCAACTTCTTGATTATGGAATCAAAGAGACCAAGACACCATTGCTTGTAGACAGCAAATCTGCCATTAGCATCATTCAAAATCCTGTTCAGTTTTCAAAGTCTAAACACATTGAAATCAGGTATCATTTCATAAGAGATTGCTATGAAAAAGGCAAGATTGAAGTGAAACATGTAGCAACAGCTAATCAAATAGCTGACATATTCACTAAACCCCTTGACACATCAACATTTCAGAAGTTAGTATCCATGCTAGGGATGCTAAATTTGTAAGTGTTTCTCTTTATTTTTCTGCACAAATTCTTTATTTTTTCACTTACATCTGTTTTCAAAAATTGAAAAACTTCTGAAAAGAGAGAAACTACTGATGAACAAAACATCAGTATGGGGATATTTTCTGAAAAGTGATTAACTTCTGATAAAACAACCTTCAGAAGTTATGAATAAAGTATTTATAAAGTATTTCTTATCAGCTGTTCAAAACTGCTGAAGAGAAAGTGGGAACTACTGATGAAAATAATTCTTCATCAGCAGTTTAGTCAAAAAGGGCAAATCAGACTTTTCCCATCATCAGAAGTTTGACCTAGTCGGTTTAAAACTTTTGATAAAGAGGTTTTTAACCTAGGCGGTTTAAAACTTCTGATAAAGAAGTTCCAAGCGGTTAAAAACTTCTGATAAATATCCTTTTTCAACACTTATCCATTCAAAACAAAAATTCCCTCCTTCTCTCTCAACAAAGCTCTCAAACCCCTGAACCTGCAACAAAAACACTGTTCGATTCATACACACACACAAACCACATGGCTTTAGTTCTTAAACAGGGACACAATCTCAGAGCCTACTTAGAAAAACAAGAAGGCTAGTCCCAATACGATGAGATCATTGATCTCGTCGTCAAATCCCAATATTTCACCGCTCTCACTATAGACCCACCAATACATCCTGAAACCCTCAATGAGTTCTGGGCTAATGCTGAGACAGTGATGGTGGATGATGAAGTTATCTCTCTTAACTCAACAATTAAAGGGAGACAAATGGCCATCACACCGGCCATACTTGCAAACAGACTGGGGTTGAATGATGTGAATGCCCCTGAAAAGTTTGACAACTCTGCAATCCACCTAACCATGACTGAGTGTGGTTATCAAGGTACTCTCTCACAAGCTACCATCTTTAAAAAGTATTTTTAACCAAAATATAAACTTTTGTTTCATTATATAATTATGTGCTTGAGTCCTAAAACAGGGTCTTATGACCAGATGCCCTCAACCTTTCAACCAATTTTTCATTCCATTGTGAATGAAACAAATTTCAAGGCATCAAAACTTTTCTTTAATGAGTTGGTGTTACATCACAATAACACTAAGAAAAAGTTTTTGTTATATCCAAGGTTCATTATGCAATGCATAATAAAAGAACTAGGTGATGAGGTGCTTGTGGGTAAAACTGAAATTTTAAAACCCTTAATCTCACAAGCATACTCAAGGCACAACAAACAGGCTGCCTGGCCAGAAGATGACCAAGGGGAAACAGAACCAGTCCCCATGGAACCCTCATCTTCCAAACTTACACCCCCAAAGGCCAAGAAACCCAAGGTACAAAAACAAAAACCCACCAAACCTAAAAGAAAAGCTGTTCAGGAGGTTGAGATGCCTGAACAACCTATTGTGCAATCTGCACTTCTTAAAGATGTGACTGAAACATCCTCTCAGTCTCATCCATCTCAAACCCCACCAAGAGCACCAATCACAATTCTTTTCAAAAGAAAAAGACTTAAGAAAACCATTCCTATTGATGCTTCTTTTGAAACTGCTGAACCCACTGCTCAAACTACTAAACCAGCACCCCAACTTTCTGAACCAGATTTTGAAATAGTCAAACTTCTCTCTGGGCTAAAAGAGAAAGTCCCATCTACACATGTCAGTCCCCAACAACCACATCAAACAGGGGACATAGCCTCAGAATTTGACATGGATGTGGACACTCAAAGCCCTAACCAAAGAGATGAGGATGAACCAGGGTCTCTAAGCCCAAACTTAGAAACTCTTGGTACTTTTGAGGCTGCTACTACTCATTTACCACCCAGTGGTGGATCTGAGGATAGAAGCAACATAGCTAAGACCTCAACTGTGGCAACTACTGATGAAGGCTTAATGCCTGAGGTAGGAAATCCTCTGAACCAAGAAAAAGAGGTACATGAGACAACTGAGTTGGGCTCAGCTCATGATGTAACTGATACAGTCCTCATTGAGGATGTAATCAGGGATTCAGATGATTCCATTGACTTGGATGATGTTTCAAAACACCAAACTACTAAATTGATGGCTACAAGTGAAGGTCCTGCACCTGGTGTATCTATGCTCAAGAAGCTAGTCACAACAGATCAGGTTAAAGTCCACTTAATCACTGATTCCCCTAGAGTGGCATCTTCTGTACAACAAGAAGATCAACCAAAAACACACCCCTCACTACAAATGCCTACCCAATTCCCTGGGCAAACAAGCATAGACATGAACCAGCTATGTAGCCCAGATGGTCCCTTATACCATATGATGAACACCCTCATCAAGAATCACTTCCAGACATACACAGCTAACTTGGAGCTGTCCATAAAGAACTAATTTGGAGTGATACAGACAAAGATGAATGATCTGTCCAACAAGATTGACTTCAACAGCAAACAGATTGCTAATCTTACAGGTCAGTTCTCCCAAGCTTCAACTTCAAAAACTGATGAAGCCAAAAAGGGGGAGAAATCTAAGGAACCTATGGAGTCACTTGAAGCCAGAAGAAAGGCAAGAGTGGCTATCCTAGATAGAGATCAAAGAGATCAAGCCAGAAAAGAAAAACTGGCCCAACAATTTGGTGTCTCTATTCAAGAAATAGAAGATGCTGAAAAGTCTGATGAATCCCAAGGGCACAATGAAGAAACCTCGGATGGACAAACTTCTGATGAAGAATCAGAAAGTACTGAAGATAATCCTTCAGTAGTTGACAAACCTTCAGTTGTTGTCAACCCATCAGATGTTAACACTTCCAAAACTCAAACTGCTGAACAAGAGCCTTCCAGATCAACTGCACCTATTCAACCAACTCCTGTTCCTCCCAGGCCTATTACAACAGTTACCACAATGACTGTACTAAACCCTTCTCCAATCTCTCAATCAGCAGAACTTCTTGAGAAGAGTTTAGTGGCAGCTCATAAGAAAGCCAAGGAAGATCTGATTTGGAAAACACTGGAAGAAAGGGATGACTTAGACTTAAGCCTGGATGAAAAGCTACAGGCTTATGAAGCTGAACTTCAAAGGCAGGCTAGCCTAGACAAGATTGCTGAGGAAGATAAAAGACATCAACTGATGTCTTACATTACTAAGAACAGCAAGATCAAAGCCCACACATTAAAGAAACTCTCCATGGATGAGCTAACAAGAAGAGCTCAACTTATTGCAGACAAACTTGCAACAAGTAAAGATACAAAAGCCAAGAGAGCTCAGATGATAGAAGAGTTAGTAGCAAATGGTTATGGTTCAAAAGCCTCTGTGTCCAAATGGAAAGAAGAAAGATTAGTGGACACTTATAGAAAATATAAGGCTGCAAGGGCTGCAAATCCAGAGAAGTTTCAAACTGCTGAAGTACCAACTTCAGTAGTTAGAACTTCTGGTGTTCAAAGAAGACCAGCTACTCAAAAGAAGAAATCAGAGGAGAATGTGAAGACTGATTTCAGAATGGTACTACTAGAAGGTAGTACAGTAGTCCATTCTGACTTTGACATAGAAGAAAAACCTCTGATCACACAATTCAGGGATCCTTCCACCTTTGCCTACCAAATTCAGAAAACCATCAAAGACAAACTGCACACTAAGGTAGTTACTGAACATCATTTACCAACCTTTCAACTACCTAATGTGATGCAACAACAACAAGGAAGTGAATCCCACCTGAGAGTCATTGAAGTTGAAAACATCCAACACTCAGGAGAAACCCAGGGTACCACCATGGTTCCCTACACTTTAGACTTTGACAAGTCTAAAGTACCAATCATCAGATGGTCCTTTACTGATAGCAACTCAGTACTTGTGACAAGAAGAGATCAGACAAGCAGGGCCTATAAGTCGATGAATGATCTGAAGAAGCTATCAACTCAAGACCTGCTTACAATCCAACATCTAAAACCATAGAAAGGGTCTCTCACTGATGAACAGCTAAACCAGCTGAAGAATTCCATGTTCAAAGGAATATGGAAAATTGTGAAGGACAAAAAAGAACAATAAGGAATTAGTAAGGTTTTGGCTTCATCAATCCAGGGGGAGATTGTTAGGACAAAAAGGATTGGAGAAACCACTTTTGCAAACCTTAGTCTAATTCACTTCTGTCAAAAATATTCTAAGTATAGAACTGCTGAAGAAGGAAGATCAAACTGCTGAAGAAGAGATTCCACAAGTGCTGAAGAAGAAAAGTCATCAGAAGTTCTGAAGTTCAAACCAGACACTTCTACTGAAGAACTACTGAAGACAAACTACTCATCAGTAGTTTGTTATTCATCAGTACTTATGTGAAGATCTTTTCCACCGCCTTTTTGTATCAGTAGTTTATTACTTTAGTATTACTTTTACTTTATGTACAAGTTCCAATGCTGCAACTTGTTTGCAACTTGTTTCTGAACTTGCTTTTTGGCAAGGTTCATGTATTTGTAAAGTCTATAAATAGAAGGGTTCATCCCTCTGTTTTAGACATTGATTTTAATACAGAAATCCTTCAACACATATTATTGTTATTTCCATTTCATATTTATTGAGAATCTGTCTAAGTGTTTCATTCTCATTCAATACTTAGATTCTCAATAAATACTTATCATTTATTAGTTTTTCAATCCAAGGGGAGTTATAACTCCTGTTGATAAGTGTAGCTTTAAACTCATAACATTCCGCTGTGCTATCACTGGTCAAGAACTTGCTAAACACCTAAGTGTTCACTAGCAAGTTCATACAAAAGAGCAATACTGATCCAACAGTCAACCACCTGGTTTTGAAGACACATTCCATCCTGATCATGTCTACAAGCTTAATAAAGCTCTGTATGGACTCAAGCAAGCACCTAGGGCCTGGTATGAAACTCTTTCCACCTTTCTCTTATCCATTGGTTTCACAAGAGGTAAAATTGATAAAACCTTATTTTTGAAATGGAGAGGGAAAGATTTAATGATTGTTCATATATATGTGGATGACATCATTTTTGGATCCACATGTAACAAAATGTGTGAAGAGTTTAGGGAACTCATGACAGCAGAGTTTGAAATGAGTGCTATGGGTGAACTTCAGTGTTTCCTTGGTCTCCAAGTGAAACAACTGCAAAATGGCACATTCATTCATCAAAATAAATATGTGAAAAATTTGTTAACTAGATTTGAGATGAATGACTGTAAGCCATGTAGTACACCCATGAGTATAGTCAAGCTACTCACTATTGATGACAAGGATGAACTGGTTGGCCAAACACATTATAGATGCATGATTGGGTCTTTATTGTACTTAACAGCATCTAGGCCAGACATTATGTTTGCCACTTGTGTTTGTGCAAGATCCCAGGCTTCACCCAGAAAGTCAAACCTTATTGCTGTAAAAAGGATATTCAGATACCTAAAAGGTGCTCCCACACTTGGTATCTGGTATCCTGCTAATGGAAACATTGAGCTTTCAGGTTATTCAGATAGTGATTTTGCTGGCTGCCACACCACAAGGAAGTCCACATCTGGAGGGTGCCAGTTTCTAGGGAATGCCTTAGTCTCTTGGCAAAGCAAAAAGCAAGCAGCTGTTTCCACCTCAACAGCTGAGGCTGAATACATTGTTGCTGCAAGCTGTACAGCCCAACTCATGTGGCTTCAAAATCAATTGCTGGATTTTGGGATAACTGCACTAAAGACTCCACTCATGTTGGATAGTCAAGCTGCTGAAAATATCATCAAGAATCCAGTTTCTCACTCAACCACCAAACACATAGACATCAGACATCATTTTGTCAGGGATAGCTATGAAAAAGGTTTGATTTCTCTGCACCATGTTCCAACAGAGGATCAGTTGGTAGATGTGTTGACAAAAGCTTTAGACACATCTACCTTTACAAATCTGATTTCTAGAATTGGTATGCTAAACATGGATTAAACAACACAAATGTTTTTAATAAAAGCATTAAAATGTTTCAGAAAATCAAAATCTATCCTTAAAATAGTCTTTTGGTTGAAAAATCTGTTAAGGATAAAACAACCACTGTTTCATCCATTCTATCTACTGTTAGGTTGAAAAATCTGTTTCAAACCTCTGATCAGATAAAACAACTGTTTTATTATCTATATATATATATATATATATATATATATACCTATACATATATACATATATCTATTAAAAAAATCAAGTGCTGTTAGCATCAGCACTTTGGTAAAGCAACAGCTGATTGCATCAGATGTTTGCCAAAACAGTTGTACACCACCAGATGTTTAACCATCAGATGTTTGCCACGTCTGCTCCTACAAGCAGAGTTTTGGCCAAATCAGCGGTTTCACCAGAGCCTATAAAAAACCTGTTTTATCACAACAGTCGTTACACTGTCTCATTGTATTCAAAATACTGAAACCGCCTTCCTCATTCTCAAACCCTTACTCTAATTCCACTCACTCTCACATTCGGAACCCATTACAATGGATCTTCAAGCTAAAGCCACCCACAATTACCTCCCATATCTGATGAAAACACTCCATTCCATTCCACCATCGACATCATTTTACAATCCAAATACCTGACAATCCAAACCGTTGACGCCCCTATCTATCTTGATACCCTCCAAGAATTCTGGTTGAATGCTGAGTTTCTACTTCAAGACAAGAAGCCTACTTCCATTATTTCAAAAATTGGAGAGACAAGTATCATCATTACCCCTGAACTCATATCCACAACCTTCTCACTTAATGACCTGTCAGGTAAAGACTCTTTCCCTAAGGCAGAGCTTCACACAGAGTTTCAGGAAAGAGGTTATGATGCACAGATGACTGGGTCAACACTTTTCAAAAAGTTTTTCCCACCAGTCATGAAAATTTTCTTTTATACCCTACTTCTTTGTGTCTCTGCTAAGTCCACTTCCTTACAGAAATCCCATTGAGGATTCAGTACTTGGGCTATGCTATGTTGTCAGATTCTGACTTTAATTTATCCCAGGGACTGTTTATGGACTTAGTGTCAAATGTAAAAACCATAAAGTCTGGGTCTAATAATGCTTTTTTAATTTACCCAAGAATTTTGAGTGTAATCCTTCAAAAGGCTTTACCTGAAAAATATTTTAAAAAGGGCGAGTCTATGCAAATGAAGAGTCTAACTGATGAAACTTTCACAAGAATGCTGGGTTCAACCACCCAAGAAAAAGTATCAAAAGTGTCAAAAGTTTCCAAAACACAAACAAAGAGGACTAAGACAACAACTGTTGTCCAAACCTCTGTTGTTGAGCCCACTGCTCCTGGTGATCATGGCACTACATCCAGTGCTGTGAAACCCACACCAGCCACTTCCAAAAGAAAACGTCCATCCACAAAAACCACCGCTCAACCAAAAAGGGGACTTTTGGAAGATGAGATACCAGAAGATAACCCTGTTGCAACACAAAAGCAACAAGAAACCACTACTGTTACTTCCTCACAACAGTTGGTAATATCTCAACCTGTCCAAACTCCTCATGCATCCTCACAAAAGGATCATGTTGTAAGCCAAGGGGAAACACATCATGATACATTTGAGTCACTTGGCCATATGTTCACAAGCCCCTCTCCCAGGGCTAATTCTCTTTTTACTACTCCACCTTCACCATCACATGTTCCAGAAACCATGCAACCTCTATTTGAGGCTATTGAAAAAACTCAAGAAAATCCCAGTTCCTTTCTTTCACCAATAAATGAGAGTATACCTCCACAAGTGACTGGGACTGAGGAAATTCAATCAGCCATCCCACAAGCAGAAGAGGAGGTTACACCCCTAGAGTTCAATGAAACTCTAGGTGAGTTTTCAAGTGGAGCAGCCACTACTGATGTAGAGACCATTGTCTCACAACAGGACAGTGGTTACATAACTAAGACTCCCTTGAAGGCAACAACTGATGAGGCCACTATAGTTTCCCCAAAATCAGTTGGAAGTCCCCAGAACCAAGAAAAAGGGGCATCTGGTTCTCCTCCCTTGGACTCACCTCCTAGGACTGAACCAGTCACAACTATCACTGGTAGGAATTCAGATGATCCTATTAACATAGGTGATGAGTTAAAATACCAAGAATTGACGGCCAGAGTCCAGTCCATTGAAACCTCTGTTGCTGACATCAAATCTGATGTCAAGTCAATATTGGAATCCTTGGCTACTCTCACCAAGAGTCAACCATCCACAGCTGATATTGCTAGTGAGCTATGGTAATCTGTTTCTCCCATCATCACAGCTCACAGAAAACTAGCAGATCAGACTCATGAAACCTACATGGCTGAAATCAGAAACATGGTAGATGCTAGGTACAAAGATACCCATGCAGACATTTAGGCCATTAAAGACCATCTGCTGAAGACCACTGGCTCTGCCCCTACCACCATTCTCAGAGATGAAGATGATGATGAATTCACAACTGATGATGCCAAAAAGGGGGAGAGTGGCAGAGATAGATTGCCAAAGCTAGATCCCTTTGGTTGTCCACCTTCACAAAAAGGTAAATCAAAGTCTGCCAACAAACCAGGGTCTACCCAAACAGCACCACAACAACAACAAACCAGCAAAGCTAAATGATGTATTGTAAAATACATCTATTTCCTGTATAAAGTTTGTATAGTTTTCGAGTCGTTTAGATAGTGTTTTTATTAGTTTTAGGCTTATACCGGTCTATTTTATTTAGTATAGGTTTTTATAGATTTTTATTAGTTTTGAGTCAGTTTTAGTGCTTACTTATTTATTTTATATTTTGGTAGGTGTTCGAATGGACGTTGGAACGTAAACGAGCAACTTTGATGAAGTCGAGAACACCCGAGTCTAAAGCACGGAGTTATAATATTATATATAAATAATAGTATATTAGATATAATAATAATAATATATATAAAAGAAATAAAAGTGACTTGTGTCACAAATTTACGGGCCGAAGCCCAAACAAGAAAAACAATTATTTGTGGAGGGGATTGGATCAGCAGAATGAAAATTCCTGGAAAGCGGCGCATACATATTATAATAGTTGGAAGCGTGCCGAATAATATTGTTGTGGGGAGTAGCAGCCAATTCGTGGAGCACAACAGAGGTTGCACAACCACTTTGGAGATCGAACAGAGAGCACTAACAAGAGGAATCAAAAGAGAAGGGGGTCAAGGGTTGAAGCCTAGGTGCGAGTACGGGTCGTTTCTAATTCAACTATTTATTTATTTATTTGAAACCCGTTGTGAACACCATGATTTTGTCTTGCTTTTATTGTTTTGATTCTATCATGACTTTTATTGGCTAAATCTTTTTGCTACCTAGGTTAAAGATGATTGCACTTGAATGATTTATTTTCTTTTGGTTTTGGAACTTTAGGTTGTGGATGAATTTTAAAGTAAAGAATTCTTTATTTTCTGGTTTGATGTATATGCATATTTAGTTTTATTTAAATAACTTTTATAAACTCCACTTGCGTTTTTGTGAATGTCTTTCATGTATGAATGCGGGTTAGGTTGCGGACTGGGTGTTAGCAACTAGTTTATGGTTAATTTCTGTAGGTTATCCATAGGAGTTGTAATTGTTAGTTAGATGATTCTAAGTGTTCTACCAATTCTCAATAGCTGTAAGGTGCGAGATTGTTGGTCTGTCTAGGGTGTTAAATTGCTAGATCTAGAGGCTTTGTAAGAAGATCTTCCTAGTTTCCCTAGCATTCTTTGTAGGCCAAGTTTTATCAGAAATATTGTAGTTACCCCTTGCACTTTCGGGTGTATTGTGACTTTCGCGCTGTGAGGTAGACTGTCTAGCGGGTACTTTAAGATTCGAGTAGGTAAGCCTGTGAGGGTAACCTCTCAACCGGTGGTTTAACAGCACAACAGTATTCTAGGGTTTCCCCATGAGAAGGGTCGAGAGTGTCTAGTTTATTCTTGATGTTTAGTATTTTAAGATCCCGGTTCCACACCAGTTCCATATCCATTAGAAGATTATCATTCATGTGTAGGATTCTAGCCTAGGTAGTGCCTTCCCATCACCTGATCCGAATTTTAGTTCCCAGCTTGTGTTCTCAATTATTTAAGTTTTATTTATTTATTTGCAATTAGTTTGTTAGAAAAACCCCCCCTTTAAGCAAAAAAACATTATTAAGTTAGTTTGTAGATAAGTAATCGAGTCTAGTTTACGTTTTCAATTAGAGTCTCGTGGGTTCGATACTCGGACTTACTTTAGCTGTACTGCACTGACCGGTACACTTGCCGGTTGTGTGGTTTAGGTTTAGAGAGTCTTAGGTTATAAATTTAAAACTTAGAGTGTCTAGTTTAGGTTAATTTAGTTAGTTTTTATTAAACCACTTTGAGCACATCACTAAAGAAGTGGACAACTCTGCTAATGAAGAAGCTGAAAAAGATACTAAAGATAAGCAAAAGAGGGCTGACACTTTGGAAGTCAAGGCAGAGACTTTGATACAAAAGAAAAGGGAACAACAGTAGGAAGTTGAAGATGTGGGTTCCTCTAAGAGGAAGAAAATGCCTGCCAAACATATCAGAAAACCACCATCTAAACTGGCTGTTGAAACCACTGCTGTCAAAACCACTGCTGCCACCTAAACAACTGATACCACCACAACATCTGAACCTGTCACCACTACCACCAAACCAACATCTGAACCTACAACCACATCACCACCTAAATCCCAAACATCTTCTGGTCCTACAAAAGTGCCAACAGATGTTAACACCACCACTGCCTCTACACCACCTTCACCAAAAATCTTATACAAAAGGAAGAGGAAATCTACCTTTGTTGTACTGGATGAAAACATTCACACATCACCACCTACCACTTCAACCACACAATCTACACCCATATCAGCCATTCCACTTTCATCATTTTCACCACACACATCACAATTCACTTCCCATAGATCACCACCAACCATCACACCATTGGCTGTTCAGTATCCCCTTGAACTTGATCTACTTGTAACATCGCAAATTTTCCCTAAATTTTTAAGTAATAAAAAATGTGTTTGTTTTAAACAATGTACGTTTTAAACACCTTATACAAATAATCATTTAAAAAAAACCCCGTTGAATCTCGACATTTTAGTGTGTTTTAAAATTATTCGTAACATTTTTTTAGTATAATCATTATATATATATATATATATATATATATATATATATATATATATATATGAGTTTATAATATTATTTATAAAACAAAAGTTAAATAAAAACAAATGGAGCTAACAAGACTCGAACCCGGGTCTAACAACGGGTAAGTGTTATCCCCCTACACACAAACCAACTGAGCTAATGCTTCATTGGTGATTATTATCCAAAACAAACAAACTTAACACCTTCTAAACTAAAGCCAGTCAACTCTGAAAGTCAACTGCGAGCCAAACCCCTCCAAATCAAACCATAATCCGCGTTTTCTTTTGATGATTAAGAAGGAAAGTATTGACCGACCTTCTCAGCTTGTTTCCCACGCCAAAACCCATTCAAAACATACCATAATTATTCAATAACTCGTTTTATAAACCTTCCTAAAACACAATTATTGAATTCGTATTTATAGCCCATGTTAATTCGATTAAACTCACACACAGACTCTATGAGGGCCGATTATAATAACCCCCATATCAAAACCACTTTATAATCGCTTAAACCTTCTGAATTGAGGCACTTCGGGTCGTAACTTGCAGCGCAAAATCCACCCTTCTTTGGAACGTAATAAATCAGATTTTTACATGAATTAGGGTAGATTTGGTACAAGGATCAAAAGCCCTATACTTAATTATGTTTTTGATTCAGGTTTTGCAGTTAATTGAATCGGGTAAGTTCTAGGGTTCATATGGATTGATTTGGGGTTAGGGACGATTGGGGATCTTGGTTTTAAATTACTGTTTTGAAATAATAACACAAACAGAGTCGTAGCTCAGTTGGTATGTCAAGATTGTGGAAAAACTTTGGATCTGTTAAGGTCCCGAGTTCGAATCTGGCCCCTTGCATTTTTTTTTCTTTCTTTTATTGTTCCTTTATATACCATGTATATATATGTATTATGTATATTATCCTTTAATTTATGTTTTAAATACCAAAACTAATTTATAAATTCTATAAAAATAATATTCTGATATATGCACCATAAACTTAATTTTACAATATTTATTTTCTGAAAATATATTTATTTAATATATATAATAAATAAAACAAATGTTATTGCAAATAACTTATAAATTCTATATACATGACTAAACGGTTTTATAAAATTTCACAAAAATTATTTTAGACTTATAAACTAATTACCTTTATAAAACTAAACTTTATTTTGGAAAAAGACTAATTAATTATTTTTAATCAATTTAATAAATTTTAATCATAATAAATTCATAATAAATCCATTTTTCATCATTTTTGCATCGAATTTTCACATAAATTATTTTTATTCATGTAGAACAGATATATAATTTTATAAACCAAAATTTATGAGTAATAATTTTAGATATTTATACCATGTTTTGACAAATAAACTATAATATATTATATACTCATTAATTAGGAAAATAATTTAATAAAAAAATTATTTTCACATTATAATGATTTGATATAACCATTTTTGATCAAGATCTTACAAAAATTCTTTTTATTTATTTATTTTCTCAATTTCTTTACTTATTTAATTAACTATTATTTTAAAATAACTATTAAACGATCGTCAATCCCCAAATTAGGAACCCTAGAATACCAATAGACTAGAAAAATTAGACTTATTTTATTGTCTTAAACATAGGGTGATACTTGGATACACTTGAGCCACACTTATTCTATATCAAGGGATTCAATACTTTTGTTAAGGTGAGTTTACGTAACCTTGTTTATGCAATTCTTTATACTTGAAACTTTATACTTAAGCAATTCTACATACATGTCTAGTTGTAAACTTTAATGCCTCATGGCTTAGACAAAGACTATTAGACTTAAACTTCAACTTGCATAATCATTAACCCTGATCAAGCCGGCGGTATAAAATGATAGATCTATTGGATTGACAACCCCACCTAGATTCGTTGACCATCTTGTATGGGGAGCGCGGGTGATTGTTATCGTTCCAACGTTATATTAAGGTGAACCGTGGATGCGGTATGGACCTAAACTTTGTCGGAGGATTGATTATGTGCATACTATACTTGTTGTTTATTCATGTAGACTTAAACTTACATTAGACATATGAATTGCTAAACTTTTATTCTAAAACTTATTGCTTAACTTGGCTTATGTATTCTCACCAACTTCTAGTTGACCCCCCCCCCCCCATTTTTCCAAACTCAACAAGAAATATTGATGCTTGAAGTCTAAAACTAGCATGAGGAGTTATATGAAGTTTTAAGTTCGTTTGTTTGATTGATGTATTAGATTTCATTCAAGACTTTAATGTAATTCAATATTGTAATGAAATAAAGGATTATTTAAACATATGTATTACCATGAGCTACTGGACAATCATTCATACGTGACACCTCGATGTTTCCGCCACCGGTTGGGGTGTTACAGATTGGTATCAGAGCCATGGTTATAGGGAATTAGGTTATTAGAAAAATAATCTAGTCTATAACCATAGGATTTGACCAGTACTTGCTTCTTTTAATTGCAACCCTACTTGTTTCTATTCTCTATCTCCCCCTACTTCTTATCTCTAGTCCCTACAAGAAGATTACCCTCCATTACTGGGTCTACCCTTAGACTATTAGGACAAGACTCTCAAATCTTAACCTAAACTGCCTTGAAGATCCCGTCGAAGTTCTAGATTTTAATAACGAACACGTGCAATCTGGAAGGGTGAACGTCTGTATTCTGAGTTTTCTGTCTAGGACTGGCATTGCGCATATATCCCAATCAAACGAGGGACCCGGATGCCTACCTGGGAATTCTCGGGATGAGTGTTCACTTATAGGCTAAAGCATGTCTTCACTATGTTATTAGAATCTAGAATCTTTGATATGTCAACGTTCTCGTTTATTCGTTTTAATTAATGGATAAATGATTACATTCCTTATATTACCTCATTATCCTTCATTCATTCCATGTCTCATTGAACCTTCATTGTGTCTCTTACAGATCATGCCTCCTCGTCGCAGCACTCGACTTAACAGTGACAACGAACACGAGGAAGGGAGCAGCAACAACAACAACCACAACAACAACAACAACAACAACAACAACAACAATAACAACAACAGCAATGGCGTTGATGTCCAACTGGCTGCGATCATTTCCTAGCAAATAGCGCAACAGATAGCAACTCTGGTTCCCAACTTGGTGGCTCAAGTCATCCAAATTAATGGAAACAGCAACGGAAATGGAAATGGCAATGGGAATGGGAATCACAATGGGAATGGAAATGGAAACGGGAATGCTCACCCTGTTTGCACCCTCAAACACTTCAACTCTTGCAACCCTCCTAAGTTTAGTGGTGACGAAGGAGCCACTGGTCTCCTTCACTGGTTCGAAGGTATCGAAAATACCATAATTAATAGTGAATGCCCTAATAATCTCAAAGTTCGTTATGCAATGAGTGTCCTCCACAAGCGAGCACTCACATGGTGGAACGAAGAGAAACGAACTCATGGAGCTGAAGTTGCACTGGCCTTAACTTGGGAACAAGCTAAAGACATTATGAAGGCGGAGTTCTGCCCTCGTAATGAAATCAAGAAGTTAGAAGATGAGTTTCACGATCTTGCCCAAGACAGTGGAGAAAACCTAGCCTACAACACTCGTTTCCATGAACTTAGTCTACTGCTACCACATAAGGTCACCCCCTTGCCTATTGCAATCGAAAAGTACATTGGTGGCTTACCCATGCAGATTCAAGACACGGTGTGGGGAAGGAACCCTGCTACTCTCGAGGAAGCAAAGCGTTTGGCGGCCACCCTAACAGATAACCATGTGAAGGCAGGAACTTTGACTCGGAAAGGGGAAAAGAAAACTGTTGTAAAGGATACTCCCCAACCTGCTATTGAAATTAAAACTGAGTCCTCAACCAATGGAAGACACAAGGCCAGGAACTTCGCAATAGATACCACTCCTCCACCCACCAAGAAACCATATCACTACTAGAAAAAATGCTTTTCATGACACGCATATATTTATGACACGCAAAAGCGCGTGTCATTAAAAAATCGTCATGGATCTTAAAATATGGTTGATTAATGACACACATTTTTGTGTGTCATTTGAAGTGTCATTGTTTGAAGATTTTATGACACTCAATTTTTGTATGTCATCTTTAAATGTCATTTTTTTAAAAATCTGAAAAGTTTTAAGTTTCCCTCCATAACATCATCTAATCCCCAAATCTCTATATCCTATTAAAAAAAACCCTGGATAACAAAATTGGTCATTACTCCTCGCCACTATCACACACCATACCACCCACCCATCATTCTTTTTCTATCTCAAAAATCCAATTTCATCTTCCACAAAGATCTAGATCCTCTCCGTCATTTTCAACTGCATCAAAAAGCACTTTTCAGATCTTCAAAGATTATTTTTATCTTCTCTTTATTGCCTCAGATGCTGATTCTTTTCTCTGTTTGGAGAACGATGATGACAAGGCCACTGCAAGTCTGTAGATGAAGTACGTGATCTCAACACCCAGTATATCGATTCCCAGATCTGTAGAGGATCTGAAAATTTAGTTGGGTTAGGGGTTTTGGGTTGTAAGGGATTTCCACCTATGGCTAAAGTTAGCGGTGGTGGTGGTGGATATGATGGTTCTGATGGTGGTGGAGGAGGAAACAAAGGGTCATTTATTTAATGGTAATGCTTCTTAATCTTAATTTGCATTTGATTATGTTCATGTGAAATTTGAGTCTATTATAAATTATCAGTTTGAATGAAACATACACATTTTTTTTAATACTCTGATAATGTCTGGATATGCTTTTTATAAGTGTTGCGTTAGATTATATTTTTTTATTGATTGGGTACATTGCCTTGAAGGTAGTGGTTTTCATTTGTTACTACTGACCATTGACGGTTGAAAGAATAGTTTATACATCATTTGTTGATGGAAACATTAAAAAACTATGGGATGTTTAGAGCTATTAGAATTTAAAAATTAGATATTTCTTTTTAATACAGAAGGCATTTTGTGTAATGGTTGTTTGTTTTCATTTTATTCAAGAGTATCGGGTGCTTTGGTGTATGTGGTTGCTGGAAGTTTTTTTTATTAATGTAAGTCAATGTCTCAATGTGCGTATCGCCGTTTGGCGTTATGTGTGCTTGCTGGCTCTATGTCTGTTGCATTTGATTTCCTAATAATAGTGCTTCATATTTTGCCTTTTTAATGTACCTGTGATATTTATTATGGTGTGCACTTGGAATAGTTTTTTTGATACCATTTTATTAGTGGCATAAAAAAAAAGAAGTGAAGTAGGCTAGGCTTTGCCTTGAATGAACGATTTTTCCTTTCTTGAGATAAGAGTCAACAAACTAGGCTAAGCATTTTGACATCTAAAAAAAGGATCCCAAGTTCTCAAGAAGCCGAAATGGAGATCGTAACGTCTAAAACTCTTCTTTTTTTAAAACATTCAGCCAAAAAGGATGAAAAAAACCAACGCGAGACTGTTGATGTCCATATTTTGATAATAAACTAGCAACACAAGAATGTTGATGGAGCTCTTTGTGCAAGTGGTTTGTTAATAATACTTTTTTGTTTCTATATTTACCATCATTTAATGTGCTCTTGTCTTACTATTGATTTTTGTCTACATAAGAAAGCTTCTACTAGAAGTGCAGTCTTGGTATTAGATTATGTTGCTTAACTTGAAAAGGATCAAATCCCTCCTAAGGTACTCACACAGTTACACTTATCATTGACCTTATTTGACATACAAACATCCTGCAGTTTGTTGCTTTTCATGTTGTTTTGTTGCTGCATTTTGTAGCCGGGATCCCACTTAGACCAGTACAACATGATAAGGTATTTTGTGTGATTAATTAATTTTTATTATATTTTTTCTTATAGTATTCAAAGGGATTAATCATCTTTTGCAATAGCAGTGAGGTCGGAGAGACATGATCAATGCTGAATGGGACTAAGCTTCCATAGCGAAGCGAGGGCAGAAACACGAATGGCTTTTGCGCAACGTGCGTCATAAATAGCCAGTAGTTGATACGAAGTTTTGAACTTCGGTTAGGTAGTGGATTTTACCTGTTATTTGTATATATTGTAATGGATTTTTTTTTTGTAATGGATTTTGTGTGTGTGTGTATATAGATGTTGTGTGAATTTTATTGTGAAATAAATTTATTGAAATATATATATATATATATATATATATGAATTTAGGGTAAATTAGTAATTTTATAGAATTTTCTTTTGAAAAATAAAAGCATGACACGCTAAATGAACATCATATATTTGTGTCAAAAAAGATGACGCGCATAGTGTGTCATGAAAGAGTATCATTAATGCGTGTCATTAAAACATGACACGCGCGTGCATGTCATATTAAATTTATGACCATGGCTATGATGACTTTCTTTTGTGTGTCATAAACACCCTTTCATGACGCGCAATGCGCGTCAAGAAAGGTGTTTTTTCTAGTAGTGTATACTGGACCCCATCCTTTGTGTAACACCTGCAAGTATCACCACCCAACCTATATGCCTTGTCGTCATTGTACTAATTGTCTAAAGTATGGTCATCTCGTGAACGTTTGTCGAATTCCTCTTGCTAATGCCCCTGCTGCTCAGAATAATCCTGCTAGGGACCCTCCAGCTACTTAACGTCAAGCTCCATCGTTTGAATGTTATTTGTTTTTTTTTTAATTTCTATGTATTGATGCACTTTGATTCAAGTAATAAATTCTAGTATTGAAATTTTATATGAGAGTTGTTTAGTAACACTTGGATAATGTGAACTAATTGCTATATCAATACAATTACTATGCTCGTTATACCTATAAACTTGCTTACATAAATATACTATCAATTTGCAATAATTGCTACACTTAATCAAACAACTGATAGAGGACGAAGTACTTGCTCAACAGTTAGTAGAGTACAAAATAACCTACTCAACGATTGGTAGAGGTCATCATGCCTGCCTAACAGTCGGTAAAGGCCCTACAACCTGCTCAACGACTGGTAGAGGCTATCGAACCTGCTCAACAATCGGTAGAGGTTCTTACTCACTAACTGGTAGGAGTCTTTTTCCTGCTCAACAGTTGGACTCGTTAATACAAAGATTCAACCACAAGATTATTTTTGCATTACTTACATGTGTGTTAGAGTCATAGAAGGACACAAAACCCTAACGTAAGGTAAATTGGTGATTACGGTCCGGAACGTAATCATGAATTTACAGGTACGTTAAGGTGGTGTGAAATTCTATCAAGGTTTTTCGGTAGCTAATCAATTATAAACGCTAGTTATCTAGTAGTTCATTTAGTCTTTCTATAGTTAATCAACTCACACAATTCTTTTATAATTCCTAAAACTTAAGTTTAGTGTTTTGCTAGATTCTTATTTTCCTTGCTATTTCAGACAAACCTAATCCAACTCTTAAAACTCACACATATCAAACCTCTTATCCAAATTATTCGAAACAGATCATTCTATTACCTATAAATTTATGCGGTGCTTCAACCCAACTCTTCTAAACCACAGTTGGCCTAATTTCTACCCAATCACCCTCAACCCTGTGTTTTTAATAACTTTGGGACGAAGTTTCCAAAAGTAGGGGAGACTGTAACATCGCAAATTTTCCCTAAATTTTTAAGTAATAAAAAATGTGTTTGTTTTAAACAATGTACGTTTTAAACACCTTATACAAATAATCATTTAAAAAAAACCGTTGAATCTCGACGTTTTAGTGTGTTTTAAAATTATTCGTAACATTTTTTAGTATAATCATTATATATATATTTATATGAGTTTATAATATTATTTTATAAAACAAAAGTTAAATAAAAACAAATGGAGCTAGCAAGACTCGAACCCGGGTCTAACAACGGGTAAGTCTTATCCCCCTACACACAAACCAACTGAGCTAATGCTTCATTGGTGATTATTATCCAAAACAAACAAACTTAACACCTTCTAAACTAAAGCCAGTCAACTGCGAGCCAAACCCCTCCAAATTAAACCATAATCCGCGTTTTCTTTTGATGATTAAGAAGGAAAGTATTGACCGACCTTCTTAGCTTGTTTCCCACGCCAAAACCCATTCAAAACATACCATAATTATTTAATAACTCATTTAATAAACCTTCCTAAAACACAATTATTGAATTCGTATTTATAGCCCATGTTAATTCGATTAAACTCACACACAGACTCTATGAGGGCCGACTATAATAACCCCCATATCAAAACCACTTTATAATCGCTTAAACCTTCTGAATTGAGGCACTTCGGGTCGTAACTTGCAGCGCAAAATCCACCCTTCTTTGGTACGTAATAAATCAGATTTTTACATGAATTAGGGTCGACTTGGTACAAGGATCAAAAGCCCTATACTTAATTATGTTTTCGATTCAGGTTTTGCAGTTAATTGAATCGGGTAAGCTCTGGGGTTCATATGGATTGATTTGGGGTTAGGGACGATTGGGGATCTTGGTTTTAAATTACTGTTTTGAAATAATAACACAAACAGAGTCGTAGCTCAGTTGGTATGTCCAGATTGTGGAAAAACTTTGGATCTGTTAAGGTCCCGAGTTCGAATCTGGCCCCTTGCATTTTTTTTCTTTCTTTTATTGTTCGTTTAAAGCAAACAAGAAACAATTTGCAGGCTGGACCACTCATGCTCTCAGAGAAGAACTCTTAAGAATTGAAGAGATGGCCAAGAATCCCCCAGCTAAGGTCTCTGCCCCTGATTTTAGTAAAGGCGGAGATCCATCCAGAGCCTTGAAATTCAAAAGAATGAGACAAGAAATTGTGGCTGCTGACTATGGGGAGATGAGGTCAGTTGCAAGGTGGTCTGAGCTGAGGTTGGTTGAAACATACAAGAAACTGGAAGAAAACAGGAAGAAAGATCCTAACCTGCCCAGAAAACCTGTCTACTCTGATGAACCACTGATGAAGAGACCTCAACAGGCTTTTACATTAGACAGCCTATTTGATACTTCTGATCTATCAGCTGCTGCTAGAAGACAATTCAAGAAAAAGAAAGAAATGTCTGAAGAAGATCAGAAGAAGTTTGCTGATACTTATATAAAGGAGGGCCTCTTTTGCTGATACTTATATAAAGGAGGGCCTCTTCAATCAAGTACACTTTTTCTCAGATCTCATTACTGAAAAGCTCAGAGAACTCATTGGGAGACCTCCATCACCAAACTCATCCAGAATAAAGGTGCATCTCAGCAAATCCTCTGACTCAAAAATTCTAAAATGGAAGGTCAACAAAGACACCCATGAATTGACTTTGCTCAGGTCAGATGGAGAAGCTCAAAAGCTAAGCATGGATGATGCATATAGCCTGTGTGCAGATGGCCTCCAAACACTGCTGAACCTTGAGCTTGAAAGAGATGCAGAAGACCTCTACTCTTTGAACTTTGAGCTACAATTCAAAGGTCAAATCAGAGAAAGTCTGATGAGGAATAAAGATCAAGAATAAAGTCTAGTTTTGGCATCATCTGTTCTAGGGGGAGATTGTTGGGTCTGCTGACCTGAAGAAGAACAGATGATTGAAAAGCCAAAATATACTAACAGTTGATCCACATAAATAAACAGTCTTTACAACATACTCTTCCCAAAAGACTGTTGACCCTAACAACTGTTCCACCCAAACAACTGCTATGACAACTGTTGCTACAAAGGACTACTGGATAACAACTGATAGAGAACAACTGCTGACCAAAGGTCTGATGAAGAACAACTGCTGATCAAGTACTAAAGACTAAAGGTCTGTTGGAGCCAACAGCACTTAGGCTCCAACAGATTATACAAGACCATCAGAGTTTTCCTCAACAGTAGTTTACCTTACAGTGTTTTGTAATATAACAGTAGTTTGTATAGGGCAGATGTTTTATGTTGTTAGAGGTCACTATCTTAGGTGACGTCAGCCTAGGTCACCAGTGGTTTAGATTTGTCTATAAATAAAACAGTGCTTGTACTGTTCTATTGGTCACTCACAACATTCTCTCAGACAAACAATCACAGAGTGATCAGGCTGAGGGGGAGTACTTGTATTTGATTGTAATCTTTCAATATAATGAAAGCTTTCGATTAAGAAAACATTTATTCCTTTGTTTTGATTATAGTTTATCATTCCGCTGCACTTTCATATATATTCACTTCATTCAATTCTCATTCTACTCTAAACAAATCAAAACAATCAAAATCGGATCCTAACAACCTCATCAATCCTTGTAAACTTGTTATTAAAAATTCGGTCATTACGAGCCTTCCAGATTCTCCAGCACCCAATAATCATCAGACCATGCACCATGTTACTTGTCGTCGTGCGAAGCCGCATACTTTTGTAAATATTTGTGAAATCGCGTAAGTCACAAACGTAAAACATCGAGAACTTATACCAATTCGCAATAACATGCCAAAGAACATTAGAATATATGCAACCTGTAAAGATGTGTTCTGCCGTCTCTGTGTTATCTTCGCAAAAAAACATAAATTGTTGTCGACATGAATGTTCCTCTTTATCAAAGCTTCTTTAGTTGGTAGTCTTTCCTGTCTCGCTCTCCTCATAAAAACATTGCACTTAAGGGGAATCCACGTGCACCAATAAAAAATAGCCGCCAAATTTGTCTCCTCATTAGCCGTAAGCCATAATCTAATATTCGCCACTGTAAACTCAGAACCGGTACCATGCCACGACCATGAATTTTTCTTTTCAAAAAGCTTCACAGTCGAGAGCAAAATAAAACAATCCGTCAATTCCAAAGTTTCGTCTAAAGATGTCGGTTCGTGTTTCCAACGCCAACCAAAACTACTAGCGCCACCCACCTTCAACACTATATCCGACACCTTACATTGTTTTTCCATCTCAATCCGATAAAGATTTGGAAACCGCACCTTCAAAGGAATGTTACAAACCCAGGGATACAGCCAAAAACGAATATTATTGCCACCACCAACGTCGGCCCTAATCAGCGAATTAAAAGTCACATCGGTATTCTTCGTGACACTACCCAAACACACAATATTCAACCAATTAAGAACCTTTGACCCGACCATTCAGCGGATATATATCCCAAGAGTTAATAGCCAAAATCGTCCCTGAGGTTTGGTCACTTTTGCCACTTCAGTCCAAAACACAAATCTTTTACATCTGGGTCATTCAGTTTTATTTTTCTTGTCAAATTCGTCCCTGACAAGGTTTGGGTTTTGGACTGAAGTGGTAAAAGTGACCAAACCTCAGGAACGAATTTAGCAAAATGAGATTTATATCTTTAGTAATTTATATAAACTATTTTAACCATTTTTTAAACATGAACAAATGCAAATAAATTTTATATATTTCATTGTTTTACAAAAACCCGGCCATAAATCATACCTTTTATTTCATTTATTTTGAATACAGTATTGTTAGTTATAAACATGGGTTTCATGATTATAGACATAGCTAGCGTAATAATTATATAGGTTGTGTAAATATTCATATACTGATATACATGTTGCATATTATTGTGTGTAATTAGTTATATATGGTTTTGTAATTTGTGCGGAATTATTTTCAATTGTGCATAATTATTGCATAAACGCATATGTTGTATTATATGTTGTATTCTGGTGGCTTTATATATTTGCAGGCTATATGGAGTTTGCTCAATAATCCGCCCCTACAAAACTGAAAAGTGCAAATCCTTAAAAAAATCCATTTGTGAAAAGAAAACTAATTATAAAAAAAATTAATTCATTCGTTCAGATTAGATGAATAATTAAAGCATCTTGATTAAAAGAAATAATATGGATGTTAACTTTCGGTGAGTTTACAACTCATATATTGCCATTTTCTAACTTTTTATAGATTGACATATGCTTAATAATTCACCTTTCAATTTTAGTCGACTTGTGGATCATCGGCAACCAATAATGTTAGTGACCGACACCTTTGAAGATCAGTTGATGTTGATGATTGTACGAAGAATTAGGTATGTGTCTTTTTAAAGTTAGATATATGAGAATGGAAAAGGAGGTTAACCATATCATGCCTATGAAGATGATTATTTTATTCGTATCAATATAGTGCGCTATTGCTATTTAATTAACTACGCATACTTCATTATGCGTATAAGCATCATCACACTCTTGTCTTTGTAGTCAGAGTTGAAACGCTATTTTTTAACCAGGTCACTCTTCGTATTTTACCTACATGAAAACCTTGTATTAGATTCTATATAATGCTCGTTTGCAAAAATGGAGATCGAGGCTTGTGAGCGAACCAAATGCAACTTGTAAACATTATTTCTTCCTTATACAGTGCAAAATAGGTTTATCTTCTCCTATTAAAGGCGATAATGCTTGGCCTGTTGATTATATTAATGAGAACATAAGGAATAAACATAAGATTTACCTGATATGTTTAACCGTTCAGGAACCTCAGTAATGATAGTCCGCCCATCAAAGACATATCTGTTATTGGGCTTAGGATAATATTAATAATTGATCATCATTATATAAATGATTATAATGGCTATCGATAAATATACAAACGTTATGTATATTTATTCCAACATTCTCCCACTTAGCCGAGTAATCATTTATTATTAGTATTACATAACTCTGCAGAGATTAATACTCATTTTAGTTCTAAACCCAAAATGTAGTAGAGAAATACAGCCGTTAAGTCTTTATTCGCCTTAGGACCCCCATTAATCATACTACACCCAAATTTAAAACTTAACATTAGGATCAATTAACGTTATGCCCTTAGTTGACTTGTTATATTAGTGTCTTTATGCCATTATGCTAGCTTAGCATACTAATAGACAAACAAATCATAATGAGGAAAATTAATCATTAGTCATAAGTCATTCATAGTACGATATGCAGTTGTACGTGGTCATTAGTAGTACCATTTTCTCTTAGTTGGCCCATTAGTGAGACTTATGGGTGATAGACCTTTAGTTATTGGATCCATAAGCATATCATGCATGCATTCGATACAAAATTCCGATTTCCTCTATTTGTTCTTAATCATAAGTGAACAATAATTTCGTATCGAACTCTAATCCAGCTCCTCTAAAACTGTTACTGTTCGAGAAATTAGGGCAGCTGACTTTATCACAGTAAGTCTTCAACTTAGTATTTACATGGAGTTAATAAGTTATGAGTCATCTGATAAATTTACCAACAACATTTAATGACCATTCTGTTGTGATCAGCAACAGATTATGTCATGATAACTTAGGTTGTTGTTACAGTTCCTTATGACTCCTCCATAAGATAGTTATGTCTGCTGACGTTATGATATACCCCAAAATTGACACTTGATTTCCTTTGAATATAACAAAGTTAGAATAAGAGTAGTCAGTCACTTTAGATTCTCACTTCTTCTTTAGATTATAGTCTCTTGTTTCTTAAAGATATTGTAATGTTCCATTAGATGCTTTTTATCAATCTAGACAAAGTCTAGTATCAAGCAATACGAACAATATCATAAACAAGCATAGACTTAAATTTACATCAGTCTTCTAATTAATGAAGCATAAGGTGATAATCTCAAATTATCCTATTATCCTCTAAAAGAAAGCAATGTTGTATGTTACATACTTAAGGACCCGCTTAGAGTAAAACTTATGGGATGAAACTAATATCCCGTTGGGTCTATCTCGGTATATTTTGATTCCTATCATGTAAGAGGAATCCCCGATGTTCATCATGTCAAAATTATGCATGAACAATGCTTTGACTTAGGTAACATATACTTGTCAAGAGAAACGTCATCTATGTAAGGACAAGTTTTCATTAGTTGCTCCCACTCATCTTGAGGTAGGTTCTTTAATCCACTTAGTTCTTGATGAAGAGAATTTCATTATGATTCCAACACATTTTATGCTTGCATCAACCTATACATGGATCTTATTAACTTACAGACTAAGTGTTCTTACCCTTCAGTTTAGAACTTTCAGGTTGCTTAATGAACATGTAGGTCATCTTTATGGAAAGTTGTCTTAATGTCCATCTAATGTGGCTCTTAGTTATTATGAGCTACTAGGAAGGTAATGATCCTCAAAGAAATCTCTTGAAACATAAGTAAGAAGATTCTTTGATAATCTAATCCCTTCTTGAGTATAATCTTTTACAATCAATCTTATCTTATAACGTTCCTATGCGGACCTGGTTTAATTATGAATACCTTTAGGTTATTCAACCAAATCCCAAACGTTATCTAAATTATGGAATGAGTTATGCTAATAATAGCTTTATTCCATTTAGATGATTGATTGATACTAATGATTTAATTAGAAGTGGTAGGATCAGTAAACTTTCCAAACATCCATTTTGTGTTAGCCAGACAGGTTACATAATCATCAAAGTTAGTGGTGTTTTAGACCCAGATGACCTCCTGAGTTGAACATTGGGTTTATTATGATACAAACTTAACTTTAGTTAAGTGTTTTTCTATTTTCAGGTATATAAGGAGCAACATTTGTTTCTAAGTGTGTAAGAGTTGGTGCAGTAAGGTGTACAAGAGGAATAATCGAAGTTAAATTCGGAGTTAAACTTAATGAGTCTCGAATTTTAATGAGTCTCTCCCCCGCATCTTGTACTTTCGAAAAGTCATAATAAGGACTTGTACTGCTCCCACTTACCTTAGAGATCTTAATGAATTCAGCATGCTTAAGATCTAACATTCGGAAGATCCATAGATTTTAATAGAGAAAACAACCTAATGATGTTTATTGTCGTTTCTCTTAATGAGGATTACTTTAGTAAGAAATCTAAGTTCGCCCATATTTAGACATCCACAAAACTTTGTTAGGAGTCCATTAAATGCTAAGGAGACAAGTTGTGATAGAGCGTTGTCCAGTGCAAGAGGTGTAATTTGAGAATAGATCAAATTTCCGTTCCCCCCACCTCTGTAACTTTTGCAAGTCATAAGTAGGACATCTAATGCTCCCACTAATCTTTTAGGTCTCTTAGTATCTCCACATAATAAGTTTTAACGATGCGAGTGAACGAGAATATTTCATAAGAAATCTTAAGGACATACTTAGAGGGAATCTTCTTAAGTATATATGAATTGATTTCTTTATCACTTTTGGTCTTTAGGAAACGGAATAGATACAATTAGATATTTATCTAAGCTCCACTAATGTCAATTAGTTATGACTTATGATGGAAACCCATTTATTCCTTTCGCCATTTAATGTTTAGGGCGTTTAACACATGCTTTAAAGTCACTTAAAATGAGATTTGATAGCTAAGCATCCTTTAGTGACCTAATCATGATTTCTCAAGAAATTTTGGTCTTAGTGGATGAATTGCATGGGTCTCATTTTCCTT
Source organism: Ambrosia trifida (assembly GCA_028751855.1). NCBI lineage: Eukaryota > Viridiplantae > Streptophyta > Magnoliopsida > Asterales > Asteraceae > Ambrosia > Ambrosia trifida. The sequence goes on from CM054130.1 coordinate 75,588,103, forward strand.
TGTTAAATTCTCATTTTCATGATAACAAAGTTGTGAAAACGTTATTGGATCATCTAGTTTTATTTCATAAGGTTTCTATTCAGATAATGACAACAAACAATATGAGAGTTTAACTTAATAGTGGCTTTGGGTTGGTCATTAAAACCTTGTAACTGTCAAAAAAAATTGTAGCTTTTAGTATTGATACTAAATTCTCAGTAATCTCAAGAATATCGTAAGGTACCATAAAGCTTCAACACTAAGATCAGTTATTAATGATTAATAGACCCTTAATTTTGCCACCAACTCTCATCTTAAGTATTTGTTGAATTATGGTAAGGAAACGTATAAAACTAGACTCAACCATCATGTGTTAACTGGAATTAATTAGCATTTGTGGAGTTAAATATTCTTAATTAGGCACTACATATCTTAGCCAGTTGTTTTCCTTACTTATGGGTAATCTCATTGCTTATGCCTATTCTTAATGGCACAGTTTTGCTTAGTAAGACTTTTCCTTTGGAGAAACTTATAGCTGAAAGTAGTACTTGTATTTTGTTTCCAGACCTAATAATTATCCTCTCTATGGTAATTATTCTTCCTCTTTTAGGTTTAATGGTACTAAGGTGAATAACATCAACTTTTCTTGTTTAATGCGTTCCTTTTCCTGTACGTAATTCGCTATCAACACACTCATTTTACTTTGATATTTCTGAGTGTTATAGTTGATTCATAATGCATCTAATCGTACTGATGGAAAAGTTATTATGCACTAGAAATTTATTGATTTCCATGTGTAACCCCTTAGCTTTATGGGTTATGTTATTCAATATTAAAATGTATTCACATATCCCATTTAACCACAGGGTTAGATTTATTTATTCCATGCTTCTTAGGAATTCGTTATATTCTTTCATTTCCATATATAATACATTAGGCTTAGAAACTTCAGAATCATTAATAGCTCACCTGATAGGAATCAGTAAAAGGGGTTCTTAATTACCCTAAGAGACATTTTTTATTCCACTTATTATGCTCATGTGTTATTCTGTAATACTTTATTAGATAGAGCGTAGGAATGTCATGTCTTAAGAGGTAACTTAATAAGAACAAAATTTAAGCAAACTCTTCTTAGTTTTGATAATTAGAGTGGATTACTTAGTTGAGATAGTAATTTATAGAAGAATGTGAGATTAGTTTCGAGTTATGGGTATTGATGTAAGGCAGACTTAGATTATGATCATTATATTAATGAAGCATCATTAATCAAGAGGATCAATTTTGTAATGAAGACGTGATAATATCATAACACCAACATAAGCTACTTAAATAACATGCTCTAGCTTTGGCTATACGCTGTTCATTTAAGTATTAAATTGCTGACGGTGAATGTAACCCATCACCTTTGGGCAGAAGTGAGACATTCAAAGTCCTAATGCAATACGCTCAGTTCACCAACATAATCTGTTACACATCACCTTTGGGCAGAAGTGAAACCTTATGGCACTTATGTGAACGAGCTACAATGCTTAAAGAGATCTTTATAACGAACTAATGTGACACATCACCTTTGGGCAGAAGTGACACCTCAAAATGTTATTGCAAATTAAGTAAGGTTTTATAATGTTTTGAATAAACTTGATACATTAGGTTTTATCAAATCTGTAAATTTTATTAGAGATCCTAAAAATTAGTGGGTTCTCAGTAATCTTATGAGTTCCCAGAAAATGAACAGTTCTCGAATTAGCTTATGAGTTCTCGAAATAATAGGTTCTCAAAGAATTGAGTTCTCAAAAAAAAAAAAAAAAATTATATGAGTTCTCAAATAGCATAAGGGGTTCTTGGAAAAATAATGAATTCCCAAAAACTTATGAGAGCTCGAATAACATAAGGGGTTCTCAAAGTTATGAGTTCTCAAAGACTTAATGAGTTCTCGAAAATGATGAGTTCCCGAAAGACTTATGAGATCTCGAATAAATCATGAGTACTCAACGACTTAATGAGTTCTCAGATATCATAATGAGTTCTCGAATGTCATGATGAGTTCTCGAATATCATAATTAGTTCTCGATATACTGATGAGTTCTCGAATATATTATGAGTACTCGAATAACTTATGTTTTCGAATAACTTTAACAGTTCTCGGATTCTTTAATAGTTCTCGAAAAATATTGGTTCTCGAATACATGATAGTTCTCGATAAATAAGATGGGTTCTTGAAAACATTATGGGTTCTCGAAAAACATTATGGTTTTCGAAGATGAAGACCTTGACCGAGAACTCGTGTCCGTGAACCTGATCGAAAGCTTTAAAACCGAGAACTTAAGAAATAAAATTCGAGAACCTGAATTCGGGACTTAACTGATAATCCGAGAACCTAAATTCATTAATTCTTAAAACCGAAAACAATTATTAATATCGAAAACAGATAATTATAATAATAAATTGGTTCAAAATTTTAGGGATTTATATAATATCTATTTCCAAATTTAATGACTATCTCCAAAGATATCATAAGATTTCGAAATCTTTGACTTAATCATAATTGATTTCGAAAATTCCTTGGAGATAAAGTTATGTCATAAATTATCGGAAACAAAATTTCAATCCAATTTTAAACCAAAAAACATAATAATTTTCGGTTTTCTTATGATGTTCTTGAAGAACATCAAGAACATCAACCAAAAAAACATGAATTTAACCCAAATTCAAAAACATAATATAAATTTGAGTTAGAAGATGAGAATTAAAAAATAAATATCCACATTCCTTTTGACAAAAAAACGTGATGTCAAAATTATGGAATGCATGTATCTCAAAATCTTCGTTATACATCACCATAACAACTTATATTTTATTCAATGCCGCCGTTACATCGAAAGTAATAATTTAGTCGATTTAAGGCATCAAAATATAATTCATCATTAGATTATTCTATGAAAGCAACTGATACAATTCTTTTCTTTTTTTTTTTCTTTAACGTCGCAGCGGCATCATGACAAAGATATTACTATATATATTAATTTACATCGTGACGGGGAACAGTAACAAACGTTGACGGCGTTAAATTTGCACACAAGGGTATTAAGGTAACTTTGCTACATCATAATTGTCTGCATCTGAAATTCAGCCGACCACCAGCTCCATCAGTCATCCGTGCCATCTTTCTTTATCTACTGCCAAAAACCTTTTTCTTCACCTCCACTTCGCTGTGGCTGTGATTCTGCATGTGAAAACCACAAAAAAACCGGTGGCCAACCACCACCGCTGGTTACCTCAGAGGGAGATGACATAGCTAATGGTACTGGCGGAAGATTGAGGTGTTTTCCCGTCGTTCCCGGCGGCTATCCGACCGGCTATGGCGGCGACGGGTGTGCGGTGCATGCTTTGTCTTATCTTTGCTTCTTTAGCGACGATTCATGTCGATACCATCGCTGGCTAATCGTTGATGCCCGTTCCTGGTTTCATCGATTGGTTATCCGTTAGGGGTGTTACAATAACAATCGGTTTTCCAGTTGGTTATATATTGGTGTTGTTACAAAAATTGGGTGGTTGCCAGTTGCACAACTTCTTTACCATTTACTTAGCTTATAGGTTTGTTGTATTGAAATAATGCTTATTGTTGCCTTTAGTTGTTGGTTGTAAGGATAAATATGTGTTGTTTTATGTGGATGTTACAAATTGAGCTCTCTGTTTGGTATGTGTGACATTTAGAAGTTGAATGTGTCTGCTTTGAAATGCTACAACCAGATACCTACATAAAGGCACAACTCACTTACAAAAGCTATTTTGTTATCATAGTACTATTGGTATGTTAGTAATAAACGGGTTAAAATGTATGGCGTACTAATGAAGACTTTAAAGTTTATCTTATCATGTTATATATTAGAAATGTCATGTAGTTTGTGCGTTTGAAATAGGGGGTTTCTACCGAACCGATTCCTACCGATCGATGTAAATGACGTGGTGATATTCTTTTAACCATCTTAGGAGCATATTTATTTCTGCAAAGAGTGCCGATACCGTACCATAACGAAACAATACTTGTCAAATTTCTGCCCCGTAGTACAAGGAATCCCGGCGCAACGCGCCGGTTGATACACTAGTTAAAATTAATTTGCATCATTTTTTTTTATGTTCATTTGCGAAGGATGCACGACTAATGTTTACCAAAGAATAATATCGTGCATCATGAGCAAATTGATATAATCAACATTGCTATGATACCACATGTTGATTATATTAATGAGAACATAAGGAATAAACATAAGATTTACCTGATATGCTTAACCGTTCAGGAACCTCAGTATTGGAAGACACCATCATCTTGATCGGGTTCCCTTTAGGGTATGCAGTTCTGATAGTTTGTGTGTTCTTGAGTTATGAACACATTGAGAGAGAGAGAGAGAGAGAGAGAGAGAGAGAGAGATAGGGGATGGCTAATGGTGTAATGAATATGTCTCAACCCTAATCTCATAATAACCTCTCTATTTATACATACCCAGGGGACACCCTAATAAGGCTCATCTAATGATAGTCCGCCCATCAAAGACATATCTGTTATTGGGCTATTGATCATCATTATATAAATGATTATAATGGCTATCGATAAATATACAAACGTTACGTATATTTATTCCAACATGGCCGAGAATGTTAAAAGATTTTACGAAGCTTAATGAATCAGATATAGTGTATCGCTTTTGTATGGAAATGATCGGTGGGTTTGGTCTTTGTAGGGGATGTATGAATTCTCGGTTTGGGGGTTAGGGAGCATGTTGATGATGTTATGCTTCCAAGTGCTTCAAGGAAAACTCATTGGCTCCTTTGTTTGCCTCGGAAAATAAATATTAGTGAGTGGAGGGTTGTGGGAAATCGTCTACCAACTCGGATGAAACCGGCTGCAAAGGGGATTGATATTCCTCGGTTAAGAAGATTTAGTATTTGGTTTAGGTGGTTAGAAGTGAAGCTGTCGGTCTTACGCTTCTCTTCTGATCTCTTGGAGTGGGTTGAAATTTGCAGTTAAGTGTGCCAAAGAAAGAAATTGTGGTGGTTTTATGTGTTGCTTGGTGGCCAATTCGAAAAATGATACGGTTTTCTTAAAGAGACGCTCTAAGTTTGGGGTGTTCTTTAATGAAGTCACGTATTTCTCTTTTCTTTGGAAGAGTAGTTGAAAAACCCTCTTCTATTCATATAATTTTCTTGTTCTAGCTAACGAACATCTTGCTAGTCTATGCTTAATAAAATCTTTGTTTTTCAGAAAAAGATACTATATAACGCATAAAAAAAAGTTATGGATCACTTGACCCGGTTATCTAGTGTTGAATACACCATTTATAATAATTCATGTTGCAATTATTTTACAACTACAGATGAAAGATCCTGATACAACACAAAAATAATAGGTTTTGGGTCCAATAATATAACTCGCTTTATTAAGTAGGTAACTTGAAGACGTCTAGGTAACATTCAGCCTCTCATACCACCAATATTGTGTGTTTTTCCTTCGATGGGTTGTTATCCAGGAACCCCTGGATTTGTTTTCGGTTGTCGGGGTGGAGACTTCACAGGAGGTCACTCATCCTAGTACTATGCTCACCTAAGCATGCTTAACTGTGAAATTTTCATGTGCACGACAACCAATGCGCCCAAAAAGCGTTAGCAATTTAAGAGGCATGTAATTTCTTATTAACCAAGAATCTCTCTTAACCACGTTTGATGTGAGATTAATTTACCTTAGGGTGTTTCAACTCTCTATGTTAGTCTTATATGTGTCGTTACAATCTAATTAATAGATGAGTTATAATGTCAACCGTTTAAAAGTTCTTTTAAATAGTGCATATCCAAATTTTTTGAAGTTTAATTACAAATTGTTAAATTTTGATATTTTAGTTTTTATTTCCCTCAACTAATAATTTTCAAAAGTGAAATTAATTTTATGTTTTAAGAACCCTAGCAGCCGCTCCGACAATGGCGGATCGAGGAAGGTTCAAGGAAGATGTATGGTACGATGCTTACAGAAAGAAAGGACGTGGATCAAGGAATGAAGATAGGCCAGCGAAACAGGAACAACTCACAAAGTTTTTCGTCTCAAACTTTCCCGAGAAGTGCTCATCAGCGGATTTGATTGCTACGATGAAGAATTTTGGAGATGTCGTAGGTATGTACATTGCCAGGAAAAGGGATAGATGGGGTAAGAGATTTGGTTTCGTTACTTTTCGTAATATCAAAGATTTGCAACGTATGGAATATGTGTTAAGAGATGCTTGGATTGGAAGTTATAAACTATTTGTGGTGCTAGCAAGGTTTGTCGATGGGGATGTCAAATACAGGAAGAAAGAGGAGAGTTTGAAGCATGTTGATGGTCAATCGACTACAAACAACTTTCAGCAACACAAAGAAGCGAGTCCGGAAGGTAATAGAAATGGGGATTAAGATGATGTTGTGGTTGAAGAAAAACGGTCATTCAAAGATACGATCGTCAACAAAAAGAAAGAGATGGAGGGTGAGACGATCAATGTTGATGATAATATGCAAGCGTTTTGTAATTGGTATGATGTTTCTTTGATTGTTAGCACACTGTTGGATTTTTAAATCCCTTGAATCATGGATGTAGTGTACCATGGAAATCTTAGGATGATTATGGAAGGGTGTTGTAGCCGTGGGTTTTCAAGAGCCAAAGAAAGATATGTGTGATTTGCAAGTACTCACAATCCTTTATAATATGATCATCCAATCTCTTATAGATATCTCCAAGATCCCATGATCTTCCAAAGATCACCCATATCTATTTTTAGATTTAATTCCTTTATAATATCCTAGGATGATCTTGATGGATTTGTTTGAGTGTATATTGGCCGAAATCTTGAAGGATTTTTAAAGTATTCTATGAATCTTGCAAGTACTTAACAAGATCACATGAGATATCATCCATACTTCATATAATTTATCTTAGATTTTATGGATGATTTGGTACAAAAGAAAGATCTTGGCATGGTAAGGGGTGGAGGGAACGGTTTATGGGTGGTTTTAGTGGGGTCCACAACACAAAACATTTGCCAAATAATTAGTTATACTTCACACTTAGCGTTCGGGTTTCGTTTGGTATTAATAGGATTTTAATTACGTGTTATCCGAACATTATACTAGCCTATAATAACCCTTAAACATAGCCTAGTTTAAGTGTTGGTTGGTTAATTAGGCTTTCGTTGGGTGAAACTATAAGTTATACGTGTACCGGGTGCGGTACACGCACTTTATTCGTTACCGGGAGACTTGTATGGAAAGTTTTCACTTATGGTTTTGGAGTTCCAAAACACATTATATTTTGTGAAAATACCCTTTATTTTATATCCTGGTTGTCCGGGATCCCTTTCGTTTATTTAATTTTTTTTATCGGGTAATCACCAACGTCCGTACCGGACAAGTTCGTTCGCACATGATCCTATCATGCTTCATCATTAAACGTGTGCATTCCTATGCATCTTACGGGGAATTTGCTATTCTCTACGGCATCAGTTAAATTAATCCAATTAATTTAAACATGCACTTAAACCGTTAATTACATATACTAATTACGTACGGAATCACATCGATTTTTGCCGGATGTTACAAGACTCTTTATCTATTGGGGGAGGGTGACATTGATAAAATCGGTTATGGAATGCCTACTGACTTATTATTTTTTTCTTTATAACGCCCCGGTTGGTGTTATTAAAAAGCTTGAATCGTTGATTAAGAAATTCTTATGGGGAGGTGGTATAACAAATAACAAAGTGCATTGGTTGTCTTGGGCAGGGGCGAAGCTTGGTTCGCCAATTGGCGGGGGCCGAACTCGAATTTTTTCGATCGGTAGTGGTAAATCGGCGGGGGCCGGACTCAACCCGGACTAAATTTACCTACGAAAATCGCAAATTTCCACTACTGCGCCAAAAAACAGGGGGGGCCAGGGCCACCCCTGGCCCTCACAATCCTTCGTCCATGGTCTTGGGAGAAGGTTACTCGGTCTAAACAGGATGGTGGTTTAGGCCTTAGCAAGCATGATATATGTAATAATGGTCTTTTATTGAAATGGTTGTGGAGATATCGCACTAAAGAAAACTCTCTATGGAGGAAGGTTATTGACGTGGTCCATGGTTCTCCACGTAGGTGGGAGGCGGTGCCTTGTAACAAAAGTTTTCCGGGGACTTGGAGTAGGTTGGTTATGGTTGGAAATAAATTAAAGGTGGGGGACGTGAATTTCAACAGTATGATCAGGGGGTGATTAGAAATGGCTCGAGTATTAGACTATGGATCGATCCTTGGATAGCGCCTACGCCGTTGAAGAATTTGTTCCATGCTCTGTTTAGATTGGAAGCTGAGAAATGGTGTACCGTGGCGGATCGGTTGGGTACAGATAGAAATGCGAGTGTTGTTTGCTAGAACTGGTCTTCGTATCCGGATATTGACGAGCAAATGAGGGAGTTGATAGAGTGTCAAAGATTGATCGTTGATGTTGTTTTAGAAGTTAAGGAGGATAGATGGAATTGGAATGATGGTTCGAATGAGGAGTTCTCGGTTTCTTTGGTCAAGAAGTGGCTATACAAATAGCAAAAACAATAAGTTTGAATGGTGTAAATAGATCCCCAATAAATGTAACATTTTCATGTTGAGGGCTTTGCTAGACCAGTTGTCGACTAACATGGCTCTTATTAAGAGGAACATTGGTGTGGAGAATAATTTATGTCATTTTTGTGGAGATTGCGAAGAAACGACGGATCACATTTTTTTGGGTTGCATTTACTCGACTGGCGTTTGGCAAGGGGTTGCGGCTTGGTGTGGGATTCCTTATCCTATCCTTTTTTCTGTAAAGGATGTTTCGGATATTCATAAGCATTGCGTGACTTCTAATGTGAAGAAAAAGGCGATTTATGGCGTTGCTATATCACACTTGTTGGAGGATTTGAAAATCAAGGAATGAGTTGGTGTTCTCTTCCAAGAAAAGGAGTGTGGCCGAGATCATCACGGATATTAAGTCTATTAGCTTTTTATGGTATAGGAGTAGATCAAAATCTAGTTGTGTAGATTGGAATGGGTGGTGTAAATTTGTGATGACGTAAGTTTGTATGTTTTTCGGGCGTTTTCTTACTTCCTCCTTGGAAGTAGGTAGCCTTGTTGTGTTTTAATGAAGTTTGCTTAAAAAAAAACCCATTTTTCAATCCTTGTCATTTGCTTTCGTTAGCACCGGACTAAATATATAAAACCAAGTCTGTTAGTAAATGAGAGTTGAGAGATGGTGAATATAAAAACTATTAGAAAGGCAACACCGGGCTAAATATACAAAACCAAGTTTGTTAGGAAATGAGAGTCCAAAGACAGCGAAAATATTAAAAAGTACAAAAATATTTCATTTAAACCGGAGTATGTGGATGTTTTAAGTATTACCAAGTCACTGAATATAATTAATCATATTCGCGAATGGGATATCAAATGGGTCGGCACATAACCTAACCCGGACGCAACACGCTTTTATTTGGCTCTAACATGATACGACACAACAAAATAAACAAACAAATAAATATATATATGGGTTGTGCAGGTTGGACAATTTCACCAACCCGGACCCCATTTACACCTCCTTGGTTACCACCCAAACATCCAATAAAAGAAGAGATCATTTTTCTTTCTTTGAATGGCGGATTTTATTAGAAAAAGCGACGCTCACGAGTGGCTAGTACAACATACAAGGCGGACTCTTAAGAATTAGAAGCAATATAGGTTGGTCAAAGGGTTGCATGACCAAAGAAGTATATATCAGTCAAACCACTGTCAAGGGCTATAAACTATTTTCATCTTTTTCTGTTAACACAATCAAGCTCAACCTTAGATTTAATCCGTAATCATAATAAAATAAAAAGGTGAAGATAAACTCAAAATGAGATAAGGTTTCTAACCTTTTATCCATCTACCATAATGAGAGCTTACTGATAATGTTTGATTTTAAGTTTTTATATTAGCTTTTATCACCTAATCACACGATGGTTACTGATAATGTTTGATTTTAAGTTTTTATATAAGCTTTTATCACCTAATTACACGATGATAATGAAGTAAAATTTGTCTCATTATCTATCCTTAACGTGAAAACTATAACATTAATAGAAATCATTTGTAGTAATAAAATTGAGTTTTTAAAAACCGTGTCATATAATAACGGATCACTTGAGGGTTTTTTTATATTTAATTTGATTATATAATGTATAATTATCAACACACTATTACAAACTTACAGTGAAACATGAAGACATTTTCGTTAGGTGTTGCTTTAATGCTTTAAGGTTATACTTAATTACATTTAATATTTAATGTTGAGGCTTAGGTTCCTGTACAAAGTGCATTTTTCGTATAAAGTGTGAGAAGTCTATGTAATCATTGTGTTTTAAATTTTGGCTATGATGTTTTCGATTCATTTTGCATTGTATTATATAGAAAAACACTAAACGTAACAATACAAAACACAATCAAATGTATTATAGACATGAAATTTAAAACACACTGATTAGTTTATTCGTATGGTGTTTTAGATTGCATGTCTAGAATACATTAATTAGTGTTTTAAAGTGTTAAGTTTTGTGGTTTTCTATATAATAATATGCTAAAAGAATATAAAACATCATGCCTAAAATTTAAAACACAATGTCTATATAGACTTCTCACACTTTGTACGAAAAATGCACTTTGTACAGGAACTCCACCCTTAACGTTGATTATGTTATTTTTCAAATATTTTTAAATCATCGTTATCTTGTAGGCAAATTTTACATCGATAATGCACAAGGAAAATGTTACCAATATGTTTTGGACATATTGTTGTGATGAGAGAACTCCATAGTTAATCAAGCTTGGATAGGGGTAATAATTCTATGATGTATAATCTTCTACTGAAGTCTATACTTAAAAAAACGTTATCAGCTTCTTCTAGCTGAAACGAAAAATATTATATAGGTAGAGATGGTTAGAAGTTATTTATCCTTTTCAATTTAATGTAGTACATGTAGCTAGTATTGAAAATTGGATGGTAATGTCATATTACTATATTAGTCCCATTTTCTTACCTAAAACGTAAAACTAAAATAAATTGATTCATAATCATAGCTCAATATCTTAGCCCAAATATTAAGTGAAAAAAATGTATTTTCACTAGACCTATCTAACTTCAAATATCACACCCAGGCAAAGGGGGCTTGTTTTATTTTATTTTTTTTTTTAACAAGACCCATGCTCTAATGCCAGAACGTTTCATGAACAATCATAATTATTGATGATTTCTTTTATTTGTGTCCCAACTCAAAGATGCAATTTTTTTTATCATTAGTCATATGATCTGGCCCAATTATAGATCAATTTAGGCTCAATTCACACAATACAATACAATTTACAAACGTCTCGGCCCAACAATTTTCATTTCCTACTTACATTTTAAAATATCACTTTATATCATGTTTGTTTTGAAGCAACCTTCCTTTTGTCCATGTAAACACTGCTAAAGCCTCAAACTGAAAAACCTATTCCATTCAAGAAACTAGCGGCACCTTATTTGATTTTTAGAAAATCAAAATTATGATCCCTGTATGACGCTACTAAAGTAGGATTTGCAAACAGTACAGGGTTTGATACCGAATCATTTTCAGTAGCAATTCAACACCGATACAATATATGTAATTTTTTAATTTTACTTTTGAATAACGGTACCGTACCAGGCATTTTGTTACCGGTGTTCAATTTCGATAATTTTGATACCGGTACTGAGCTCACTCTATATTAAAAGCTCTCACTTAATGAACTTCTACATAACACTTTTTATCTATATCTATATTATATTATTAAGGAGGAGTGACGACCAACATGGTCATTTTCACCTCCGTACAACTTATGAAGCACCATGTACAAATGATTTATGCTTATATAATGAGGGTAAAACTGGAACTTTATGTACAATTAAGACACTTGTAAGGGTAGAATAGTAATTTTATCATGCCATTTTAGTTAAAACCACAAAACTTTTTCCATGCTTGCCCTCTTGAAGCCTGCAATTTAACTGTAATCATTGTTCTTGTCCCTTCACCTTCCTAACCTTCACTATACCATCCATTTCTCTTGAACGGTAAGTGAACCATCAAGGGCAATCATTTATTATAGTTTCACTCCATCTCCCTCGACCCTCTTAACTTGTCATCAACACCTTCACCATAACCCTTTCCTTTTGGGTAATACTCAAGTTTACAAATTTGTATTCTCCTTTGCTGCTTAAAGAAACCACGGTTAAAGGTAAGCATGGTATTTCACCTTTGCAGCCAAGGGTGCTGTGGTTATTATTCTATTTATACCTTCCCTCTTCATTTGTTTGCACAGAGAAAGAGATAGGGGAGAGGTGGGAACCTGCTCGTGTCACCGCCACGCTTCCGCCGCCATCCCACCACCATTTGACCCACCACCATCTGACACCATCACGGACACCATCTAACATCGCCTTAACCACCACCACCACCGATAACCACCTGAAACCGACCGGGTTCCGGCAACACTCCAGTAAGTTTGATTTCAATGTTATGAATGATATAAATTTCTAAAATATTAAAAACTTTTGGTATCTATATTAGTAACAAAGCATATTAATCTTTGATTTTTGAGGTCAAAATTGTTCTCTTTAATTGTAAATTTAGAAGTATTTGTGTATGTAACCTATATCTATGGATTTGGGTTGATAGGATCAAGCCTTTCAAAGACTGATATTTGTAACTATGTCATATGATTGCGTGGGAGCATCCTTTCAGCTATGGGAAAGATTCTTTTGGTAACATCAAAGTTTCATTTCAGGTTCATTTCTCTTTATTTAATACGTTTCATGTATCTAAGAAAAATAGGATGTCGTTTTGTATGTTTTAGAAAGACCACCGTAATTTAGCTATAGGAACTAGGAACATAACTGGAGAGTTGGAATTTATTAGAAGTGACAATTTTCACCAGTTTACTTACCAACGGGCCAAGTAGGGTAAAAAAATAAGTAAAAAGGAAACTCGTAAAATGGATTGAACATGCTGTCAGCCGCCCAAGACCTACAAAATCATTTTACTGAAAAGAAGGTTGGTATATATATAACATAATTATTGTAATTGTATTTGATATATTGATATTATTTACTAAATTAAGGTAATGTGTTTCGTCAAACGTAGTCTGTTTGACCAAGTGCCAAAGATCACATGTTTTTCATTTCCTGCCTAACCTGGCCGACCCGTCCATTTTGCCACCTCTTAGATATTTGATCTCCTATGCTTTAGTAAGATCCTATATTGGTACACCATCAGACGGGTATTACAGTTTACAGTTATTACTTATTTTTTATTATTATTATTATTATTATTTATTTAATCTTGAAGAGGGAGGTTGTAGGAGAAGAAGCATTTGTTCGCATTGCTCCTCATATTTCTAGGCTAGCTGATTGGTCAACGGCCCACAACCTTTTCAAAGCTCTTGCTGGTGGTCAGAATGACATCTCATTCCATGTGTGGTCAACATGTATTCGTCAACTTCTCAGGCTAACAAAGTAACAAATAGTTTTATCTATTGAAAATTACAAAAGTGCCATTTTGCTGTTGTGGTAAATATTAAATATTAATCTGGTTAATACCCATTTTTGCTAAAGAGTATGGAAGATATAGCGGACGGGAGACTGAATCATCAAAGATCGGTAGTGTGTACTCTGAAGCGTACTTCATCGGTCTCATGGCTCTGCAAGCTAGGCTCAAGGTAATTTTACTCAGTTCATAAATTTAGGATCACTATCAAAAGTTATCAAACATTTGCAGTAAATCTTGATGAGTTTATAAATATTGCATACAAGTAGGGTTCATATTCTGGAACAAATTTGAAAATCGATAGTGGTTTTGAGTCTAATAATGCTACAAATAGAATGAAGTTGATGCTATGTATGGAAGATAATCAGGGGCGTCTTAAATGTTTTAGGGGTCGGCCTAATGCAAACGGATAATAAAGCTGGCGCCGTTTTTGTCAAATAAGAGAAGATTGCGTTCAATCCTATGATATGTGTATCATATGTGTGTATTCATAATTTTAGACCACAGACCTCCACTGCAAACCAATGCCCAACCTACCTACATATAGTTCTTTTTTTAGAATACTGGGGACCTAGGGAAGCTGGGTCCAATCTTCCTCCTTTCAATGGTTTTGTTTCTACATTCTTTATTTCATATATATAGTTTCGATGCCAACCTCTTTTCATCCTATTTTGGTGTTGATGATTGGTTTCATGTTTTGTGAATTATATTAATTTTACTAACGTGCATTATTGATTGATATTCAGACTTAGTTCAGGGGCTTGTAAGTGTTCCTCGTCATTGGGCCTTCTTTAACATCTCTCATTGCACCCACTGTAAGTTTTCGATCTGATATTCTGATAGTCACCGATTTGGGTTAGGTTAGGACGACACAGGAGTGGTGGTTTGACTATTTATTGGTTACATTCATATATGCTATACTTCTTAATTCATGTTTAGTGCATAACAATATTCAACAAAATTAAACAAGTGTTATTTCTTCTGTATTCACTTTTTAATTTTGTTTGAATTAGATTACATTTTATTAACAAAATAAAAAAAAAACATAGTCTTGTTCGATTTGTGGTTTTAGGAATGGGGGAATGGGAATGAGAGTTATATATGGTTTTTGTTTTCACTTATTAATGTTGACTCATTTTGTGCAGCTTGAAAACGTTTGTTCATATTGCTCTACTTGCTTTAATGTGTTGCTACCTGTCAATTATACAAGTGAATTTCGGTATTATGAGCCTGGATAAAAACGGTATTAAAAGTTTATATTTTTAACCCATTGGAGCTGTCATTTTTAACTCATTTTCTTATGAATGGGTCGATTTCTCTTAAGTTTTATCCTTATGGGTCAAATAGGTTAAAAAGTTAACACAAGCGTTTTTTTGATACATAAAACCTCCTCAAATATTCTATTAAAATGTTATAGTATTATTAAAATAATTTAGTTTTATAATAATATATATGGCTACCCTTTTTGACCCAAACCTAATTTGGCCGGAACGTCCCGACACCCATGCCATGACCCGCCTATTATCCCATTATTTGTAACACTAAACCCCAAATGGAATGAGATGACATGTCATACTAAGATGCTAATTAAAAAAAAAATTACTTCAACATATTCTTGATATTATGAAACTTTAGGGAGTGATTTAGGATCAACATTAGCGCTTTAGTTTCCTTTCCCCACCACTTTCACGTTTCTACACATTTGAACTTTTAAGTTATTGTTTGAAGTAATTGTTTAATTGAAGGTTCTATTGTTATTTCTACTCATCTAGGTGTACGTTTAGTGAAATACACTAAGGTTGATGTTCTTCAAGGATTTCTAATATGAATTGATCATCAACCAGATCATACAATATGTCAATATATAGGATTTTTGTGTGTTATTGATTCGGATTTTAGTGAAATTCAACTTAGATTAAAATATTTTAGGACAAGTGTAACACATGTATGACCTAGAGTGAAATTTTGAGTTAAACCATCATAGAGTTTAATCACAATCATCTTTAGAATGTAATCTAATCATTTTGGAGATTCATGTTTATATTGCTTCTTCTAGATTAAAACATTTTCATATATGGGTCTAAAAAGCGAACATGTGTTAGCAAGGGAGCATAATTAAATCTGGGTCAAAATATACATGCTTCTTTACTTGTATAATAAATCAAGGGGAACTAACTACCCAATGGTTATTGTTATGTTTTTACAATTGAATATATTTGTTAATGTTCAACATAATTAGAGCACCTACTACATATAGTAGGTAAATCCTCACGCCCTGCACCTCTACATATATCATGCACTTTTTATTATATCATTAACGATTAAATTAGCAAATAAGGTGCAACAATTTACATAGCATGCATTTAATAGTTTCTCGACAAATGTAGTGTTCTTCAATGCATTTTTTTAATCATGTTTTCTTTGTTGCCTAAGTTCATGTCGTATAGGTTGTTTACCGCATCGTCAATGGGTGAGATTGTGTTGATTATGATTGGTATTCTTGCAACCTGTTCATAAATGGATTGTATGACACCTCTATTTCCCATGCTTGGGTTGTGGTCCTTAGTTCAGGTAATGTTCTTCTTTTCCTTTTTTACTAAAGTGGACATGTTGTATTTGAATTGACATGGGTAACCATCAATTACAGATCAATAGGCGTCAGAATGTCAGATTGGGTTCACCAAAGACATTTGTGTGTTCATGTTTATTTTTGGGACAATGTATGTGAAGGCTACTAAAGTATTTAACTTAACTGCTTGAGGTACTTCATTCTTTTCATTCTTTAGCATCTTTGACATTAATTATATTGAATATTGAGTTTGTTGAATGAAAGTGGCTAACATGTTCTTTTCAAACAAAATTCATAGTTGGAGTCATGCTAATGGTTTTGGTCCGTGTTACTGTTGTCTTTTGTAATTTGGAACTCCAGCAATAAGGTTAAGTTTGAGCCCAATTTGGAGTTGCAAATTTCTTGAAACAGACGATTTCTTAAATTTAACTAAAATGTCAAAATTGCAACTGAATTTGAAGAATAAAGCAGACAACATGTCATAGGTCTATGGGAAAAGGTTAGTTACATCAAAGATAACAGAGCATAGGTCTTTGGTAGGTTTACTTGACCTATAATGATGTATTAATGTAAAAGATCTAATTGAAAAGGTAACGGGTCAAACGTGCTCTTAAGTCACTTTACTAATAGAAATCTGGTTCTTAACTGTAATTATACAGTCTTCGTTATCACGCTCAGCCCGTTTTGTCCTTCACTAAAAAATAACCTATGTTGAATCATTACCCAACCCATCCGATCTACCCATTATGCCACTTCAGGAAATAGTCATTTGCGTAACCGTTATATGATGTTACCACATTCATATCATTCAAAACCATACTTTGCATTAACAAATTCAAATTGTTGAATGTGTTGCCATGATTTGCTACAGTATGTAAAAATCCCAAGGGGGAAGAGGTAAAATCAGGTGAACCAAAGGTTAGTATTATTGATTAGAACTCGATAAAGATTTTGTTTAGTGCCTCAGTTGTGGCAAAACAGGCGGGTCAGCCTTGTTAGGTTTACTTGAACCATTTTTGTTCAGATAACTATTTTTTATATTTACGAGCGTTGTGAATATAATAACGCCTTATTTTAATAATGTGTTTTTTTAAGAACAAAACGATTAACCAAACTAGCCCGGTTTCAAAAACGGCAAACCAAACTAGCCCGGTTGGTTGGGTGGATTAGACTTTTGACCAATACTGTTCGGTATGGCAATTTAGGTGGTTAAAACCAGTTTATTGTTCACATATGGTTATATTATTTATGCTATGTTGAGTAGTTGATCACACATGGTTTATAATTTATTTATTCTAATGTTTGGTTCTAAGTCAAAAGATTGGGTAGGTTTGTTAAGTTGCTCAACGTATTTCTTATGTTAGTAATTTTGGACTACTGATGTATAAATAGGTGATTGGTTATTTATGTTAAAACACTTGAACAACCACAATGCATATGTAGATCTTTATTTGGATATCAACTTTATTAGTACTGAAATTCACAGGAGCGTGCAACTACACTATCATGGCAATGAGCCATGGCTTGTGAAGTCTCCACCAATAGTTCAAGCCTGGTGCAAGCCTACCAGACCTCATTAATGGTCGAGCAGCTGACACGATCTCAAGCTTCTCTTTTGAAGTGAAAACTAGGACCCTTCAAGCTACGCTTGCAAAACAGGCACGACGGGCCAGGTGAAGTGACATGCTGGAACGAGCTATTTAATTTTTTTCCAGGTCGTAACGATTTTGACAAGCATAGGTGTAGGTCAGAACGAGTCCTTTTACAAAGAAAAAAAAAGAGAAAACGGTCAATTTAGTTCTGGCCAATCACTTGGTTTGTTTTGCCAGAGACCCACGACCACTTAAGTGTTTGTTTTCTTCTTTTTAAGTTATTCGGTTCTCCATGAACGAGAATGTCATTTTTGTTTGTATCATCAGTTAATTGGTAAAACTAATTATTTGTTGTAATTGTTATATACCTAATTGTTTGCTATATTACAAGCGAGAACGTATAATTCAATATGGTATATAGCTGCTTCATAGTCTTATGTGGTTCGTAACTGCATCTTATATTAGTCGTGACACCCGCCGCAACGCGCGGGCATTCCCACTAGTAACGTTAAGTACGCATTACCTAGTTATTCATTGATCTTTAATTGGTTTCATTTAATTATTTGGAGCATCCATAATGGTTAATGCTTCCTATGGTGCATTTTTTGTCACATCAATATTATAATGCTCCTTTAGAAAATATGTAATGATTAACACCCCTTAATGCCTTTTCAATCATTACCTTCCATATTTTTTTTCTCATATTTAGGCATTATAATAGAAATGTCGCTCCCTCTTCATGCCCCTATAAGCCTATGAGGATGGTGTTAGGGGCGTTATCAAGCTCCGCCTATGAGTAGAGGTGATTGATGGGATTGGGTGCTCATAACTGCGCAGAGCATACCCAAACCCGGAATTCAGCCCCGCGGAAGAGCTTCCCGCGCACAAAAGAGGTTACTCCGTATATTAAAGCATTAACTACTTTCCTACCATTACGGAGTGATATCAGCAAAGTAGCAACGACTCTCCTACAATCACGGAGTGATGCCTGCGCGCGTAAGCGGTAAAAGCGGTAATCGTTCCATGTTTCCTTATTTATTGCTATATCTTAACTACTTTACTAATATAATCCTTGGGTAGTGGAGACAACCCTAATCGGGCCTGGCCCATTACGATTAGGGTTTCGGGTAATGGTGGCATACGTCCACCTCTATATAAGGGATCATCTCCCTAATAGAGAGGACACTTTTGGCTAACCCTAAGAGCTATCAAACTTGATAGTATCCCCATTCACCCCCGTTTTTGTTATAAACTACTACCTTGTGTAGTCGTCTCCCTACCCACTTGATCTTTATTGCAGGTTACTCTAATCCAGGAAGTGCTAGTGAAGGATCAATCCTGTGGTTACATCTAGACTATCATCCCTACAAGGAGGTTAGGCTATTTGTTTCTTCATTGGCGCCATTCCTTACGGTCTACCAATCTTTCAAACTAGTGCAAATGGATTCTGGAACCGAACAACGTGCCGATCCCACCAATGTTGAAGATGGGGTCCAAGCGAATCAAGACACAGTCGCACCAACGACGGTGACTAAGAACGTGAATCAGAGACAGGCTACCACGAACTTTCCAATGTTTGCACCAAGAAAGTCGGCGGTAGCAGCACCAAAGAAAACGACAGAGGAGCCTGTCGAAGACCTGGAAGAATGGTTGGCTCAAGAAAATGCTAAGACTATAGCAGAGTACCAGAAGAGACTGATAGCAAAAGCCAGGTCGGAAGCAAGAAAAACCTTGAATTTTGACGCTGAAGACAACTCTCAAAACGAAGAACAACCCGCTTTTCGTCATACAGCTAAGCCCCGCCAGGCGGTACGTGGTGGAGAACGTGGTAAGATTACTCACGTTCAGGACCACGTCAACCTGACCGGGGAACCTGATGGTTATGAATCTGAGAACGAGATCAATTCCGACCCAACTTGGAAGCCACGTAACAAGTCTGTGGCTAGCAACCAGCCTCACCCAGACGATGATCTACACAAGCCATACCGCCCGAAAACATTTGCGGAAAGATCCAAATTTTGTGCAAGAATTGCGCTGGCACCTATGCCAGTTGAATGTAAGCTGCCGAACACGATCGGAAAATATGATGGTTTGCGTGATCCGGATGATCATTTACACGCATTCGATTGCGTAGGTAGTTCTAAACCATGGCCGGTTCAAGCTTGGTGCCATCTGTTTGTTCAAACCTTAACAGGTGCGGCAAGGGTATGGTATGAAAGTTTACCGGTCGGAAGTCTTGTCGACTTTGATGATCTGATAAAGAAATTCAAGAATCACTTCTCCCACCTGAGGAAGCACAAGAAAGACAAGGCTCAGATTCTGTTATGCTCCCGGAAGGATAGCGAGAGCCTGGAAGATTATATCGTCCGATACAATAAGGAAGCCCTACAATTGGGGTGTGGTGAAGAACTTACCAGGGCCGCATTCATTCATGGAGTACGACACGATGATCTCATGAGATGCTTGACTGGGAAAGATGGTGTGCCTGAAGCATGGGATGAGCTGATAGAGGCAGCAAAGACATATGCGTCGTCGGAACGCTCGTTTACACGCTCGAAAAACTTTTATCATAACAACAATCAAGGTACGAACATGCATGATAAAGGCAAGGGAAAACAATCGGTGTGGTCAAGAATTTCGGGTACCGCGGACAAAGGGAAATACTCTTCGGGACAAGACGCGCGACAATTCCTCAACAGCAAGCACTCACGTGATTCGAAACCGCCAAGCAAGAAGAATTACGACTGGACCCCACTGTCCAAAACACCTTCGGAAGTGTTGAAAACCGAACAAGTTCAGTTCCCTAAGCCCAAGGAACTAAGTCAAGATCGGAAGAACGTGGACACGTCAAAGTATTGCGAGTATCACGAAGACTACGACCATCTGACGGACAATTGTTACAGTCTAAAGATGGAGATTGAGAAGGCAATCAAGTCGGGCCAACTCTCACATTTAGTAAAGAATGTGAGGAAAAAGCCCAGAGACCCGCAAGGAGATGCGGATGCTAGTAACAAGAAGATAAAGAACCTCAACGCGCATTACGCACAGCGTTCGGGTCGTCATAACTGCTACATGACTCATCACAGGGGTCAGAAGAAAAGATCTTACTCGACCGCACATGATGATTCCTGGAAAGAGGCACCGGTCGTCATGCCACGCGTTAAAGGAGGAGCATCTGCCACAACACCATTGATCATCACGGGAATCATCGGACATTATCGAACAAGATATATGTTCCTTGATAATGGTAGCAGTACCGACATCATGTACCGGCAGTGTTTCGATCAGTTAGATGCCGAAGACAAAGAGAAGCTCGTTCCAACCACAGAGCTAATATCCGGATCCATCCATGAGGTGATCATTCCGTTGGGTATACTCACACTTCCTGTCACATGGACAGACGGACAACTCTCCCGCACGGAGACATGTGATTTCATGGTGTTGCCAGTGACTTCATCACACGACGTCCTCATAGGGAGAGAAGGATTGGCTAAGTTCAATTGCAATGCGTCCACACCACACCAAATGGTCGGCTTTCCGACGCGGGGAGGGGTGGCTTTCATACGCGGAAACAAAAATTGCCACGCAACAGACACATGCAAACCTCCCAAGATAATGAAGCCAGCGGACCGTACTGATCCGGAAAATGGGTTATTAACCCTAAATTCCCAGATCAGACGGTTGTCATAGGCCCAGTAATCTCTGACACCATACGTGCGCACTTGAAGCAACTGCTAATTAAAAATATGGACGTCTTTGCATTTCAACCCGCGGACATGGTGGGCGTTCCGCGACACATAGCGGAGCACAGGCTTAACGTCTATAAGTCCGTTGAACCAGTCGTCCAGAAGAAGCGCAACATGGGGCCAGAGAAAACAAAGGCCATGAATGAGCAAGTGGAAGAGCTATTAGCTGCAGGCATCCTGCGGAAGACAAGGTACCAAACCTGGGTCGCCAACCCAGTCATGGTCGGAAAGTCAAATGGAGGCTGGCGGATGTGTGTGGACTACAAAGACTTAAACAAGGCATGTCCAAAAGACTGCTACCCGCTCCCTGAGATTGACTTAAAGGTGGACTCCCTGGCACCATTCAGGTTCAAGTGTTTTCTGGACGCGTATAAAGGGTATCATCAAATCCAGATGGCTAAGGAGGACGAAGACAAAACGTCTTTCCGCACAGATACAGGAACTTATTGCTATACCAAAATGCCATTTGGATTGAAGAACGCGGGAGCCACGTATCAGCGTTTAATGGACAATGCGTTCAACAAACAAATAGGGGTCAATCTCGAAGTTTATGTGGATGATTTGGTCATAAAAAGTACAGAGGAGGACCAAATGTTGTTGGACATCCAGAAGACCTTTGATCAGCTCCGCGCAGTGCGAGTGAAGCTCAATCCGAGCAAGTGCTCTTTCGGAATGGAGGAGGGCAAGTTCCTGGGAGTGATTGTAACCAAAGATGGTTTCCGCGTGAACCCAGACAAAGTGCAAGCAATCGAGCGTATGCCGTCTCCATCTTCTATCCGGGAAGTCCAGACACTCATGGGACGCTTAGTGGCTTTAAACCGTTTCCTCTCAAACTATGCGTCCAAGTCATTCCCTTTCGTAAGTACACTGAAAAGCTGCCTCAAGAAGTCCAACTTTAAGTGGACCAACGAGGCCAAGGCCGCATTTAAAGAAATGAAAGAATGCTTGAGTCATTTGCATGTTCTCACAGCCCCACTCCCGAAAGAGCTATTGACACTGTATTTATCCGTAACGGAAAAGGCAATTGGTGCTGTTCTCTTGGTTGATCGAAAAGGCGTCCAAACACCAGTATATTACGTCAGCAGAACTCTGCTCGACCCAGAGACTCGATACTCAATGATGGAAAAGCTGGTGCTGGCATTGGTGCACGCATCAAGGAGATTGCGAAGATACTTCCAAGGACACCCCATTATTGTCCTGACAGACTTTCGCATAAATGACATCCTGCGCAAGCCAGAGTTGTCGGGACGATTGGCTAAGTGGGCCATCGAGCTGGGAGAACACACGATCGAGTATAAGTCAAGAACATCCTTCAAAGGGCAGATCCTCGCAGACTTCGCTGCGGAAGTCCCTTCCGAAAGCATCACTGAATGCCAACAGGCACATATCACAACTCCCAATTTGGAACCAGCGGAGAAATGGGAATTATACACTGATGGAGCATGCAATGATGAGGGCGCTGGAGCAGGCTTGCATTTAGTTACACCAGAAGGAAAGGATTTCACGTATGCAATCCGCCTCAATTTCCCAACAACTAACAATGAAGCGGAATACGAGGCATTGCTCGCGGGATTGCGCATTGCGAAAAAAATGGGTGTGCAACACTTAGACGCCCACGTCAACTCACAGCTCGTAGCTAATCATATTGACGGTTCTTATGAAGCACGTGAAGCATCCATGATTCTATATTTGGAGCAAGCCAAGGCCCTCATGCATGACTTCGCATACTGCAAGGTCCACCACATCAAGCGGAGTCAAAACAAACCAGCCGACGCGTTAAGCAAGATGGCATCCACGGTTTTTGATCATCTAGCAAAAGATGTGCGAGTGGAAGTCCTGGATAATCCGTCCGTGCCTCAAAAACAGGTTAACGTTATCCAAGTTGGAAAAACATCTTGGATAACTCCTAGTCAGGCTTATCTCATGAACGGGACACTCCCAGACAACAAAGCAGAAGCTCGAAAGCTCCAAAACAAGGCACTGCATTACCAAGTCATTGATGGTATATTGTACCGGCGCTCTTACTTAGGGCCATTGCTACGATGTGTTGACTCCGCAGAGGCTACTTACCTTATCAAAGACATACATGAGGGGTCGTGCGGACTGCACGCTGGACCTAGGATGGTGGTAGCAAAGCTAATGAACGCGGGTTATTATTGGCCCGGAATGCACAGGGACGCCGAGACGGAATTACGCAAATGCAAGTCTTGTCAACGTCATGCTCCAGGAACGCTGCGCCCAAAGAACAATCTGATACCTGTAACCGCAGCATGGCCTTTTCAAAAGTGGGCCATCGACCTCGTGGGCCCATTTCCCACAGCTCCAGGAAACGTCAAGTATCTGGTGGTTGCAATTGATTACTTCACCAAATGGGTGGAAGCCAAGCCCTTGGCCTCCATCGATGGAAAGAGCATTAAAAAATTCATTTGGGAATTTATCATATGTCGTTTCGGTTTACCCATGGAAATTGTAAGTGACAACGGCACGCAATTCGCAGACCAGCATTTACAAGAATGGTTATCCTCCATGAATGTTAAGCAGATATTCACCTCGGTAGCACATCCGCAAGGTAATGGGCAGGTCGAACGCGCGAACAGAAGTGTGGTAGAAGGCATCAAGACTAGACTTGGAACTAAACGCACGGGTTGGGTTGACGAGCTCCCTCATGTTTTATGGGCTCACCGCACATTATCCAAGACAAGTAATGGAGAAACCCCGTTTAGTCTTACGTAC
Source organism: Ambrosia trifida (assembly GCA_028751855.1). Classification (NCBI taxonomy): domain Eukaryota; kingdom Viridiplantae; phylum Streptophyta; class Magnoliopsida; order Asterales; family Asteraceae; genus Ambrosia; species Ambrosia trifida. The sequence continues at coordinate 75,612,335 of CM054130.1, forward strand.
GGAACAGAGGCTGTCATTCCTGCGGAAATGTATTGTGCGTCTCCAAGAATCTTACTGGCAAACCATCAGGTTAACAATACGGAGCTAAATCTCAATCTAGACCTACTAGATGAGCGCAGAGACATGGCCGCTGTCAGAGAAGCCAACTACAAAAGACAGCTTGAAAGATACTACAATGCAAAGGTGAAGGCAGAGGCTTTCCGCGCGGGAGATTACGTTTTCCGCAACAACGAGGCATCCAACGCGGAAAAGCCAGGCAAGTTGGCACCAAACTGGGAAGGGCCATACAAAGTTCAAGAAGTATTGGGGAAGGGTGCTTATGCCCTGGAGCGCTTAGATGGCACCCCTGTCCCACGCACATGGAACGCGGCCCAACTGCGCATGTGTTACTTATGAAGTATTTTATTCAGTTTGTAATAAACAATGGCTATGACCATTTCGATTTCAATAAAAGAACTTTCAGTTTATTTTATTTTCTTTGGTCTACATGCAATGACAACTACGGTCAAGAAACATATTTCCTTAAACAAAACATTGGCGTACTTACATATCATCACCAGATTCAAAAGAAACATACAAAAGAGGTGATTAAGCCAACACAATACATGCACCTAGGGCTATGTAGCAAAAAAGCAACAAAAAGAAAAAAGACATCAAGTGGCATGCTGCCAACCGGTGGAAGTTCGACGAAGCCTTAACTTGGGAGTCTTGGGATGATCCTGGAGCTCACCTAGCCGCTTCATCTTCACAGGAGCACCAAGTGATTCACGCTTTACTGGTTGGTTCACTTGTTGATCTTCAGTCAATAAAAGATAACCACAATAAGTGGCTAGTTGATGCATGGGAGTTGGAGGTACCTTGATTACAGGGGGATGGTCAGATAGTGACAACATCCCTTGCAAGGCTTCAACTTCAGCTTTGGTAATTCTCAACGGAAAGGCCATGGAAGCAATTGATAGAAAATAAAGAGTTAATGAGAAAATGTTAATCCATGGTTAACCTTTTATAGAAAAGACAAGGAAGGCCATTAATTACCATTAATGGTTAATACTCAAGTGTGGACGTCAACCGTCACATCAGTCAGCTGCAGCGCCGCCAAAACTGTCAGATGACATCAGCAGGACAAGTGGCACCCCCTTTTCCAAGGCTGACGTCATCCAATCATCATGGCAGTTCAACAGTTATGTTAAGCACAAAAATTAATTAACTAGACTCGAAATAACAAGGCATAAGGAAGCATGCAATTGTTCAGTTACAAGAAACACAAGGAAAAGGAGGATGACAAATTACAACGAAAGTCAATTATAGTCTATAAGATCTATGTAAGTGTCATCTTCCGCCCCTTCGTTCTGCGTGCCAACCCCGCACCAGCATTGGACGATTCGCCTCCTCCTTGTGCAGCGGCTTTCCGTATTTCTTCTTCTCTCCGCTCGTTCTCTTCGAGCTCTGCGCCAAGACGATCGGATTCTTCAAAGTACTCGCGCAGCTGACCTATTGGATCATCCGTCTTCAGGCAATGGTCAACCACGTCGAAGACATCAAAGGTGAGAGTCTCAAACTCCTGCTGCGCAGCAACGGCTTCATCTTCATATGGTTTCCCAAAATGCTCTCCATCTTCAAGGGCTAAGCCAGCCGCATGGTGATGATAGCCCTCCACAAACCCTTCCTGTAGGCCACTCCGCATGGAAGATGCACCGATCTTCGCCACCGCATCGCCAAACTTCGGCTCGTTCCATATGCGTTTAAAAACCTATGGATCAAACATGAACAAGATAAGGCAATAAAGTATATAGCAACATATAAATACTCAAACAATGGTTAAGGGAAATCGAACCCCTTGAAGACCGTGCTGCATCATCCAAGTTAAACGCTCCCGAGCAGCCTGCGAGGTTTGCACAGCAGTACGGAGCTCATTTTGCGGTTGTTGGAGGCTTACTTCCAGCTGAACACGAGAGGAATCCAATAAGGCATTTGTTTCACCCAGTTGTGCCTTTTCCTCCTCAAGACTCTTCACCTGTGCTTCTAACTCCGAAACCCGCGTGGTGGCAGTCACTAAGCTCTCATGTTGCTCTTTCAGCTTAATGACCGTGTCAGACAGTTCAGCTTGTTTCGCATCCAGAAGTTTCTGTTTCTCTTCTGCCTCGCGAACCACACGGGCAACCTCGTTCTTCAACTTCTCAATAGTTTTCCGACCACGCTCTAATTCTAAGTTGGTGCGCTCACAAGAATCTTTCCACCCCTTGGCAGCTTCAGCTTTCTCAATCTTCATTTTTTGAATCTCACCCTCAGCAGACCGAAGTTGACCCCTCAATTGCTCAACTTCAGAACGAGCATCTGCACGGAATCGTTGGAATTCTTCCTCCCTTTCCCTTTGTGCTTCTTCCGCACTCCTGAGAGCCTGCCAAGAACGTTGGAATTCCTCCTCTCGCCGCATCATAGACCCGAAGTTACTAAAGCATAAAGCTAGATTTAAGCTCATGTCAGAAAACAATGAGCGACGGTCAATACCATCTTGGTAGTCTCGTTCGCTGGGCGGAACAGCATAGGAGATAAACTCCTCCGCACTCAACGGATTGGTAAAGCGGGTCGTCTGCCTTATATCCCACCGGGGCTGGTAAGGTTTGTTAGGGTCAAAATCACGAGGAGCAAACCTTCCTCCGCTCCCACTCGCTTTTCCGGACCCCCGACCAGTCTTGGTTACATTCCCCTTCGGAGTTGAGGATGTCAGCACACCTTCCGCGGATACCTTATCCGCATGAACACTCATGGAAACAGACTTATCTGTTTCAGAAGGTGGTTCCAGATGGCTACCTTTTTCTCCTCGGGAGGCATCCGCCTCCACGATTGTGGGATCAACATTCACAGGGGACGACTCAACCAAAGGGCTTTTACCAGTGCCTTCACTTGCCTTCGGAGACATCACGACCCCTTCCACTTGAGAAGGTCTCCGGGTCTCCAACTCAGATGGATTTGGGCCCTGAACATCTTCAGGGACAGGCTCACTCACTTTCTCCACGATCGAAATGGGTTTCTTCAGTGCCCCTTGTGGAGAAGAACTTTTACCTGAGAATACCAAGGAGAAAATAATCACTTTGTGTTCCATATGCAGAAGTTGAACACAAGATCTGCAGCAGAAACTTACTAGGAATCTGCTTGACAGATTTGACTAACACAGGCTTCCGTTTAGGTGGAGGCTTCACAATTATCTTCGGGCCAGCAGGCTTGACATTTGTCCCTTTATTAAGGGTCAACTCCTCAACCACATTGGAAGAAGTTGGTTTCACGACCTCCGTAGATGGCCTTGAGATTTGAACCTGCTTTTGGGCAAGATCTTCAAGACGCTTCTGATATAGCTCGTTAGATATCTCAACGGCATCATCAACGGGTGTAGGTCCGCGTGTACGCTGACGTTTAGCGTCATCATCTGATTCCGTTGCCTCGTCATCGTCTCTAGAAACAGTAGAGCTGGAGGCCACCTTCTTCCCTTTCTGAGATTCTTTCCGCTGACGTTTAGGACCAGCACCTACGGACAGGCATAAAACAGGGTTCAAGCTTCATAAATACTACGATAACACATGACATGATTTACCTGAACATGACATCTTCTTACGACCCGGGGAAGTCTCACCCGGGTCAACCCCGGTCTTCTTCGCTGGGCAAATCCCTGCGCCTGAAACAAAGGGCACGCGAGATCAGAGTCTGCAAGGCGCGGAACACGACGCACCCTTTTTCGGCGCAGGAATCCTCCACAGTAAATACAAGAAACACTATATTGAATATCGAGAGGTAGTATAGGATGTAACCTGTACGCGTGTAATGCTGCGGGGCATCCTTGAGTTGTGGCATCAAAAAATTGCGGGCCATCCGCTCAATCACTGTGGGAGTTCCTTGGGGCAAAGCAATATACTTCAGCTTAGCGGCCCCCCGGGCATCGAAAAGATCGAACTTTGTCATTCCTGCAAGGATAATGACATAAAGAGAAAACACAAAAATAAAATGAAGAAACAATGAAGAAGAAATACACGTGTACTTACTGGCATCAGCTGCGGTGGGCTCATGACCCTCCGGGTTACCCAAACGGCTGAGCCCTAGCATCACAAGCACGCCCTCTGTGCACTTCTCCATAGACAGTGGAGTAGAATGAGCACACAGGGTATCATACCACGGTTGGTTTTTGTAATCTTTCATGGGCGGGAACTCCGCAATCCTTTCCTTCACTCCAATGCTCATCCACTGCAAGGCAGCAGGAATCACCCCTCGGTGGATGTAGAAAATTTTTTCCTTCCAATCATACATCGATTTGGGACTCTCTGAGACAATCTGAGTCCGACTCCTCCGGGGAGCTACACTGTACCACCGCGGGCCCACCGCGGGCCTCTTCAAGAACGTAAAAAACATTCAACATATCAAAGGTCGGCTCTAGGTCGAGAGACCGACAGGTTGCTTCAAAATGCACGAGTCTAGACAGCCCAAACGGAGTCATTTGGGTAGGATGCACCCCATATTTCATAAAGGTGCTTACCAGGAACTTCGTAATGGGATGACGAAAGCAACATCGGGAAAAGAATGCTTCATATAGAGTGATTTTACCAGGAGAAGCATCCAACGCCGTCTTACCAGCAGCAGGAAGTTCGGGCTCCCAATCAGCCTCAATTCCATAGTGATCGAGGAATGAGGAAAAAGAAGAGGCATCCCACTTAATAACGGTTGTGGTAATGCCCTTCTCCGTTTTCTCAGTCGTCTTTGTCAGATCAACAGCACCAGATGTTTCTTGAGACATTTTTGATGATTGAGTAAAAGCAACGGTTAATCAGAGCGAGAGAGAAAAGGGGAAGTTGGAAGGTTTGCAAGTAAAGGTGTGAGAACGGTGAAGCTTGAAAACTTTTGAAATCTTTTTATAATGTGGGCTATAACTGCCAATGACGTCAGCCTGGGTAAGTGGAAACGGTTTTCCAAACGACACGTGGCTGTGAACAGCTAATTCGGCGGCACACGCGCGCACCACGCGCTAAGCACGCGCCTGAGACAGCTGTCTGCCATAACCGATGGGATGCTCACTGACACAAGTATAGCTTGTGGCAGACGCTACCCACCATCCTTTGCTCATTATCCGACAGCTGTCCTTTGCTAGAGAGCCACGTAACACAACACGGAGATCCAACGTCAAATTCAAGTACCGTTCTCCGCTCTCCGTATGGCAAACACTCCGCTCTCCGTATGACAAACACTCCGAGTCTTCATTAATCTGCAACAACAATCCACTGATTACCATGTTTTCACCACCAAGGAAGGCTGAGCTATCATCCAGGGGCCATCACTTTTTAAGTCCACCATCCACCCTCTTCCCTCATACACTCGAGAAAAGGGTACACGCTGGACTGGGGGGACTTGATGGGATTGGGTGCTCATAACTGCGCAGAGCATACCCAAACCCGGAATTCAGCCCCGCGGAAGAGCTTCCCGCGCACAAAAGAGGTTACTCCGTATATTAAAGCATTAACTACTTTCCTACCATTACGGAGTGATATCAGCAAAGTAGCAACGACTCTCCTACAATCACGGAGTGATGCCTGCGCGCGTAAGCGGTAAAAGCGGTAATCGTTCCATGTTTCCTTATTTATTGCTATATCTTAACTACTTTACTAATATAATCCTTGGGTAGTGGAGACAACCCTAATCGGGCCTGGCCCATTACGATTAGGGTTTCGGGTAATGGTGGCATACGTCCACCTCTATATAAGGGATCATCTCCCTAATAGAGAGGACACTTTTGGCTAACCCTAAGAGCTATCAAACTTGATAGTATCCCCATTCACCCCCGTTTTTGTTATAAACTACTACCTTGTGTAGTCGTCTCCCTACCCACTTGATCTTTATTGCAGGTTACTCTAATCCAGGAAGTGCTAGTGAAGGATCAATCCTGTGGTTACATCTAGACTATCATCCCTACAAGGAGGTTAGGCTATTTGTTTCTTCAGTGATCAAAAAAACCGGTTCGGGAACCGAAACCGATAAACCGACCCGAACCGAAACCGGTCAAAACGGTTTCACGTGAAACCGGTACTAAAAAAATCTCAAACCGAACCGAAAACCGGCCAAAAACCGACGAAAAAACCGGTCAAAAGAAACCAAAACCGAACCGAAACTGGTACACAAACCGGAACCGCACCGAAACCGGTATCGCTAAAAACCGACCGAAACCGGTAAAAAACTGAAACCAAACCGAAACCGGTTTAAGCAAAATACATTTTTGGCCATAAACACAAATAAAACTTTTTTTTTGTATTCATATTCAATTTCCTTCTTTAAAAAACCTTAAAAGTTATTGAAAGTTCATTTTTATGTAATTTATACGATTTTAAAAAGTGCGCGAAAAAAACCGATTAAGAACCGAAACTGAAACAAACCGAAACCGAACCGTAGCGGCCTCCGAAACCGGTCTTACGAATCGACAAAACCGATCCAAAACCGAACTGGTACTGTAGCGAACTGGTTTGGAACCGAAACCGGTTTGGGGAAAAAAAAAAACGATTTGCTCACCTCTACCTATGAGATTGCTTAAAGTTTGACCTTTGTTGGGCCGAGCTAGGCAAACTCTAAAACACGGCCCAAACCAAAAATCAAGCCCGCCATAAAAGAAAACACACTCGGGCAGTTGGACATAAAAAAAAAAAAAATCCAAAACGAGCCTTTTGCTTATGCTTTTTTTTTTTTTTTTTTTTTTTTTTTTTTTTTTTTTTAAGAAAGTAACAATACCAAACATCAAGATGGAGATTAGGTATTCTTCTTTTGCATGCAATAGTCAAAAGGGAATACAATCCTTAGTCATGAATACATGCCAACCATGCCAGTTGCCACACATACAATCTATAAAAAAAATTATTTATAAAAATACTAATTCCCAACTTGTGGTGCACAATGCACAATACACCCAGCATTTACCAAACTCCAAACAAAAGAATAATGATACAGTGCTTCCTTGATTTGATTCAACGAGGAGAGAGCAACATCTAAAGAAACATCAGATCAGATGCTATCTTGAACGGCTCTTACACTGTTTTTTCCCTTTTTTTTACTACTTTACGCCAATAACTTCAAACTATTTCTATAACCAAGTTTGCCCTAGATGACTAGATGAGCGGCTCTTGTATATATCCCTTTAAAGTAATGGTAGCCTGCTTTTAAATTTTAAATTTTAAAGCCTTAAAAGGCAAAATATAATTTAATAATTATAATTAATAAATTAATAAATTAATATATTGGTGTATTTTGTGTATTTTTTTTAAATGTTATCATACAAAAAAAAGTTAAGTCCATTAAAAAATGTGTGGAAAATAAAAGAGGAAAATACTACACAGTCTTTTCATCTCCACTTAAGCCGTTTCAGGGTAATGGCTATAGGTTAGATGCTTTATCACTTGGAGGGTATGTAGTCTCTAGGTTGAAGTTAGTGTACAAAGACTATATTTTGAGCTGCATGATAAAGATTAAAAATTGATAGGTATGCATCATTTTTGAACTTAGTCATGATGTTTTGACCAGAAAAATACTAAACATAACAATTAAAAACATAAAAAATGTTTTTTAGGCTTAAACTTAAAACACCATACAAAGAAAGTTAAGCAATGCGTTTTAAGTGTTAAGTAGTGTGTATTAGCTGTGTTTTAAATTCCATGACTACAATACACTGTATTGTTTTTTAAATTGTTGTGTGTAGTGTTTTTCTACAAAAAAAAAAAAAAAAAAAAAAAAAAAAAAAAAAAAAAAAACCCCAAAACATCATTTCTAAGTTTAAAACATGAAGTTGTTACACTATGAGAGCATTCACATCCCTTCCATCAAACCTTTCCTCATATCTAAAATTTAAAAATACATACTAAAAACATCCTACATCCCCTTCACCATTTTATACCCCATCTTTATATTATGAAAAAACCATCTTCTAGCTTTTTATATATAAAAAGCTACTATTCACTCCCATCAAATTATTGTTAGTGTATTTTAACGAGGAATATTATAAAATAAGTGTTTGTGAGTAACATAAAGGTAAATATGGTGGAGGGGATGTGGAAGGTTTTTTAAAATGAGAGATAAATTTTGAAAAGTATGATTTTTTGTTATATTATAGAGTATAAAATGGTGGAGGGGATGTGAATGCTCTGATAATGGTTTATTTTAGCTGAAATTGCACCTGGAGAAAATATTGGTATCCATACGTTTAATATACGAATTAATTACATACCATCAGAAAAGAAAATTATGTTCAAATTTCAAGGGAGACAATTTTCCATTGTTAGTATGTTTCACGATGACAATATACAAGAGACAAGGACAATAGTTATCAAAAGGTTGTATGTATTTGAAATACTCAGTTTTCACTCATGATCAATTGTACGTGGCATATTCAATAATAAAAAGAAAAATCAAACTTAAGTTACTAATATTTGTCAGAGATGCCAATTTAACAAAAAAACAAAACAAATGTTATTTACAAATAGATATTTACAAATTTAATAATTATTTGTATATTTTTCTTACTTCTAATAAAATTTATGTACCTTAGTTCTTTAAATTTACATGAATCCTAATTACTTATACCTTTAAAGTTTGTACAATTTTATTTCTTACACCCGTGTGTCATACGAAAAAAACAAGTAAAAACCAAATGAAAATGAAAAAAATAATAATAAGGCAAAATTGACCATAACCTTATCATCACCCAAAAAGTCGTTTGGAAGCAGTTATATTCTTAAATGGTGGATTAGATTTAGTCGCATTTGTTGGGTTGTGACGAGACGAGGGTTGACGGGGTCGATCTCCTTGCATATTTTGGTCAATACATAAAAACATCTCTCTTTCTCTCCTTACATAATTCTGCCATTTTTTTTTAATCAAACTATTGCAGATATCAATCAAGAAAGTTATCAATAAGAATGGAAGGCGTGATAGGATTATTGAAGTTGCGAGTGAAGAAAGGGATCAACCTTGCTGTTCGCGACACCAAATCCAGCGATCCGTATCTTGTCGCAACCTTGGATAGCCAGGTCTCTTATCGTTTTCATAATTTCAACAGGTCAAGTTTTTATTGTTAATTTACGTGGTCAATATGGATATGGTTTTTCTTTTGCATATTTATGTTTGCAAGAGCGGAACCAAGGGGGGCAAAAGAATTCATTGAATTTTCGTGGTCAATATGGATATGGTTTTTCTCGTTAAGTTAACTCGGGAACACAGCGTAACACGTTCTATTAGGAAAAAATGAGTTTAACCCATTAGTCAGGGGCGGTGGATAGTTGGGGGCTAGGGGTGCCCCGACCCCTGCCATATTTTTTTGCTTCGTAGTGTAATTTTACATGTTTTCATTCGAAAATTTTATACGTCTTAAAATCGAGCCCAACCAACGTGAGATTGTATTATACATGTAGGGTTTTGTTTAGGGGCAGCCTAGCTTGAAGCTAGGTGCCGTGTCTGTTGCTACTCAACTTCGCGCGCGTAGTGGAAAATTAGTGGAAAATTTGTTTTTTTTACGATATTTGAAAAACGTTACTACTAAAATGAAAAAAAAATGAAAAACGTTATTACTGAAATTAATTTCTAGATCCGTCACTGGTTTTGTTTAAGAATAAGTGGATAACAACTAGGGGTGCAAACGAGCCGAGCCGAGCCCGAGCTCGACCAGGCTCGAACTCGAGCTCGATTAAGTTATAAGAGCTCGAGCTCGAGCTCGGCTCGATTCGAGCTTTGTTTTCAAAGCTCGAGCTCGACTCGTTTGTAATTTATCAAGTTCGAGCTCGGCTCGGGCTCGACTCGTTTAGTATTTCTTAGTTAATATGTTAAATAAAAATAATATAAATAATAGTTCATTTAGGTTCGTGAGCTCGATAAGTGAAGCTCAAGCTCGAGGCTCGTTTACTAAACAACTTTAAATGAATGGTAAATATTATTAAATATTAAAAAAACTAATATTATACTAGGCTCGATAAGGCTCGACGAGCCTAACGAGCTTCACATGCCAAGCTCGAGCTCGAGCTCGATAAATAAACGAGCTTTGTTTTAGGCTCAAGCTCGGCTCGAGCTCGATAAAGCTCGGCTCGTTTCGAGCTTTTTGCCGAGCCGAGCTCGAGTAGCTCACGAGCTGCTCGGCTCGTTTGCACCTCTAATAACAACTATATATCTTTCTACATATTTTTTATTGTTGTCATCAACCGATTAATCCAAATTGAAAATCCAATTTTCAATCTGGGGCTAGCCCACTTGGTAGAGACACATGCTTCTTAGAGAGGTCCTAGATTCAATCTTAAGCAAAGAGGGTACGTAATTTAGAATGTTGGTGTAATGTAGAGTAGGAATGTAAGCATTGCCGTTCAAAAACAGAATGAAAATCCAATTAAAAGGGAATCCTTAATTTCCAACGGCTCTAATACGAACGGCGGCGTGTGTTAATTTGATATCATGCAGAAAACAAAGACAAAGGTTATCAAGGGGAACTGCAATCCTGTGTGGAATGATGAAGTGACTCTCACCATGAAGAATCCCAAAGCTCCAATACACATTGTAAGTACCCTCATCCTCAAAATAAGGCTCAATCCAAATTATAATCATATCGCGACTTTTAGTTATAAAAAAAGTTACTAAAAATTGTATATTAGAGTTAAGCCCGTTAAGGTTACATATCATGGTAATAAAATTTTGTTTGTTGTGGTTTAGGCCGTGTATGATAAAGATAGGTTTAGTAACGACGACAGCATGGGGGTAGCGGAAGTAGATGTAAAGCCATACATGGAATGCCTTAGAATGAAGTTGGACATGAACAACATCCCAAATGGTACTAAACTGGACCGCGTTCATCCTAGTAAGCACAACTGCCTAGTTGAGGAGAGCGCAATCGTTTGGGAGAATGGGAAAGTTGTACAAGACATGATCCTTAGATTGAAAGACGTTGAATGCGGTGAAGTTGTAATCCAGATAGAATTGGTTCCTCTTCCTGGTCGTAAATTAAATGTCTAGATGCATGTATAACCTTTATCCTTATTGTTGGATTGTTATGTTTACTTACGTCCCACCCAATGTTTTCCTAACAGTCCATTGCCGATCGCGGCTGGGCATCGGAGAATTAACACCGGACCGCACTGTTCAAATGGTTTCGTCCAAATGGTTCATAATAATACACAAACACCAGTGTCAAAATATATTTATTGGGCTTTTGCCATGATCCTTATATGTAAGCCTTTTATTTGTGCTATATGTTGATAGTTATGGCAAGCTGGACATTGGCGATCTGCTGGACACAAGTCACAACTCACAAGTGTTAACAATTTGGGTTTGGCCCAACCACTAAGCCCAAAATCTATAAATTGCGTGAGTGAGAGACAGTATTCAAAATTACCAAAATTTGATTTTTTTTATGTATGCATTTATTCTACTAAAATTTGTATTGGTTGTATTTTTAGTTTCTATTTTCACTTTTATTTTTTTAACAAGCTCACTTTTCGAATACGTATGATGATCAGGGTCAATCTTGAAATTAACTAGTTTTTTATCCGTCGCACATTGCGCCAGCGCGCGGCGGGATCAAAACGTAGACTAACTTGATTTATACCATCAAATTAAAATGTATAATATGTGACCCGAGTCATACATATTAAACGTACAAAATAAAGCATGAAAACAAATAACAAATTTACATCAAATCATAGACGAATTTAAAATATACGAAAAGTATACCAAATTTACGTCGTAAGAACAGAGAAGCATAACACATCAAGCAAATATCACATAATTTGGTGCCAAATGAAACATAGAAAGAAACAAAAAACGACAAAAATGTTAAGTAAATTCTTTGAATACACATTCAGTTGATGGATAGAAATTACAAAAATTGGAGTGAATGAAACAAAATAGGAAACTAAAATAATGAAACTGTGAAGTAAATGTTATGAATACACAACAAAATCAACATATAAACATTCACCATCAATTCAATATATTTGGATTGTGTTGATACCACCAAACCTCCAAGGAGTCCAAGCACAAAAGAGGGGAAAAAGCATAATGTAAATATAGTGGGTTAACAAACAATCACCCACATTAGGTTTTAAAATTATAAAGAATTCTACCAAAGTTCAATCTTGATATTAGTTCTGCCAAAATTCTTTGGGGTGCATTTAAGAATTATAAAGAATTCTACCAAAGATTTCTATCACTGCCCAACTCTTGTGTCCGTCCTAAGCATTTAAAATTTGGAAAAATTACAAAAACCGTCCTTTATGTTTACAGCGTTTTTCAGTAGATGCCCTTTAACTTCAAAATTGACGAGAATCGTCCTTTATGTTGTAAAATCGTGCAGGTCTAGTCCTTTAGGCCTAACCTGGTTAAATTTTTCAGTTAAGTTTGGTTATATAAGGATGGTTTAGTCTTTTTACCTCTCTTTCTTACACATCTTTCTTCTCTCTCTCTCTCTTTCTCTCTCTGCCTGTTCTCCACCTCCACCACCACCACCACGAGCTAACATCACCGACCACCACCAACTCCACAGTCCCATCTTATTTCCCCATCCACTTTCTTCATTCTCTGACTACCCATCACTTGTCACGACACAACCACCACCATAGTCCACAGTCTCATCTTTATGATTAAAACATCAAATTAATAACTTCTTATGAAAGCCATACTCATCATTGCAACAGTTCATCTCCTTGACTCATCATATACACACGCATACTCATTAGCAGCTGTAGCCATTCTGACGCATACCTGACCTGAATCCCCAGCTTCCGGTTAACTGACAACGACTTGAAGAAGGTAATGGGTGGTTTGGTAGGAGTGGTAGCTGTGAGTCCAAAACGTCAGCCGATTCCCACCTGTTTCACACCCAAATGATGACGATTGTACCAGATTTGGGGTGTTTGTAATAGATTCATGTGAGCCGCCATGGTTAGGGTTCACACTCGAGTCTGGAATAGGATCAATAAACGAAGGGTTCCCTTTTTTCTACCACAATCAATGGTGGAGAGGCCGAATTTGAGTGTGGATCAGGTGGGAGAAGAGGTATTAGAGGAGGTGCTGGTGGTGGTAGTGGCAGGTGACGGTGGTGGTGGTGGTGGTTGCAGGAGGTGGAGGTGATGACAGGTGGTGCTGGTTGGGAGGGTGAAAATTGGGGGAAATAAATTCAGAAGTAAAAGGACATTTATGCCCTCACGTGGGATGCACGTGACCAAACTTAACGTTAAAAATTAATCAGGTTAGGCCTAAAGGACGAGACCTGCACAATTTTACAACATAAAGGACGATTCTCGTCAATTTTGAAGTTAAAGGACATCCACTGAAAAACGCTATAAACATAAAGGACGATTTCTGTAATTTTTCTTAAAATTTTCATTAACCAAAATTTCTATTGATAAGTGTATTTTCTGTTATTTCATGTTTTACTTAAATTCCAATTTTTTTCGTGGTCACTATTTTATTGATTAATAAATATAATAATAAAAAAAACTAAGCATTATTCTTCATCTAATGCTATTTACTATTTAGTGACGGTATGAACAGGTATTTACTGGTATAGGGATAGACTTTGAATGACTGGTTGATATCAACGTGTGTTGACTAATATATTGCAAGATTGATTTATGATAAAATGATGATGACGAAAATAGATATGCTATAAAGGATGTTGTGACACCCGGCATATTCAGGTTAATACTTTTCATACTTTACATACATACGTTTCATACTTTGCATGCATACGAGTCTATCTCAACGAAAACATTGAAAATAACTACTTAATATCATACTTGACCGGGTCGGTTGAGTCGTGTCGATGATTCGGGAATCATCGGGAGTCGTTACAATGGTCCGAGGGATCATTGGGTGTCGGTCCATAACCAAGGGTACAAGGATTGGCGATTCGTAGAATCGCCGGGTTGTTGCGCACAAGCAAGTCTTGAGTCCCGGGAATTGTTGATCAGAAGGGAACGTGTTAGTTATCATGCATTACATACTTATAATCATTATATGACTTGTCGGTATTTGAAAACGTGCTTATATATGTTAAAATAGTGTTTAACGCGCCAAAAACCCAAAATAACATGCTGAGGACGAGTAGGGGAGGTATCAAGCGATTAGGGCATGCAATTAGCCCTACGCGCCTATAAAGTGGCGATTACAAACATGCGATTAGGCCCTACTCGCATGTAAACTGGCGAGTAGGAGCCCTAATCGCTAGCTGCAGAAGCCTGCTCGCTTGTTCTGCATGTGACGACTAAAAATGCCTATAAATACCACCCTTATGTTTTAAAACATCATTTATGAAACCCTAATACACCCCAAAGCCACCCCACACCTTATTCAACCTCTGAACCACGTTTTTTATCAAGAAATCACATTTCCAAGCTTTACACTTCATAATCTCACAATTTCAAGGTGTGTTCTTCATCCCAAACCTTTGTAATAACATTGTTTTGCTCCCTAAAGGTCCAGACCTAGTTTCTAAACATTTGTGTCTTTAAAAACTCATTAAAATCAGTTTCTAAACAAACCCAAACCTCTATGCCTGTTATATGTGATGTATTCATGGAAGATAGGATTTTTATCATCTAAACATGGTTGTTCTTGTGTTATTGATATGTTTTTGATCTAAATGAGTTGATATGATGTTAACCTAGGAGTTTGAAGGTTCATAGATGTGTAATATTGATATTAGGCGTTTTGACCCGTTTAAATGATTATGAAGGATTGATGATGATATGTTATGTTTTGTCGATTGTTTGAGGTTAGGGTTTAATCTAGGATGATGATAGAACAGTAGGATAATGTCGGACAACGTCATTATGTGATGAAATCTGGATATATGCCATTTAGGGTAAGTTTTGCATGATGATGTGATGTTTACATGATAATTATGTTATTTTGGGAAAACACATGCATTCGGGACGGCTATGATGATAATAAATTAGGGGTTTTTGCTTGAAATAGTTGGATTAATGTTTTGGGTTTGATATTGGGTGTTTCCACATGTTTCGGATCTGATTTGGAGGGTTAAACGCGCAAAAAGGCGGCACAGTGCAGTAGGGGCGAATAGGGAGTTCTAATCGCCTATATTAAGGGCGATTAGCCCCCAATCGCATGAACAATAGGCGATTGGGAGCCCAATCGCCAGTATGTCTGGCAATTACAACTCTATTCGCCATTTTGACTTTCCTAATCACCAGTTGACTTTTCCTAATTGCATGTTTGATTCCTAATCGTGTGTACTACTGCTATATATATATATTTTAACATCCCGAAACACGGATTGACACCCAGGAACACGTTAGGAACCCCGTGACATGTCCAATGACTAGTAACACGTGCTCGGACTCGTTTGCGCATTAATTGAGCGTTATGCTAGACTTAGTGAATTTTCGCGCATGCTAAGTGTTTAATTGCATATGTTGCATGATATCTTGCTTTCGGCTAACACGTGGGATGTCGGGTCACCAATGGGATGTCGGGTCTTGTCTGGTGTGGTCGGTTAAACGTTTAAACATCATTTCAAATGTACACGGTTATGGTCTGGACTGTTGGGGACTAATCAACCTACGGGTTGTTAGTCTAACACCTTATACGCTCGTCATGATAGGCCACCGGTATTTGGTGCCGTCTATTGAGCGGGTTTACTTATCTTAGATGGGAAGTAGTATCAGGGAGGTTTCACGGCCCCACTTTAAGTCTTTACATTTTGGGGGAGACACATGCTTTATACATATTTCATAAATTATCATGTTATACTAGTGTTAAAATTCATTTGTGCTATACAATACGTAAAGTCCCGGGGAAACCATAAATATGCTGGATAGCATAGCGGGGGAAATGTGGATAGATCTATTGGGACTGACAGACCCCACCCGTCGGTTGGGAGCCGGGCGGGTGCATATCGTTTCGGGCAAAATCATATATCGTTGTCCGTAATGGTTTCCGGTCGTAGTAGTATTATTCATGCGTCTAGCTAACGCTATCAATTCCGACATAGTGATAACATGATGGCTTTCATTACTTAAACATTTAACATAAAACCTGTGAACTCACCGGCATTATTTGCTGACGTTTTTAGCATGTTTGTCTCAGGTCGTTGAGGTAGCAGCATTTCATAGGCGCACGGAGTCTCACGGCGTCTAGGATTCATTTGCATCTTATTTAGCATTTTCAGACTTTTATACTTTTACTTTCGTGTTGTAATAAAGTTTTACGCTTCCGCAGTGATGGATCATTTATGAAAACTTAATGGTTTGCTTATGTCGTTTTTACGTATCATATAGTGTCGTTTATTGTGATCGTTGACTTAGATTCTGGTTTGTCACGCTCCTCGCGGTAAAACCCCGCACGTGAAATTTGAGGGTGTGCAGATGTGAAATAGTTTAAACATATCAATGATTAATAGGGGGCACGTATTTAAAACTTATATATTGAAAGATACAACATGGAAGCTAAACACCCATAATTCGGTCCCATCAAAAATAGTTGTTTCACCTAGAAGAGTATTTTAATTCAAATGTCTATGCCACTCGTACTGTAGTATAATAATACCATGCTTGCGTTTAGGCACTATGATTGAGTAGTCAATGAAAGTGACTAACTTTGGATGTGTAACACATGATTCACGTTAAACTATCACACAAATTACTTTAATTGTTAAGCTAATTAATTGTGTTTGATTAAAATGGCTCTACATAATACATAACTAGTAGGTTTACCCGCGCGTTGCAGAGGGATTAAAAAAAGCTTGTAATACATAAAAAAACGTAAAAATGCAGATCCAGTCCTACACCCAGTGTTGTTTTTCAAATACTTGTTTTTCAAATAAAGCGTTCAGAAACAAAAATGCAGCTGCTCATGATACTTTCTTTGTTGATGATGCTCTAACTCAGATAAAGAGGTTGTAGGTTGCAATAATAAACCACAACATATGTAATATGTTTATATTACCCATGTAACATTACCACTTGAAGTGTTTGTCCATTTTTTATAGAAATTGTAATTCAAATATGTTGTTTCTACGAGTAAACATGCTCGAGCTATGCTACATATATAGCAAAGAACATCAACAAAATCAACATAGCCCGAGTATTAGTCAAAACGATTCATTAAAAACGAAAAAGAAAAAATTTGCACAACTTTTACCCTATTTGACCTATTTGGAAAGATAACATTACTCATATCAACACATTAATTTAAAAACACACTTTTGAGTGAGTTTTACTCTATTTGACACGTTTGAGAAGATAAAGATTACCCATAGCGACCCTGTAGATGAATATTACCCAAATTGACTCGTCTATAGGTAAAAGAAACATTACCCAATTCGACCTGCTTATAAGTAAAATGAACATTATCCAAATCAACCGGTTAGAAGAACACTTTGAGCGACTTTACCCAACAATGCCCGACTTCAAAAGTCAAAATATGTACATTGGACACGTTTATGAGACTAAGAGCAATTGTAAAATATGGATATTATGTGGTTAAATTTATGCTACCTAATAACATAAGTTTTGACCAAATAAAAAAAAAACTAATTGGTTGTTGTCTCTTAAAAGTAAAAACTTACCACAACATGATATTTGTTCATCTGTTAACATAGTAAATAAGTAGTATATGCTTATGAGTTTTGACATTTGACTTTTAAAATCATATATAGATTGCATATATATAGTAAAATTACCCACGCTATGTCGTCGTGTTATTTTACGCGCACACACACAAATACAATGGGTTGAGAAAGTAGCAAAACTCTACCAAACAAATGTCTAGAAGAAACGGTGTCTACATATATGAAAGGCATATTAATAGTGAACTCGCAACACATCGATTCTATATATATTGAAAAAAAGCATATTACCCTTATGAATAAACAGTAAAGAATAATGATATACATAAAATGGGTTGTTCTAGGCAACTCATATTTCAACATTCCTACTTTTAAATTCAACAAATGTTTGTAAATTTGACTATGAACTCACCAAAATTCCACAACCCCAAAACAATATAAAAAATTCACATTACGAGTTGTGATTATGTACGACAAATAATGAGAAAACAAGTAAATTACTAAATTCACGTATATACGAACACATGATTCGTTTACAAACTTCAATGACAAATTTATAATTCTGTAATCCAAGAGATAAATACAAAAAAATAAATATGAATAATAATTGATTAATATCAAAAGAAGGAAAATGAAAGACCTAACAAATCAACAGAACATAGAAAAATTCAACATTCATAAACTATAAAACAAGTAGGTTTATAAATTCACCAATATACGAATACATGACTAATTTATAAACTCATTCACAAATTTTTAAAGAGATAAACACAAAAAACAAGAACAACAACAATCAATTTAAACTAAAAGAAGGAGAATGAAGAACTAACACTAAACCAAGACCCGACAATCGACGAAGCAAAACAACAAAAGGGTGTGCGGCGATGGTGGCTTTCGAACGACAATTTTGATTGGGATTTAAAATAGCATTGTTGATTCATGATTTGTAGAGTAGAATTTTTCTTTGCATCTTCCTAGAATGAATGCTTGGAATGAGTTGCATTTTGTTTGATGTTTGAATTTAATGTGTGAAAATAAATTGGGGGGACGTTTAAGAATATGAAAGGACAAGGAGAGAACTTGAAGGGATGAGAGGGGTATGAAGGGAATGGATTTTTAAGTTTCAACTAAAAATCAAAGATAAAATTACATTGCTACCCTTTCAAGTGTCTTAATTGTACAAAAAGTTCCAATTATACCCTCATTATATAAGCTTGATTCACTTGTACATGTTGTTGTAATAGTTGGATGGTGTACAAAATTACTATGTTGGCCATCACTCCTCCTTAATAAGACTAGCAGGAACCCGCGCGTTGCGGCGGGGTTGCACGATGTTTGTCTATACATGATTGGTATATGTTTAGCTTTAAAACTTGGGCATGTAATTTTAAGTCTTGTTTTATGAGCAAAAAGAAATAACCATAGGGGATATAATTATATGATGATGATATATTATTATTATTATTATTACTATTACTACTACTAATATTACTACTATTATTATTACAATTATTACTAAAATAGTGTTTGACCTATTATAACTTTATTACGTGTAACTTAAGCTCAAATACATGAATGATATTGAATAATTCCTAGTATTCAGACAAACAATATTCTAATTATTTAGATAGGGGATATTTTTTTATTTTTTATTTTGAATGAACTTTGAAAATAGTTTAACAAATAAAAATACGGTAAGACAATTGATATGAGTTTGAAAATTATATATATTAGCTTTTAATAGTGTAATTGATATGATTAAAACAATTGTGTTTTTATGCATCCAAAAATAGCAAAACGAAAGTACAAACCTCAAATGTTGTTATTAACTACATATGAAATGCAGGCATCATGTCGTAGGAACTTCTCATTGGATGTTGTTCTAACGGATGCATTCGGGCACTCGGCAAACAAAGAAATGGAGGTTTTTAATCCAAACCGACACTTCCATCATATTCTTGTATTGTAATTCGTAACCATATAAAGTATCAGTAGATATAAAAAAAAATTTTAACTTGTAGAATAAATTAAATTACACTATAAACTTGAAATTAGGTTGAAAGTTGGGCATTTTATAGAGTATCCCATTTAGTGGAGCAAGGTTACTTACTGATGCCACAAATATACAATTTTTCTTGATTGTGCTATTAGTTTAAATCATTAGATTTATTTAATGATTCTTTTTCCATTTAATTTTCAAAGGTCCAAAGTAATTTAATAAATCTAATGATTTAAACTAATAGCACAATCAAGAAAAATTGTATATTTGTGGCATCAGTAAGTAACCTTGCTCCACTAAATGGGATACTCTATAAAATGCCCAACTTTCAACCTAATTTCAAGTTTATAGTGTAATTTAATTTATTCTACAAGTTTAAATTTTTTTTTATATCTACTGATACTTTATATGGTTACGAATTACAATACAAGAATATGATGGAAGTGTCGGTTTGGATTAAAAACCTCCATTTCTTTGTTTGCCGAGTGCCCGAATGCATCCGTTAGAACAACATCCAATGAGAAGTTCCTACGACATGATGCCTGCATTTCATATGTAGTTTTACTCTATTTGACACGTTTGAGAAGATAAAGATTACCCATAGCGACCCTGTAGATGAATATTACCCAAATTGACTCGTCTATAGGTAAAAGAAACATTACCCAATTCGACCTGCTTATAAGTAAAATGAACATTATCCAAATCAACCGGTTAGAAGAACACTTTGAGCGACTTTACCCAACAATGCCCGACTTCAAAAGTCAAAATATGTACATTGGACACGTTTATGAGACTAAGAGCAATTGTAAAATATGGATATTATGTGGTTAAATTTATGCTACCTAATAACATAAGTTTTGACCAAATAAAAAAAAAAACTAATTGGTCGTTGTCTCTTAAAAGTAAAAACTTACCACAACATGATATTTGTTCATCTGTTAACATAGTAAATAAGTAGTATATGCTTATGAGTTTTGACATTTGACTTTTAAAATCATATATAGATTGCATATATATAGTAAAATTACCCACGCTATGTCGTCGTGTTATTTTACGCGCACACACACAAATACAATGGGTTGAGAAAGTAGCAAAACTCTACCAAACAAATGTCTAGAAGAAACGGTGTCTACATATATGAAAGGCATATTAATAGTGAACTCGCAACACATCGATTCTATATATATTGAAAAAAAGCATATTACCCTTATGAATAAACAGTAAAGAATAATGATATACATAAAATGGGTTGTTCTAGGCAACTCATATTTCAACATTCCTACTTTTAAATTCAACAAATGTTTGTAAATTTGACTATGAACTCACCAAAATTCCACAACCCCAAAACAATATAAAAAATTCACATTACGAGTTGTGATTATGTACGACAAATAATGAGAAAACAAGTAAATTACTAAATTCACGTATATACGAACACATGATTCGTTTACAAACTTCAATGACAAATTTATAATTCTGTAATCCAAGAGATAAATACAAAAAAATAAATATGAATAATAATTGATTAATATCAAAAGAAGGAAAATGAAAGACCTAACAAATCAACAGAACATAGAAAAATTCAACATTCATAAACTATAAAACAAGTAGGTTTATAAATTCACCAATATACGAATACATGACTAATTTATAAACTCATTCACAAATTTTTAAAGAGATAAACACAAAAAACAAGAACAACAACAATCAATTTAAACTAAAAGAAGGAGAATGAAGAACTAACACTAAACCAAGACCCGACAATCGACGAAGCAAAACAACAAAAGGGTGTGCGGCGATGGTGGCTTTCGAACGACAATTTTGATTGGGATTTAAAATAGCATTGTTGATTCATGATTTGTAGAGTAGAATTTTTCTTTGCATCTTCCTAGAATGAATGCTTGGAATGAGTTGCATTTTGTTTGATGTTTGAATTTAATGTGTGAAAATAAATTGGGGGGACGTTTAAGAATATGAAAGGACAAGGAGAGAACTTGAAGGGATGAGAGGGGTATGAAGGGAATGGATTTTTAAGTTTCAACTAAAAATCAAAGATAAAATTACATTGCTACCCTTTCAAGTGTCTTAATTGTACAAAAAGTTCCAATTATACCCTCATTATATAAGCTTGATTCACTTGTACATGTTGTTGTAATAGTTGGATGGTGTACAAAATTACTATGTTGGCCATCACTCCTCCTTAATAAGACTAGCAGGAACCCGCGCGTTGCGGCGGGGTTGCACGATGTTTGTCTATACATGATTGGTATATGTTTAGCTTTAAAACTTGGGCATGTAATTTTAAGTCTTGTTTTATGAGCAAAAAGAAATAACCATAGGGGATATAATTATATGATGATGATATATTATTATTATTATTATTACTATTACTACTACTAATATTACTACTATTATTATTACAATTATTACTAAAATAGTGTTTGACCTATTATAACTTTATTACGTGTAACTTAACCTCAAATACATGAATGATATTGAATAATTCCTAGTATTCAGACAAACAATATTCTAATTATTTAGATAGGGGATATTTTTTTATTTTTTATTTTGAATGAACTTTGAAAATAGTTTAACAAATAAAAATACGGTAAGACAATTGATATGAGTTTGAAAATTATATATATTAGCTTTTAATAGTGTAATTGATATGATTAAAACAATTGTGTTTTTATGCATCCAAAAATAGCAAAACGAAAGTACAAACCTCAAATGTTGTTATTAACTACATATGAAATGCAGGCATCATGTCGTAGGAACTTCTCATTGGATGTTGTTCTAACGGATGCATTCGGGCACTCGGCAAACAAAGAAATGGAGGTTTTTAATCCAAACCGACACTTCCATCATATTCTTGTATTGTAATTCGTAACCATATAAAGTATCAGTAGATATAAAAAAAAATTTAAACTTGTAGAATAAATTAAATTACACTATAAACTTGAAATTAGGTTGAAAGTTGGGCATTTTATAGAGTATCCCATTTAGTGGAGCAAGGTTACTTACTGATGCCACAAATATACAATTTTTCTTGATTGTGCTATTAGTTTAAATCATTAGATTTATTTAATGATTCTTTTTCCATTTAATTTTCAAAGGTCCAAAGTAATTTAATAAATCTAATGATTTAAACTAATAGCACAATCAAGAAAAATTGTATATTTGTGGCATCAGTAAGTAACCTTGCTCCACTAAATGGGATACTCTATAAAATGCCCAACTTTCAACCTAATTTCAAGTTTATAGTGTAATTTAATTTATTTAAATTTTTTTTTATATCTACTGATACTTTATATGGTTACGAATTACAATACAAGAATATGATGGAAGTGTCGGTTTGGATTAAAAACCTCCATTTCTTTGTTTGCCGAGTGCCCGAATGCATCCGTTAGAACAACATCCAATGAGAAGTTTCTACGACATGATGCCTGCATTTCATATGTAGTTTTACTCTATTTGACACGTTTGAGAAGATAAAGATTACCCATAGCGACCCTGTAGATGAATATTACCCAAATTGACTCGTCTATAGGTAAAAGAAACATTACCCAATTCGACCTGCTTATAAGTAAAATGAACATTATCCAAATCAACCGGTTAGAAGAACACTTTGAGCGACTTTACCCAACAATGCCCGACTTCAAAAGTCAAAATATGTACATTGGACACGTTTATGAGACTAAGAGCAATTGTAAAATATGGATATTATGTGGTTAAATTTATGCTACCTAATAACATAAGTTTTGACCAAATAAAAAAAAAACTAATTGGTCGTTGTCTCTTAAAAGTAAAAACTTACCACAACATGATATTTGTTCATCTGTTAACATAGTAAATAAGTAGTATATGCTTATGAGTTTTGACATTTGACTTTTAAAATCATATATAGATTGCATATATATAGTAAAATTACCCACGCTATGTCGTCGTGTTATTTTACGCGCACACACACAAATACAATGGGTTGAGAAAGTAGCAAAACTCTACCAAACAAATGTCTAGAAGAAACGGTGTCTACATATATGAAAGGCATATTAATAGTGAACTCGCAACACATCGATTCTATATATATTGAAAAAAAGCATATTACCCTTATGAATAAACAGTAAAGAATAATGATATACATAAAATGGGTTGTTCTAGGCAACTCATATTTCAACATTCCTACTTTTAAATTCAACAAATGTTTGTAAATTTGACTATGAACTCACCAAAATTCCACAACCCCAAAACAATATAAAAAATTCACATTACGAGTTGTGATTATGTACGACAAATAATGAGAAAACAAGTAAATTACTAAATTCACGTATATACGAACACATGATTCGTTTACAAACTTCAATGACAAATTTATAATTCTGTAATCCAAGAGATAAATACAAAAAAATAAATATGAATAATAATTGATTAATATCAAAAGAAGGAAAATGAAAGACCTAACAAATCAACAGAACATAGAAAAATTCAACATTCATAAACTATAAAACAAGTAGGTTTATAAATTCACCAATATACGAATACATGACTAATTTATAAACTCATTCACAAATTTTTAAAGAGATAAACACAAAAAACAAGAACAACAACAATCAATTTAAACTAAAAGAAGGAGAATGAAGAACTAACACTAAACCAAGACCCGACAATCGACGAAGCAAAACAACAAAAGGGTGTGCGGCGATGGTGGCTTTCGAACGACAATTTTGATTGGGATTTAAAATAGCATTGTTGATTCATGATTTGTAGAGTAGAATTTTTCTTTGCATCTTCCTAGAATGAATGCTTGGAATGAGTTGCATTTTGTTTGATGTTTGAATTTAATGTGTGAAAATAAATTGGGGGGACGTTTAAGAATATGAAAGGACAAGGAGAGAACTTGAAGGGATGAGAGGGGTATGAAGGGAATGGATTTTTAAGTTTCAACTAAAAATCAAAGATAAAATTACATTGCTACCCTTTCAAGTGTCTTAATTGTACAAAAAGTTCCAATTATACCCTCATTATATAAGCTTGATTCACTTGTACATGTTGTTGTAATAGTTGGATGGTGTACAAAATTACTATGTTGGCCATCACTCCTCCTTAATAAGACTAGCAGGAACCCGCGCGTTGCGGCGGGGTTGCACGATGTTTGTCTATACATGATTGGTATATGTTTAGCTTTAAAACTTGGGCATGTAATTTTAAGTCTTGTTTTATGAGCAAAAAGAAATAACCATAGGGGATATAATTATATGATGATGATATATTATTATTATTATTATTACTATTACTACTACTAATATTACTACTATTATTATTACAATTATTACTAAAATAGTGTTTGACCTATTATAACTTTATTACGTGTAACTTAACCTCAAATACATGAATGATATTGAATAATTCCTAGTATTCAGACAAACAATATTCTAATTATTTAGATAGGGGATATTTTTTTATTTTTTATTTTGAATGAACTTTGAAAATAGTTTAACAAATAAAAATACGGTAAGACAATTGATATGAGTTTGAAAATTATATATATTAGCTTTTAATAGTGTAATTGATATGATTAAAACAATTGTGTTTTTATGCATCCAAAAATAGCAAAACGAAAGTACAAACCTCAAATGTTGTTATTAACTACATATGAAATGCAGGCATCATGTCGTAGGAACTTCTCATTGGATGTTGTTCTAACGGATGCATTCGGGCACTCGGCAAACAAAGAAATGGAGGTTTTTAATCCAAACCGACACTTCCATCATATTCTTGTATTGTAATTCGTAACCATATAAAGTATCAGTAGATATAAAAAAAAATTTAAACTTGTAGAATAAATTAAATTACACTATAAACTTGAAATTAGGTTGAAAGTTGGGCATTTTATAGAGTATCCCATTTAGTGGAGCAAGGTTACTTACTGATGCCACAAATATACAATTTTTCTTGATTGTGCTATTAGTTTAAATCATTAGATTTATTTAATGATTCTTTTTCCATTTAATTTTCAAAGGTCCAAAGTAATTTAATAAATCTAATGATTTAAACTAATAGCACAATCAAGAAAAATTGTATATTTGTGGCATCAGTAAGTAACCTTGCTCCACTAAATGGGATACTCTATAAAATGCCCAACTTTCAACCTAATTTCAAGTTTATAGTGTAATTTAATTTATTCTACAAGTTTAAATTTTTTTTTTTATATCTACTGATACTTTATATGGTTACGAATTACAATACAAGAATATGATGGAAGTGTCGGTTTGGATTAAAAACCTCCATTTCTTTGTTTGCCGAGTGCCCGAATGCATCCGTTAGAACAACATCCAATGAGAAGTTCCTACGACATGATGCCTGCATTTCATATGTAGTTTTACTCTATTTGACACGTTTGAGAAGATAAAGATTACCCATAGCGACCCTGTAGATGAATATTACCCAAATTGACTCGTCTATAGGTAAAAGAAACATTACCCAATTCGACCTGCTTATAAGTAAAATGAACATTATCCAAATCAACCGGTTAGAAGAACACTTTGAGCGACTTTACCCAACAATGCCCGACTTCAAAAGTCAAAATATGTACATTGGACACGTTTATGAGACTAAGAGCAATTGTAAAATATGGATATTATGTGGTTAAATTTATGCTACCTAATAACATAAGTTTTGACCAAATAAAAAAAAAACTAATTGGTCGTTGTCTCTTAAAAGTAAAAACTTACCACAACATGATATTTGTTCATCTGTTAACATAGTAAATAAGTAGTATATGCTTATGAGTTTTGACATTTTACTTTTAAAATCATATATAGATTGCATATATATAGTAAAATTACCCACGCTATGTCGTCGTGTTATTTTACGCGCACACACACAAATACAATGGGTTGAGAAAGTAGCAAAACTCTACCAAACAAATGTCTAGAAGAAACGGTGTCTACATATATGAAAGGCATATTAATAGTGAACTCGCAACACATCGATTCTATATATATTGAAAAAAAGCATATTACCCTTATGAATAAACAGTAAAGAATAATGATATACATAAAATGGGTTGTTCTAGGCAACTCATATTTCAACATTCCTACTTTTAAATTCAACAAATGTTTGTAAATTTGACTATGAACTCACCAAAATTCCACAACCCCAAAACAATATAAAAAATTCACATTACGAGTTGTGATTATGTACGACAAATAATGAGAAAACAAGTAAATTACTAAATTCACGTATATACGAACACATGATTCGTTTACAAACTTCAATGACAAATTTATAATTCTGTAATCCAAGAGATAAATACAAAAAAATAAATATGAATAATAATTGATTAATATCAAAAGAAGGAAAATGAAAGACCTAACAAATCAACAGAACATAGAAAAATTCAACATTCATAAACTATAAAACAAGTAGGTTTATAAATTCACCAATATACGAATACATGACTAATTTATAAACTCATTCACAAATTTTTAAAGAGATAAACACAAAAAACAAGAACAACAACAATCAATTTAAACTAAAAGAAGGAGAATGAAGAACTAACACTAAACCAAGACCCGACAATCGACGAAGCAAAACAACAAAAGGGTGTGCGGCGATGGTGGCTTTCGAACGACAATTTTGATTGGGATTTAAAATAGCATTGTTGATTCATGATTTGTAGAGTAGAATTTTTCTTTGCATCTTCCTAGAATGAATGCTTGGAATGAGTTGCATTTTGTTTGATGTTTGAATTTAATGTGTGAAAATAAATTGGGGGGACGTTTAAGAATATGAAAGGACAAGGAGAGAACTTGAAGGGATGAGAGGGGTATGAAGGGAATGGATTTTTAAGTTTCAACTAAAAATCAAAGATAAAATTACATTGCTACCCTTTCAAGTGTCTTAATTGTACAAAAAGTTCCAATTATACCCTCATTATATAAGCTTGATTCACTTGTACATGTTGTTGTAATAGTTGGATGGTGTACAAAATTACTATGTTGGCCATCACTCCTCCTTAATAAGACTAGCAGGAACCCGCGCGTTGCGGCGGGGTTGCACGATGTTTGTCTATACATGATTGGTATATGTTTAGCTTTAAAACTTGGGCATGTAATTTTAAGTCTTGTTTTATGAGCAAAAAGAAATAACCATAGGGGATATAATTATATGATGATGATATATTATTATTATTATTATTACTATTACTACTACTAATATTACTACTATTATTATTACAATTATTACTAAAATAGTGTTTGACCTATTATAACTTTATTACGTGTAATTTAAGCTCAAATACATGAATGATATTGAATAATTCCTAGTATTCAGACAAACAATATTCTAATTATTTAGATAGGGGATATTTTTTTATTTTTTATTTTGAATGAACTTTGAAAATAGTTTAACAAATAAAAATACGGTAAGACAATTGATATGAGTTTGAAAATTATATATATTAGCTTTTAATAGTGTAATTGATATGATTAAAACAATTGTGTTTTTATGCATCCAAAAATAGCAAAACGAAAGTACAAACCTTCATTGGTTAAAGTTGAAAGAGTGTCACATATACCTGAGATACAATCTGTCTGGCCGCTGGTATTTAAAATAGTTGATGTCCAATCTAGGAAGGGATACGTAGCAAGATTGTAAAAAGGGTATGATGGATCGTATAACCATTTAAGTTTAACATCATCAATGTTAAAAGAAGAAACATGGCAATAATAAGCTCTCTTGAAATTACTTTGGACCTTTGAAAATTAAATGGAAAAAGAATCATTAAATAAATCTAATGATTTAAACTAATAGCACAATCAAGAAAAATTGTATATTTGTGGCATCAGTAAGTAACCTTGCTCCACTAAATGGGATACTCTATAAAATGCCCAACTTTCAACCTAATTTCAAGTTTAGTGTAATTTAATTTATTCTACAAGTTTAAATTTTTTTTTATATCTACTGATACTTTATATGGTTACGAATTACAATACAAGAATATGATGGAAGTGTCGGTTTGGATTAAAAACCTCCATTTCTTTGTTTGCCGAGTGCCCGAATGCATCCGTTAGAACAACATCCAATGAGAAGTTCCTACGACATGATGCCTGCATTTCATATGTAGTTAATAACAACATTTGAGATACTAATGAAAAGAAAGAACTTTGATTTAACATAGCAAATATATGTAAAGCCTAGTAAGCTTTATGCACAACCTAAGAAGCTATATGCACAACCTAAAGAATCTAAAAAAACATAAAAATCAGTAAGAAACAAATCAAAAGTGGAAAAAAAATAGAAAGATGAGAAAATGGGTTGGTACCAAAAATGAAAAGGAAGCGCCGCTATAAACTGAAGATGACTCTCAACATCTCAACTCTAGAATATACTTGTTATTATGTAGAAGAACAGGTTTTCAAAGGGGAACATTGAATTGGGTTAAAAACCATTGGTAAGTAACTCATACAAGCATTGAATTTGGTGTTTCATTCACAATGGTGTGTATTAGAGATATATACTATTTGTAAAGAGACCTTTGGACTCCCGTCTTAAAATAGAGGTGATTTTACCATTTTGCCCGTCTAGAATATATTATATAGTAAATATAGATAATATAGATAAACTCAAACTCATGTATGTAAACTAAGGGGAGACGGAGTGCTACCAGAATTGGTCACGGGTACCCCACTACCAGCACGGTAACACCGCCGCCACCCATGCTGGTAGTGGTCCCGTAAACCAAACTCGGGTTGTAGTTACCGTGCTGATAACGGACGTGAAGCACAAACTTTCACACCTTTCACACAATTCAATGAATAAAAATGATTAAAAAATGTGTTTTGTTATAAAAACATAACCATCACCACCGTTCTTCTTGTTCCCAACAACCTCCACCGTTCTTCTTCACAATAAGGGATTTCACGGTGTGCGGTCAAATGATGTTGAAGAAAAATGGAGAAGAATCAGATGAAGAAGAAGATATTTTGGAGCATTTCTTTGACTTTGACCACCATCCTCACAAAAAATGGAGAAGAATTGTATGGAGAAGAAACACACTGTGTGAAAGATATTTTGGATTTTGGGAAAGATCATGACTTTTAACCACACCTACACATGTGAATGATATTTTGCCATGTGCCTGTGTATGCTAAACGTGGCAACAATGTAGCTACAACATGTATAGATTTAGTAAACGTGACAACAAAATAATAATATACCACTGTACAACAACTCAATGCATAGGGTATAAAAAGTAATGCACTACCAAGTTGCTAAATGTATTATATAATTATTATTATTATTATTACATGTGAAAATAATTGATTTTTGATAAATAGAGGTTATTAATACATTGCATAATAAGCATCTTTTATTAATCAAAATTTTTAATTAATTTTATTTAAAAATAGAAAAAAAAAACATTTCAGTGAAGTGAATCAGTGGAGGGCTGCCTTCAAAAAAGTGTTTCAGTGAAGGAAATCAGTGAAGTGATGTGGCGGTGCAGGCTTGGTAGAAATCAGTGAAGTGAAAACTACTTCAGTGGAGCGCCCCTTTCCCCCTAATATAATTGCTATTGATGTTTTTATTTATTGTTCATGATCTGGTTTTGTTATATACAAATTATCTCTTTATAGAAATCAACTTGTATATACGCCGCATATGAAATTCATAGACGTGTATAAATAACACACACTATGACATATAGTTTCAGGAAACATTTATATATTTTCGTTTACATTTTCAACAGATAAAAGGTGTAGAAATTTATACTTTCATACTAATTAAAAACGTCTAAATTTATATAACCCTACACCAGTGGCGGTCTGGCGGATCTAGAAAATAAAACAAGGGTAACATTTTGTAAAAATTATTTTAATTGTAACAAAAATTTTGTTTTAGGGGTAACATTTTATAAAATACCTTAAAAAATATTTTTTTTAGACTTCGCTAGGATAATCGAGGGGTAACAGACGTCCTCCTGGCTTGTAGCTATATCCGCCCCTGCTCTACACGTAGTGGTGTTTATAATCATTCATAAAAAAATGGAATACTATACATTTACTCACTTTTGTTGTTGAGGAAAGCAGGGATAAGACAAAATTATATAAAGTCTAAGTTATGGATTGAGTACTTCAAAATTTCTACTTTCACTCTTAATCATTTATATGAAAAGTTAACATGATTTTTGTCCTTTTCACTAACCACCATCCAAGACTTATGTATTGTCTCACTCTCTATGCCCAACCACTGTTGGGCGCCCGCACCAGCCACCACCTGCCGTCATCCACATCTCAAAACCCCCACTATCTTCTGATGTTTCCACAACTTCACCCCAACCCACATCCACTACCAACTTATCTACCCCACCCGTAGCGAATCCAGGAATGATTTCCAAGGGGGTTCCTTTTATAGATTTTCACTAATTTTTCAACTTTTTCCACTAAAATTTTCAATTTTTTCCAAATCGAGGGGGTTCCTAGGAACCTCGGAACCCCCTCTGGATCCCCCAGTGTACCCCACCACCACCTGATTAAAATAAAACAAGATTAGGTAATTCACAATCATATAGATTTCGGTTCAATCTAGCCTGAAAACAATTCATTATTTCTTCATCAAATAATGGTTAACTGATTTCTCTTTCTTCTGATCTATTTTTATTCTGCTTATAATAGGTATATAATCTCATCCATAAACTCAGTATAATGAATGGTACAATACATCATCACCACTGTATGTAGATATGAAAGAGGCGGTGACAACTAACAACCTAACCGTCTCTCATAACTAACTAACTTTTGCAAATGTAATCTATAAATGTAATAATTCTTCTTCTTAAGCTATGCTTTAAAAAATATGATTTTTTGTTATATTATAAAGTATAAAATGGTAAAGGGGATGTGAATGCTCTAATACATCAACGTTTGTGGGATTTGTTTCTTCCATCTTTGGAAAAAAACTAGGGTTGTTATTTAATATTTGGCATTTTTGGTACATCTTTAATTTTGGGGTAGTTGTGACCAGCAATAACTCATAACTCAATCAATTATCAAGGGCTCACATTACCCATTTTCAGTTATGTTTCTACACCAATCTTATCTTATCGAGAAGATAAGATTAATAAAATATAAAAATACAGGCATTTAAGATGGACATCACCTGTCATGAAACTGTCGGTGACCAAATCTTATTCTAAATTTGACTCATAATTATTCGCTCTATATTTGTTTATTATAAGAAAATACTTTTATCAGGTTGGGTCATCGAAATTTTTTTGTGGGTTAGGGTCTGGTTATTGAGAAAACTTCCAATGAATAGTCTATGTTGAAAACTAATATGCAACTATAAGCTAAAAATCAATAGCATAACTATTCATAATTATTGTAAAAAAAGTTATAGATTTTAGCAAAGAAAATAGAAAATTTTTACTGAATTGAAGATTTACAATGTCCCTAAACAAAGTTGAACTTCTCTTTATCCTTTCTTGCAACTTGCATTTCTCCTTTCTACACTAAAGCATGTGAGGATAATCAACATGTTTTCGTTCCCCTGACTTTTGACACGTTCGGTTCTTTGGCACCGAAAGCGGTGCGGTTTTTGGCTCGGGTTCAGCGGGTAGTGCATAACAACTTTTCTACCCCTTAAGGGCGGGGGTTTGTTTTTAGCAGATTAGGATTTTCTATTCAGAAAGGGGTGGCGGCGCAACTTGTTGCCCGCCTACCTACGGTCCTTATGTAATTTATCCTTTATTTTTAATGAATTTGATTTAGATAATTTTCTTCTCAAAAAAAAAAAAAAAAAAAAAAAAAAAAAAAAAAAAAAAAACTATGTTAATTAAAAAAAAGAGTTAATATCCAAAATCGTCCCTGAGGTTTAGTCACTTTTGCCACTTCAGTCCAAAACTCAAACCTTTTACATCTGGGTCCTCAGTTTTATTTTTTTATTTTTTTGCCAAATTCGTCCCTAAAAAAGGTTTGGGTTTTGCAAAATTCGTCCTTGAGGTTTGGTCACTTTTTCCACTTCAGTCCACAACTTAAACGTTGTCAGGGACGAATTTGGCAAGAAAAGTAAAACTAAAGGACCCAGATATAAAAAGGTTTGGGTTTTAGACTGAAATGGCAAAAGTGACCAAACCTCAGGGACGATTTTAACTATTAACTCTAAAAAAACCCCTTTATCTATCAAAATCGACAAATCAAAATGAAAATTAATTATCAAACCTTAACATGCTTATGAAAATCAATATATCCATCTCATCATCAAATATATGTATATCTCGATTTTGGATTCAATTGAAGAAAAAGAACATTTGCCAGAAAAAAAAACATAATACTTCATTGAATTGAAAAAATTGGCAAAATGTAAAATTATAAATGAAAAAATGACATAAAAATTGCAATGAGATGAGCCAACTTTCATTTAAAACTAACATAATACAATTATTGATCACCATGCATCTATGATCTATCATCCAAGATCGGAGGAAACTAATTTAAATGGGGGCAACAATGAAACCAAAGAAGCTAAAAGCTTGAAAATCAAAACATGAGAAAAAGAGAGATCAAACTTCCAAATGGCAAGTTTCATTGAAAACTAACATAATACAATTATTGGTTTGTTATTTTTTTGCTTGTTTCGTTCTATTTTCAAGCAGACATAAAAGATTGTGCATATATGATATATCAACATGTTAATGTTAATGGTAGTGCACGTGCCTTCTCCGACGGACTAGTTGCTCAATGTTCTTTGATTTGTAGTGTACGTATGAACTTTAAAATAATTATAAGTACATATATAGATTATAGATTAAATAAATTTGTGGCTGAGATATGTTTACATCGATCGTGACATAGTTTTCTAAGATTTCTTAATGAAACTACTAATTACATACAGACTTGCATCATTTTTAGTTTTGCACTAATTGAAGCAACTTAGGTTATCTATCTAGGGTCTATTTTACTTTAGTTAATTTTTCCTTTTAGACTATAGGGAGTGGAAGGAGGGGGGGGGGGGGGGGGGGTGAAGCGTCATGTGACACTTGTGGGACCCATGTGAGAGGGGGGAATTGTAGAGAGTGGAAGGGGGGAAAAGGGGGTGAAAGAATAATATTATATTGTTTTGAAGTTAAAAAAAAAAAAGAAAAGAAAATCAGCCAATTAGAAGCCTCCACGTGCCCCAACAACTCCCCCCACGCCCTTGGCCTGCTCCCCGCCTCACCCTCCCGCCCCTCCTCCACCCCCTCACCTTCCCGCCCTCCTCTCCCGCCCCACTCCCTCCACTCTTATCATGATCATTTATTAAAGTATCAACAACATAGAGGTCATGGACCTCCTCCACGTCATCCCTCCCTGCCGATGATTGTCCTCCCCTCCCAATGGCCTCTCAGTCTCTCTCCAAATGACTCCAAAGTCATGTACGACTACAACGGTTTCTCTCATCCCCTCTAAAAACTCTCTCACGAACAACTACGTTCTACTACTAGTTATTCTCTCATCGCCTTATCTATTTCACCTTAGCATCCATAAGGCTATAAATCATCTAATGTAAATGCTCTTATATGTTTCATGTTACACAAAACCATAACTAAATTTCCATATCTAGTACATTCATAATTAAAACCAAAAGAAAACAAAAATAAACATGCAATCAACCTAATATAAACATATATGAGTCATATATAACATAAATATAGATAATAGGTGATCACCACATAGTACATACATATGACAATATGCAAGTACCATACAACAACTTATCATATAAATTAAGACGATACAACCACACACAGTTCAACAATGAACAATGCTCATTCGCTTATTCACTTATTCACGATCAGCATCATCTAATTAAGTTTTAGTTTGTCTTGGGAAGATGATGGGTCTCAATATCTTTAGTAACAGTGAGACAAAACTCCATCAAACTATCTGGATCAGGAATATTTTCATTCAGCTTCTCGTAATGGAAAGTCCATGTCACCACATTCTCTTCTCCATGTGTGTCCACATGAACTGTGATCAAAAAGGTTTTGTAAGCCTCCAATATATCACCCCCGATCACCTTAAAGCACACCGACTTCTTCTCCTCATCGATTGCTTCGATCAGTTCCTTAGCCACTTTCGGCTTCCCATCTAACACATGATTATGTTCATAAACACATAAGAAAACATACTCATGCAATATATCAAAAGAAATAAAAAAGAAACATATAGACTAATTACCATGGAAAAAGTCCCATACAATAACAGATCCAACGGTGCCCCATTCACCTTCGTGGAGATCAACACCTTTTATGTTACCTGGGCTCATTTCACATATGTGGTGTGGCCTGTATCTAAAGATTTCGTGGAACACATCACCATCTGACATGATGGTAACTTGCTTAACCATGGTACCACTTAGAGCCATCCTTCTTGATTTATCAAAGAAGCTAACAAGAGGATTGAATGAGCAAATTGTTATGTGCTAGTTTGGCTTTATATAGACTTGACTTGCTCTTAATTTAATAAATTATTGAATATGTATTTTGTGTGTGTGTTGATTGATTATTAAATAAGATAAAAAAGTATCAAATTTTGATCATATAATAATTTGTAATAAAATGTTGATATGTATGCCATAAAAGTAAGATATGAAGGTATATTTAATTATTAACAATTATTATATAACATTTATCTAACTACTAGAGGAATATTATTATTTTAAATCTTTGAGTGATTTTATCTTTTTATTGAAAGTTTTATTTACACACTTACAACTTTAACAAGTCTAACTTTAGTTGGTTTATATTTCCCAGTTAGAAAACTTACATTGAAATAGAAGGCGAAATCATCCACGTGAATCGGGTTTGTGTTTGACACAATTCCCTTAAACAGATTCGTGGTTTGTTCCCAGGGTACACCAGTTATTAACAGTGGTGGTGCATTGCCGGACTTACACACTTGCCTGAAAGATAACCGGACTTCGATTCGCTTTTGTATCTGTTCTCTGCGTTTGTGTGTGTAAAGAGTGTTCCAACATCCCCTTACACTCTTTGCGATTTAGTTTGTTGATTTTTTTTCCTTTAACCAAATTACACTACAACCATTAAACTTTATCAATTTGAGTTTTTAACGAATTTATGTTACGTGTTTTTTATAGGTTTTGTTTTTTATAGCACTGCTCCACGAGAGTTAGTTTTATCTATGTATAGACTGAAAATTCGTAACATTGTTTTAAACCGAACGGTTGTCTTAAACGTTTTATTACGCTCATCTCTATATACCATTGCGACATGTTTTCTATTAATGTTTAAAACAACATGTTGTAATGCGCGGCCTTCGTAACTTTTTTATAACTTTCGAATATACCATCTTCACGTGGTTTTTTTATCGTCGCATTTACAATTTGTGTATTTTTATCTACGTTTTGAAGTTGAGACGAAGCGTGAATGATAATCCACTAGTTTTAATTAATTTAAGTGATATGTCATAAATATATTGGTACAACTTGGGATGTGTGAATACATCTATTATTTTATGTCTCTTCTTAAGAATCTATTAAAATATACACACTATCATTATCTCGACGTTTACTTTCTTGATCGTGCTATTGAAGTTCTGATTAATCTAATCAGGGTGTTTGGACTCTAAATTTCCGATTTTTGTTTGATAATCAATATTTGTGATAGTTTATTTAAGTCTTTCATTTCATTAAAAAATAATATAAAAGTAAATCAAATGTCATATTTTAGATTTATTTTAAGATGAGTTTTTCAGTTTTTGATTGATTGGTTATTTTTTTTGGGTGTTAGATGATTTATAGTAGTGTATTAGAAATTTGTATTAGATAGGTTGATAAATTAAGATTTACAACTTATAAAATAATAATTTAAGATAAGAGATGATTGAAATATATTATGCTTTATGAGTTGAGATCAAATATAATAAATAATTTCAACGTGTTGTGTTATAAATAACTAGAAAGTACAACTATTGTCATATCACTACTACATAACCAAAAACATAATAACTAAACTACACAATAACTAGGTATTATAAGGTATTATAGTGGAATAGCTAATGACTTTATTCAATAACAAATAAATTAAAAAGTAACAAACATATTAAATGGGAGTGGGATATGGTTTCGATTGACTTGGTTTGGTCCTACACCTTGCAATGTTGGCACTTGTTAAAGGATTAACGAAGGAGCCCTTGGCGCCCCACCCATGTGAAGGGTTGTTTTTTTTTTTTTGAACGATCAACGAAAGATTTTATTTCATCGTGCTAGCGGGATACTAGCAAATCACCCAATACAAAGATCATACAACATACAAAACACCTTATAATTACCAACCAATACTAGAAAAACAAAAATGACGCCACGCCTCCCAATTCAAGGACGGTTGCTTTGCCCTTGCCATTACCCACAAATAACTTAGCGCCTTGATATCACCAAGCACCTTGGTAAGATGAACCTGTTGACTATTAAAAATCACCTCGTTTCGATGTTTCCAAATGCACCATATCGTCGTTAAGCATACCACATTGAAAGCCTTTTTCCTTTTTATTGAGCCGCCGATGTGGTGATGAAGTTGCAATAGATCCTTAAAGTGAAACATATAAATTGGACCAATATTACACCATTGAGAAATCAGATTCCACAGGATTTGAGAGAAGGAGCACGAAATAAAAAGATGATCCGTCGATTCGCTGAACTCCCCGCACAGTGGACACCATTCTGAATCAATCTGGACATTACGTCTTCTAAGAGCAACTCTAGTCGGTAGCCGGTCTTGTTCAGCCCGCCACGCAAGAATTAACGCCTTTTTTGGAGCCCATGAGTTCCATTGCATTACAAAGGATGCCTGATCGAACCTTGCCGCATGAAGTGAAGCCTTAAAGTCCTCCACGTTGAACTTGCAGACCTGTCCCAGCCCCCAGACCCACCCATCCGCAGACCCCGCAAGACATGGGACTGCAACCGTATAGCAAAGCTGCTGCAGGGCAGCCGTTTCTGCAGCCGTGAAGCTGCTACGTTTCCAAGCCCAAACCCACCCATCGCCCACCCTATTAACCCTCTCAGCCACCAGCGCGAACTTGTTGCTTTCAAGATCAAAAAGTGCCGGAAAAGTCACAGCAAGCGGCTGATCTGCTGCCCAAGAATCCAACCAAAAATGTATACCCAACCCATTACCAACCACCCCTTTCAAAGCCCAACCCACATCCACCCCAGCCCTTTTGACAAGTTGCATCGAAGAGAATATTTGTTTCCAAGTACCTGAAATAGAGAGTTTCGTCGGGACTGGATTCCAATCCCGACTAGAACAGTGAATAGACCAAATGATATTACGCCACAAAGCGGAGGGTTCGGTTTTGAACCTCCACCACCACTTTGCAAGCATAGCCGAGTTCGCGTCCCGAAGAGATCCAAAACCTAGACCACCATATTCAACCGGAGAGCATACCCTTTGCCACGCAACCCAATTCATATTCGCTTTCTCATCCGACCCACCCCAAAAGAATACACGCCTCAATCTATCAAGATCATCTATGACACAACTCGGGGCTTTAAAGAGTGAGAAATAATATGTAGGTAACGCATTGAGAACCGATTTAATAAGTGTCACCCGCCCGCCATACGACAATGTCTTAGCCTTCCAATTCGACAGTTTATTCTTGAATGCGTCAATCACCGGCTTCCAATGTTTGGATAAGTTCATGTTAGCACCCACTTGCAAACCCAGGTGAATAAAAGGAAAAATTCCAGCTTTGCACCTAAGGGCGTTAGCCAGAAACTCGACCTCAGCTTCATTAATACCAACCCCGTACACCGAGCACTTACTTAAGTTCACCTTCAAGCCCGATGCTAAATAAAAACACCTCAAAATTCTTCTTAGGTTCACGGCATTGTTGATGGACCATTCACCCATGAAAACCACGTCGTCCGCATAAAGGAGATGCAAAATTGGAAAATCTGACGAGCCGCAATGAATCCCCCGAAAGAAACCCACACTAGAAGCTCTTTTGATAACACCTGTCAAAGCTTCCATTGCTAAAAGAAACAGAAATGGTGAGAGAGGATCCCCTTGCCGAAGCCCACGGCTACATACAAATTCCTGAGTTGGGGACCCATTAATCAACACCGAAGCGCGAGCTGATGAAATAATCGCCATCACCCACTTGCACCACCTAGCCGGGAAGTTCATTTGTTCCAAGACAGAAGATATGAATTCCCAACTCAATGAGTCATATGCCTTTTCTAGATCCACTTTAAAAATCATCCCCGTACGTTTCATCCTCTTCATCCATGCAATGATCTCGTTTAAAATTAGGGGGCCATCCGTTATGTTTCTACCAGCCAAGAATGCGGACTGCTCAGGGGATATAAGACTACCAATAACCAACTTAAGTCGAGCCGTCAACACTTTGGATAACACCTTATTGACGCATCCGACAAGGCTAATGGGCCGGTAATCTTTAAAATCAAGCGGGTCCTTTTTCTTAGGTATTAAAGCAATAAAGGAGGATGCACACCCGGGACCAAGAACCGCACCATGGTAAAATTCCTCAAACAACCGAACGAAATCACCCTCAAATTTATCCCAAAACCTCCTGAGGAACTTGAAGTTAAACCCATCCGGTCCAGGTGCTTTGTCGCCACCACACTCCCAGACCGCATCTTTAATTTCCTGTAGAGAGAAAGGCCTCTCCAAATGGACCGCATCACTAGCCGACAACCTGTTAACATGAGTACAAATAATTTTAGGACGTACCGGCATAGGTTCCTTCAACTTGTCTTGGAAAAAGATAAACGCTTGGTCCTTAATGAAGGTGGGACTGGATACCCATTCGCCCCCAGACAATAGACCATGGATCCTCCTGTTCGTCAAGTTAGAATTGATAACACCATGGAAAAAATTGGAATTCTCATCCCCTTCAACTGCCCACTTGACCCTAGCCTTTTGTTTGAGGTCCATTTGCTTCCGCCGCTCGAAATCGAGGATAGACGCCTTTGCTTCACTTCTACGCCCAAGCTCTAAATCCGTAAGATCTCTCGAATCCGCCACTCTATCCAAATCCTCCATAATAACCTTATATCGCCTGAAAGAATCTTCCAGTATTTTCTTTTCCTCCCCCACCCACCATTTGATTTTCTTTTTCAAGAATTTGAGTTTTGTAACAATACACAAATCCGCCGGACCTGTGAATCTGAAACTCTGGCACTGAATCTGAACATACCGCGAAAAACCAGGAATTTCAAGCCACGAATTAAAAAAGCGAAATGGAATATGTCCAAAATCGTTGTTAACCACCGATAAGGTAATTGGGCTATGATCCGAAAGATGTCTAGAAAGTGCAGTAACCGACGCCTCCCGCCATTTGCCCATAAAACCTCCACAAACCAAAAATCGGTCTAATTTGCTAAGTTTACGACCATCATCTGACATATACGTAAAACTGTGACCCCCCATGTTATACTCCCCTAAATCCGCCCGTCTAATGAATTCATTAAAAGCATTGGCATTCGCCACTATAAACTCGGAATTCCTTCGCTCAGATTGATCACGAACATCGTTAAAATCACCCAAAAACACCCACAATCCAGATCCCATATTTTTAACCTGCCCCAATTCCTCCCACAGACCTCTTCTTAATACCACGTCGTTCGGGGCATATACATTAACTACATTCAAAAAGTCCCCGGTTGCAAGTAACGTACCCGATGTGACCAGAAAGTACCTATTCTTAAGGACAGAAGATACCTGAAAAACCGACGGATCCCATACGCTTATAAGACCACCCGACCTTCCTTCAGCCGGAACAGTTTCCGAGCAGAAAGCAGATCTACCCCATAAATTACATAACTGGAAAAAAGTACCTTCACCCAACTTCGACTCCTGAATCCCCACAAAATGCGACCCGTGACACGTCTTCAACCCCTTTATCCACGAAACTTTCCTATCTTCCCTTATCCCCCTTATGTTGATGCTTAACATATTCATTGTAAACCATCAATCACACCTTCACCAATAACAACCTCTCTAATCTCCACTCCAAACTCTGAAACATCAATTCCAACAATTCCTCCGGCAATTTTTGTGAGGCTAATTTCTTCATCTAACGGATCTACTGAGTTACCTTGTACCGGAACCTGACTATTCAAACCGTCCCCCACTTGACCCACTTCCGAGATAACCGGCGGTGGAGATACATTAACGTTCTCAGTATCCATAGGAACCGGACTGCCCTCCTGAGAGCCATCACTGATAGGTGGATCATTAATGTTTATACCCATATTCACATTAACAGAATCCTCACAGATAGTGGCCCCATCAGAAACATCCCTCAGCACTTCATCTAAATTACCTTGGACCACGTCAGGCCCATTAACCTTGCACCCATGATCCATCTCCACAGATGGGCTTCTGACGAACCTTGGTCGTTTCCTGGACCTAGATGGTTGGCCCACAGAGACATGATGGCCCATATTAAAGGTGCCGGTTGGAGTTGTCATTTTATTAACATTCTGACCGTTAACTTCACCAGGTGGACCCCCTTGTGGATTGACCTTTTCTCAATAGAATTACCCAATTCCCTAGGTGACCTTTGAGAAGAACCATGCACCCCATGCACTTTAGGCACCCGTACACCTTCCACACCACTGACAAGATCCGTCCTTCCACCTCCTTCGTTGAAATCAGCCACCGGCCGGAATTCCCCTTCCTCTTCATCGTCTACGTCGGCAATCGAAGCGGCCGCCGAATTGAGATTTTGAATGGTTGTCTCTGTTAAGAGATCATCTCCAAGACTACGTATGAGATTGTCATCAACTTCCACCACCCAAACATTTACCTCCACTCCATTCCATTGGATCATTACCTCCTCATCCACCCGTTTTTGAAGGCTAGAACAGACCCAGACAAACCCTTCCCCATTATTTGGAGAAAGCCAAGAAAACGTTGATTTTTTAATCACCTTCCCAAAAAGCATCCCAACTCTGTCAAAGAATTCACCATCTCTGAGTTGCAACGGCATACCTTGGATACTAAGTTTAACCACCCTTTCGAAGGTAATAGCTTCTCCCTTCCATAATGACGCCGAGTCGAAAATATCCCCCCATAACTCCTCCCTTCGGTGTAAAAATTCCACGGCAGTTCTCTTATCCCGGAACACTAGCATGATTTTCATACCACCTATCAAACTGACCGGACTTTCGCCATATCCGCCTTTTTCCATCATTGATTTTATCCTCCCAATAGACTCCGCATCCTTCGCTTCCCCAATCACTGTTCTGTTCGCACAGTGATTGGGGTAAAGAGAACCGTTTCCTTCTACGACCAATACACGCGTTGAAGATGACTGTCGCTCGATATCTTTCGCCGGTGGAATCCAATACCCTGTACCTTTTTCCTGATTAACCGGAACAAACCTCCGTCGGGTATCCTGCCCATACCCATTCTCCTGTTGACGTTGCTGCGGAGGAGGTTGCCTAACTTCTCCTCTATAGTATCCACCTTGTGGTACGTTCCTTCTTTGATCCTTCCCATATCTCGCCACTGAAACCCCAACCTTCGCCCCATCAATCTTGATATTATTAAGAATCTGTAATATCTCCGTAACGTTCTTCACCCCCAGAAATCTTACAAAACCAAACCAGTTCCCCTTTGAATCAGTTTTCCTGGCAACATAAACATCCTTGACTACGCCGTGAGGACGAAATGCAATCCAAAGATCGGAGTCTTTCACCCCTGTCGGAAGATTGGAAATGAAAAAGGTTGTGATAGGCCTAGGATCTACTTTCCCACGGTTGAACGGTGGCCGGACATCTTGGACTCTTCGGTTACCCTCATACGCTCTCCCTCTCATTTTTTTTAATCCATGTGAAGGGTTGTAATGGGTGGCAGTGTGAAGAACCTGACATAGGCTTTAACTTCTCCACTACAAGTAGTCCAATAATTACTATAGTTATTTGTACATTTAGTGTGTTAACTTCATTTGCATAGGATCACCCCTATATATTATCACTATTGTTTTTTTAATTAAGAAATATAATACGAATAGGTGAAATAAAAGAAACCAAGAAATATCTTGGGCTCATATAACGATGACACATGACGCAGACAATTGCTTATTTATTAAACAAGTAGGTTATAGACCTGTATTCTATAAAAGTTGAATAATAAAAACGATATAATTTATACATTCCAAAGCATTTATGATGATTGAGAAACATAAACTAGTAAGCAAAAATATTTAAATTACTTCATATGTAAATAGAAAATGATTATTCTCATGATTTTCACTAAAAACGTAACTCCAAAAAAATGCCTCTTATTGTCATACGGGTAAGATGGTGGATGGTTTCACATGTCATAAAACTATATGTTATGGAAGGGTAAAATTTAAAATTTGATGGTGGGTTGAGGTGGTCAGCTATACATGATTGGTTTACGGTATTTAATAATTAAAATCAAATAAATAGAAAATCGCCTCGATGCTCACAACCTGCTCCGCCGACTCTGGCACCCCACACCATTTGATGTGGCTCTTCTGCACCCTCTCTTCCACGCTCAAAGCACATAATTTTATATAGAGTAAATAGCCAAAATCGTCCATGAGGTTTGCAAACTTTTGTCAGATCCATTCAAAAAATTCTTTTCTTAACTAGACCACTAAGATTTCAAAACCATTGCTAGATCCATCAAAATGTGTAACACCATAAGAATAAACGTTAACTTAGGAGCAGTTTTGTAATTTTGCCTTTGTTTTAATTTCCCCCTTCTTAACCCTAATTTCATGATCAGTTCCATAGGTCCATCCTCATTGTCTTCTTCATTGTTAAACGTCTAATTTCACGATCAATTCCATAGGTCCATCCTCATTGTCTTCTTCATTGTTAAACGTGCAATAAATCATGACTGGAGCAATTGGAATGTTAGAAAGAAAGATTCGAACTTCAATCATACAATTGAATACTATTTGTTCATCTCCCATTGCACATAAAAATCTTATTTTTGTTAATTTTTTGTTTTGTATTTGATTTTAGCTAAACACCATGATTTCTTCAAATCAGAATTGCACCATGGTGGTGAATTTTGGTGAATTTAGTGAAATTTCCAGATGAAAAATATGAGAGGGGTAACCTGACATACGTTGACAAAGTTATTTCTAAACTTTTTTCTATGATTATCATCAATTATATATTGATATCATTAGGTTATTCAGAAGAAGACATAATAACATATCACTTTAAATCCTTAGAGGGGACTTAGATATATGTTTAAGACCACTAGGCAATGATAGTGATGCTTTAGGTTGATTTAAGTATGTTGAAACTATTCACGTGATAGAAGTATATGTTATGCACTTGAAAACCTTTCCTGAAAAGGATGTGAATGAGGATTTAGATCCGGTAACACAAGATATTCCTCTAGCTACACGGGTGGAGTTCATTGATAAAGATTCAGATAGAGGGGGTAATCAAGAATACACTGATGAGTCAAGTGATGGGGGTAGTATCATAATGATATTTATGAGCATTGTTGTAGAACTTGCTAAGCGCTAGTCGTCCAGTGAGGTGGGGACTAGCGATTATTCGGATCAGACTTTTCTTATACAATTTAATAAATTTTATATATAACATTAATTTTATGTTTTTGGTATAAATTTAGAAGTTAGGGGACCAAATATAAACTAATAAAGATGTAGGAGGTTAAATGTTAAAATATCTAAAGTTAATAAACCATAATTCCCACCCTTGTTCATTATACGCTTCACTCTATCTCTCTTTATGCACAGACACAAAACACAAACCAGCTTTGGCTCCAGATGCACCGTCGGTGCAAGTAGAGTCGTCGGAAATAGAAGCTTCGCCAAAGGAAACGTTGATGGATCCAGGTTGAACATCGGAGTCATCGTATGAAGGAGGTATGAAGCGAGTGGGGCTTTTTTACCTTGTTTTAGGGGTAATGGATCAATTTTTGGGCTGGAGCAATGGTTTTAAGCAAATTGGAAATTGAATTATTTAGGCCGACTAGCTCTTATTTCACCCGATTACCTAGATTAACTCCAGCTTTGACCAGCTTGGACCGGCTTCCGATTAATGAACTGATTAACTAAAACTTAATCAGTCCACCTCCGATCACCGATTAATCACTAATTAATCGTGATATGATGCATATATGTGTGGGCCCTTGGGGGGCAAAAGTAAAGTTGCACTAATTTTAACGTTATTTTACTAATTTCGTGAAAAATGACGTTAAAAATGACTAACGCTTAATCATGCATCGTGTGGTGGCCTTGATAGCCAAAAAACAAGGGGGTACATACACCAATCGGGTTTGTCCCAATTGCTAAGTG
Source organism: Ambrosia trifida (assembly GCA_028751855.1). Taxonomy (NCBI): domain Eukaryota; kingdom Viridiplantae; phylum Streptophyta; class Magnoliopsida; order Asterales; family Asteraceae; genus Ambrosia; species Ambrosia trifida. The sequence continues at coordinate 75,657,255 of CM054130.1, forward strand.
TTATGTGCCTTATGTCCAAGGCTTGACACAAAACTACTATCGAGCCGGGGGTCTCACTGGAAGCAGCCTCTCTATTTCCACGGGGTAGGGGTAAGACTGTCTATATCTTACCCTCCTCAGACCTTACCTTTGCTTTTGCTATTGGTGGGATTAACTGAGTATGATGATGATGAATCGTGATTTTTGCTGTTATGAGAGTTATTCTTTTAGTCATTTTTAAGTGTAAATCCTCATATTTTGAATTCTAAAATTTTTAAATCCTAAATTCAAATTCTTCATATATTTCTAGTAAGTTTTTTTCATCATCTTCACTGATACTATTTCAACAAGAAGTATTCAAATAATAATACAAAGATGGAAATTTTTTAAATTTTGAGAACAAGTACTATCTTTTTTAATTTTTTTGACCCCAATTAAATTAAAAGTCCTCTTTAGAAAAGGAAGAATCTATAGTCTATAAATTTTGGACAACTTTGAACTCTTAAGTTTTTATATGATTTTTGAAGTGTTGTTACTATCAGCAAATTACTTATTCGGTTTTATAGTTTAGATATAACTAGTAAATAAATTAAGGTTAATATAGGTTAATTGTGAGCCTGATGAAATTGACATGTCCTAATATTCAATTTCTTGATATTTTCCATTATTTTTAATTAGACTATATTAATATACCAAGGCATTTGAACAGTATTCTTATTATTAAATAGTGCTTTAATACGTGGTTTGTCTTTCATTGGCAATAAGGGCGGTTTAGGGACGTGGGTTGTTTTCATTTCAATAGAAAAACAATAGAGGTTGAATAGTTAACTATCAAGAATAAAGAAACCTCAATAAAATATGTAATTGTTCATATGTTAAACTGGTTATTATTATTATTATTATTATTATTATTATTATTATTATTATTATTATTATTATTATTATGTTAAACAATAAATAAAACTATTTACTAACTATTGTTCCATTACTCGTCATCTCAGGCTTAGATTAAACTACAAATTAAAAAAGAAGCTAAGTAGCTTTTCCGGGTTTTCCCCCTCGCCTGTTAAAGATCAGTGGGTTTGGACGCCAAATAGGGATGGTATATTTAAAGTCGCTGATGTGAAGAAACTGCTAGTTGCTGACCGCGTTCAGCGGCGCCGGTTTGATATGAAATGGATATCTTGGGTCCCCTCGAAGGTTAAAATTTTTGTTTGGCGGCTAGAGATGGATAGAATCCCGACCAGGATAGCCCTTCGTAGAAGGGGTATTAACATTCAAGACGTTTCTTGTGGTCTTTGTAACGTGGATGACGAGACGACTTCTCATTTGTTTACCGGATGTGGTGTCTCTTATGCTATTTGGTCGGCTATTGGGGCTTGGTGCAATATAGGTCCGATTTTCATTTTTGACATCAAAGACCTACTTTCTTTTCCCTCAGGTAGAAGGCGTAAGGATGAAAGACTGATAATACAAGGCATTCTCATGGTTACGATGTGGGCTCTTTGGATTGCTAGAAACGAAAAGATTTTCAAGGCGAAAGCGATTACAGTTGAAGAAATAGTTGCTAGAGTCAAGTCCATGTCTTTTTTGTGGTTCCGGAATAGGTCTAGATTTAAGAAGATTGTTTGGGCTGATTGGCGAATAAACCCGATGTACATGTTGTAGTCGTTTCGGCCTCCGGTCCTCGTTTTGAGGACCGGTTGTGCGTTTTTTAATGAAGTTCACCTTTCAAAAAAAAAAAAAAAAGAAGCTAAGTATCTTAGAAGGCAATCCATTGCGAGCCTTAAGTATCACTATCTAACAATCAACTTAGGTTAGAGACATGAACATGTATTTACTAACCGCATGTTTGAGTTAGAGTTGAGGAAGGCTAAGAGTCTGAGACGGGGCATATTTTTTTTTTTGAACGGCCAACTAAACAACGCCGGGTACTTCGTACGCGGCCCCCAGTGGCAAAGACAGGGGCACAGCCCGGCCCACCCCGGACGCACGAAGCCCCTAGCCTGCGCGACAGCCCGCTTCCAGGGAAAACCCGACCCACATACCTGCCCAAAGGCACGACAGTAGTGAACCGGTAAAACCTAGCGAGATCAGGACTCGCACTCATGACCATAGGCCATGAGTCATCCATCATTTCTCATTATGTCCTTCGTGGGAATCGAACCTGAGATCTCTAAGAGAGACGGGGCATATCATGTCTTATTTTAAAGATGACGAGATTAACTATAAGAGCATTTGCAATAGAAGCTTTCAAAAACATCTCCACACCACTTTTGTCCCTCTCACAACCAAAAATGGCTTTAAGAACGTCTCCCTTGTCCTTCACTCGTCTCTAACCCTTCCACATAGTCACCAACTTCTACATTTATTTTTCGGAAAATGAGTTATTATAATAAATATTAAGGTTTCCATACATGTTTATAACCCTAACATTTTTTAACAAATTTTAAACATCTATATCTATATACCTAATAAACAAAAGTCCATGAGTACACTTGGCACTCCCACATTCATCCTCAATTATGGAGCCAATCATATTGTGCCAAGTGTCTCATTGTGGGATTTAATAAACTTTTTGATTTAAAAAAAAAAAAAAAAAAAGAAAATATAAAACCCCAAAAAAAAAACACGGACATAAGCAACACCATATCATCGCCTCCTCCTCAAAGAAACACTTCCAAACCCTAATCACAGCGATTACCGGCGATCGACCCAATCTTTCATCTCCAATCAAAGGTAACCTCTCTTTCATTCTTATTTTAATCAATCCATGTTTATCCCTCATTGTAACTGTGTTTTTTTTCGTTTTTTTCTAATCTGTTTGACGATTGATTGTTTTTTTTTTCACTGTTTTGATTTGATTATTTATGTTTCCATTGTTGTGTTTATGTTACGACAAAGAAAACCTTCGTTTGCCCTAAATTAGGGTTCTTGATTGTTTGATTAGGTTTGTTGATTTTTTGATAAGGTTATTGAATGGATTTTGTTGTGCTCAAACAGTGTTTTCTATTTTGATTTTACACTGATGATGTTCTGAAAAACTTTGGTTTTCAGAAGATTTGATTTTTATTTTTTTTTTAATCAACTTTGTATGAACATTGTGAATATGACTGGATTATATAAACTTTTCAATTGTTTGATTAGGTTTCTTGATTGTTTGATTAGGGTTCTTGAATGGATTTTGATTGTCTAACACAGTGTTTTATTTTTGATGTAAATAGATGATGTTAGGTCAAACTTTTGTTTTCCAAAGATTAGATTGTTGTTTTTTTTGAATCAAGTTTGTATGAACATCAAAAAATATGACTCGATTATATAAAGTTTTCAATTTGGTATTTTTCCAAAATTAATCTGTTTTCAAAATTTAATAGGTTTTAATAAAATACAGATTTGGCACTTATGTATTCATCAAATGATTCAATTTCAGTTATATGATATCATGTTTTAATATGTTTTTACTGATAATACAGTTGCTCTAAAGGTCGTCTCAGAATGGTTTATGGATTTTGGGTTAAATCAGAGGGCAGAGAACGTGTGTGTATGGTAAGCGACCTTTCTTATGCGTTAAAACTCTGTTGGTTGTTATAATATTTTCATTGATCACTGTACAGTATTCGGATGTATAATGATTATTAACTGAAAATCCAAGAGATTAGTTTATAATCAACTGTTTTTTGTATTGATTTGTAGGCGTTGCCCGGAGATTATAAGGAATGGATTTCTAAGTATGGATTCCCTACCGGCATGACCAGAATTCATACGTTGGATCAGAGATCATTCGAAGTTAAAGTGATGAATATCGCTGGGAAGTGGTTTTTTTACAATGGGTGGAAGCACATGATTACAACGCTAAACTACCCAAGTGGTTGTCACTTTGTGTTTGAGTACGAAGAAATGCTCAACTGTTTTAATATGTATACTTTCCATCAGGATGCCATAGCTGCACCGGGCAAGTATTTCTACTGCAAACTTGATGACCCACTCAGTGATCTGAATCGGCTGGTATGTTTTTTGAATGATGTGTATAAACATGACATAACGCCTTAAATACATTAATATGTACTAATGTTTCAACATTGTTTTTCAACTTTCCAGCATATAAGTGCCTTTGTTCATCATGGTTTGTACAATCGAAACCCTCCTATGGAACCGATTATGGTTAGCTCATTTCCAGGTAATATCATGTATATAATATATTGTTAGATAATAAGACTTTTTAAAATTTTGATGTAAATAATCATAACAGTATGCTTGAAATCCATCTTCTTTGCAGGGCATGTTTTCCAGATCCAACTTGAATACGATGGTCATGAGATTTTCATTACCCAGGGATGGCCGTACATGAAACAGAGGTTTAACATAACAGCGGATCATCTGATGGTGTTTCAAATTTACAACGAGGTTTGTTTGTCGATTTGAAATTTCAAAAAATATCATTAATTTTGTTTGAGATTTATATCATTAATTTGTACACCTTTGATGTGTTTCATTGTAAAATTAACAGAAAACATTGGAGTTGTCCATCTTTGAAAAAAACAAGCTGACCCTGCCTCCGGAGTTGTGGGAGGACGTTGAACAGCCCGAGGATGACCAAATTAATCAGGAGGTAATAGCTGTGGTTTCTGATGATGATGATGGAGAAGAGTATTCAGATGATGATGATATGGAAACTGATGATGATGAATCTGGATCGGATGAAGATGTTGACGATATAGAAGATTGGGCCGTTCCAGTTGTTTTTGTTGTTGACAGGCATTTTGTAAGTATTATATGTTCTTGCAATCTGTTATAATCATTTTGATGCTAAATAAACCGTTTTATAACAAATTTCATGTATGATTATTTGTTTTAGCGGATGAAGACACAATGGGCGAAGGCCAACGGCTTGAACAGGCCGCGCGCATTGACAATTAAGGATGCTGAGCAAAATAGCTGGGGTGTCTCTGTAGGTATTGAAGACAGGGGATCGAGTAAGCGTTTTTACATCAAAGGTATGTCTGTCTTTGTTGCTGACAATGATTTGCAGGCTGGTGATCAGGTGCATTTCCGTTGGTTTGAAAAACGAGGTCTGTTCAAGCTCTCTAAAGTAGTTAGGGTTGATGGTAATTAGGATGGGATTCAGTGGGTAGTTTTTTGGATATAAATCGCATACTTTTGGTCCTAAGTCGTGGTGGTTTTTGAAACAATACAGTGGTTGTGGGTAACTGTTAACACTATGGTTATGGTCGTTTTTTGGATGATGATTAATTAGCGGTCACATACATTGATTTGTTTTTTGTGTTGATATGTGTTTTGAAAAAATATATCAGTCTTATGGTTTGTATTTACGACATATGATCTTCTATGTTTTAATAGTTAGCAATAATTTGGTAAATATGTTTTTTTTAGCAATAGGTAAATATGGTTAATATGATTTATTTGCCATAATGAGAATTAAAATTTAGACAACTATAGATTTTACAAATTGACTTTTTAAAAATTGTTTATTAAAACTTAAATTTGGTAAATTACATTACATTAAGTTTTGTCATTCCCATTATTAACATTCTAAATTTTAATAACTTTGACTTTTTTTTTTAAAAAGTCCCAAGTTTTAATAGTTTCCATGTATATAAACTTATACATGTTTTTTAATATTTTAAAAACATAATTAATTAATAATTTTCAAAAATATATCAGTCTTATGGTTTTTGAAACAATACAGTGGTTGACTTTTTACAAATTGACTTTTTAAAAATTGTTTATTAAAACTTAAATTTGGTAAATTACATTACATTAATTTTTGTCATTCTCATTATTAACGTTCTAATATTTCGTAAGTTTGACTTTTTTTTTGAAAAAGTCCCAAGTTTTAATACTTTCCATTTGTATAGACTTATACATGTTTTTTAATATTTTAAAAAAATAATTAATTAATAATTTTCAAAGTCAAACCGTTTTATGTTGACAAAGAAGATTTATGGAAAGCCAATCAATTAACGAAGTGTAATTGACTACTTTTTATGGTTTCAATCAACCTATATTCGATTTGTCTTTAAATATCCTAATTTATGGCGTTGACTTTTTTCTGGTCAAATAGTGTTGCTGTGTAACTTTTAGCACTAGAGTATGGTTGTTTTTGGGATTGTGATTAACTGTTATTGGTTACATAGATTGGTTTGTTATACCTGTTGATATGTCTAACGAGAAATAGATTTATGATATTCTTTTTTTTTAAACACATATGAATGCTTATTAACAAAATCAAACGTTTTCTTTGAAAATATTAAATTTTTGGAATAACATTTTAAAAAAAAATTATAACGTTTTTTAATATTTTTAACTCACAAGTAATTAATAATTTTCATAATCAAACCGTTTTATCTTGAGAAACAAGATTTTTGGAAAGACAATCAATTAACAATGTATAATTTGACTACTTTTTATGCTTTCAATCAACCTATAATTTATCTTTTTTTACATCCAAATTTATGCCGTTGACTTTTTCCTCTTAAAATTGTGTTGCTGTGTAACTGTTACCACCTTAGTTTGGTTGTTTTTTGTATTGTGATTAACTGTTAGTGGTTACATACATTGTTGTGTTTTTACCTGTTGAATGCTTATTAACAAAGTCAACCGTTTTATTTGAAAAATGTTAAATTTATCCAGTACAATTTTAAAACAAAACTAAACGTTTTCTCTTTATTTTAAAATCACAAGTAATTAATAATTTACAAATTAAAAAAGTTTTAATTTGACAAGCAAGATTTTTGTATAGACCAAAAATTAGTCTTTGAATTTTTTACAATAAGATTTAATAAATAACTTTTATTTTCATAATTTCGGAAACTTTGACCCATTAATTTGATTGAAAATGTATTATGGAAACCTTTAAACTTAATCAATTAGATTGGCATTTCTATTTATATAATCAATACCAAAAATTAAACATTTCTTCCTTATTTATAATTGGTATACCAAATTATATATACATGTAGAAATTTGTCGAACTTAATTCAGTTTTTTTCTTCTACATTTCGCAGGTAGTATATACTACTTTAGGCTCTTACATTTTTATTTATATATCACACGAGTACTAACATATTTTTGTTCGCAATTATTTGTGATAACTATTACACACGTGCAGGCAGATGGATCCAAATAATGTAACATTTTTGAATGACATAACATGGCGGCTGAGTAATTACACAATCAAAGTTAAGGTACTTAGGCTTTGGAAGAGAGCAAATCGAAAGACACCAGGTGAAACTCTTTGCATTGATATGGTTGTTATGGATGAACAGGTTAGATTTTATATCATCAATTCATTTGTCACATATATGTTACCAAAAGTCCATTTAATATTTTCTGGTCAAATAATGTCTTCTAATTACATTTTTTTACGCAGGGTTCTAAAATGCAAGCGATTGTGTGGAATAGATACATGAAGAAGCATGAAAAATTTCTACGTGAAAATGAATCATATTATATCTATAGACCACAACTAGCGGATAACAAATCTGTTAAACACTTTTCTAAAAATGACATATTATCTTTTACTTTTGAAACAAATCTTACAAAGTGTAACAGATTTGATGGTAGCCAATATGGTTTTAATTTCTCTTCTTTTGAGTCTATTAAGTCTGGTAACCTTTCGCAAGAACAAAGGATTGGTAGTTTTCGAAGCCTTAATCTTTTATATATTTTTATTCTTTTAATTTGTCTTCTTATTTATTAGTTGAGATAACATTTTAAATATTTTAGATTTCATTGGCTTTGTTGAAGAATGGAGTCCACCCGAGCCTATCGAAACAAAAGCTGGATTGAAAATGAAAATGAACCTACTCTTGATTGATCTAGAGTATGTGTTTCATTTTTCCCATTCATAATTTATTATCTCATAATCTTTCATGATATATTCATTTCTCATTTGTACGATTAATACTTTGGAAGAAATGTTTGGAATTTATGCATGCTCTAATAAAAAATGTATTGTATGTAGTGGGGTAAAAATGTCATGTTCTTTGTGGGATGAATATAGTGAGCAGATGTTTGAGTACATCAAGCAGAACGAAGCTGAAGTCCATGTAGTTCTTATTGTTCAGTTTGGTAGCTTTACCAATTATAAAGGTTTGTCATTTCTTGCAATTTGTATTACGTTTGACATTTTTTTTACTTTTTTTAAAAAAATAACGCTTGCTTTTTTATTTTTTTTAGGTAATGTAAGTTTGCAAAATGGGTTCAATATAACTCGCCTGTTTATCAACGAAGATATTGACGATATTCGTGCTTTTAAGAAAAGGTGATATGTTTAAATTATCCTGTAATTATTTACATATATCTAAATATTTGACTTATTATATAGATGTTATATTAATTTTTTTATTCTTATAGTTATATTGAAAAGTTTTTATCTACGGAATCATCGTCTGTGCAACGATCTCTTGGATCGTCTGGTAGTATGAATATTAATGATGAGTTCTTGAATAAAACCCCTTTCAGCACTATTCGTGATCTTCCGTTGATAACAGAGGTAAGATTCAATTGATTTATCATATCATTATATACAAGTTTTTTTTTAAAATTCATTTTTTAACCAATTCCTGTTTCTTTTGTAGGTGAACAAACAGGTCATTGTTCTTGGAACCATTAAGGGTGTCGATGATAAAGATGAGTGGTATTATTTGGGATGTGAGCACTGTAATCACAAGGTGGAGCCGACCTTAAGTTTACCTGATGATAATGAAGAAACAGATGTTACTTCGTTTAAACAGGTGTTAGTTTGCCCCAATAGAGAATGTCCAAAGCACATCGTCTCTGCTGATCCAGTGTATGCTTTATCTTAAATATGTACATCTTAAAGTAAAACAGTATTAAATTTGTTTAATAATATTTTGTAATTTGTAAATGTAGGTTCAGAGTACCTTTAAGGGTTCAGGATTTTACTGGTATTACATCCCTTACTTTATTTGATCGTGAAGCAAAGAAATTGCTGGGAATGTCAGCAATGCAACTTTTAGAAAAATCTAAGCAAGTAAGTTGTTTACACTCTGTCCAAAACAAATTAGTTATTTTGCTTTATATTATTTATGTCATTTGTTATTAAGGTTTCTGGTGAAGAAAAAACAACTCCAACTGAATTTCGTGATCTTGAAGACAAAAAGTTTGCGTTCAAAATAAAAGTGGGTCAATTCAATATTGACAAGCACCTAGACGGATATAGTATACGCAAGTTTACAAATGAGTCATCGATACTTTCTTCACTAGAACAAAAGTTCTCCGATATTCAGGTTTTTTATTCCCATCCTATATTCCTTTATAGGTTGCTTTTATAAAAATTTATTATTGTTTTACTATATAATGTGACACATACAAATCCTTTAATGTTTTTAGGTGGATCAACCTGGATTTGAAAGCTTGGATGGAGTTGAATCGTCTACACAAAATGCAGTCTCTCTTAAGGTTCTTTTCACCTATTAAATCACTCCCGCAATTTAATTTAAATTGCTACTATTATCAAACATTAAACCTTTCATTTACTTTTGTAGGATTCTGTTGGAGATAACAACACTCCAGAATCATCTTGCAGAGTTAGTCTGGTCCATGACGAGCAGGAAGTGAAGCGTAGCCTCGACAAAGTTTACGGTCTAGAAGATGATGCAAGTGAGTCTACTACCAAAGTGCGTAAGGGTGATAAGAAAGTTTGCACCGACAAATCAGTTGAGATCCCCCTGTTGATCCCAAAGCTTGAAAAATAAGAACATTTATCCGTTTGTTTGCTATTTTTTTGGGGATTTTTTCTGAATGTTTGTTTATGGTTTGAAACAATTTGGTTTTTATTATGGTTTGTTTGATGTTTGCTACTATTTTTCATTTGAATTAGTTGTTGGTTTGAACATTTATGTTTTTTTCCTTACCTTTGGCAAATAATTGTTCGTTGTTGAATAAATTTTAATTATTTATACGTTACGTTGAATTATCTATAAGAATCATAACATTATTCATAGGTCCACATATATATAATTAACATTTTTTTATCATATTTATATTTTTTCAAACAATTTATCAAACATAAAGTTCTAATACATTCCATAAAATTATTCAACAAAATATGAGTAATACTTAATTATATTACTTTTTTAAAAAACGTTTTTTTTAGTTAGTTTTATATAAAATTCTAAGTATTATAACTAAAGATTATGTTAAAATTACAAAGTTGCTATAGTACAGTTACTTTAAACAATTGTATTCTAATTACATACTTAATAAAAAAAACATAATAAATACTAATAATAATTAAGTTGACTTTTTCGTTTTGTTTAAAATTCAAATACTATTTCTTTAATAATGGTAAGTATTTAAGCTTATTAATAAACATTTTTAATTACAAAATCTTTGTAATTACACACTTGCTAAAAATAAAAACCTATACATGTCCATATATTAAAATTTTCGAAAAAAATTTGAACGTAATTACACCAAAAAATTCAAATTTTGAAATTCATTTAAATATGGTAAGTAATTAACCATATTAAAACAGTTTTGACTAGAATTTTTCTGTTTTTAAAAATCTATAAAACCCTACTACTATAAATCAAACCAACACCTTTCATATAAACGAATCCATTCAGTCTTACAGACAAATCAGAAGACTCAAATATTCAAGAGTTCATCTTTGCTTTTGTATATTTTCTCTACTTTCTACCAAACAAGTTGAAGGTAAGTAATTCTTTTATTTCAATATTACATGTTTTCGTAGAACATGTTTATCTACATGTTTTTTCTCTACTGTTCCATCAAAGAAGATGAAGGTATGTAATTCTTTAATTTCAATATTACATATTTTCGCATAACATGATGATTCGTACTTTATGTTGATTTATAATATATTGTTAGATAAGTATTATGTATCGTTGAATGTTTATATATATATAAACCTATCATCCATAATTTTAAGTTTGTTTATATTTTGTTAAACTCTTATAATGCATTTTATGTAGAATTGCATCCTTTTAGTTGAAATGGGACGTAAAAGACTCTCTAACAGTTCGAATGGTAATTTTTTTGGCATAAATATACAATGTATTTATAATTTTATTATTTTTAATTTGTCATCTAATTTTTCGATTTTTTATAAGGTGATGACAAACGAACGGCATTATCTAATATCTCAAACGGTACACTTATTTCGTAGTTATATATGTCTTTATTTATATTATCGTTTACTTATGTAACTAATACGTAATTCTTCATAGTTATCTCCCATGAAGAAAAAGTTAGGCACGCGGCCGAGTGTCGTAGATATAGAAAATTACAACTGGATGCAAAGAGATGCAAGGTGAACAATCATAATAATGGAATTCAAAATGTGCCGCCAACTACAATATTTAATCGTTACTCCGTTGAAACTTCCAACCATTATATTCATCAAAGCTCATCTTTCCAAAGTACATTGAATGTTTCTACACCAGGTAAATCAACGAATAACACTTTCTACTTTTAAGTATTTCTATACAGTCTTAACTACCATTCCACATTTACAATTTAAGTAAATTTTATTTGTTCGTCTTTTTTTATAGTACAATTGCAACAAAATCATTTGTTTAATTTATCAAATGTTATTTTTATTTATTTAAACTACATGTTTCACTGTATACGAATATCCTATTTTCTTATTGATTTCATTATAAAAACTAATACTATTTCATACGTTGTTTCTACGATTGAAGTCAATAAATATATTGCAACGGAGTGTCCAAAATCCAGAAAACTACAAATGGATTCTATGAGACTCAATGCTAATCAATGTCAAAATTCAAACTCATCAACATCCAGAAGTACTTTAGTTTCAATCGATATGCCATCCTTTAGATCAACCTTCAACAACCCATTTAATGCATCCTTCTCTGGTAATAAATTTGTATGCCATTTAAATATTCGATACCTTTATTTTTTAAATTGATGACAAATTTTTAACTCTAACACTTTCTCTTTGTTATTTCATTATGTATTATTAGGTTCCACACAAAGAACTCCTTTGTCCAATATTACAAACGGTATCATAATACTATGTTATACACCTTTTATTTTTACATTAGTCCTTTATTTTAACATTAAACGTTTATTGAATATACAACCTGATATTATTTTTATCCATAGTTTCCGTGGCTGAAGTCCAAAGACAAAAATCTACAGAGTTACGAAACGTTAGAAAAGCACAACTAGATTCAAAAAGACGTAAAGTTGGTTCTGTTGGTAGACCTCGAAAACAACCCACTGTTGCACATGAGTGTTCAAATGATGACACGCTAAGAACTCCTACTTATCCAACCCCATCTGGTACAATTTGCTTTGTGTCGATTAATGTAATGAATTTCTGAATCTTATTAATACTAACTTTTAAATGTTATTATTAATTACAGGTGGACTTACTGATGTTAATACGGTCTCACTTGCATCATCTTCTGCTTAAAGAGAACCGATTAATACATCAAGGAATAATCGACGTTGCATCTCACCTGTCCGAATGGTTAGTTTATCTGACGAAGAAAATGTGGAACCTCAAACAATTGAAGGCTTGCAATTTAAGGGTGTCTCTAAAGGTAAATATTAAATTTACAAAACATTTAAAAGCCTTTTTTTTGTTTTATAAGTTAATTTTATTTTATTTATTCTGTTTGCAAGATTATCTGGATCATGGTGATCAAACCGTTGTATGTCAAATGTGTAATGCAAAGTTGTGGAGGTCAGAAGCTATTAGAAGCGTAAATGTTTGTGGAAAAACAACCTATTTGCTATGTTGTGGTTATGGAAAGGTACAACTTCCAGATTTCAAAGAGAGCAATTCAGATTATCAGAATCTTTTCAAGAACATAGAATTAAAGAGCAAATATTTCTTAAAGCACATTCGCCGCTTCAATTCTATGTTTTGTTTTACTTCAATGGGAGGGAAGGTTGATTCAAATATCAATAGTGGAAAGGCTCCCTTCATATATAGAATAAGTGGTGAGAATTATCACACGATGGGTGGTCTTCTTCCTTATGATGGTTCGAAACCGAAGTTTTCGCAGTTATATATATATGACACTGAAAATGAAGTTTCAAACCGAAAAAACATTTATAGGTAATATTCTACAAATTTTATTCAACTTTTTTTTAGCCCTGTATATAAATTTTTATGTATTAATTTTTTTTTTTCAATTCTTTTCAGTAAGGAAAAGGAAAAGTGTAAGGATATTTCTGACCTCCTTGACATTGAAATCATTCAGTACCTGAAGTCGATGTTAGACTCAAATAATGCGCTTGTGAAAAGTTATAGGAGTGTACGGGATCGATTCCATGAAAATCCAGAAGTTACCCTTAAGTTGCGTCTTATTGGTAGGAGAACTAAAGATGGCCGAACATACAACCTACCAACTTCGTCAGAAATCGCTGCTCTTATTTTTTCAGACAATGATGAGCAGCTTGACAATAGAGATATTGTCGTCGAATCAAGATCAGAGGGACTTCAGCGTATATCTGAACTTCATCCGTCGTATCTAGCCTTGCAGTATCCATTGCTTATTCCCTTTGGAGAAGATTGTTATAGGGTTGATATACCACATAGGGAAGAGAGGAAATCTAAAAAGAAGGTGGATTCAAAGTGTTCAATGAGAGAGTATTTTGCATATCATATTCAGGACAGAGTTGGTAAGTTCTCATTGATTTTGAATGCTAGGCGGCTTCTTCAACAGTTTTTGGTTGACGTTTATACAATGATTGAGAGTGAGCGCTTATTTTATGTCCGTTTCCAGCAAAGTAAACTTAGGTGTGAAACTTATACTAATCTTCAAACGTTGAACCAAAATGGACCTACTGACTTGGCAAAAGTAGGGACACCTGTGATTTTACCCTCTTCTTTTACTGGTGGTGCACGCTACATGAGGGAAAATTATCTTGATGCAATGGCTATTTGTAAAAGGCATGGATACCCTGATTTTTTTATTACCATCACATGCAATCCAAAATGGCCTGAAATTAGACGGTTTCTTAAAGACAAGAAGACAAATCCAGAAGACAGGCCAGATATTTTAGCTAGACTATTCAAAGTTAAGCTAGACTCAATCATGAAAGATTTACGTGAAAAAGCACTATTGGGCAAAACTTCAGCAGGTAAAATTGATTACCAAAAAAAAAACCTCCAATATATATTCATATATTAGCATCTTTATTCATTTATACTAATACAATTCTTATTTGTTGTTTCTAAATAGTAACGTGTTTTATTATATTGTTTTACTTTATGTTTCAGCTGTCTATACTATAGAGTTCCAAAAACGTGGACTGCCCCATGCTCATATCTGTTTGTTTCTTAAAGAAGCCAGTAAGCTACCCACAATTGAACACGTTGATCGTTTTGTTTCGGCTGAAATCCCTGATAAGAATCTTGATCCGGAGTTGTTTAGTCTTGTGAGTGACTTTATGATGCATGGACCATGTGGGCGTGAATATCCGAACTGTCCGTGCATGCTTGACGGTAAGTGCTCCAAGAAATTTCCAAAGAAGTTTTCTCCTGCTTCAACTTTAGATTCAAATGGATATCCGGTTTATAGAAGAAGAGAGTCAGGGATATTTGTTGAAAAGGAACTGCTACGTTAGACAATAGACATGTGGTCCCTAATAATGCAAAACTTTTAAGGCGTTACCAAGCTCATATCAATGTTGAATGGTGTAACCAGGCCGCTTCAATTAAGTATTTATTTAAATACATTAATAAAGGACCTGATATGGCTAAAGTTGCTTTTGTCGAAGATAATGGAGAAGGTGAAGAAGTGATGCAAAGAGATGAAATCAAAAAACATTTTGATTGTAGGTTCCTTTCGGCATGTGAAGCTTCGTGGAGAATATTTAAAAATGAAGTGCATTATAGATACCCTCCAGTTATAAGGCTTCCATTTCATTTGCCCGGTGAGCAAAGTGTTGTATATGGTCCAAAAGAAAATATTCAAAATGTGCTCGACAAACCAACGGTGGCTGCCACAATGTTTCTAAAATGGATGGAACTGAACCGAAACGAAGCTGTGGCACGTGAACTAAGTTACATTGAAATCCCAAGTAAATTTGTCTGGAAAGAGGAAGAAAAAAAATGGGACTTTCGAAAGATGGGTAAGGCAATTGGTCGTGTTCACATGGTTAATCCATCTATGGGCGAGGCGTATTTTTTGAGAGTGCTTCTAAATAAAGTAAAAGGCCCTAGATCATTTGAGGAGATAAGAACGGTCAATGGAGAAATCTTACCAACATTTCGTGATGCATGTTATGCTCTTGGCCTCTTAGACGATGACAAAGAATATGTAGAAGCTATTGAAGAGGCTCATTATACCGGTTCTGGATATTGTCTTCGTAATTTGTTTGCGATGATGTTGCTTTCTAATACCTTATCTAGACCTGAGCATGTTTGGGAAAAATCATGGAAGTATCTGTCAGATGGTATTATGCGTAGACACGAAGACGTATTCCAAATTGAAGGTAACAAATTTTAATTTCGAAATTTAATGAAATAATTTTTTTTAATGTCCCTTTTATTTTAAATTGAATGGTCCAAACTTTTTTGTTTTTAGGTTTGTCTCTTCCTGATGAACAAATAAAGAACCTTACGTTGCTTGAAATTGAGAAACAATTGCTTCGGAATAACTCAAGCCTGCGTAGGTTTCCTTCTATGCCTTATCCTGATAATGATTCCATATCATCTGCAAATAACCGTTTGATTCTTGATGAGCTGAATTATCAAGTAAGTACGTTGGCTGAGGAATTTCATACCTATTCACGTTCTTTAACTGATGAGCAACGTTCAATTTTTAATCAAATCATACATGCGGTTGATGGTAACAAAGGTGGGCTATTCTTTGTTTATGGTTTTGGAGGAACTGGTAAAACCTTTTTATGGAAAACGTTGTCTGCTGCCATAAGATCTAAAGGACAAATTGTTTTGAACGTTGCATCCAGTGGTATTGCTTCTCTGCTGTTATCTGGTGGAAGGACAGCGCATTCTAGGTTTCGTATACCTTTGAATGTTACTGAACAATCATTGTGCGGTATAAAGCCCAATAGTGATATTGCTGATTTATTGAAGCAAACTAAGTTAATTATTTGGGATGAAGCTCCAATGATTCACAAGCATGCTTTTGAGGCACTTGATCGTACAATGAAAGACGTCCTGCAGTCAAATTCTTCACCTAATTCTGATTTGCCTTTTGGTGGTAAGGTTATGGTTTTTGGTGGTGATTTTAGACAGATCCTTCCGGTTGTTCCAAACGGTAGTAGAAGAGATATTTTAAATGCATCAATAACTTCTTCTCCTATTTGGAATAGTTGCAAAGTCCTCACTTTAACAAAAAACATGAGGTTAACTTTAGGTAACAACACGTCTGAATCAGATGAAACAAAGGCATTTGCAAACTGGCTTCTTGAATTAGGTGAGGGTAAAGTTGGTGAGTCAATTCATGATGATGAGTTTGATGTGGAAATTCCAGATGATCTTCTTATTAAGGGTACATCAGATCCGATTTCTAGATTAATTGACTTCGTCTACCCTTCACTTATCCAACTTTACAAAGATAAGGATTACTTTGGGGAACGAGCAATACTTGCACCTACAAATGAAGTCGTACATGATATAAATGAAAGGCTTCTTGCATTGTTTCCTGGAGATGAAGTCGAGTATCTGAGCTCTGATAGTATATGTCAGATTGAGAATGGTAATAACCGTTCACAGGAAGACTTATACTCTCCTGATGTCCTTAATGGTTTAAAAATTTCTGGGTTACCTAACCATCGTTTAGCACTTAAAGTCGGTGTACCCGTCATGTTGTTGCGAAACATAGATCAACAAAATGGTTTGTGCAATGGAACGAGGTTACGAATCACCAGACTTGCAAAGCGTGTTATTGAAGCCGAGATCATATCAGGTGGAAACATTGGTACCAAAACTCTTATTCCAAGAATAAATTTGATACCATCTGATATCAAGATTCCAGTAAAGTTCCAAAGGCGTCAATTCCCAATAAGCGTATGTTTTGCAATGACCATCAATAAAAGCCAAGGACAGTCTTTATCAAAGGTTGGATTGTATTTAAGAAATCCTGTATTCTCACACGGCCAGCTTTATGTCGCATTATCAAGAGTTAAAAGCAGGGCAGGCGTGAAGTTACTTATACTGGATGCTGATGGGAAAGTGATGACTAAAACAAAAAATGTTGTTTATAAGGAAATTTTTAGCGATATTTGAATAACTGTGTATTCGTTGCTTTTAAATTTTAATAAAATGTTTCTACTTTACTTTTTCTTATACGTTATACTACTCCAAATAATCGTACGTTCAGTGGCGGATCCAGGAATTTTTTTCCCTGGGTTCCTTTTTTTTAGGTGTTTCAATTTCATATGACTAAACATAAAAATTTAGGCGCGGTTCAAGGGTTCGGGTCGGTTTTCCGGTTCGGTTCGGGTCGGTTTTCCGGTTCGGTTCGGATAAGGTTCATCACATAAAAAAATACGATGTAATAATGAAAAAAACATTGCCATTAAAAATTTAAAGCACATAATATAAATACGATTATCTTTAAGGATAAAAAAACATACCTATAGTTGTTCCCTACGAGTTTTCATCTTTTGAAAGCGTTGCATTACATTCTCGATCGTAACTTGTTGTAGTAACTCCCTTTCAATGTAACAAATGCAAGTGTCGTTCAAGTATCCATCACCCATCTTATTACGTAAATCCGTCTTCACATACTTCATTGAAGAAAAACATCTTTCAACACTAGCCGTTGCAACCGGTAAAACTAGTGACAATTTTATTAAACGATAAACCAACTGATAATCAATATGTTTTCTTGTTTCCACCATCCTTTTGGCAAGATCACTTACCCCGTCCAGGTTGTCAAACCGACTATCTTCTTTCACATTAGTAATGTAGTGGCCAAGTTCATACATAAGCTTGTCTTTTTCATCCAAAGTAAAATCAGACGAATACATCTCAGCCAACTTTAGCAAGTTCAGTTTATTGAAGGCACTAAAATTATGACACGGGCTCAAAGAACTCATACACGTTAGCAATTCAGTGGTTACCTCATTAAAACGATCTCCAAACTCTTGAATTTGCATGTCTAGAACCGTGTTGAAATTGTTGACCATATAATGGTGACGATTGGTGATGTTGGTCTTTCTTCTTTTATTTTTCGGGTCAACATAGTCGTCTTCCATGTTAATCATCTCGATATCATATTTTTCACAAAAGGCTACGACATCTTTCAAAAGTGAGTCAACGCCTTGAAGTCGATACCTTTGTAATTCTTCTTTGGTTGATTTAACCAACCCAACTGCATTCATAATATCTTGATTCTTTCTTTGAAGAGCGACACACAGTGCATTAGTAACTCCCAAGATATGCTTAGTCAAATGTAAATAAAATACAAACTTAAAACTTCTCATGTATAATTGAGATCCATTTGCTTGACTTCTGTGAACATCATCGGATCCCTCATTTTCTATATATTCAAGCACGTCAATAACACAAGGATATAAAGCAACCAAACGAATAAGTGTTTTCTCGTGAGAACTCCACCGTGTATCCCCGGCTCTTGCAAGTGACATTTCTTGATTTTTTCCACGTCCGGTTTCAACCTCCGGATCTAATCCCAACATCTCTCTTTGACTTTCTCTTAGCAAATCTATTCGTTTGCAAGATGCACCAACAACATTTGTTAATTCTGATATTTCTTTAAAAGACATCATCGCCAAGTTCATCAAATATCTTCTTTAACACTTCTTCTGCAAAACAATTACAAATTTCTTTTTGTATTGATGGAGATGTCATTTGGCTATTACCTGGAGCATTACTTAATATAACCTTACCAATGTCTTCACTTATTTGTCCAATTAATTGTAAAAACTCCAAGAAATTACCTTTATATAAAGATCCTTCAGACTCATCATGACCTCGAAAAGGGATCCCACCATTCAAGAATGCTTTAGTAAGCATAACCGAAACACTTAATCGAAGTCTATATTCTTTTTTTTGTTTATCAGTTCTTTTTTCAAGGTGAGCATTCACATGTTGAGCTTCTATAAGTAAGTCTTGCCCCTTTTTATATGCTTTGTCGTGAAAACTATTGTGGCTACCAACATGAGCTATGAATCTTTCTTCTTTCCTATGCCAACATTGTACCCCTTCATTTGCAAATGCATCATTTTGTCCACTTTCTTTGAACAAGTAACAATACAAGCAATACACTCGATCGGTTTTAAAACTATATTCCAACCAGTTTCCATGACTTCCTGTGTACCATTTCGGATTAAAACGTCTCAACTTATCACCATTACCAATAAGTGTTCGTGGAAAATCTTCCTTTTTACCTTTAGGTTGACATGGACCTCTAAGTAAATACGCTCGCCTAATCTCATCTTTTTGACTAGGGTGATAAGATGAAATTGGTTTTCTTTCGGCGGGATCCCATGGAAGATTTTCCAAATCTATTTTCAAGGGTTTACTAGTTGAAGATGATGATTCAATGTTTGACGATGGTCGTCTTTGAAAAAAACTTGAAATATTCGTCTGCATAGTACCTATAAACAGGGCGATATACAATAAGTGTTAATACGCCATATAACATCAATAACATCAAATTAACCGCCTAATAACATCAATTTTCTGTAAGAAACATCAATGTACATCAAATTAATCGCCTAATTAATTTCAATAACATCAAATTTCATCACCTAATTAATCGCCTAATAACATCAATAAACTATCGCCTAATATCATCACTTAATTTATGTAAGAAACATCAAATCTGTAACAAACATCAAATCTGTAACAAACATCAAATTATCGCCTAATTAATTTCAATAACATCAAATATCATCACTTAATTTCTGTAAGAAACATGAAATTAATCGCCTAACTAATCAATAAACTTACAAAGCCAAGGAGAGGAGCCGAAGGCAGCAGGCTGCAGAGTTCAAAGAGCCGAGGAGGAGGGGGCGAGGGGCGGCAGACGTGAGAGGAGTCAGGAGGCCAAGGAGGAGGGGCGGCGTTCGGTGGTCAGCAGGCTGCAGGCTGCAGTCTGCAGCGCCCAGCGGAGGGCCGGAGTTTGCAGCGCCCAGCGAGGGCCGGAGGCCAAGGAGGAGCCGAGGAGGAGGGAATAGGGATTAAGATTTGAGGTCAGATCTGTTGTTTTGTGGGGTTGCTGCTGTTTGTTTCAGACTTTCAGTTTGTTTGAAAGAAAGGAGGTGAACGAACTTAGGGTTTATTTGTTTGATATTGAAAAAAAAAAAAAAAGCTGGAAATAAAAAAGCTGGAAATAAAAAAAAATAGAGATCTGGGAGTCTGGGACGAGATTCGAACTTGGATTCTCAGGTATGTAGAAGGTGGGTGTTTCCACTAAGCCACCTACAATAATTTGTAATGGGTTCCTTTGATAATATTCTTATGGGTTCCTTTTTTTTTATATATATGCATTTACACTAAAAATTAGAAACCGAGTGGGTTCCCGGGAACCCGCCAAGATGGCTGTAAATCCGCCCCTGCGTACGTTGGTAAACTGCGTGTAACGCGGGCAATTATCTAGTATACAAATATATAAAAAGTTTACAAATTCTTAATAAATTAAAACATAACTTAATATGTTAAGGTTAAAAACGAGAAAAAAAAAGAAGTTAAACTGAAATAGGGCCAACTATGTCGTCCTCAAACATGTCCATCTCCACGAACATCTCTTTAAAAAACGCTCACAGATGGATCTGCGCAATACGACACCTGTGCACACTGCACAATAAGACGGCTCTGAACCTCTAGGTGTGCACTAAACAGGTACACAACATTAACAAGCATAATGTGTGTGCAGTGTGCCCAGGAAAATAACTAAATGGTGAGCCCAAAAGAAGTCATTATGTTATAATTTATGTATTTTTTTAACGGCAGTGAAAATTTATTCACAGCCAAAAGGAAGCCGCGGTTAGTTAAACTACGGTTAGTTCTTTATTAATAATTCTATCATCTTTCAAACTACATTTTACAGATGAACTTCGAGATGATGCCCCTATTATCTGCACCATTAAACTTCCACCTACACATATTAAACCTTTTTATTATTACTTCACTTTAAATATAAACTTTAGCAACAATAAAAAAAAAACAAACTTGTTAATCACCTAGGACAAGAGCAGCACCAAACCATCCAGAGACGCCCCATCGTTCACCTAGGAAAAACCACGCAAAACCAGCACCCCAAACTGGCTCCAACCCATAAACAATTGCGGTTTCTGTGGCTGATACATCACACATTGATGTCATCTGTTTCGAACAATTTGATTAACCTCGAGCAGTGGAAAGCGATAAAGCAATAATAAAACATGATAGCATAAATTATCTTAATTTACCTCGATATACAAGCATACTCCAGTTGAGAACACCCCGGTATATAAAGCTGGTATCCAAGGGAACTCCACCATCCAGTGTAAAAACATTTCCCACGTCCACGATGATGGATGATTCTCTAGGCTACTACCAATCGCTCCTCCAATTAAATACCAGATAATAGATGACAAAGCAATAACAAACACCTGTGGATTAAGTCAAGGTTGATACCGAATTATTGGTGTAATAATATATAGGAGATGTAACATTTGTCGTTCAAAAAAAAAGGTCAAGGTTGATACCATGAGATTCCCATCATTGTGTACCCTTAATCTGGGCTAGGTCCAGCGGGCTCAGGCCCACTAAAGACTATCCCATTATTAATTGGCCCAGTATGTTAGGGAACAATCACTTTTGTATAAGATAAGACCTATACTTAATGGGCCTAAGTGCAATGGACCTAGCCTAGATTGAGGGTACCGTCTACATTATAAAAGCAGAACTTATGAATAAATTAACCGACCTCATATCCAACGACTGGCAAGAAGTTTGCTTTGTCTGTTTTTCTAGATATATGCTCGGTTCTTAGCATGTGTATGCCAAAGAATAAGGCGCTTAGAAAATTAAGCAAATCACCAACCTGAAAAAAAATTAAAATAAGCTTCATTTACTAATGACCAACAAAAAAAACTTACTTTTTTTAGATATATAATGCTTACACAAGGAGGTGAGCCACTGCATTCCATCATTCCTACACCAACAATGGACATCAGAGCCCCAAACCAAGTAGAGGCTGGAACGACTGCTCCTAGCATACCATCAATAAATGGAACCACAATTACCTGGTTTGATCATATCAATAGACGATAGCCACGTAATGTTTACTAAGAAATGGTTCAAATTAAAAGTCATATCATGAAATAATTCTTACAGTAAACATAGTTATAAAGGATGCACGACTGGCATCGGATGTCAGCAGTCCTAAAGCCTGCATGAGGTAGCCTAAACTGGCCCACAAGCCCAACTCGATTCCTGAATTGAGAGCTTGAACATCACCCCGAGCTATCCAAGTAAATGGAAGAAATGGAATGGCTAAAATAGTAAATCTCACAGCACCAAAAGCTGAAGGGTCTATTACAGTCTCAGCCTCTTTCAACACTGGTATGTTACTAGCTACGTAATTTAAAAGAAATTATTTTACAGACTTGAATATATTTAACAGAAAGTCAACCACTAGTGCAAATTACTACTAAGCAAGTAGATAATCTATGGTGGTAAATCAAATTTGGAATTTCATGAGAATCTTTACTATTAGCGGAAATATTACATATATATTTGGTTTCATCATTATTATTTCTTACGTGTTAGATTTTATCATGCATTGTTCTTATCAGTCAGGAGTATGTTGGAATTTTTTGTATGACCAGGGGGTTTAGGAATAATTGCACATGATCTAGGTTGTTTTAAAAAAACAAAATCATGGATTAAATAATTCAAAAGACATTTGACTTGTAAATTTGTAATTACCTTTTGAATATACAAAGAAGTATAAATCATGTCAACAATGTTTTCCAATAAAATTAAGGAACAAGTGTGTGTATTATGTTATCAACAAATAAAAAATATGCACTTGCAAAAATAACTGATCGAGATTAAGAAATTCATTACCGTAGAGTAAAGTAATGACATTGAGCAAAAGGATGCCCTGGACTTTCGAGGACTTTGGCCATAACGCAAGCCTTGTTAACAAAAAATTGTAATTCAGATTCATTCTCCTTTTTGATATTTGCTCATATTTACATGCACAAACATCTGCCTCGGCTGAAGTTTCTAGGATCTGAAACTTGTTACTCCTTGCATTACGATACGAGGGCCGCAAAGGATGTCCATTGATGCACAACTCCATCAAACTGTCTGGATCATCACCATTCTCATTCAGCTTCTCAAAATGGAACGTCCAGGTCACCACATTCTCGTCTCCATGTGTCTCCACGTGAAGCGTGATCAAAAAAGTTTTGTAAGCCTCCAATATATCGCCTTCTCACTTTGAAGCACACTGACTTTTTTTCCTTGTCAATAGCTTGAATCACTTCCTTCACCACCTTTGGCTTCCCATCTGCCATGTGATCAGTCAGAAACATATTATAAATAGCATTACAATACAGCAGGCTTTCAGTGAAGTATATTTCGGAAAATTTTGACAATTAAAGAGAAGTAACTTACCAAGGAAAAAGTCCCAGACAATAATAGATCCAACAGTGCCCCATTCACCATCATGCAGATCAACACCTTTTATGTTACCGGGGCTCATTTCAGACATGTGGTGTGTTCTGTATCTAAATATTTCGTGGAACACGTCACCATCCGACTTGATAGTAACTTGCTTAACAACGGTACCACTTAGAGTCATCTTTCTTGATTTATCAAAGAAACAAACAAGAACTGTATGCGGCAAAAAGTTATGTATCATTTGGCTTTATATAGACTTAACTTGCTGTAAATTTAATAGATTAATGAATACTTGCTCTTAATTTAATAACTAATGAATACTTTTTCTTAACTTAAAGGCTACTGTATACTATATATGTGCTAGTGTTAGATTAATTAATAAAATAAGATGCAAATTAGGGGGACGTGATTGGACAAAGGATGGAAGGAGTTAACGACTAGATAAAGACAAATGAGCAAGCACCAGGGGCGGATCTAGGGGAGTTCCAGGAAGCTCCTAAGTTTGGAAAAAAAATGAAAAATTTAGTGGAAAATTTTGAAAAATTAGTTAAAATCAGTAAAAATCGACGAAAGGAACCCCCTTTAAATTGTTTCTGGATACGCCACTGGCAAGCACTATGGGGGTTGCTAGAAGTTCAGTCACGAATGGACAATTAGTAGCAGGTAATGTCTCACAAGAACAAAAGATACTAAAACGTTGGGATAACCGCAAGCAATAGCATGCAAAGAAGCACAATTTCAACTTAGACTAACATAATATAAATTACAAAATTCGGGATCTACATGGAAACTAAACTAAACTATACTACCATGTCTATAGGGATCCAAAACACGTTATTTGTTCTTTAAAGATGTTGCCAATATCACCCAACAGATAGAATACGTTAGCACAATACGCTACAACACAAATGAATCACTTACGGTCTATCACTCCAGTAACCCATTTTCACTATTTGTCATAAAAGATGAAGTTGAATAGTTAACCATCAAGAAAAATTAATCTACGCAATAAAATGGATAATTTTTCATATGTATAATTTAACTGGTAATGTAGTCTTTTCCATGTTAAAACAGAACTTGACACTCTTCTGGATCTATTAAATATGTTACTCGTCACCCCCAAGCTTAAATTTAAGCTAAAAAAAGATCCAATAAGAAGATATAAGACCAGAATTAGATTAAAAATGTGAGCTAGAATCACTTCTTTACTATTAACTCTGATACATCTTTTGTGGAGAGAAGTGAAACTGCTGAAACCTCATTTTGTCTATCTGAAACAATCTCTTTCATATTACATTTTACAGATGAACTTGGAGATGACGCCCCGATTATCTGCACCATTAAACTTCCACCTACATAGATCATACTTTTTAATTATTATTATTTCTTCAAATTTGAACTTGACCAACAATAAAAAGATGTTAACCTAGAACAAGAGCAGCACCAAACCATCCAG
The DNA here is from genome assembly GCA_028751855.1 of Ambrosia trifida. Classification (NCBI taxonomy): domain Eukaryota; kingdom Viridiplantae; phylum Streptophyta; class Magnoliopsida; order Asterales; family Asteraceae; genus Ambrosia; species Ambrosia trifida. Next base: position 75,682,295 of record CM054130.1, read on the forward strand.
ATACACCCCATCGCTCACCAAGGAAAAACCATGCAAAACCAGCACCCCAAACTGGCTCCAATCCGTAAACAATTGCAGTTTCTGTGGCTGATACATCGCGCATTGATGTCATCTGTTTCCATTGGTTACTATATATTAAACTCAAGATGCGACAACCAATAAAGCAAGAATATAACATGATAACATAAATTATCTTAAATTACCTCAATCCACAAGCATAGTCCAGTTGAAAACACCCCGGTATATAAAGCTGGTATCCAAGGGAATTTCACAATCTGGTTCAAAACCATCTCCCATGTCCAAGATGAAGGATGATACTCTAGGTTACCATCAATCACACCTCCAATTAAAAGCCAGATAACAGATGACAAAGCAATAACACACACCTGTGGGTTACTCAAGGTTAATATACTTTTTTAAAAGAAAATAGAAAAAATATATATATATTTATCAGAGTTTGCCCTAAGATTTCCATTGTATGTAGACACTACCCTCTATTTGGGCAAGGTCCATCGGGGCTAAGGTCGATAACGATTAGCCCGTTAATGATTGGCCCTTAGGTTAAGACCAATCACTTCCCTACAAAATGGGACTTAAACCTAATGGGCAAGTCATTAATCCGCTAATCATTAGTGGCCTAAGCCCAATGGACCTAGCCTTGATTGAGGGTATAGTCTAAATTGTGGAAGCAGTAACGAACCTCGTAACCCAGGACTGACAAGAAGTTTGCTTTGTCTGTTTTTCTTGATATATGCTCGGTTCTCAGCATGTGTATGCCAAAGAATAAGGCGCTTAGAAAGTTAAACAAATCACCAACCTGAAAGATTTTAACGTAAGCTTCATTTACCAATGACCAACAAAGAGACTTACTTTCTTAGATAAATAATGCTTACACATGGAGGTGACCCACTACATTCCATCATTCCTACACCTACAATGGACATTGTAGCTCCGAACCATGTAGAAGCAGGAATCGCTGCTCCTAGCATACCATCAATCAACGGAACCACAACTACCTAGTTTGATCAAACCAATAATTACACTGTGTTTACTAAGAAAAATGGTTCAATTTAAAAATCTATCATTGGATAATTCTTACAGTAAACATAGTAATAACGGATGCACGGCCGGCATCAGAAGTCAGCAGTCCAAATGCCTGCATGAGATAGCCTAAACTGGCCCACAAGCCCAACTCAAGCCCTGAATTGAGAGTTTGACCATCCCCCCGAGCTTTCCAAGCATGTGGAAGAAATGGAATGGCTGCAATAGTAAATCTCACAGCAGAAAATGCTGAAGGGTCTACAAACGTCTCGACCTCTTTCAACACTGGTATGTTACTAGCTACAAAATATAAAAAGATTACTTCACAGGCCTGAGGATGTCAAACTAAAAATCAATGAACAGTGCAAATTAACCAATAAGCAAGTGACTAAGAACAAGTAGTTTATCTATTCTGGCGAATCAAATTTGGAATCTCCTCAACAACTGTTACATTTTCTTACACCAGATGGGACCAAATACTCAAATAGCATACAAAAGAGTCCAAGAGGACTGATTTCAAAACGAAGAACATAAGTTTATTTAAATCAGTGAAGGTATGCGAAATGATCAAATCTGAATCAATGTAGCTGAAAATTTTAACAGAATATATAAAATTAACTCATGTAACTATATGCTCTAACAGTTCTAACTCTTATGCTTAAACTGATATAACAAACATAGCACAAGCTACACACCAGTCATATCCTAAAAAATAATGCGAGTCAATAAACATCATCCACACGAGTAAACCGAAATCTACATTAAGCAGTTGCTAAATCTATAGCATATAAAGGCGATAAAGCGAGTCAATGAACACCACAGGAGTATATTAAAATCTACAACAAGCCGTTGTAATCCTATAGCTGATGAACCTACTGAATCAGATCTCAAGGCATTATTAATCAGTAGTTACAACAGACACCGACGCAACAGAAATATCATATCTCCTAATACTCTCAACAACTCAACTATCAACAAACAATAACATTCACCAGAAAAACTAACTGAAATTGATAAACAAATCCATTAATCAACTGAAACTGATAAACATATTCATTACCGTAAAGTAAAGTAATGACATTAAGCAAAAGGATTCCACGGACTTTCGTCGATGCAGAAACCACCTTTTGCCATAACTTACGCCTCGTTAACACCGATTCATAGTTCAGATTCTGTTTCTGTTTCTTATTCACTGATTGCTCGTATTCACTAGCAGAAACATCATCATCATTATAATCATTATTATTATTATCAACGGAAGTATCTCGTATCTGAAACTTGTTATATATTTTCCTTGTAGCATTATTAGGTCTAACAATGCAACACAGAGACTGTGAAGGATGTCGATTGTGAAGGAAGATGAAGCAGGTTAACGGAGAACGTTGAATGTGAGTGTAGATGAACGGATGGACGGATGAGTTCTGTATTCGCCATCTCCATGGGGATGGAGCAGCCATGATCGAGCTCGAAATATTGTTGTGAAATGACAGTGTTGTCCTTGTGTTTGGTTTATCACTTGATTGGATATTGGGGGTAGGTGAGGTAATATTTTCTGGTTTATGTGTTATGTTTCAGGATAATACACGTGGTTTTTTTTTTTTTTTTTTGATAAATAGGCATAAGCATAATATTTTATGTGTTTTAATTGATTGGGATGTGACGATGAGCAAATGATTATTAAGGCAAACCGGTTTTTTGCTAGATGCGGTTCGTTTGATAATAAAGCCCAACCCAACTGACCCAAGTAGAGGTGTACAGATTACAGAAAACCGGTTTGGGCCCGGTGACCGGGTAAAAACCCAGTTTGGCCTGAAGCGGTTTGGGTCCAACCCGGCCCGGCGGTTTGGTACATGTTTGAGATTTTTGTGTTGAGAATCATTTCTAACCCAAACCAGTTTGAGCCCGCCTAAAAAAACTATTAAAAACATGTTTAAATGCTAAAACCGGTTTTAAACCCCGTTCGAATTAGTATGGGTGGGTCGGGGTTTTCAACCCTAAGACCATAGGGAGTGGAGGGGGAACAAGGGGCATGAAGCAGCATGTGACATTTGTGAGGCCCATGTGTGAAGGGTGAAAATTGTGGGGAGTGGAAGGGGATGGGCATTGTTTGACACGTGACATTTCTTATTTTTTTTTAATTTTTTTAATAAAGTAATTCAAAACACATTTTTAATAAAAAAACATAATTAAAATCATAATAATTAATAATAAAATTCCATAAAAAAAAACTAAAAATTAAAAAAATACATAAACAAAAATATTTAAATGAACCAAATATGTTTTTAATTATCGTTACTTGTTATCATCGGATTCGTAATTTCTTGGTAGACTCCAAATATGATCAACCAAATCCACTCGAAGGTTGTGATGTGTTTGGCTATTCTTGATTTCAAAGTTGTTTAAGATTCTTTCTTCATCAGTAATGTTTCCTTGACTTGATTGCGTTACCTCACCAAAGTACTTGTATATTGCACGTCCTTCGTCATCCAAAATCATGTTATGTAAAATAATGCATGCGTACATCACATTTCTTATTTGGGGTTTTTCCCACATTCGACATGGCATAGCCAAAATGCGCCATCTTTTTTGCAAAACACCAAAAGCTCGCTCAATGTCTTTTCGTGCAGCCATTTGAGATTTGTTAAACTTTTTTCTCTTATCGTCTAACGTAGTCCTCCGTGTAAAAGATTTTACGAACACAGCCCACTCAGGGTAAATTCCATCTGTTAAAAGATACCCGTACTTATATTTTACCCCGTTTACGAAAAAAGTTCCTTTTAATGCAACATCATTTACAAAGTTGTTGAAAATTGGTGATTGATTAAGAATATTTATATCGTTCAACGAATCGGGCACACCAAAAAATGCATGTCAAATCCAAAGATCTTGTGATGCAACCGCTTCAAGCATCATACATGGCTTTTTATGATATCCACTCGAGTGTTGGGCTTGCCATGCAGTTGGACAAAGTTCTCACTCCCATTTCATACAATCTAAACTCCCGAGCATCCCGAGAAAACCATGTTTTTCTTCGTGAAACTCCAAAAGTTGTTTGTACGTCACTAAATGTAGGTTTTCTCAAATATTTTTTTTAAATATAGTTCAATGACGTACGAACAAAAATAGTGAAGACTTTCCCTAACCGTTCGCTCCGACATCTTTAGATAGTCGTCCATTATGTCGGAAGTTTGTCCGTAACCCAAGTGTCTAAGCGCGGCTGTGACCTTTTGCAACGTGGTAAATCCCATCTCACCACATGCATTGGGCCTTTGTTGGAAATATTCGTATTTATTTTCTAAATCGTTTGATATTCTTAAAAATAAATTACGCCTCATAGTAAAATACCGACTAAAACTTTTTTCATCTTATCTTGGTTCGGGTGAGAAGTAATCACGTAGCAATAAATCATTTGTGGCTTGTCGTTTACGAAGTATATACTTTCTACGTATGGGTTCGGAAGTCCCTTCATCATCCACTATAGTTTCAACGACTTTCTGAACGCTCGATATTATCAATTCCACGCCGTCGTCGGATGAGGACTCCAAAGCGAGTAGATCAAACGAATCAGATGAACTTGAAGATTGCTCCGACATCTTGCGAGTATTTTTAAAAAATGAAAGTTTAGAGAGGATTTTATAAAAATATGAGAGTGTGTGGATCTAGGTAGAAGAGGGTATGTAATATTCAAAAAATTTGTTATTATTATTTTTTTTAAACCTCAAACGGTCACACAAGCCCCACCAATCAGCACCCGCCACGTGGCCATCATCCCCCCCTTCCACGCCATACCGGGCCGGTGTTCTGGGCTTGGAGATGCCTTCCCGCCCCCTTTCGCCCTACCCCGTTCTGTCTAAAACCAGTTCTTAACCCGAACCGATTTGAGAGCAAACAAACAAAAAGCGGGCCGGTTTATTAACCAAACCTAGTTTGCAGGTTTGTGTCCAAACCGGGTTTTGTACACCTCTAGACCCAAGCATGTATGGCCCAGGCCCACCCATAAGTAGACCCAATGGTTCAATCCTTGGCATGGGTGTTGTAATTTAGAATTATTGGTGTGTAATATATAGGAGATGTAACGTTTGCTGTTAAAAAAAAAAAAAGTAGACCCAATGGTATTCTCAAGTTAAAATGGTTTCGAATTGTTTAATTAACTAGTATTTTGACTCGCAACGCGTAGTGTCGACGTCAAAACTTAATGTAACTTGAACTTATACCGTCAGATATTTGAGTCGACTTGTTTTTGAACAAAATTTACGCTAAAACGTAGACCAACAGAAAACACACAAGAAAATAAGCACAGGTTTGTATTATATTTGATATGACTCATTATCGAGAAATGTATCTCGAAACATAAACCACAGGGCCGGCCCTTAAGTGGTGCGGGGAGGACTCCCGGCCCGGGCCCAATTTTTCGGAGGCACATTGACACTCCGGCAATCTAAGTTTTCTTAATAGTGATATCTTTAATTCAATGGATTTTTGTATGTTTTAGCCCCAAAATTGTTAATCAAGTATTAGTCAACGTGAAGGGTAGTTTATATAAAACAGAAAGTAAAGAAGTGTTGAGAGATGTTAAGAATTAAACAAGAAAATGAAATGATTTGAGAAAAAATTTTTGCAAATTTATTAATGATTGAAGGACTAGAGAGGATGAAGAAGATGAAATGAAAATGATCCACACTTAGTTTTTTTTTTTTTTTTTGGTTGCTTTTGACTTTCTTTTTAACTTTTATTTTTGTTATGAAATAATTTTTTTTTAATTGCCAAACTTTCACTCATTTAAATTTTCACCCTTTGTAGGATTCGAACTCCCAACCTCTCTTAAAAGGATTTGTTCCCTCTACCGTTAGACTACAACCTAAGAGGGAAATAAAATTTGATCCATCATTTGATATTACTTTAATCGTGGCTTAAAAAATAGTTTACATTATTTATTTCGTTAAGGCCTAAAGCTAATGCTAAGGGGCACAATTTTTGAAGCTCGGTTCAGGCACCTGAATTTTCAGAGCCGGCCCTGATAAACCAACTTGAATTTATAACGAAACGTACTAAAAAATAAACACGTAAGAAAATACTGTTTTTAAGTTAAAGAATGGTACCACGCGTTGCGCCGGAGTCGAAACGTAAAGCTACTCGAATTTATACCGCCTGATGAAAACGTATTATATTACGTAAACTTGAGAGGGTCAAAATAACATTTTACAAAGTTTTTAAAACCTTAAGCAGGTATAAATGTCAATACTAAAAGTTGAAAGGTTGGATGCATATAAAAAATGGTTGAATGGCATTATTGTAAATTTTACAAAGAAAAAAGATAATAATAATAATAATAATAATAATAATAAAAATAATAATAATAATAATAATAATAATAAATAATGTGCCTATTAGGTACTATTGCTAAGACAACCTCTTTTCTTGTAAATAAAAATTTTTCCTATAAATATGTGGTGGACACAGAGATAAAAAAGATTAGTTCGGAGAAGAATAAATTTTTCGTGAACTTGATGCAATTATAAAACAACTTTGAATACAGGTGACCACATAGATAGTAACACAAACAACATACAATTTGGAAAGGGATCTAACAAGAATAAGAATTCAAGGATAAGGAAACTCAAACTTAATTGAATTACTATTTGAGTTCCTGTGTTATAGTGGTTTTAACTATTTAAATCCAAATTCCAAAAGTTTAACTACTTTAGTCTCTAGCTGAAAATTAACTAACCATTTGAGTCCTACTTTTTAACTTCGTTAACTAAGTCTGTTAACTTTCAGTGAAAAGACAAAAATACTCATACTTCATAAATATTATTAAATATTATACTTTATTATATATTATAGAGAAAATTACAATTTTTGTCCTTTATAAAAGCCAAAACTATGGATTGGGTCCTTTAAAACTTTTAGTTTCAGTCTTTGTTCTTTATATGAAAAGTTGACACGCATTTTGTCCTTTACACTTAACCTTGTTAATAAATCCAGTTAAGTTGCCCCATGTGCACTGCACGTGAGGGTAAATTAGTCATTTTACCTCAAAGGACAATTCTTGTGATTTAGTTAAATAAAAATCATTTATGTACAATCAATTCAAGCACATAGTACAAGCATTTAAAGCTTCAAATGTTGAAAAGCATCGTACATTTAATACCCCCTTCAGCCTAAACCCCTAAAAACAGATATTATCCTCATTTTTGTCATTCTCTCTCCCCCTTCAGGAACCCCAGCCATCACCATCACCTCCATCACTCTAGACGGAACCTTTGATGATCAACTTGATAGAGTTGCCTCCATGAAGCAGGATTTCATGCGACTAAGATCCAACGACGTCGTTGAACTTCCATGCAACCACCATAAGCCACCAACACCCTCTTTTTGGGTTTTTGTAGATCGTTGTACGAAATTCGTCAATATCCACAGTATAAAGGAGATTCAACCAAATTTGTGTTGTTCTAGGTAAAAAAACCCCATAAATAACAGTGTTATATTATTCTTTATTTTCTTTGTTAAAACTATTTTTTTGTGCAAGTGGTAGTATTGTTTTGTTTTGTGTTGGTAGTTGATAGCTTTTGGTCATGTTAGTTAGTAGAAAATGTAATTATTAGATTTTTATTGGTTTTGCTTGCAAGGTTAAAGCATGGGGAGTTGGAAAACTAGGCATGAGGGGGTGGTGAATTTGGTCGAGTTTTGCAGATTTGCAGTGATGGAGATGAGAGTATACTTGTTGCAGAGTATATGCCTAATATCTATAATACTTTTATGTTTCCTATTTCCATTTTCAGAATATGTTAGGGGTGAAGGAGGGTTTCGTATATGTGAATGGTTTGTTTGGTTGCGGAGGAGGGTGGTGATGCGCTAGAGGTGGGTAGTGTGGTGATGGCTTAATTAGTGGGTGATGGATAAGTGGAGAGAGAGAGAGAGAGAGAGAGAGAGAGAGAGAGAGAGAGAGAGAGAGAGAGAGAGAGAGAGAGAGAGAGAGAGAGAGGGGAGTTTGTGTGTGAAGAAAAAAGACAAAAAAATATTTTTATATTAAATTACAAGAATTGTCCTTTAGAGGTAAAAAGACCAGTTTGCCCTCATGTGCCTTACACATGACTTAACTTAACTGAGATTTTTTAACCCAGTTAGTGAAAAGGACAAAATGCGTGTCAACTTTCATATAAAGGACAAAGACTGGAACTAAAAGTTTTAAAGGACCCAATCCATAGTTTTGACTTTTATAAAGGATAAAAATTGTAATTTTCTGTATATTATAATAATCCTACTCTCTTTGTCTCTCTTTTTCCTCTCTGCACACACACACAACACAGATCTGCACACACACAAATCATCTCACTTTTATCAAAAGCAAGGTTTAGATTTTTAGGTGGTGAAGGAGTGAACTACAGTGGGATATTGCTAGCAGGTTAGGGTTTTTGAGTTTTCATCCGTTTTTGTTTGGGGATTAAGGTTCAGATCCAGATTTAGGCTACGGTTAAGATCGAAATGATGCCGGAAAGGTGGTGATGAAGGTGCAGTGATGGTGGGATAGGCGAGTGAGGGAGAGATTGTGTCTGAAAATGTGTTTGAGGTTTACAATGGTGGTGGAGCGGTTGTAGTTTACAGTGGTGGGTGGGGTGGTCGGTTGGGGTAGGAGTGTGGAAGAGAAGTGTGTGCATGTGTGTATGGCCAGAAAAAAATAGAAGAAGACTTGAATTGTAAGCTTTTATTGAAATTCGATCCGAATTTGGGGGTTAGGGTTCAAATCGAAGTGGTGCAATGTAGTGGGAAAGGTGGTGGTTTATGGTGCAGTGGTGGTAGGACGGTCGGGTGGGGGACAGATTGTGTATGTGTAGGTGTGTGTGTGTGTGTGTGTGAGAGAGAGAGAGAGAGAGAGAGAGAGAGGTTTGTAGTGGTGGTGGTGGTGGTGAGGTGGGTATGGTGCGGTGGTGGTGGTAAGGTGGTGCAACAGTTGGTGGTGGGGTGGGGTGGCCAGTTGGGGTAAGGGTGGGGAAGACAAAGTTGCAGGTGTGTGTCATTGTGTGTGTATGTTATATATACATATATATATATATATGTAGATATATAATATTTATTTTTTATATATTATTAAAACCTTTTTGCATTAAAGACTTGTTCCTTGTAACTTATGCATTATAGGGTTGTACCTAAGTGTAAAATGGCTGATATACCCTTATACTTAACTAATTTGGTTAACGAAGTTAGTCAGTTGGACTCAACAGGTTAGTTAATTTTCAACCAGGGACTCAAATAGTTAAAGTTTTAAACTTTGGATTCAAGTAGTTAAAATCATTATAACACAAGGACACAACTCTTGATAATAATTATTGCTTAATGATAAAATGAGGTTAAATCAACAATATAAAGACTAGATGATAAATGTAAAGGATACATGAAACGTTAGTCATAATCATACACGATTCAACAACATTTAAGATTTAGTTCGGCTGGAGGTGAAGGAGATGATAAGTCTCAACATCTTTAGCGACAATGAGGGCAAGCTCCATTAAACGGTCTGGATTTGGAATGTATTCATTAACCTTCTCGTAATCTAAAGTCCAAGTCACCACGTTCTCTTCCTCATGTGTGTCCACACGAATTGTGATCGCAAAAGTTTTGTAAGCCTCCATTATATCTCCCTCGGTCACCTTGAAGCGCACCGACTTATTCTCCTCATCGACTGCTTCGATCACTTCCTTCGCCACTTGTGGGTTCCCATCTACCATGTGATCATTATAAAAAAAAAAAAAAAAAAAAAAAAAAAACCATGTTATAAATAACTTAAATACAACACGTTTGAGTTGTTATATGTGTTATAAAGTTCATGCTATAAAAAACGATCTACTTACCTAAAACGATGTTCCAAACAATAACAGATCCAACGGTACCCCATTCACCCTCATGTAGATCAACACCTTTTACCATACCAGGGCTCATTTGAGATAAGTGGTATGGCCTATATCTATATGTTTCGAGGAACATATCGCCATCTGACTTGATGTTATGTTGTTTAACTATGGTACCACTTAGAGGCATGTTTCTTGATTTGTCAAAGAACAAACAAGAGAACCGAATGAGCAAAAAGTTATGAGCGACTTAGGCTTTATATAGACTTCTTCGGTTTAGTCATTTCCCTTCTTGCCCTTACCCTTTAAGGCTTTATATAGACTTTTTGCAATGTTACCATTTTATCAAAAAGTTAGAGCGCGCGACTAATGCCAGGTTTTTTTTTTAGATTCAATATACTGATTGACCTCTGTATCCTTTAGATGAGTTTTAAGGAAAATGGTTTATAGATGTTTCTAAACTCCATGTAATACGTAAGAATATTGATAGTCACATATGGGAAAATTATGGGACATGCTCAACGCTTATTTGCTAAGATTTGAATTTATTGGCAAACATACATTTTATTCATGTTGCGATGAAGAAGCCATACCAGAATCTTCGAAACGTTTTGGGCCTAGGGCGACTAAAAAAATCAGGACATTATAAAATTCAAGTTTTAACTTTCAATTTTCAAATATGCGTAATTTAAATTTCAACTTTTAATTTTTAAACATCAATACCTAGAATATATATTAGACAAAATTACACTTTGTGTCCTTAATGTATCACTGAAATTATGAAACGTGTCCTTTAATATAATTTTTTGCATTTTATGTCCAAAATCTCGTTTTTTATTGCATATTGTGTCATTTTTAACTAAATGTGTTAGAAATCTTAGTTAACCTCATTCCACCCAGGGGTATAATTGTCCATTCAGTTCAAAAATCCTCTTTCCCTTATAACATACCTGTGCACTCAGATTTTACACCCTAATCGACCCATTTGAAACCCTAATTGACCAAAAATCGGGCCATTATAAAATTCAAGTTTTAACTTTCAATTTTCAAATATGCGTAATTTAAATTTCAACTTTTAATTTTCAAAGATCAATACCTAGAATATATATTATATTAAAAAATTAGAAAAGTTGGTCTTCTTAGTTAAATGTATTGTTATACAAAAATTGAATGCATGAAGTAGGATTTGAACCAAAGTTCGCTATCTTGAAATATAATTCACTAACCAATTCATTCACATTGGATTTGTTCTCATTTCCCACAACAAAAAAATTTAAACACACTTTATATATAATATATATTTTAAATTTTCAAAATTTCGGGCCTCCCGGGAGTTTGGGCCTTGGGCCGTCGCCCACCCCGCCTATACCCAAAACCGGGCCTGATATTGCCTGATGGAAATGTTATCAGATCATGTGTAATGAGCATTTGGGGGCGTGAATGAGTTTGATAAGGCTCCCAACATCGTTCACTGGGCGTTATAATAGGGGCATGAAGAAGAATGAGTGTTTCTAGTAAAACGCCAAAAGAGGAGAAAAAAGTTGGAAAGTAATGATTGAAAGCACATTAAGGGGCGTTATAACGCTTAAAGAGACGGTGTTGAGGACGTTATCAAACTCACTCATGTCCCTATAACGACCATTACACATTGTCTACGGATTTTTTTTATGATGATAATCACAGTTTCTAGATTTTCTCTTTAATAAATTAATTATCATATAATAAAATGTTTAATTATTAAATTCAAAGCTAATTTAGGGGAGTTGAATCATTTCATATATTTGTTGCAGCTGCAGGGCAACTTTTATAACAAAAAATAAAACAATCAGGATACATCGTAAAAAATACTATTCAAAACATGGTTATCTCACATGTCATTTTCTTACTGATTCTATTTCAACAAGAGTCACTCAGGTAATAATCGAATAAAAAAAGTGGAATTTTCCAAAAGTGTTATCCTTTTTATAGTTCTATAAATAATCAAATTGTAAGATTCCTCTTTTAGGACTCGCAACTTGCAAATTGCAAATTGTAAGATTCCCCAAAAATAATCTATACTTCCCATGGTATTTTCCACTTAAAAAGTTTTGTTAGACTTAGTAAATTATTTAAATGATTTATAAAATGTTTGTAAATATGATATTAAGATAGCTCAAAACGTTACTTTGAGTCATTTATTTTCATTTATTTTAAACTAGCTTATACCCCGGGAGCATTCCGGGTTGAGAAATCTAAATAAAGTGAATAAAATTAGAAGTATCTAAACTATAAAAATTGCATCTAGGTATCAACTTATATTAGATACTTTAAAAAAAAATATACCAAAAGATCCATTTCACCTTACAATATCAACACCTAAAACAGAATATTAAGATCCCAAGCACTTCAAGGGGACAAAGATTGTTTAGCACCAATACATTCAGTCAAAGGTCTTTAACTGCATACAATAAGATTTGAGCTATTTTAGAATATGGTAGAAAAAGAAAACATAGCAATTACCTGTTGGAAAGCGTCCCGGATTGAAATATCTAATATGACATAATAAAATATCTAATATGACAACATAATTAATGACTTGCCAATATATGATTAATGAATATTATTATTATTATTATTATTATTATTATTATTATTATTATTATTATTTTAAACAAATCTCTGTCATAAGTTATCATATTCTAATATAAAAAAAGGGTAATTGGGTCGGGTATCACCTAATCCCAGGCCCGACCCAAACCCACAATTTTTTTTAAAACTAATATAGCCCGAGAGCGTCCCGGGTTGAGAAATCTAATTTGAAATATCAATTTTACACCTGAAATAGACTGATGCGTTTTACAGTTACATGCAGGAAAGCTTCGGGTAGCACTTAACCTAAAACAATTAACAATGTATCTTCAATGTTAGTGCATAACCTTAAACACTGTATAACTCTAATATTAAAACCTAACCTAAAACAATGTACAACTCCAATGCTAACACATGTTGTAAATAAAAATCATATTTACTGGTTTGAACATAACTAATGACTTGCCTATACATGATTAATGAATAACCTGAACACTTTGTGTTTTTTTCCTGTATGAACAAAACCACACAAAAAAATAGTCGTTTTTTTCTCCGTTTTTTATATAGCACTATGGTACCTGTTGGAAACATAATAAAACGCTCGTTAATTTGGTGTAATTTTTTTCTTTAAAAAATCTCGTATATAAAAGATATTAACGTTTAAAAGTTATGGGGGAAAACATTAGAGATAAAAATCTAATTTTGTTTTTAAATTTTAAATTATTATTTTTCCTAAAATAAAGCCCTTGCCACATGAGATGACACATGGCACACTCAATGAAGAGAATACCCTCTTTGAGTGCCATGTCATTAAAATGGCTTTGGTTTATTATATGTATAGATAGAACAATAAGATCAGGGTGTGGGCTAGCGTCCTCAACTACCTTAGTTGAGTGGCGCTCCAACACTGTCTTAACTCTGTTAAAGGAGGTGCTAATGATGGTGTCTGGCAAGGGGTTAGCGGGCGTCAAATGGTGGAATTATGGGCCCCATTCTTTTCAACTAATCAAATTTTTTTCTTTGAAAGTGACGTTAAACATCACCCCATTGATACATCTGTTTAATATACATAAAAACTTTGTTAGTGAAGTTGGAAGAACCATCTCAAGATAACTTAATGTCTCAAGTTCAAGACCTAACTTTAGCATCAAGTTCCATTTTTCATTCATTCGGATTCGACTCAAAAATTTTATGTCGCCGAGGGGCTATTTAATTATTTATTTATTTTTTGGTTCTCAGGGATGGCTAGTTTGTTATGTTAGTTGGACTATTATAAGAGTTTGCTGGAGTAGTGGTGCACAAAATACTCGAACCTGTACCCGAACCCGTACCCGACCCTATCCGTAAAATATGGTCAGGGAATACCCAGCTCACCTAAAACCCAAACCCGGGTTTTTTTTCAACCCGGTTTAACCCCAAAACCGGTTATTATAATACCCATACCCGGTTCGTACCTGGTTCTTTAGAATACCTAGTTAACTAGAATACCCGGTTCATTTGTGAAGTTTAACAATTATTTAAAATAGTTAATTTTATAAGTAATCTAAATTTTAAACGTAGTTGTCATCGTGTTGACTAACACTAGTATTAGCTTAATTAACTTATTTTATATCATTAATGAGAAACTATTGGCAGATATATGAGAATTATTTATGTATATTTTATGCATGTTTGTGTTTTCCTAAGTACTAGTTCTAGACTTTTAGATATTACATAAAAAAAGATGTAAGCAATGCTATTTAATGTAACTTGTATTGTTTTCTAGGAATCTAATATTAAAGTATGTATGTTTATGTTATTTACTAATATGTAAGAAGTTTGTATGCAAAATAGCTTAGGAACAAAAAAAAAAGCAATGAATTAAACACAAAAAACTACAAAAAAGAAAAGAAAAAAAAATCACACGGATAGGTTTTTTTGTACCAAAAAACAAGGTATTTAATACCCGAAATCGGGTATTGAAAACCCGAACCCGACCTAAACCCGGGTATATAGGGCATGGTTTTTCTAGAAAATACCCTACCCGATCATACCCGAACCCGGGTATTCAAAAACCCGGTTTTGTGCTCCTCTATGCTAGAGTGCTCGAGTATTGACCATGATTGAGTCGGTTACTTGTATACATATCGGATACATGAAACTTCTTAAAATTTATTGAGTAATTATTTAGACATTATTTAGAACTTATTGTCTAACAGTCATAAGCATACACAATTCAACAACATTTAAGATTTAGTTCGGCTGGAGGTGAAGGAGATGATAAGTCTCAACGTCTTTAGCGACAATGAGGACAAGCTCCATTAAACGGTCTGGATTTGGAATGTATTCATTAACCTTCTTGTAATCTAAAGTACAAGTCACTACGTTCTCTTCCCCATGTGTGTCCACACGAATTGTGATCGCAAAAGTTTTGTAAGCCTCCATTATATCTCCCTCGGTCACCTTGAAGCGCACCAACTTATTCTCCTCGTCGATTGCTTCGATCACTTCCTTCACCACTTGTGGCTTCCCATCTACCGCCATGTGATCATTATAAAAAAAACATGTTATAACTAACTTAAATACAACACGTCTGAGTTGTTATATGTGTTCTAAAGTTCATGCTATAAAAAAACGATCTGCTTACCTAAGACCATGTTCCAAACAATAACAGATCCAACGGTACCCCATTCACCTTCATGTAGATCAACACCTTTTACCATACCAGGGCTCATTTGAGATATGTGGTATGGCTTATATCTAAATGTTTCGTGGAACATATCACCGTCTGACTTGATGTTAGCTTGTTTAACTATGGTACCACTTAGAGGCATGTTTCTTGATTTGTCAAAGAACAATCAAGAGAACTAAATGAGCATAAAGTTATGCGCGAGTTAGGCTTTATATAGACTTCTTTGGTTTAGTTATTTTCCTTCTTGCCCTTACGTACCTTTAGCTTGCTTTTAATTTATACTTCTATACTACTATATAATGGGTGCCAGATGAACCAAATAGTCATGTCATATTTATCTATATGGACAAAGTTGTAATTTCATTAAATTAATAAGACAAATTTAGTACAACATTTAATTAACACATTCAAATGAATAAATGCATCTTCACTCTTAATTAAAGCATCCTCATTATATTGCAAATAATATGCACTTATTATTTTTATTTTTGTTACAAAATATATAAGGTGATTTATATGTTTAGATCATACATGTTTTAAGCAGAAACAACTGTATAAGATATCAAAAAATTAAAAACATAATTGATAGAAAGAAAGAGAATAGTTGAATTACATTCCAAACATAAGTATTATTTACTACATCATTATTTTTACTAGGTAGCTAATTCACCTTACCTTCGATCGAAATTTCTACAAACGTGTTACCCAAAATTATAAACCAAATAAAACTTGAGATAGATCAGTAATAATAATTATTAGAAATGGTCATTTACCATTTTCTAAAGTGGCAAAGAATTGTAATATAAGCAAATTCTATAAACCTAAAATAAAAAATATTAATTGACCATGTAGAATTTTTAATTTACACATGAAGAAAACGTTTTGTTTGTTTTCTTCTCCCGAAACTCAGGTGAAACCTACGGTAAATAAATAAAGAAGTAATAGCTGCTTTTAACGGTAGTTATTTTGAGAAACCAGAACAATCTATTTAATTGCAATCGTAGATCAACAGTTATATCGATTGTAACTCATGATTGTATATATAAAGATTGCGTGTTATACACTTTCCACTCTTTTAACCTTCAACATCTCATCAGTGTTTCGCATCACTGTAATTTGTCAGCGACTTGAAACTTCTGTCAACTGCGTTGCAAAATAATGGTTATTAAAAGGATTAAATATCAGTGCCGCAAAAGAAAAGTAATTTGTCGGCGACTTGAAACTTGTATCATCATTGTTTCAACATACTATACAAGAATTGACAAAACAACACACAAACACTCTATATGGAGTTACTGTGTCCGTTTATTATGAATTTCTTGTCCAGTTTGTCTCATATGCAAATTACAACATGTTTATACGGGTACGGTTTTAAAAGGATTAAATATCAATACTTATGATGTTCTATGTATCTAGATGGTACTTTTGGGATATCAATGTGTTGAATTTTGCTATTATGAATAGGTTCTGTATCAAGTTTTAGTTCTATAAGAACAATATGTATGTATTTAAAAGAAAAAAAACAAAACCACTGAAAGTATAATTAAAAGGTTTTTGTATTCACAAGAAGTATCCAATAAATCTGAACCAAGCAATTCTTTTACGCATGTCCATTCATTAAGTGACACTTATATAGATGACATAAAGTGTTTGTAAAAGTGAAACTTAAACTAAATGATAATAATAGTACGAAAATAAGTGTGTAGGGCTAAAGCTAGAGGTATGTTGGTTCTTTGCATTGTTTATAATGTTTCTTCTGTATTTGAACATAATTGATGTGTTCATTTTAGTATTTTACCAGTGCTCCTAACATTTTTATGTGTATTTAACCACTTTATCCTTTTCACTGTAATGTATGTCAACCCGCTTGAAAACCCAATCGTGTTTTGCACGTATTAACAATTTATGTGCTTTACAACGTTAGACATATGTGAACGTTCAATTACAACATGTGACAATCATTTCTAATTTAATAATACATGCACTCTTACACTCGTGGACACACACTATAATTACATATAATGTAATCTCATTTGACAGCCACACCCCATACATACGAACAACATGACATCCAAACATGAATCCCACCTTCATATCGACATGGAGGTGCCCCCTCCAACCATTCATTTTGATGGCTTCATTTAGAGTATTTAACTACTTTTTTTACAGGAGACTGAAATCTTTTCATCTACTTCAAATTTTTAATATTTTCTTGCATCAAGTTATACGTCGTCAGGGCCGTCTCCGAAAACTGTTAAAACAATTTGGGCCTGGGGCCACAACAATTAAACCGGCCCATATAATTTAAACCCAATCATGATATATAAAAACCCACTAAAAAAAACCGGGCTCACGGCCGGAAGACTGGACTGTTCGGCATCGGTTGTGTAAACTGTAAACCCTTTTACCTTCTGAACTCTTGTTTTAGGTTGGGTTTGCTTTGATAGGTATAAAAAATTAGTAATTTTGGGCCTTATTAGATGGATAAAGGTTAAAAAAAATGAGCACAATAGTCCACAACCCATAAATACATTATACATATATAAAAACTTTAAAAATAAAAAAAACTTCGGGCCCTCGGGATTTTCGGGCCTGGGGCTGTCGCCCACGCCGCCCCTATTAAGGGCCGGCCATGTACGTCGTCATCTATTGTTTCACACTTTAGGTTACTTTTACATTGCGTGATACTTATTACGAATTAAACTTATTACTCTACTACAATGTCTACCCCTATTTTTTACAAAAATTGTACATTGTTATAAGCCGATTCGAGATGGCTAATCTCCCAAGTGACCCGTAGAGTGGGTTAGGCTCCAAGAAACAAATATTAAGAATAAGACTAATTTTTCTTCAATTTTTCTCTACTTCATTAAACTCAAACAAGAGTCTTAAATACAAGATGTAAACAAGAAAATGTAAACATGGAGATGTGCTAAACATGGGAACGTGGAGTAGTATAACATGTAAGGAAACTACTTTACTACCTAGAACATGGAAACGTGGATACATGAAATGGAAAACAAATGCATGCTAATTAACTAAAAGGACGTGGTTATGAAAAGATGGGTCGGGTTGCACCGTATCATTCCCGCGCTCCTCAAAACGTTCTTGTCCTCAAGAACGGAACAAGTTTGCCATGGTGGTCGCCACTCACATCTTCCGGTAGCATTTGGTTTAGTCGCTGCATAGTGCCCTAGTGTTCGCCATTCAAGTTGGACATCGATGTTCGGGATGGTATCAACGTAGCGCCACGGTGGTCGCCATGGTGGCCTCCATTCGCGTCGCATGCCTTCTGTCACCGGTTTGTTTGGTAACTTTTCCCACTGCCGTACAATAGTTGCTAATTTTGATAGAAAATCACTTAATAAAACATCTCCAACTTTGTCAGGCTCCAAATGCATCATTATGTGCTTGTGGATGTTGTGAGGCACAGATGGAGGCTGTGTTGATGGTGGAAGTTGAAGTTTTGGTTCCGCTGTTGCTGCGATTTTTGGAATTGACCAGTTGGTGGGATAAGTTTGTTGTGGCTGTGAAGGTGTAGGTGGTGCAAATGGTTCCAGGGATGGCGTAGGTTTTTGTGGCGGTGTTGGATTTGAGGTTTTCGGGTCGTGTTTGGTGATGTGGTTAACGATAGCACCGGTAGTTTCGGTGAGGGTATCGATTTTCGAGTTGAGGATTTGGTAATTTTTTATAAGGACGGCTAATTGGTTGTTGAAGTTGGCTTGAGATTGGAGGGTAGCGGTAGTGATGGCAATCAATTGGTTGAGTTGGTCGGAGATGGTGGGCGGCATGGCGGAAGGATGGTTTGAGAATGAAAGCACCATTGTTATAAGCCGATTCGAGATGGCTAATCTCCCAAGTGACCCGTAGAGTGGGTTAGGCTCCAAGAAACAAATATTAAGAATAAGACTAATTTTTCTTCAATTTTTCTCTACTTCATTAAACTCAAACAAGAGTCTTAAATACAAGATGTAAACAAGAAAATGTAAACATGGAGATGTGCTAAACATGGGAACGTGGAGTAGTATAACATGTAAGGAAACTACTTTACTACCTAGAACATGGAAACGTGGATACATGAAATGGAAAACAAATGCATGCTAATTAACTAAAAGGACGTGGTTATGAAAAGATGGGTCGGGTTGCACCGTATCATACACCCTCTAATCGTATATTACACATTATCAGTATGTTTGTACAATGTACAACACCCGCAACATGGTTGACCAAACGGAACCGCTGAACACATGGCAACTCCGACGCAAGGCGTGAGTTCTTGCTAGTTTAGTAAAGTGAAAAACACAAAACTAGTCACTTTTTTGGAATTTAATTTACCCATGATAAGACGGTATTTTGCAATGTTACCATTTTATCAAAAAGTTAGAGCGCGACTAATGTCGTTTGCCAAATATGGGAAAATTACGGGACATACTCTAACACTTATTTGCTAAGATTTGAATTCATTAGGAAACATACATTTTATTCATGCTGCATGATGAAGAAGTGATACGTGAAGGTCTATACTGCCTGATGGAAATATTATCAGATCATGTTTAATGAGCATTATAGGGGCGTGAATGAGTTTGATAACGCCGCCAACACTGTCCACTGGGCGTTAAAGGGGCATGGAGATTGAAGAGGAATGGGTGTTTCTAGTAAAACGCCAAAAGATGAGAAAATTTTTGAAAGTAATAATTGAAAGGACACTAAGTGGCGTTATGATGCTGATGCGGTGAAAAATGTCCCTTACTGGATATTAACCATTACAGATGGTCTCAAGTGATAGGCAGATAAAAGGTGACACATGGCACATTTGTTACATAAACCATTCGTAATGGTTAATGCCCCTAAGGGGCATTTACTGTCACATCAGCATCATAACGCTCTTAAAAAATGTATAATGGTTTACGCATCTTAATGCATTTTTAATTATTATATTCCAATTTTTTCTTCTCTTTAGGCATTATGCTAAAAACGTTCCTTCCTTTTCACGCCCCTAATAACACTAAGAGGGACGGTGGTGGGGACGTTATCAAACTCATTTATGCCTCTATAACGGCCATTACACATGGTCTAAGGATTTTTTTTAAGATGATAATCACAGTTTCTAGATTTTCTCTTTAATAAATTAATTATCATATAATAAAATGTTTAACTATTAAATTCAAAGCTAATTTAGAGGCTGTTTGGTAGCTTTTTAATGATCATTCAGATGCTACCTTTTAATAGTCCATAACCTCTTAATGGTTAAGAGGCAACCTTAAGTCTGAATGGTTAAGAGGCAACCATTAAGATGTTACCTATTAACGATTCATACTTAAGATTACATCTTAACCATTAGGAGACTATGAGCCATTCAGATGTAATCTCTTAATGACCATTCAGAGGCTACCAAACAGCCACTTAGGAAGTTGAATCATTTCATATATTTGTTGCAGGGCAACATTTATAAGAAAAAAGAACAATCAGGATACATTGTAAAAAATACTATGCAAAACATGGTTATCTCACATGTCATTTTCTTACTGATTCTATTTCAACAAGAGTCACTCAGGTAATAATCGAATAAAAAAAGTGGAATTTTCCAAAAGTGTTATCCTTTTTATAGTTCTATAAATAATCAAATTGTAAGATTCCTCTTTTAGGACTTGCAACTTGCAAATTATAAGATTCCCCAAAGATAATCTATACTTCCCATGGTTTCTTCCACGTATAAAGTTTTGTTAGAATTAGTATATTAGTTAGGAGTATTGGATTTTAATAATTCAAACTTTTATCTATTGGTTGACAATAATTTGTACTTTAAAAATTCCCCACAACGATTCCAACTTTCAACGTATTGACCGACAATGAACATTTGTTAACCGATAACTAACTCGGTTAGTAGATGACGACGTGAACGCTGATGTGGCATGATCACACTGATGTGGATGGTGACGTAATGCCATGTCACCATCCACGTCAGCGTCCACGTCAGCATCCAGTAACTGAGTTAGTTCTCAGTTAACAATGGTTCATTGTCGGCCAATACGTTGAAAGTTGAGATCATTGTTGGAAATTTTTAAAGTACAGATTATTGCCGACCAATGGGTGAAAGTCTGGATTATTAAATTCCAATACCCCAATTATTTATATGATTTATAAAATGTTTGTAAATACGATATTAAGATAGCTCAAAACGTTATTTCTTTATAGGGTCAATTGTTTTCATTTATTTTCAATAGAACAATATGGCTAGGGTGTGGGCTAGCGTCCCCAACTACCTTAGTTGGGTGGCGCTCCAACATTGTCTCGACTTTGTTAAAAGGGGTGCCAATGATGGTGTCCGGTAAGAGGTTAGCGGGCGTCAAAGGGTGGAATGATGGGCCCATCGCGTTTGTTTAATATGCATAAAAGCTTTCTTAATGAGGTTGGACTAACGATCTCAAGATAATTTAATGTCTCAAGTTCAAGACCTAACTTCAGCATAAAGATCCTTTTTCCATTCATCCGGATTCGGCCCAAAAATTTTATGTCGCCAGGGGGCTTTTTTTTTTTTTTTGGGTTCTTAGGGATGGCTAGGTTGTTATGTTAGTTGGACTATTATAAGAGTTTGCTGGAGTGCTTGAGTAGGTGACCATGATTGAATCGGTTACTTGTATATATATATATAGGTGCTTATTCATGGGCTTTATGTTGATGTTATGGTATTCAGATTTTCACTCTGCTTTACCAGTCATTCATCCACACTTGATTCAGTGGAACAGATAAAGAGTTCTCCCTTAGGATTTCTTGAAGCCACATGATCCACATCTCTCATCTTAATTCTTGATCTTTTCCCTCTGCAACTCTGTAGTCATATCCTTAACACTTTCCAAGCACACAGCGCCGACGATATCGATTTACAAAATGGGCCTCTTGAGTATCAAGTGATAGCCCCTAAATCCCTTTAGATCAGATATGTCATATGTTTCAAGCTCACAGCTCAGCCTAATAATTGCCTAGAATGATTACAATAACTGAATCTCTTCCACATTACTGTCATTTGATACAATTGTGTTCCACTAGATGGGAACAAACAACACATTGATAAATATTTTGGACATATAATATACAGTTATATACTCTATGTTGGCTCTAAGTTATAAGACTGGGAGGCACATTACATATTCTATTCACAATATTTACCTATATTCTGCATTTTGGTTAAACCTACATTCTACTCTACAACATTATATATATTTGGGATGTAATAATTTGGGATATAATTACTTCTTTAATAAATCAGAGACGTCATTTTTAGAACTGACTGGAACCGGTGAAGCAGATAGCCCAGTTTGTCTATCTGGCATAAGAGTGACGCCATCTTTTGTATTGGAAACGTCACGTTTTACAGATGAATCGGGAGAGGATGCCCCGATTATCTGCACCATTAAACTTCCACCTGCAGAGATCATTCCACAATTTTTAATTTTTTTTTTATTTTTTACTATTTCACTTAAAAAAAAATAAAATAAAATAAAATAAAATAAAACTGGTAACCTAGAACAAGAGCAGCACCAAACCATCCAGGAAGGCCCCATCTTTCACCAAGGAGAAACCATGCAAAACCTGCTCCCCAAATTGGCTCCAAACCATAAATTATCGCGGTTTCTGTGGCTGATATATCACGCATTGCTGTCATCTGTTTCAGTTGATTATAATGCATGAGCATTTGAAAAGTGTTCCATCAGGGTCACACACGTCTTCAATGACTTACGGCGTATGAAAAATAAAAACTTTCAAAAAAATTGCATAAATGGAATTATATGCAGACATTAGCCCACAACTAGTGTTTTGACCGACTTGGTAACCCCCAATCTGACGTGGCACCCACAATCTGACGTGGTATGCTGACTTGGCACCCTCAATCTAACTGGTTTAGCGACTTAACCCAAATTGGGTGTCAGAATCCAATAGGTTAATAGTACAGGTTATATATGGCCAATTTTTTAGTTTGGAGTGCCAACGGCCAATTTCGAATAGTGGTTATTAATATCCAATTCCCCTAAAAAAAATAATGCATGAAAATGTAAACATCTTACCTCTATCCACAAGCATGTACCAGTCGAAAAGACACCAGTATATAAAGCTGATATCCAAGGGAACTCTACCATCCAGTTTGAAAACACTTCCCATGTCCAAGATGATGGATGATACTCTAGGTTACCTTCAATCATACCTCCAACCAAATACCAGATAATAGATGACAACGCAACAACGCACACCTGTTTATTAATGAAGGTTGAAACATTTTCATTATAAGATACTAGATGAAAATTTTATTATATGAAACCTTATGACTTATCCTGATATTCGCTTCATTGTGGAAGCAGAACTTATGAATGAATCAACTGACCTCATATCCAAGAACTGGCAAGAAGTTATCTTCGTCGGTTTTCCTTGATATATGCTCGGTTCTTAGCATGTGTATGCCAAAGAATAAGGCGCTAAGAAAGTTGAATAAATCACCGACCTGACAGATTTAACGAAGGCTTCATATACTGGTCTTAAAAAGCGACACGAATAAGCTCATTAAATAATACTCACACATGGAGGCGAGCCACTGCATTCCAGCATTCCAACCCCAATAATGGACATAAGGGCTCCAAACCAAGTGCGAGCAGGAATCACTGCTCCTAGCATACCGTCAATCAAGGGAACCACAATGACCTGATATGATCATATTACCTTATCAATAAAAACAACACCCTTCGCGAATCATGAATACTAAAGGTTTGATTTAATATCAAGTACTGCTTCTTACAGTAAACATAGAAATAAACGATGCTCGCCCGGCATCAGAAGTCAGAAGTCCAAAAGCCTGCATGATATAGCCTAAACTGACCCAAAAGCCCAACTCAATCCCTGAATTGCGCGTTTGAACATCGCCCCAAGCCCTCCAAGCAAACGGGAGAAACGGAATGGCAGATACAGTAAATCTCACAACAGTGAAAGCTGCAGGGTCCATGACTGCTTCAACCTCTTTTAACACTGGTATGTCACTAGCTATAACAATTTTTTAAAAAAAAGTTATTTCCTTAGAATATCCCACTGAAATTTTCTTTTCATCACCAAACACAAAACATACAAATGTTTAAATGCAGACAATTGTACAGGCTTAGACCATAATACTGTCAGGAGATATTAGTTAGAGTTCATCACTTTATTGTACTTGTAATTATTTATCTACCAAATTAGCAAATAATTTACTTATGTTTCCTTTGTAATTACCTTCCTTATACGCTGTTACATATCAAATAAGTAGAGAGACTAGACTGTATTGTAATTGTTTCATTCTATAAAGTGTTAGTTGTTACTTAACTAGAGAACACCCTATACTAAGACCTTATGTTAAAGGGGCGCTAAAGCTTGCCAAGCGAAATATTTCGCGTGAGAGGGAAGAAGGATGGGCCAATGGGGGTCTGACACTTCATTTTTATTTTTATTTTCTTTTTTTAATTCAAATTTAATACCATTATATATTCATCCCCTTTCACCCACCAAATTTCACCCACCATTACACCCCTTGCCCATTTCAAGCCCCTTTCACCTACCAAGTGGCCCCACATTGCCAAGTGTCAAAAAATGCGTCTTTCACCCACCATTACACATGCTCTAATAACTAACACCCTATACTATCAAACAATTACAATACAGTCCCTCCACTTATTTGATATGTAACATACATCTCTATATATACTGATTTTTATAGTTACGGTTGCAAACAAACTGAACTTTCAGGAACCGGTCATGAACCGTTCGGCAGGAAGTTCGTTTGTATTCGTTCATTTAATAAATGAACAAAAAACGAACAAAAAAATCGTTTAGTTAAACGAACGAACATGAACAAAGGCCGCGTTCGTTCGTTTATGTTCGTGAACGTTCGGTAACATGTTCGTTTACATTCGTTTGTGTTCGATAGTTAAATAGGATTTTTAATTTTTATACTTTTTATTTTATTTTATTTTCTTTTATTTATATTTATTTTACCCATATAAATAAATAAATAATACATGTGACGTAAATATATGACTATATGAGATCAATAAACCTACTTTTAGTATCCACGCTAATTATATGTTTCCACCTTCCAGCGTCGACGCTTACCGCCATGCATCTCCGGCGCCCTCCTCAATTCACCTCCGATGCAAACTTAGTTTTTTGAGACGCTACTTTATTAAGTTTCCCTATATTTATGCTAATACTAAGTATGTTTGGATAATTAAGTTATATTTTTGGTAGATCTAGCTAATGCCTTAATGTATGTGAATTCGATCTTATACGAAAGTTAATATATGTCTGTCTGTGTTTGTTTCTGTTCATGAACAAAATTAACAAACGGACACAAACGAACACGAACACAAGTGTTTTTCTAACAAACAAACACAAACATAAAATCTCGTTCGGCAACGTTAACACCTAATTTCCTTAACAAACGAACAGGAACAAAGCCTTATTCATGTTCGTTCAGTTTGTTTTCAGCCCTAATTACAGTAGTCAGTAAAAAAAAAGCCACTAAATATATTATTATTTCTCCTACTAATCACACCTATTAACTAAACTAAATAGTGTTTTACTTACCATAAACTAGAGTAATAATATTCAGCAACAGAATACTCCTCACTTTCGTCGACGCAAAAAATATCCTTCGCCACAACGATTTGCAGTTCAGATTCGGTCTCTTCTTCGTCAATTCCTCTCTTTTATCAACATTAACATCATCATTAACCGAAACGTCTCCGATCCTAAGCTTTCTATCGAGTTTCCTAAGTCTTGTATTCTCGTTATTAGATCTAGCTACACTACAACAACAGTGACGAAATGTTGTAGTAGTTAAAGAAGTTTGCTGTTTGTGTGTGAAGATGTACGGATAAAGGGTGATAGGACATGGTGTTCCGATGAATGGTGAAGGTTTTGGTAATGGGTTCTGTAATGGTGATGGGGAAGCCATGATCGAACTCCAGGTTAGTGACGACAGTTATGTTATTATTATTTAGTGATCTTGATTATTAGTGAGAAATGACGGGATTGCCCTTGTGGATTATTGATATTTTTGGTGTCTATTGCACGTTTATTTCGTTTTCAATATAAACAGGTCAAATGATATAGATAAGGCTTGAGGGATAACGTTGGATTATATTTTTTGATTTTAGTGAAACAAATATTATTTGAACTTGTATTTTGATGATTTAAATCAATGTAACAAATATCCTCCGCCTCTCAAAATAAATTAGAGTAACTTGTGATCAGTAGCGAAGCTTGACCTGAAATTTTGGGGGTCGAAAGTCACCGGGGGATCGGAAGTCACTAGTTTCGGGGGTTGAAATCTTATTTACCGAAAAATTTTTATACGAATACTATATAATCGAAACTTTTGAGCGAAAATTCGGGGGAGGGGGGTCGGCCGCCCCTCCCCACCCCATAAAAGTTTGCGCCCCTACTGGTGATGTATCACCCGCATCTTGTTTGTTGGTGGTTGTGACGGAAATGCTAAAATTCGTAAGACTTAACTTTGACAACATGTACGTTGATATTTCATTTCATGAAATAAAAAAATAGCATAGAAGTACTAATAAAAATTAGCACGTTGTATGTATGTGTTAAGATACCCCGTCGTTTGTTGTGTGATGGTAAAGGTGTTGGTGTTTTAAAGAAAAGGTTAGGAGTTCAAGCATTATAAGAGACAAAAATTGGTGTACTTAAACAAGGGAGAAATTAGTCTTTAAAAAAAAAAAGGAGTTCAAGCATTATAAGAGATTGGTGTATTTAAAGCCTAGAAGTAATAGTAGTAATAAAAATTAGCACAAGTTAAACTGTTTTGAACTATTTTCTCAAAAGTCAGCAATTTTTAAAAGATTGGGCTGGAGTGGCAAATTGGGTCAAACCACGGGAACTGTTTTGGTAATTTACTCATTCTATTAATTCGGTTCAAAGGAATTCAAAACTCTGGAAAAAAAACTTTAACTACAACTTGTGAAACCAAATTGTTTAGTATTGATTTTCTCGGTCAAATAAAATCTACAACTTGTAAAATTGTAAATTTTGAAGAAAATAATTTTCCGCTACTGCAACACTTTATGCGCATGAAAAAATGAAACTCAGGGAAATGGAATTTCACATCCAATTCATATTATTTTTTTAGTTATCATATTCTTTTCGGATTAACACATCACATATATACTCTGCAATATTTAAACTTTCAACTTTTTAGTTGTAGCGTGCATTACTTACCACCATGCAGTCCCCTTGGGACCAATTTATAGTCTAATAAAATTCATGTTAACTAACACCATCTTATAGAGATATGATACTGAATCCGTCTAATTAAATTCATTTTATCCCATGAGTTAACGTGAATTTTAAAGATCTGGTTCAAACATCTGGTGGAGCTAAATGGGCTTCTCCAAAGCATGAACATGGGCCAAGATCTCTATAATTAGTACCGTATGATATTTGAACCCATGGAAGCCTGCATTGTCAAAGCAATGCGGTTCGTTGGAAGAAATTGCTTCATATCAAAAAATCAACTCATGGGCCGATCACAGATGAGAGCTACCCCACTCGTGTCTATCTTGACAAAAACGAGAATAGAATAGACTGTTTTGCTTATGTCGTTACATCTAGAGATTGCTAGAACTCAAAATGTTTACTTATGGGGTTATCTTTCATCCACGAAAAGTGTACCGAAAACGCGTTTGTAACATTCAAGGTCAGGCATTCCTAATATGACATGTCATATCCATCAAGATCTGGGATTTGCTTATAGCCTGTGTAGTGGGGCGTTATTGAGGCCTTAAATCCCAATTTAGCGTCCAAACACCGTTACGCAGGGGCGCTATGGAGCTTTAAAATTCAAAAAATGAGTGTTGAGCGTGAAGATTATAACGCCACTTTACATTGGTTACTGTGTCATCTTCTTTCATCCAATAAAAATCAAGGGAGGGGCGCTAATTGCTTGTTCCACTACTGATGGTCTTACAGCCATATAGTGTTACATCTAGAGATTGGATTAAATAATTAATAAATAAAAAATAAACCCTTTCTTGGAGTGATCCAATCATTTGTATTAGTTCCCCTTCCTCTAACATCTTGCTAGAGTTTATTTTAGATGAATTGTCCAAGATGTGTTGCAAGAATATAGAATTAAATGTTGTAATATACATTTGTATTGAAGTTTACATGTTAAATCATATAGTTTTTATTAAGACCATCATAATTTGATTTTAATATTGAGTATAGGGTCATAAGTAATAGACATTATCATATAAACATATGTTTTTTTTTCCTTTTTATTTTCCCTTTAACTCTTTTGAAAATCGCATTACAAATGCAAACAGTTTAAATAATATAATTGGTTAGCATGTTAAAGATCCCTGAGTTTACCAGTAACATGTTTTAACACTAAAAATATAAACAAAATTTTTACTTATTGAAAATGGAAGATATGGTCCATACACCATTACTTTTCTATGATATAACACATTTTCGATAAAAAGAAGTCCAAAACATTCTTCATAAGGAACCATATCAAATCTTTCTTCAAAGGTAAAAGAACCCAAATCAAAACTTTCAAAATCAACCACTCTATCAATTAATGCAAGCCTTTATAAAGCTCAACCACCTTGTTGTGTGTATAAAGCATATACACGTCATCAAGGTTTAAAAAAGCATGTGAAACCTGGCCTCCAAGCATTAACAAGCCCATGTTTGGGTTGTTGATAGTTCCATAGTAAGGCTATTATTTCCTAATGGTACGACATCGTTTATTCGGACAAAGTTATGACTATTAAATTTATTACTAATATTGATATGAGTGTATTTGATTTTTATTTTTATTATAGTTAAAAGTAGGAAGAATTAATAATAGAAAAATTAATAATAGATATTTTGCACGGCTACAGAAAATTGAAAAAGATTGCCATTAGTACTGACATCGATAGATGGGACCAAAATACATCATGATTTTTATATAATTGTGTCGTTTGATTAACTTATGATAGATACCAGTGTGATTGAGAAAGAGTAGGTAGTTGCTATCATAAAAACTCACATTTTTTTTATTCAAGTAACTGATAGATTATTCACACTTATAAAATCTCTATTTTTACCTTATTAAGGAGGAAAGATGGGTAAGAAGGTAATTTCACCATCATTTTAAGATGACATACAAAAGGTCTCATGCATAAATCTCTAATTTTTACCATTTTCTTTCATCTATGCCCTTATGTACAAATCACTAATACAAATCAATTCCACCATTCAATACATTTAATTCATGTATTAACTTTTTGTTACCTAGAACCATTATCAAGTAGGGGAGGGTTATCTTGAGAAAGCTAAATATTGTGAGAACCGTGAGAACAAGTAAAAAAATCAATCAAAATCAAATTTTTTTAATACAAACCCCATTATAATCAAAATACAACATTAATAAATGAATTTTCTTTCCAAATAATTCATCTTTTCTTGCAAAAACACTTTTAAATTAACTTTTTACACATGTGTAAATGAAACAGTTTACACATGTATAAACAGCAAATTTACACATGTGTAAAAACAAATTATTTCCGTATACGTTTGAATTTTTACGCGTAAATTGTGTTTTTGAGATTGTATTTTAGTAATAAAGACAAGTGTAAAAAGAAATTTTGAATTTGAATGGTTTTAGATGTCGTTCTCACGGTTCGCACGAAATATAGGTGTTCTCAAATTAACTTTCCCCTTACCAAGTAATAGATTAATTAATGTAACTTTTTTTAATGGATTAACTTTTTGTTACCAATGGAATTTGAATTGTCACCACAAGAAAAGGCTAAACCTTATTTAACACTTTGTAACCAGTAGGTTAAAGGCTCTTTGGTTCATGTGTGTAACTAAATGTTGCAAATAAAAATCAAGCACGGATCGGATTGGATAAATGATAGTATGGTGTATAAAGTTTTGGCAATTTAAAATGTGAATAAAAATACATACATGCGGCAACGCGCGGGCATTCCACTAGTTAAAGGTTAAAACGAATTAAGTGAGATACGAGCTACTTGAGATTTGATTGCTAAATTAAAAATCATATTGAGTTGGAACTAAACGAGTCCAAGCTTATACCGGAGCTCTATTAATAAACAAGCTTGAACTAAAGGGTCACATATCGAGTTTGGCTAAGGTCGTGAGTTTGATCGAGCTTATATATATATATATATAATTTTTTAATATATTTCTATGTAATCATTAATATCGTATGAAAAATAACGGTAAAAACATTTAAATAATCTATATTTTTGCCAAAAATATAGAACCAGGCATATATGTATATATAGGAATAAGATCAAATAGGAACCAATACCCTAGTTAGAAACTTAGGAACCAATCTGAACCATCCATTTTTGATTTTGATCTAGGGGTATTTGTGTAATTAGACAATTAAATATTAACTTTTTATTTAATTGAGAATTTTTTTATATGGCAGTTTTCTTTTTATATGCGATTTCCTTGCCATTAGTTATTAGGTTTCCTTAAATCTCTCAACCATAACAAAAAAAAAACATCGATCAAATTGCTTTACGATTGGAAAGAGTTATCAACGAAACACAAAAAACTACTCAATCGTCATTTGATACGATTTTCGAAGGAACATGAACCAAATAGTCGTCTCACAAATCCATGCATCTGGCATCACAGGTTTAAGATTAATTGCCCCCACCTAGTTAACTATTATTTGTTTTAATCAAGTAAAGTAATAGTGCCGACAAAAAAAAAAGTAAAGTAATAGTGATTTAAATTAGGATTTCTTTGTGATTTTCAAGGGACTTGCTTGTTTATCTGTAATGCGTTTGTGCTCTTTTTTTTTTTAATTTGTCTAATTTTAATGGTGTATGTTTCATTTTTCATTTGAAATGCGTTTATACGTTTTTAACTTGCACTTGTGTATGCTATAAATCTATACAATGATGTACATAGTTGTATTTATTTTTATAATGTTAAATGCATTAACTAATGTTGATTAATATTACTTACTTGTTGTATACACAGGTGTATTCAGTTTCATATA
This sequence comes from Ambrosia trifida, assembly GCA_028751855.1. Lineage (NCBI taxonomy): Eukaryota > Viridiplantae > Streptophyta > Magnoliopsida > Asterales > Asteraceae > Ambrosia > Ambrosia trifida. Next base: position 75,713,487 of record CM054130.1, read on the forward strand.
GGTTCCAGCCCAGATATACGCCAATGTATATTTCGTTCATATACAAAAAGGAAGAAACCTTAACATCTATTATGGTGTACACTGATGTTGATTAATAATACTTATTTTTTGTATACACAGGTGTATTCAGTTTCATATAGGTCTAGCCCAGATATACACCAATGTATATTTCGTTCATATATAAAAAGGGAGAAACCTCAACATCTACGTACTATGGTGTATTTAACTTACATTTAGACAGATATGCACTAATGTATATGTGTGTCCAAATTATAGTCATGTAAGCTGGAAAAAAAATGAATATACACCGATGTATATCTATCTGTATTGATGATGATGAATGAAAAAAAAAGAAACTGATATACACCAATGTATATTTTTGTCAACGATGATGATAATAAATGAAAAACAAAAAAGAAACTGATGTACACCATTGTATATATGTGTCGATAATGGTGATGAATGAACAAAAAAAAATTGATATACACCAATGTATATCTGTGTTGGTGATGATGCTGAATGAAAAAAACAAAAAAAAAACTAATATACACCAATGTGTGTGTATATATATATATGTCGATAATGATGAAGATGCTGATTGAAATAAAAAAAACTAATAGGGGGATTTTATAGGGATTGAGTTTTTAAAATGGTAATGATTTCTTCTTAGTTTAAAAAACAAAAATAATAAATATGATGTATACTAAAAGTACCTCTTTAATTAAGATTCTATATTGTAAATAAAAGGAAACTAATTAAAGATGTGTTGTTAATAGTCAATATACAATTACCACATTGCCATTTGACTTAATTAAAGATTTAATTAATGTTTTACTTATTTACAATCATGCCATTAGAGATCAATGGCTAAGATTGGTTCCTATAGTTCCTACTTAAGGTATGGTTCCTATTTGAACCATATATATCTATATCTATATATATATATATATATAGGGTAGGGATCATACGAGAACCAATTTTAAGGAGAGAACCAAAGAACCAATGTGAACATGGGGTATTTTTGTAAATATGATAAATACATAAAAGAAATAAGAAAATGTGAAACAACAAACACATCACTTTCATCATCTTCCCCCTTTATCATCCAAACCCTAGGTTTCTTCATCTCCACCATAAATCAAACCCTGTGACCTGTGTTTTAGAATGATTCCGATGGAGTGTTTACCGCCGTCTTCGTCTCCGGCAAGTGGACCAGTGGTTATGAAAATCTATCTGTTTCCTCACCTTTCTTCATCTCCACCTCTTTAACATGCTTATAGCTTTCTTCATCTATCCACCATCGATCCGTCGCCAGAACTGTAAGAACAGAGGAGATCGAACGTTGTAGAGAGAGGAACAGAGGAGATAGTGACGGAACCGTAGGAACAAAGGGGAACCGGTCATGACATCTGGCCAGCCTTATCACTTCAGTAAACAACAACGAATTTCAACTTTGTTCTACAGGTTCAGTAAGTTATTAGATTTAATTTTTATGTTTTGACTTTTCATTTACATTATGCACATGTGTGAACAAAAGGAATTAGTGTCTAGATTCTTAGATTCTTACACGGATGAGTTCTCTTAGAGATGGACTGATATGTCGTATTTCTGTTTGAATGAATTCATATTTTTGCCTAGATTTACTATTATATTAATTTATTCGGCCCTTGCGGACACTAATCAGTATAGGCATAATTTATCTACATATTGCTTGGTTGGGTGATCTAGATGAATTATCTATAAAATCGTTTTAGTCAAATTGAATGTTTATTTTTCAAATGCTTATATTATTTCTTCATGTGATTTTAGTTGTCTTAGTGTATAAGAATGTTAATACACATGTACATAACATAGTTGCGGCAGATAAAAGTAATGTTAATTCACATGTGCATATGATATGTGGTAATGAAAAAAATAACGTTAATGCACATGTGCATTAAGATTGAAATTTTGGTTTTCTTATGTGTTGTTTATTATTGTAGTTAACTTTTGTCTTAGAATCGAGAGAGAAATGGTCAAAAAAAAAAAATTGTCAGATGCGATTGAGAATTATGACATAATCGTTGACTAGAAAGTTAAAAAGGTTGTTATTTATTTAAACATTTTAGATATATATGCACATGTGCATATATGTATGTTTTTCATGTTACCTAATAAATGTTAATTGTTAGTTGTTTAAACACACGAACAATGTGATAAATTTGATAAGTTTATGATGTTTTGAATAATATAGGCGTTTTTGCATAAATAAGTGGTTAATAGTTGGTTACATTTAGTTAAATTTTATACAACAACTATTTAAGTTGTTAAAAGAAGTCATACAATTTACCTGAGTATTATTTAAAAGGTGTTGATGGTTTTAGGGTTATCAAGGTGTAGTAAAAGTTGTAGACTACGTTGGATAAAGTATTTGCGACCGAATGTTTATTATTGTTAGTTTTAGGATTGTTATTTTGTTAATGTACATTGTAATTTGGACAAGCCGAACACGTTAATGCACATGTGCAATCGTTTGTTATGAATGAAGTATGTTATGAATGCACATGTGCATTAAAATTGTGAATGCATAAGTGCAAAGTGTGGTTTATAATGTTAAAAGTAATGTTAATGCACATGTGCATTAAGATTGAAAATCTGGGTTTCTTATGTGTTGTTTATTAATTGTAGGCAAAGATGGGATGAACATAAAAGAATGTAATTTTTGTGTTGTAATCGAGGGAGAAAAGGTCAAAAAAAGTTGCCGGATACGATTGAGGATGATGACATAATCGTTGATCAGGAAGTTAAAAAAGGTCGCTATTATTTATTTAAGCAATTTAGGTAAAAATGCACATGTGCATATATGTATATTTTTGATGTTAACTAATAAATGTTAATTGTTAGTTGTTTAAACAAACGAACAATGTGATAAATTTGATAAGTATATGATGTTCAGGTTGACATATGAAAAAACAAGGGAGATGTTAGATGAGGCATCAATGAGGTGTGAAGAGTGTTGAAAGAAGATATATAAAATGGGAAGAAAATGAGAAGGGACAAATAAGTAATAGAAGGGGACTATTGGTGGACATGAGATTGTGAGATAATTAGAAGTTTGTAGGCATGTGGTTAGTGGTAACATAGTTGGTTTGTAATATGGACATTTTTTTGTTATCATTTGTTTTATTGAGTTAATGCATTTGGTAAAAACCAAATGTAGTTGTATGATAAAAACAATTTGGTATAAAAGCTTTGTTATTTGAAGGATGATGTATGCACATATGTATATTTTGGGTGGCCTTATATGGTGGTTGATAGGTTGATTACGTTCGTAGTTATTATTTTTAGCGTATGTAAATTGGTATGATAATAAAACTGACGTATATGTGCATGATTATATTAGTGAACCACTAAACCCACCACCACACACTCATCCCACCATACCTAAAAACTAAGCCCGAAAGCTAAACCACTAAAAAAATCTAACTATATTAGTGAAATGCACATGTGCATGCAGTACACGTTTCTATTTTATATTTCTTATATAGAGGTGTTTTAAGTTTATTCATGTTTGTTGTCATACACATGTTTTATTTTCAATTTATGTCATAATATGCATGTCTAAACACTTGACGAGTTCGATTGTATTTTATATCTTACTTTGCGTCCATTTAATGATCATTGAATAAAATTTGTGACCCCTTATATATCTGTATCGCGTCCATCTAATAATCATTTAAGTATGGTAATTGATAATTCATTCAAAAGTGTGATTTAAAAGTGAAATGCACATGTGCATACGGTGTATTTCTGTATATATAACAGCGAAATGCACATGTGCATTAGGATGACGTCATACGACGTCACAAGCCATTTTTTTTATTTTTTTATTTTTTTCGAATTAATAATGCAAAATAATCATTTTGGTGCTTTTACTTTTTTTATTTTTTTATTTATTTAGGTTATATAATTTTTTTTTATTTTTTTATTTTTTTATGGAGGGGTTTTTGTAGACACCTTCATATTTACAAAAATGCCACCTGTTCACACTGGTTCCTTGGTTCTCTCCCTAAATGATGGTTCTCAAATGATCCAAATCATAATATATATATATAGGTTTAGGATCTTGTACAAAACCCATTTTATGTGAGAAGTGTGAAAACCTATCATAAAGTGACATGTGGCAACCTATTTTTTTTTTATTAAAAAGGGCATCATTGTAATTTGTATTGATAATCTTATTTATAGTAGATAATTATCTAATTAATTACATATTTAATTATGAGCAATAATAGGGATTTTTGTTTGACTAAAACGTTTTTTTTTATGAAGTTTTTATATAAAATCAGTATTCACGAATTCTAATTCACTCATTTACATCGATCATTCAAATATCATAGTATTGTGTTTTATATTCAACACGCTTTTTGTAAATTCTTTCTAGTGTGTTTTGCATTCAAGTTTAAAAGTTATACTCGTAATTTTTTGTAGTGTGTTTTATATTCAAATATTAAACAACAAACATATGTGTTTTATATTCATTTATGTGTTTTAAAAGTTATACTCGTAATTTTTTGTGGTGTGTTTTATATTCAAATATCAAATAACAAACATATGTGTTTTATATTCAAATATTCAAACAATAAACATGTGTGTGTGTGTGTATATATATAGGGTAAATATCAGTCTTCACGTTTTGAACCTTAGTGTTTTATATTCAACACATCAAACACATAAACAACATATTAGACAAGAACACATATAACACCACACTGAAGATAAAACACATAATAAAACACATCTTTGCTAAAGGTAAAACACCATGACCTGAATCATGATCGGAATGGTGCAGTAATCAGTTAGATAATTAAAACATCTTGACGTGAGACACGCAGCAATCATCCAGATCGTTAAAACACCATGACCTGAATCATGATCGGAATCTTTATCTTTACTTTGAAGCTTAAACCAATATTTTTTTCGGTTTCCTCTTTTTGATTTTAAAATCTCATGATTACATCTTTTTTGATGATTTGTATGTTTATGTTGTGTGTGTGTGTTTGAAACAAAGAGATACAGAGATGGAAAGTAGAATTCATTTGATTGTATGTGTATGTGTGAGAGAGAGAGACACTGGGAAAAAGAAAGAGAATAAAAGGAAACAAACGTGAAAAAAGGAGAAATTGATGAGGAGAATTTAAAAGATAATTATGTTTTTACTCTTATACCCTTACATCATCTATTTTATTGAAAAAAATATAACAATAATTACAAAAGTGTCATCCAATTAATCCATACCATTGATTAAAATGATCTAATGGCCAAAACACCTTCTCAAACTTCTCACAAAAAAAAAACACTTTGTACAGGATCTTGACCCTATATATATATATATATATATATATATATATATATATATATATATATATATAGAGGCTAAGTATCCTGTGAAAACCCTCTTGAATTGTGAAAACCCGTGAAAACCTTATGTAACAACATTGTTTTTTTCTAATTTTTTTAGAATAGTTTGTATACTTAATTTTATGAGTTTCGGCCCAAAATAATCAAAAAAATGCCGAATAGATTTTTTTAAAAAAATTACGTAACACAGATGTTACATAAAAAAAATTATGTAACAATGCTGACGTATGATAAAAAAATTACGTAACACATATGTGTAACAAATAATCTACTTGGCGCTTTTTTGATTTTTTTTTGGCCAAAACTAATAAAATTGAATATAAAAGCTATTCTGAAAAAATCAGGAAAAAAAATGTTTTTACATAGGGTTTTCACGGGTTTTCACAACTCGAGAGGGTTTTTTATTTAACCCAACCCTATATATATATATATATATATATATATATATATATATATATATAGATAAGGGTTCCGATACAAAGGGTGGAAATTGTGAGAAGGGTAAGAAGGACTCTCAAGACGACATGTGGCACTAGGGTAAATTAATCTAAAGATTAATTAGGTAATTATACACAAATCAATTAATTTATTAGTTTTAATTCATTTTTAATTAGTGAGTGATTATAGGGATTTGGTTTTCATCTTCTCTCTATAATTCACTAGTTTTCTGGGTTATCTGATTGTATTTTGCGAGTTATAGAAGACAACCAGACCATAGTGGTGTGTTTTACGCTTGTTTGTCATAATCTAACCAGTGTTGTGTTTTATATTCAAATCTAATCAATTGTGTTTTATTCTCTCACCCTCCTAGTTGTTTTCTGTATAAAAAAACACAAACAAAAAATACAAGCAAATGTAAAAATAGTGTGTTTTAACATCACACCATTCTTATAACAAAACACCACCCCATGAACATAAAACACAATATTATGATTGTGTGAAGGACTGAAGGCATAATATATGTATGAGTGAGGGGTCGATATCTTATACCAGAAGCTGTCATAATCGTATATATAAAACACATACAAACGGCGTTTTGATGTGATGCGTGTGTGTGTTTTATGTTGCAGAAATGATAAATAAATGTAAAGAGCACCGAAGTGACCGAACCTTGAATGTAAATTTGTTTTCATGTTTATCCACATACTAAATTATCAATATTATCAAGATGCATTTATTCTCATGTTTATCCACATACTAAAATATACCATATTATCAAGATGTCTATTACTCCATCGGCCCTTGTATGTATCAATTTCATGAAAGAGGAACAAAAAGAAAGAGAATAATCGTTGAGAGAGAGAAGGAGGAAGAAAGAGAAATAAAGAAAGAGAGGCAAATTAAATGAGATTGGAAATAGATAGGGTTTTATTAAATGAGTGTTTTTAAATGAGAATGTGTGTTATTACATTACCACCTCCACATCATAAAGTTATTTAATAATCTTATAACACAATTTACAAAATTGCCACTCCTTTAATCTCATCCATCCATCACTTTAATCCAATGGTCATTTTTCTTTCTCACCCTTCTTACAAAACACATCTTTTGTATCCTAACCCCACCCTATATATATATATATATATATAGTTATAAATATATATCTATACTATATTATAAAGCATGAGGGAATGATTTCAACCAAATTTAAGTAATTACAACATATAATGCATATGGTACAATAACTTAATGAATGTAGTAAAAGGGTGAAGTTATCTTTTTACATTAACAATTAAGTTGATTATAAAATAATAAATTTGTTAGTGACTATTCATGTTTTCTAACTCCTTTATAAATTATTAGTGACTATCCATGTTACTAACTCATTTATCTCATTTATGTCTATACCTTCCATTATAACCTTATATATAGTAGCCATTGTATTGGTATTATATCTATATCTATATCTATCTATACTACTATATAGTGGGTTCTGGATGGGTAAGATTGTCATTTCATATTCATTTAAATGGTTAAAAATGTAATTTCATTTAGTTATCAAGACAAATTTAATACAACTATTAAATCAACTTGTTTACCCTATTAAAAGTAATTAATAATGGTATTAAAAACATTGAAGCATTTGAAAAGTTTAACATTATGGCATAAAAGATCTAAAAGAATTCATAATAGAAGATGACATCAAGAAGCATTGTTATGAAATTACACAAATATTACTTAAAACTATAAGTCAATTTTATACTTTCTACGATCGTCATGTCACCAGTGATTATGGATAACTATTTCTAATTAGATTTTGATTTGTGGGTTTATACATGAGTCTTTGATTGAATTAATCAAGAGTGTTTGATTAATGTTAGTTTTTCATTGTAGTGCTGCAGTCCAATTTCATCGAAATGCGCCATAATATCTTCGAAGCCCTTTTATTGTTTACGTTGTTGTGCATTTTCAGCTCTCAAACTTACCAAGAACCGTTAATTTTCCTTGACATTCCTAAGTTTAGGTCTACATTAGCACTATTCCAAGTCCTTTTATTTAGGTCAATTGACTGAGCACAATTGGATGCATATGTATTTTAGTCTACCCCTATTCAATTTTCATGGTTTGGTTATCACTTTATGAAATGTCGCAAGTCGAACACATCTTGTAGTCAATGATTAGTCTAACGTCATTAGAAAAAAAAAGAACTTACCACATAACGATATTATTTAAGACATTATTGTTTTGTTTTTGCATTTGATCTATGGAGCATACATAAAGTAATGCATGAGGTGATCATGCATGCAGTATGCACAACAGGAAGCCAATTCTACATGCGTTTGTTGCATGGGCATTGCTAAATGCTCCTCACACCCCCTCATCATATGAATTCTTCTAAAACTTGCATCACCACCACCATTCCCATCCTATCTACTGTGTAGTGTTTGTAATTTTACAACTAATGATGGGAAGATGACCTTCGTGTTGTGATAATCATATATCAAGAAAGGCCCGTGGATGGTTGAAGAAGATGTAACTTAACATATCAATTACATATATGCCAATTGTATATAGTCAACTATCGTGCAGCCCGCTGCAACGCGCGGGTTCCTGCTAGTACATCTTAATGAAACAACTCTCTTATTTCTTATTCTCTTTATAAACTTTGGTTTGTTAGTAGGCATTGTCACTGACTTCTTTCTTCAATTTGTACCTTTATGGGGGCCTAATTCTTAGTGATATCTTGTAGCTTCATTCTACCATGAATACAATTAATGAACCATTTTCTTTTGTTTCTGCAGATTCATAAGCGATTTTGTGAACAAGAATATTGCAGATAACCGTTATGTTGTATTTGGTCGTTCAAAATTTTGTGAAATATAGGGTACTAATCTTAAGGTAACCTTTTGTTCACCATTAAAACAATATTTTGCAAACATTTCGTGTTTACGCCTCCAACCAATCGATAATTTGTTGTTTTTATAATCTTTTATACAGTTAATATCTAGGGTTGTATTTTTGTATTTAAGAAGTTCATAGAAAAGAAATCGAATACTATATTGATGCATGGAACTATCGTAGTCGCTCATAAAATTTATAGGTAAGATACAAAAATTGATATATAAGGTAGAGTGTGATGGTTTTGTATGTTTGGTTTTGACATACATGAGAAACATAACCATATTATGGCTTTACTCATGGGTTAATGTATAGAAAAATCTTAAGGGTTGTCATAAAAAAAGTTTTTGTAATTAAAAACCATAAAATATTCATATGATCTGAATACATTATATATCATCTTATGATTATATAGTGGTATACCCATCATGGTTATTGGTTGACAAAAGACACTCATTCACTACATGTGACACCCGACATGTTCGGCTTAAACATATTAGTAACATCTAAGTCTACCTTAGCGAGAAACGTTTATAAACAAACTTAACCGGGTTAGTTGAGTTGGGTCAAGTAGGATTGTCCAGGGTACAATGATCTGGAGGATCATTGGGAGTCGTTTTGGTAATACACTAGTATCGGGTTCCGTTGTTGGTGACATTACATGAACTAATCAAGTATATGTGTAGATTATGGGTTGTGTGGTGGTTTATATACATAGACGTGTTTAAATGATGTGTAAATGATTATCTGTGCTTTAATGTGTTAAACATAGACTATGGGTGCATGCTTATGTGTTAAGATGTGTTAGAATGCGTTAAACACGACAAACTGGGAAAAGGTTAACATGTGTTAAAAAGTGCTGTTGACATGTGTTAAAAAGTGCTGATGACCTGAATGTGGAAATAGTGGGCGAACGTGGAAATGGAACTTGAAAAATGGGCGAACGTAGAAACAAAGTGGGCGAATGTGGAAAAGTTCCACATTCGACCATTTCAAATGGGCGAATGTGGAAAAGTTCCACATTCGACCACATAAAAGGGGCGAACCTGGACTGGGTATAAATACCATCCTTAGCCATTTTTCACCATTTCACAAACCCTAAACGCCTCCAAACACTCTCTATCAGTTATTATCATTGGGGAAGGAGTTTTTGAGCTTGTTTTTCATAACCTAACTCTCTAAATCATTACAAGTGAAGATCTAAGGTGTGTTCTTCATTACAAATCCTTTTTAAACAATTTTGACTTGTTTTAATCTAAACCCCAAGGGTCCAGATCTGATATCAACCTATTTTATGAATAAAAACCTTTCCTAACCAAAACCTATTCATAAACAATGAGTTTTTATGCAAATAAACATGTGTTAGTATGATATTATGCATTGTTTGATGATTACTTGTGTATAGATGATATGACAACAACCTAGGGCTGTTATTAATGATGGGTTATGATTGAAACATGTTACCTTTGATTGTTGATGGTGTTTTGGCGATTAAAGGGGTTTTTAGTTAGATTTAGGGTTTGTTTTTGGATGATTACGATAAGGTTATGATAGGGGTTTCTTGTTCATGATGATTTGATGATGATGAGCTGATTATTGATTGATTTCAGAAGTTTCCTAATTGGGTAATATTTTCATGCATGATGATGTGACATCTCCATAATTTACTATTTTAGGAAACTTGTAAAAACAGATAGATTTTGGGGTAAAATTTGTAGGGTTTCGTAGGAATATATTAATGATGCCTGACTGCTGTAACTCGTGATGTTTCGTGATGTTTTCGGATGTTTTTCGTCGCGTTTTTGGAAAAATCTGACATCAGGGGCGAACCTGGAATACCTTCGACCAGTCGAACGGTCGAAGGTGGGTTCCAGGGGGCGAACCTGGAAACAAAAAGGGGCGAATGAACTAAAAGGGGCGAAGGTGGGAAGAAAAGGGGCGAAGGTGGAGGTTCAAAGCCACATTCGACCAGTTAAGGCCACCTTCGACCTCCCAGGACTACGTTCGACCCTAGTTAACAAAAATGAGATTTTTGATACAAACTAAGTGTTTTATGCTTGAACCTTGCATGTAATCTATGTGTACTTGATTAGTTAGAGTAATGGGTCACCAACGGGATGTCGGGTCGGTCTAGTGTGTCGGTTAAACATTTAAACACGTTTTAAAACATACTCGATTATGATCTGGACAATCGGGGGCTAGATAACCTTATGGTTATTAGTCGGAACACTTATGTGAACATTTTGATAGATCTCCGGTAGAGGGATTATCAAGGGCTAAACATCTTTACTTATATTGAAGAACGCTATCTAAGGTGAGTTCACGGCCCCACTTTTACTGCTTTAACTTTTGGGGGAGAAAACATGCGCTAAACGGTTTTGGTAACATATGTCATACTATGGTTTTAACTTTATATTGCTATACGATCTTTTGGAAAGTCCCGGGGGAAACCATGAATGTGCGGGTTTGCACAACGGGGGAAATGTGGATAGATCTATTGGGCGTGACCTGCCCCACTCGTCGGCTTGGAGGGCCGGGCGGGTGCATATTGTCTCGAACAGGTACATTGGTATCATGCTGAACATACGGGCTGCTTAAACATGCTGAACATTGCTAAACGTGTCTAGTAATGGTTTCCAATCGTAGTAGTAATGAAACATACGCCTAGCTAGCGTACTTGGTAACATTGATATAGTATGGACATGGTAACACTTTGGTAACATTTTTGAACAAACCTGTGAACTCACCAGCATTATATGTTGACATCTTTCTGGCATGTTTTTCTCAGGTCGCTAAGGTAGCAATGAACGGAACTAGGCGCACGGGTCTGCATTGGCGTCTAGATTTTAGTGCACGTTTTGTAATAAATGTCTTGAATACTTGGGAACACTGTTTTGTAGAGATTAAATTCTTTAAATGCTTCCGCTGATGAAATTCATGTTTTTGGATTTACGTACTTCATATAGTGCCGTTTATTGTGATCGTTGACTTGGATCCTGGTTTGTCATGCACCTCGCGGTAAAACCCCGCAAGTGGAAATTTGAGGGTGTGACACTACATGTCATATATTATGGAAACAACTTGCATATGAACCGATTAATCAATGTCATATATTTTTAATTAATTAAAACGGCGACGCCATTTGACTTATTATAATAAAATGAGAAATAAACATGGCATAGAATGGGGGAAGCTTACCACATACTTGTAGAGTAAAACAATGAATGAACTATGTTTATGTTTTGTAAACATGAGAGTTAAAATAAAAAATGTAAAAAATAGAATGAAAATAAATTCGTAACAATCAAGCCGGTAGTTTAAGTTGAATAATTCTAAACCTAAACAATGTCTATAAATTGAGACATAAACATAGCATGGAATGATGGAAGCTTACTACTTATTTGTATAGTAAAACACAGAATGAATATGTTTTTTTTTTTTATAAACATGAGAGTTAAAATAAAAAATGCAAAAAATAGATCAAAAATAAATTCGTAATAATCGAGCCGGTAGTTTAAGTTGAATAATTTTAATTTTAAAGAATAAAACTTTAACATTCAAAACAATAAAGACAATAAATCTTTAATAGTAACTAAAGACGTGGAAGATACAATAGTTTAAATTTCTCCTTACCTGTGGAAGATACAATGGTTAAAATTTTTCCCTCAATCGACGTGGACAATACTTAGACATACATGACTATAAGAGTTAGATATTGATAATTCCTAAAATGCTTTTATATATATCTATATCTCTATCTGTATCTATACTATATTATAAAGTATTAAGGAATGTTACCCGCAAAATTTAAAAACAATAATAGGAGATGACAAACTTCTCTTTTTCCAACCTTACACTACTATATGTTAATCAAAACTTACACGCATATCGAAGCTTGGTCATCATGCCAAGCTTTCATAATGAGTTTACGATGTCCTTCTTTGTCTCATGTAAGAGGCAATAAGACAACATGACATGTGCTGTACCCTTATTTGCATTTATCATCACATATTTATTTTTGTTGTTGCTTCGTTTTTAGTAATTTTGTGCTCCCGCCGCAACGCGCGGACATCCCACTAGTTACATTATAAAGGAGGAGAGATGGCTAAAATAGTCACTTCATGTCAATTTTAAGATGACATAAAAAAAGTCACAAGGTAAACAACTATCTTTTTATCACCTCCTTCCCTGTATGCCTCTATATGTAACATTTGATTACAATTGTATAAATGACTAATGCTAGTTATCTCTATTATTATTATTATTTTATTATTATTATTATTACATTATCAATAGCCAAAGATACTTTTTCTAATTCACAGCTTTATTCAAATTTTAAGAACTACTTAATTTGATACTTTACTTACCTTCGTTGTTTTACAAGTTTAATAATGTATGCATGAATTTGATTTTTTTAATTATTTAATTACTTTTTACATACTTTTATCCATTTTGTCATTTACTTTTACTAGAATAAAATTAAGCATACAAAAGCAAAAGTAACATTAATCTAACTGCATGAATTTGATTTTTTTAATTATTTAATTACTCTTTACATACTTTTATCCATTTTGTCCTTTACTTTTCATGAATTTTAAGATGACATAAAAAATGTCTCATGCCTAAAACTCAAATGTCATGTAATTTTTTTTCCTTTCTACCTTTCATGCAAAACCTGCTTGTACATATTCTTTTATCATAACCTTCAATTACCATTAATCTATATCTATAATATCCTTATGTCTATGTTTGTACCACAAAAAAAACTACACAATTTCACCTCCGCGATGATATCCACCACAATTTCATGTTTATTTAGAAAGATAATTTTCGGTTGTAGTATAGACGGACTTGTGTCATATGACCACACTTCATGTTTTAAGAAAAATGTTTTTAAAGTGGAATTACTATATATGGTATATGAAAAAATATTACATACTTGCGACAAAAAACCTAAGTATCATAATGTTGTATTGTAACTCATTTGTAGATCTCGCTGCAACGCGCGGGTAAACCCACTAGTATCGATAAATAAATAATGCAGTTGAGTTCGAGCTAGAAAAAACTAATTACGAATTAAGCTCAAGTTTAAAATAAAGCTTTAAGCAAGCCAAAAACGAATCTTAAGTTAATAACTAAGCTTTGGTTCGATCTTTACACCAGATTCACAATTATAAGGTTTAAATGATATACATAAACTTTTAGATAATCTTAAACAAAGTTCTGAACCACCAATTTTTGGCGCAGTGGTAGAATTTTGCGATTTTCGTAGATACATTGAGTCCGGGTTGAGTGTAGCCCCCACCAATTTGATTTTTCGGCCACTACCGATCGAAAACAATTAAGTCCGCCCCCACCAATTCAAAAACCAAGCTTGGCCACTGTTCTAAACTATTTATGATGATAATATATAATGTTAATCAAAACATCTCTTCGAGAATATTTCGATCAAGCCATTTAAATATTTTGGTTCAAGAATTTGTTTTTTTCCCAACTTTTATAATCCTTAAAAATAGAGTTTATTGACATGTGGGTGTCGAAAAGAAGTCACTGATTCATAGGAAGTTTCTATGGCATTTTCTAATGCATCTTGTCTTAAGAGCATGAACCATATTCATCGAGATGATCCATCACATGCTGCATCATCATATTCACTAAAGAAACCTTATTGGTTTTATAATATTTCATATGGCCGGATATAATCATCTAGCTTAAATGCTAATTAATGGTCAAGACATAAAAATCCTGATCACTATCTTCAAGCAACATCATCGAAGTCTTACTTACCAGCCACTACATCACTTTGCTTATATATTGATCACTAGCTGATTACCCCAGGAGGGTCCCGGGGTTGAAAAATCTAATTTTACGTGATAACCTATTGTACATGGATCAAGTTAATTAACCACAAAATCTCTCAATCATTACATGTTCATAGTATTCTAATCAGTAATAACTCATATTCCCCACAAAATCTAATTTTACGTGATAACATGAACACTTTGTGTGTTTTTTTCCTGTATGAACGAAACCCCATAAAAAATAGTCGATTTTTTCTCCGTTTTTTATATAGCACTATGGTACTCGTTGGAAAGATAATAAAACGCTCGTTAATTTGGTGTAATTTTTTTCTTTAAAAAATCCTGTATATAAAAGATATAAATGTTTAAAAATTATGGGAGGAAATATGAGAGAGAAAATTTTAATTTTTTTTTTAAATAACTCAATTTAATTAAAAAAAGAAACAATTCAAAAACACCAAAAACTCTCCATTATGATACTACGTGGCACTCTTAAGGGAAGGTTGAGGCCTCCATTGCACGCCACGTCAGCATATACGTTTTCTTTTATATATATAGATAGATTCTTTTCAAAATTTACATGTGTCCCGTATTTGTGAATATGCACAAGGCCGAAAATTTGACACGTACCTGGCTAAAGTTGAAAATGACATGAACCTAATTAAAACTTAACTTGACACTAAAAATCACGTCGGGCACATAGACTTGAACGTGACATCTGTATTCACAAGTTGACACATACGACCAGTTTTATTAACACAAATCAATAGTCAATAGTCAATAGTCACAGTCAAAGAGTTATCTTTATGCATTTGTAATTATTTAGTCATAGTCAATAGTCTTAGTCAATAGTCCAGTCAATAGTTCTCCTAGAATCAAACCATTATATTAATGTTGTAACCATTATATAATCTTCTGTGAATAATGAGAATTGTATATTCGATCCAATTCAATCTATTACCTATTACTCTATATGGTATCAAGAGCCTAAAGATCCCTTGAGCCAACCGATCCATCACAACTTTCGACAGCCTTCTGTCCGCAGCCCACACAACCCTTTCATCTTTTTTTTTCCTGATTTGCAGCCTCAATGGCTCCCTCTTTTGTTCATCAATCGAACCGTAACTACAATCGGAACCCTTGTTCCTCAGCCTCAAACCCCTCGTTACAAAACTGACCCTCATGGTCAAACAAATCCGCAACCCAAACTCAAAACAACCCGACCCACAACAGCCAAACTAACGTTTTTTATTATTTTTGCAGCATACCCGGTCATGTAACGAAAGACTGTCGCAAACTTAGTCGATTCCTACGCGACCATCAAGTCTCTACTCATGATTCCTACTCATACCCGGTTGTGAACAATACATCTTCTCACACCGCGGTTCCAAACACTCCATGGATGTGGGATACAGGCGCTTCCAATCACACTAACAACAACAACAACCAAATGCATGTTCTTTCCGAATATGGTGGCCCGGATGAGATTGTTTTAGGTGACAGTAAAATCCTTCATATTACACACATTGGTCAAACAACCCTTCACACCAACTCACGACCGCTTTTCTTAAACGATGTCTTAATCTTATTTCGTTAAATAAAAGCCACAAAATTCCTTTTGGTAAACTCATTTGTTGCAAATAAACCGTTGCAACTCGTTTACTCAGATGTATGGGGTCCAGTCCAAACATCCATTGATGGCTTCAAGTACTATGTCATATTTGTCGATTATTTTTCTAAATACATTTGGTTATATCCGATACAAAGAAAATCTGACGTCTCCGTCCTTTTTCCACAATTCAAATCACTAGTGGAATTTTTTTTTTCAAACACCTCTTATCTCTCTATTTACCGACAATGGTGGTGAATACATTGGTCTTAAATCATTTCTCACAACTTATGGAATTTCTCACTACACCACACCCCTCATACACCCGAACAAAACGAGGTGCCCGAACGTCGTCATCGACGCGTTGTTGAAACGGGCCTTGCCCTCCTCCACTATGCTAAACTCCCATCACAATTTTGGTCACATGCCTTTCAAGCCGCCACTTATCTCATCAACCGTCTACCCACCACCATCTTGAACAACAAATCACCTTATGACATGTTATTCAATGTTGCTCCCACCTACTCCAAACTAAAACCATTTGGATGTCTTTGCTATCCTTGGCTCCGCCCATACAACACCTCCAAGTTACAATCTCGCTCCGCATCATGTATCTTTCTTGGATACTCCTCTTCCAGATCAGCATACAAATGCTTTGATCCAGCCACCAACAAGCTATATCACTCTCGCCATGTTGAATTCATACCACACATTTTCCCATCCAAGACCAATAACCCTACCTCTCCCACTGTCACCTATGAATCATTTCTTCACAACATACCAAATCCTCCAAAGCCTTCACACCCTACACAACCTCCCATCGATCCCACACCCCAACCCATACCTCCTACGCACCCCTCTCCTGACCCTACACAACCTTCTGCTGCACCTACACAACAGTTGCCTGATACTACACAACACTCATCTGACCCTACACAACCTTCTACTACACCTACACAACATTCCCCTAATCCTACACAACTCTTGTCCTCTACACAGTCCTTCGCTATCCGTACACGGTCCTCATCTCCTACACAATCCTCCACTCCTACACAACCTAATTAATTCATCTACACAACCTAATTCACCTACACAGCCTTCCAATGACTCTACCACCTCCTCATCTCAATCTCCTTCAACTAACCCCTCTCCTACCACCTCTACTCGCCCACAACGGTCTCGCAATCCTAACCCAAAAATATTACAATTCCAACTTCATCAACTCCACCACACATCACCCACTTCCTACATCCATTGAGCCCTCTACTCACATCCAAGCGATGAAAGATCCACAATGGCGACAAGCAATGGATCTTGAATACAACGCTCTTCTTAAAAACCATACGTGGGAGCTTGTCCCTCATACTACCCAAAATCCAATCGGATGCAAATGGGTATTCCGAACCAAACGAAAACCTGATGGAACTATTGATAAATTTAAAGCGCGCTTAGTCGCAAAAGGGTTTCATCAACAGTACGGTAAGGACTATTTTGATACCTTTAGTCCGGTAACGAAACCTGTAACCATTCGTACTGTTCTTTCCATCGCACTCTCTCAAGGGTGGTCGTTACGCCAACTAGACGTCAATAATGCATTTCTTCATGGCACCTTACATGAGGATGTGTACATGATTCAACCACCCGGATTTGCAAATTCGGCGTTTCCTATTCACATTTGCAAACTCAAGAAATCTCTCTACGGCCTTAAACAAGCCCCGCGGGCTTGGTACAATGAATTAACCGCCTTCCTCATTAGCTTCGGTTTTAAAAAATGTCTCTCTGATGCGTCTCTTTTTGTCTACAACACAAATGGTAACACTTGCTACCTACTCGTCTACGTTGTCGACATTGTCCTCACTGGAAACAATAATCCATTCATGGACATCTTTGTTCAAGCCCTAAGCAAAAAAATTTCGATCAAAGACTTAGGCCCTCTACATCACTTCCTAGGAATCGAAGTCATTCCAATTCCTCATGGTCTATTCCTCTCCCAACACAGGCACGTTCAGGACATCTTAACCACTTTCAAAATGGATGGTGCCAAAGAGGTCATCACCCCCCTAAGCGTCTCTGATCCGCTTATCCCTTCAGATGCCTCTCCACCCGTTGATCCAACTCCTTATCGCAAACTTGTTGGCACACTTCAATACCTTGCCTTCACCCGCCCTGATATCTCTTTCGCTGTCAACAAACTCTCACAATTTACGCACCAACCAAAACAGTCACATTGGCAAGCTCTCAAACGGGTTCTCCGCTATTTGAAAGGAACATTGCACCATGGGTTATTGTTAAATAAAAAGTCCTCACTTGATTTACATGCTTTCTCATATTCTGATTGGGGAGGCATACATGACGGAATATATTATATCTTGGATCCAACATCATCTCCTGGTGTTCATCAAGACAAAAAAACAGTCTCACGCTCATCCACTGAAGCAGAATACAAAGCACTAGCAAACGCCGCAGCTGAAATCTCATGGGTTAAAAATCTTCTCCAAGAACTCGGTCTTCGCACAACATGCACACCATCTCTTTTCTGTGACAACACTGGTGCACCTACCTTTGTGCCAACCCGGTGTACCGTTCCCGCATGAAACATGTTGCCCTTGACTACCACTTTGTTCGTGAACAAGTGAATGCCGGTCACTTAAAGGTCTTTCACATTAGCTCAAATGATCAACTAGCTGATGTCCTCACCAAACCACTTCCACGATCACCGTTTCTTTCCTTTCGCTCCAAGATTGGCGTATCCAATGGATCCTACATCTTGCGGGGGCGTATTAACACAAATCAATAGTCAATAGTCACAGTCATAGTAAACAGTCAAAGAGCTATCTTTATGCATTTGTAATTATTTAGTCATAGTCAATAGTCCAGTCAATAGTCCTCCTAGAATCAAGTCATTGTATTAATGTTGTAACCATTATATAATCTTCTGTGAATAATGAGAATTGTATATTCGATCCAATTCAATTTATTACCTATTACTCTATAAGTTTAATCTATCTTTTTTAGTTTTTAGCATATTAATATCTAAAAAGTTCAAATTTGGGAAGAAAATGTTAATAAACTAACTATCTTCTAACTCTAAAACTCAATAACAAATTTTATTTAATTTCTAAATCTTTAGTATATGTCATTACATAAAACACATTAAAAAAAAAAAAAAAAAAAAGATAATCTGGTTAACCGGTGGATCCGCAAGATTGACCCGAACTCACTTTACTTAGCTATCCATGTTTATAGGTTTAACTTTAAATTAACTTGAATCCGTTTTTACACTAATTTCAAACCTAATGTTTGCGGTATATCGTTTTCGTTTTGTAGAATATTCACACTTAAAAATCACTACATTTTGATTTATATAAGCGATTAAAATAAATTTCAAATAACCTATGTTTGGAATTAAAAATAGAGTGTATTCTCAGCTAAAAGGAGTCATAAGTCTCCATTTATTTTTGTACCAATTGACCATATCTCTGTGTAATTAACGTGTTACTGTTTTTTTTTTTTTTTTTTTTATTTAAAATGGATTTTTTTTTTTTTTTTTTTTTTTTTTGTCATGACGTGAAGGATTATTTTACCTTATTCTGTAAAGGTGAAGCCTTGAGAAAATGTGCAAATTAATTAGGGAGACAGGCATCCCCTATAAGAAAGGTTCGAAGCATTGAAGTCGAGGAAAAACAATGGAAAAAAGAATTGGGTATTTCTAGGAATAAATCTAATGTCCTACAAGTCGAAAACTGTAAATCTTATCTTGGAAAGTAATAATTTATTCCTGATAACGCAAATTGCGTTTATAGTTACGTACTAAAGAACAAAAGAAGTTTTTATTAACAAGTGTAGAAAGAAATAGCAACTACAAACTAATTGAAACTATAACCATACATCAAAATGCTCTTAGAACTTTTGCAGTGGAGGTAAGTCGGTTGACACGTGTAAAAGATGGGGATGTGAGCTCGAGTTGTGATGATCGAGGCGAGCCGAGGAGAGAAAGAGTATCTGGTTCGTAGGTGAGGAGTTGGGCAACTCTGATGTGAAGGAGAGAGTTAAACGATGGGGGTTCGGTTCGATCACAAACCATTAGTTGTTGCTCCAAACAATTCACGTCTTAAATTTCACCCAAAGTCAATACGTACCCAAGAACCTGTGCTAGTCTTGTCATTCAAACATACATATAGTTTTTTCCCATTTATGATGACTTCTCATGTTTTGCTAGCTAAAATAGATAAAATGTGTTAGAATATATATGGGAAGGTTCCGGGGTTGAAAAATCTAATTTTACGTGATAACGTATTGCAAATAGCTCAAGTTAACTAACCACAAAATCTCTCAATCATTGCATGTTCATAGTATTCTAATCAGTAATAACTCATATTCCCCACAAAATCTAATTTTACGTGATAACATGAACACTTTGTGTGTTTTTTTCCTGTGTGAACGAAACCCCACAAAAAATAGTCAATTTTTTCTCCGTTTTTTATATAGCACTATGGTACTCGTTGGAAAGATAATAAAACGCTCGTTAATTTGGTGTAATTTTTTTTCTTTAAAAAATCCTGTATATAAAAGATATAAACGTTTAAATATTATGGGAGGAAATATGAGAGAGAAAATTTTAAATTTATTTTTAAATTCTTTTTTCGTAAAATAACTCAATTTAATTAAAAAAGGAAACAATTCAAAAACACAAAAAAAACTCTCTATTATGATGCCACGTGGCACTCTCAAGGGAAGGTTGAGGCCTTCATTGCACGCCACATCAGCATATACGTTTTCTTTTATATATATATATAGATAGATTTCGTGAAAAGCATAGGAACTTTTCGGGATGTGACATGTGTATATGTATGATTTTAGTACAAAGGATATTTGATTCATTTAACTGTACACAATTTTGATAGTAAGAATATCTTCAATGTTGCGTGCGCCTTTAGACGTCCATAGTTGGCATGTCATTCGTCACATAAGACTCGTACAAATTTTTAAAAACCACAATTTCATCTCCAACCCTACAAACATTCTTACTCTCCTTAATTTTCACCTCATCACCTACTCATTACACATAATATTTAAATAAAATCTTTTCTTTTATACTTTGGGCCCGCCTCCTCACAAGTACTGAGGCAAATTCAAGCCCTTGTACAAGGGCACCTCACCCAAAGGCTAGCTAGTAAGGATGGATAGGCTCCAATAGTAAGGGCATCTAAGGGTCTGATCTCCGAGGGTACATTGGAGATAGTCTAATACCCTTAAGTTGGACACATCATTCTAATGAACTAGATGCATCGTTATGCGGGGAGAAGAGCACTTGTGTAATCAAAACGAATTACAACAGTGGATCGGATCAAATTAATCTGAAAAGGTTGATGAATCACTATAACGTGTTGGAGTAGAGCCAGAAATTTATGACACGAATCTTTATCACAACACGACTCGACGCGGAGTTAATGTGTTAATTTGGTTTCGAGGTAAACGATTCCAGGTCATAAGCTGGTCAACACATTAAAGGCATAGAAAAATGTGTCTAAATGGGTTCAACATGTCTAACGTGTTTGAATCAAATGGCCGTTTAGTGTACTTTATGTCATATCATTCCCCCCCCCCCCCCCTCTGAATGTTAAACTGCCATTTACAGGTGTATATGTATGTCAAATCATGGGCTCCTAAATTTCAATCAGTCGTTTCCTTGTCATCGAATGATCGTTTGTTAACGTAAAACGGTGTGATTTTTAAAATGCCTCGCGAGCATAGTATGGCCCGAATTAACTTAATATGAATAAATGTAGAACATAAATGGGCTCATTTTGTTAATAGCATACGCCATACGCCAAACAACGTCTAATGTACAAAAGAAACTCAATTGATATTTGTTAATTAAGTTGAAACAAAAAGTAAGTATTAAACAAAACCCTAATCATCATTTGGGAAGTGATTTAGGATTTGCTATATTTGACTTCCCATCCTTGTTCCTTTTTTTGGGTCTAAAAAGCACCTGCAGGAATGGCAGTGTAGAGTTTTTAGGGTGTATTGGTTTTAGCAACCAAAAAGTGTTCTTTCCCTTTGACAATGAACAAAAGTATAGCAAAAACCCTAAAGACTCCAAGAGTAAATATTAAATATTAAATAAACAACAAAACAAGACATTCAAATCCCAAATTTGCCCCTCAATTAAGTCACAACATCAACTTACACACAATAATGTAAAGGATCAAAGTGTCTTTACACACAGTAAGTTCAGGTCAATGTTATTTTTGGCTAAAAAACTGAGCCATGGAAAAGTAAAACAGTAAATGACAATGTAACAACATATAGAATTTAATGCACAACACAATAAATTCTTTGGCAGAAGGTTTCAGAGGGAACAACAAGTTTTAAGAGATGTAAATCCTTCTACTCACTTGTACACTATGCATTACAAGTTGTACATAGATTTTGACATTTCAACCCTAGTAAACTTCCCTAAACAAAACAACAAACAGTAAATTCCCTCTCTGTCCCTCTTCACCATTTCTAGGCTGTAAGTAGCTCATTGCTGAAAAAGCTAAAAGCTTTGCTACCATTAATTCTAACTCATAACCATGACCAAAAAAAAAATAATAATAAGAAAAAAAATAAGAAAAAAAAAGTAATAAAAAAAATACAAATGAGAATCAACATTAGCAAAGCTCCATGATCAGTGAGACCAAATTAATTTAACTTAATTATTTAATTGTGAAGAGGGTTTGGACCTGTGTGAATTATTCTTTTATCTTCATCAAACACATGAGTATCACCACCTTCTTCTCCATATGCACCTAATAATGGTGCTTGACTAGATGCTGCTACTGCATGAAACTGTGGTTGTGCTGCTTTAAAAAACATAGCTTTCCGGCTAGAAGATACTGAACTCCGGTGATGGTGGTGATGGTTGTGGTGGTGGCATGATGACAATGGCAAATTAATAAAAATTAACATGACCCAGATGACAAAGATTTGAAATTTGAGATTATTATTATTATTATCACTTCTTCTTCTTCTTCTTTCTTGTGTAGCTGCTGCTGCTTTCTTTGAAGAACATGAAGCCATTTGAAAACCGTTGCACAAAGCCACAAAGTGCAAAAGAGTGAGATCTTTGACTTGCACAAAGTAAGCGAGATATTAGGTGTCTTATTATTATGTTAAAAGACAAAGACCCTTTTGAGATGTGTGTGTGTATGCAAGTGTGTGTGTGGTTGGGGGGTGTTTGAAGTGTAAAAGGTTTGTAGTAGTTGTTGTTCTCTTCCTTATCTTATGGGTCTAAGTCACATGATCATGACCCTTGATTCCTGGAACCTTCTTATATATATCTTATTTCTGGTTCTGAATCTTTGGGCTTTGCACCTTTTGTTGACTTGGTTAATAAATACACTACCTAAACTATTATATTGTGTTTTGGCATCTTTAAACTATAGTTGAATATTATTAAGTTCTTAGTTAGCAATATACTAACTGGCTAGGAGTTAGATTTTATAGGTGTTTTTACTATATATGTATGGGTAATAAATAATATAAGTAAAATTAAAATATTGGATAAGTTGAATAGTTATTAAAATAATGTTAATTGTATTCCATTGTTAATTTAGTTTCTTTTGATTAAGCTGGTAAAAAAATATCAAAACATTGTTAAATGGATAACTTGAGTACATATCATCCTTTTTGAGAAGAATGGTGGCTTTAAAGGAAAACTTTGTGTAATTTTTAGCTAAACAATGGAAACATCCACGCCCAAGAAGAAATTACTATCTCTTTTACAATGGATTTCATACATTTTCATTGTGTAGCTAAGTCTCTTATGACATAAATCAATTATATCAAGATCATAGTACGTGATGATCACCATTGTTGTATACGTTTTTACAAGTGGATTGCTCGCACGTTACGACAGAGACTAACCCTTTGAATCTTTGATTGGTGATTTTAAAGGTGTGCATAAACTGTTGTTCGGTTCAGTTTGGCTTTGAGCCATAACCAAAATCAAAACTTTCGATTAAGATATTGCATAAACCGGATGGTTTCACATATTTCAGTTTGGTTAATCGGTTATCCAATTGGTTTCGAGTAATAACTGAAAATTTAACTCTAGCTTTGACTTGAGTTGAAGTACTTAAGAAAAAAAACCCATTATTATTAATTTATTTATTTTGTTATTGTCCACTCCCTTTATATGTCTTTTATAAGCAAGACAATGAGCAATGTTATCTCAACATTTCGATCTGAGACGGTCTTTGATAAATTCTCAGTAGGTTGATTTGACTAAATCTAAAGAACATGGTACGTTTAAAAGAAAACTGATTCAAAATCAATAAAAAATTTTCATATGAATAGGTGTGATGATCCATGAAATGATATGATATTTATTGTAACCAATACGATGGATCACATAAGAATGATATTGAATGATCTTACACCTTTATTTTTTAAGCTTTTATAAGCAATATATTATTTCTTTGTATCACTCAATATATAGCGTAAATGTCAATAACATCTTGAAGATAAAATTTATATTTATAACGTATCTTAAATAGTCATTTTTTACATAAGTGGTAAAAATTTGTTTTTCTTTATAACGTATCATTAACAAACCAATGAAATATATATGTTTTCTTTTATTTTTAAAATTGATATGGATATAGCTACTATGAATCCAACCATGCCTTTCTTTGAAATCATTATAAACAATAACTTTCTTCTCATATCATAAAATCTAGTGACCTTATAGTTTAGATTATATTAGGCATGTTTACGTGTATGAATATAACGCAATAGTTTCATAATTCAAACCGTTACTTCATGATTAAAAACTTTATTATTGATTTCTCGATTTTGATTTCTTGTAGAACTTTAAGTTATATAAAGTAAAGAATCTTATATAAAAGATTATAACAAAACATATAGCATTATAGATGTTTTTATATGTTTTCATTTAATGTGTTTAAATCAATTGTAGAATTAATGTCATGAGCCCTCATAAACTTGACACTTGAATTTTGTTTGATATGTAGTGTTTTAAAAAGACAAATCTACCTTTAAAAATTAGTTATTATATGCGTTGTATGTTCTATCACTAATAAATAAACTTATACCTCTTAAGTTTTAAGAATTCATTATCAAATACTTTATAATATAGAAGTATAGATAGATATATTCCTTTAGTAGGGATGCCTGTTTTGATACGCGATAGTGACGCTTATGATAAAGTGGGAAGTTTGTTCGGCAAGGTTGTGTGGCCGTCAGAATTCTCCTGGTCCGGGATAGACAACTCGTTTGGGTTAGCGCATGTTCTTACCAAACGGGCTGCCAGAATCGATGAAGAGGTAACCATCTTGTGGAAAGGTGCCGGGTATAACGTATGGGTCATTGAAGAACATACAAGTTGGATTCCGGAGTCCGAAGACGTTAAGGTTGATGTGGTTGATGAGGAGATGGAAGAAGGTGAAATCCGTGAAACGGTGCCGGAGAATAATGGAAATTCCGGCGACTTTACCGTTGGTAATGACGTTCCTAAAGTTCAGGCGGATAATGTGGAGAATCAAAAGGTGATCGTTGACTTACCAAATGAGGAGATGCAAGTACAGGTTTTTGGCGCAGGACATTCAAATTCAAATCGGATGGGCCTTCCTGGGTCAAATGAAGTCCAAGCGGATTCAAACAATTTGGGCCCATCTCATGTTACTACTCCTATTGGGCCCATTTGTGAAGGAGCACTGGCTTTCAACGTGGGCTGTAAGGAAAAATTTAAAAGTAGAAAGAGAACAAGATTGGTTTTTTATAACTCTCCTGAGGATAATACTCGAAACCTTGAGACACAGGCACAACCCATCAATGAGGCTCTTCATTCGGTTCCTGATTTGAACGATCTCTCGACTGATATGGAGGCTCAGGTTGGTACGCAGGCTTCCCATCAGGTTGTTTCTCCATTGTTGGATGACGGCTTGGCTGTCAGGGAGGTAAACTTGGGTACTAACCCCCATCAGTTATCAAGAAATGATTCTCAACAGGTTGAGTCTACGGATTTTATTGATGAGGCAGCCGATATTAACAAGGAAGTAGACGCTACGGTCCAGGTAGGTAGTTTAGTCGGTATTAATCTTAATAATTTTGAGGGTGCGGTTGCAGGAGAGATTGTGGCGGAAGTCGGGTCTATGATTGTCCAATGAATTTCCTTTCGTTGAACATCCGTGGGATTAGATCTACAGGCAAAGCTGGCTGGGTCAAAAGTTTAAGGTCGGCATATGGCGTTGATTTTTTGGCATTGCAGGAGTCCAAAATCTCTGATCCACCTGGGTGGCTGCTGACACAATGTTGGGGCACTTCGGCTTTTAATTATGATTGTGTAGATGCAGATGGGGCTGCGGGGGGGGGGGGGGGCTCATTTGTTGGTGGGACCCGTTATGTTTTCGCCAAATGGGTGTTGTTAGATCTCGTCATGTCTTGATTGTGTCCGGGGTTTTGGTTCACTCGGGTATCCATATAAATATCGCTAATGTTCATGCTCCGAATGATGCGGCTATTAGACGTAACTTTTGGAGTGAGTTGTTATTCTATAGGCGATCTTTGAATGGTCTATGGATTTTCTTGGGAGATTTTAACGAGGTAAGGAATATTGATGAAAGAGTTAATTCGGAGTTCTTAGCGCAAAATGCTTTGCATTTTAATACTTTCATTTCGGAAGCGGATTTATATGAATTTAGTATGTGTGGCCACAAATATACGTATATGTCGAGTGATGGCGTGAAGTTGAGCAAGTTGGATAGGAGTTTGGTTTGTAATGAGTTCATGTCTTGTTGGCCGTATGCGACGTTGACGGCTTTGTCCCGACATCTTTCTGACCATTGCCCTCTATTGTTGTCTTTAAAGAATCCGGATTATGGTCATATCCCTTTCCGATTTTATAACTCATGGCTCCAAATACCGGGTTTTGTGGATTTCGTTAATAATACTATTAAGTGTTTTACTTTTGATGGCCCCGTGGATGTTGCTTTGGCAACTAAACTCAGGTGGCTTAAAGGTAGAATTCGGCTTTGGGTTAATGCTAGTCGTAGTCGAAGGGAGGAAAAATACATCCATTGCAAAAAGGTGGTGTCAGACCTGGAGACTCTAGCAGATAGTAGGCAGTTGACTGAAGTTGAATTGGAAGCTAGAGTAGAAGCAAAAAAGGTGGTTCTTGAGGAGGAAAGAATGAAGACTATGGACGCTAAACAGAAATCTCGAACGCGGTGGGCGGTTGATGGTGATGAAAATTCCAAATATTTTCATGGGGTCATGAAGATGAACACCGCAAAAAATCGGATTCATGGAGTTCGAAGTGGTGGAGTTTGGCTGTCCGAACCGTATGTGGTGAAGGACAACATTGCATCCTTTTTTTCTAATAAATTTAGTTGTGTTGCAGGTTCTAAGCCGGGTTTTATTTGTCCGGATATTACGCGCCTATCAGAAGATGATGTTCAACGGTTGGATGCTCCTTTTAGTATTGATGAAATTACTAATGCCGTGTTCGATTGTGAAGGTGAAAAGGCTCCCGGACCTGATGGGTTCAACTTTTCTTTCATACGGGAGTTTTGGCCGGTTCTTAAAGATGATTTCTTGAAGTTGTTCGAGGAGTTTTATGCTAATGGTCGTATTCGGGAAGGTTGCTTTTCGGCGTTTATCGCGTTGATTCCTAAGGGTCGTGACCACCCTACACTTGCGGACTATCGCCCAATTAGCTTGGTGGGTGTTATTAATAAGGCGTTGTCTAAAGTTTTGGTGATGAGATTGAAGGATGTCATACCTAGACTTGTTTCGGAGGAACAAACCGCTTTCTTAAGTGAGCGGAATATCCTTGATGGTCCTTTGATCTTAAACGAGACTATAGCGTGGCTAAAAAAGGCAAAGCTTAAAGGTTTTTTTCTTAAGGCAGATGTAGAGAAGGCGTACGACTCGTTGAGATGGGATTTTTTAGAAGACATCCTATTGCAAATGAATTTTTCTTCTAGGTGGAGAGGTTGGATTATGTCCATTGTCCGGAACTCTAGAGCTTCTGTTTTGGTCAATGGGTCTCCCACAACCGAGTTCATGTGTCAAAGGGGTCTTCGGCAAGGGGATCCACTCTCTCCTTTTTTATTTATTCTCGCCATGGAGGCTCTTACTCGGA
Source organism: Ambrosia trifida (assembly GCA_028751855.1). Lineage (NCBI taxonomy): Eukaryota > Viridiplantae > Streptophyta > Magnoliopsida > Asterales > Asteraceae > Ambrosia > Ambrosia trifida. Next base: position 75,741,790 of record CM054130.1, read on the forward strand.
TAATGAAAAGGGCGTGTCTTTTAGGTGTTTTTCATGGCATTCGAGTGGGAGGTAACGAACCTTTGATTTCGCATTTTATTTATGCCGATGATGTGGTTTTTTGTGGCGAATGGTCCATTGCAAATGCGAAAAACTTAAGGCGTTTATTGCGTGGCTTCTATTTGATCTCCGGATTAAGGATAAGTTCTAACAAAAGTTGTGTGTATGGGGTTGGGGTAGAGGAAAATGAGGTGGTGAACTTGTCTTCGGCAGTTCATTGTTCTCATGGTCGACTTCCATTTTTCCATCTCGGGGTTCCGATTGCTATGAATATGAATCTAGTGAAAAGTTGGGATCCGATTCTAGATAAGGTTAAAAGGCGTTTATCGAATTGGAAATCCAAATGCTTGTCTCATGGTGGAAGGATTACGTTACTCAAGTCGGTTTTAAGTTCGCTCCCACTCTATTTTTTCTCATTATTTCGGGCTCCTATTCAAGTCATTGAAAACCTTGAGAGGATTAGACGGAAGTTCTTTTGGGGAGGAACAGAAGAGGTGGATAAGATGAGTTGGCTAGCATGGGAAAAAGTCGTGGCTCCAACGAAATATGGCGGGATCGGTTTGGGTTCCCTTAGAGACGCCAACGTGAGTCTCCTATCTAAATGGTGGTGGCGTTTTAAAAATAACCAAAATGATCTTTGGCGCAAGGTGGTGTGGGCAATTCATGGCAATGGAAGGGGATGGAATTTTGTGCCAGTTAAAGTATCATTGACGGGGACGTGGAAACAAATAGCTAGTATTCCGAGGCTGCTGAGTTCTCTTAATCTGGACCCGTATAAGCTGATAAAAGGTATACTTCGAGATGGTTCGGGTATTCATTTCTGGTTAGATTGGTGGATTTCAGATGACGTTTTACAGCGAAAGTTTCCCCTGTTGTTTGGTTTGGAAAAGAACAAGGCATGTGTTGTTTCAGATAGGATACATTCCGGGCTGCATGGTGTACATTTCAATTGGGACTGGAGGCGAGTTGTTACAACAGTGGAAGAACTTCATCAGCTGCAAATGCTGAGTTCGATGCTCGCGGGGACGCAACTTACAGCCGGGTCTGACTCCTGGTCAACAGAGTTCGCTGGTTCAGGATTGTTTGCTGTGGCAGATGTTAAGGAGTGCATTCTAAAGGCGAACGTTGTAATGCCGGAGGAGATTTTCGAATGGTGTAATTGGGTACCACGAAAGGTTGCAATAGTGGCTTGGCGTGCATTTTTAGACCGGCTTCCCACTGCAGAGGCGCTTGCTCGGAGAAACATTTTCGTGGATTCCGCCTTATGTAGATTGTGCGATTCAAATATAGAGTCTGCTGAGCATTTATTTACAGGCTGTCCGGTTGCGTTGGAAGTTTGGCAGGCGGTTTTTTCCTGGTGTAATGTTCCTGATGTGTTTATTTTTCATGTCCGGGATTTACTTAGATATCACAAGACGGCGAAAACAAGCTCTAAGGCTAGAAAGGCCTTTTATGGGGTGGTCGTTACGACCTTTTGGAGTTTATGGAAGGCGAGAAACGATCTCATCCACAATCAAAAGGCGGTGGTGGCTCGAAACGTGTTTGAAGAAGTCAAGATTATGAGTTACTTGTGGATTACAAACCGAGGTCGGATGTGGGATATGACGTGGGATGCGTGGCGTAGGTTTGATACAAATAAGATGGGGTAGCGTTTGAGCTCGGTTTTTATTTCGGCCATCGGCCCTCTTGTTTGTTTGTCGGGTCGTTCTTTTTTGGTTGTTCTTCGGTCTGTATGTTCTCGGATTGTTTGCTAGCGTCTTGTTAGCTTTGAATAAAAGTTTCGTTTTGCCGTTCAAAAAAAAAGTTGTGTTGTGTGTTTAACTACAATGTCATACCATTTTCAACAACAATAATGGTAATACTGTGCATTTGTAAGTTTTACCTATATATTTTGGAATCTATCCTCATGATGATCGATTACATCTGCTACTCTCCCCTTCTTTTTGTGACAGAGACGTACTCATGAAATGGAAACATGTCATGACTTACTTCTACCTCATCTCTTTATTTAATTCTTAAGAAAGAACTCAAAAGTCCTAACGTTTTTTTTTTTTTTTAACTAAAATAAACCGTTAAAATTTGATATGTGAATAGTCATTTATAAATGTTTAATTTATCATAAAATTACAATTTACAATACTTTATGAGCCTTTTAAATAAATATGTATATATGAAGGGATATGGTATCAAAACACTATAAATACCATACCATCGCCCAACTAGAACCCGCATCGCCTGACGTTCATCCGCCCGTTTTACGTCAGCGGATCGTTTAGCGTCCATCCGCCCGTTTTACGTCAGCGTAACGTCTGGCGTCCACTCGCCCGTTCTACGTCGGCGATGCAACTGGCATCCAACGGACGCCAGTAAGCAGCGCTACCCGCCCGTTTTACGTCGGCGATACACGACGCCAGGCGCAACATCGTCCGTCCGTTCTACGTCGGTGGACTTAACGTACTACGAAGCTTCTCCACCAAGCCAAAGGAAGCTTCACCAACACAACTGGAAGATACCTTATGGGGCAGCCTTGGGACTCACCCTGCCCCAGGCGAAATATCTCTGACACAGCAGGCGGCCCGTCAGAGTTCCTCTCCAATCAGAGACTGCTCCCAATCTGACGAACAGAAAGGACGATGACGTGGCGGCCCTCAGCCAAGATATCTTCCAGACAAAGAAGACTTTCTCAACCCGTCTCGAAGTCCAAGAAAGGTATGATTACTCACCGCCCTCGGCCTACCAATGGGCGGACGCCACGTGTCCGCCGACCACCAGCGTTCACTCATTGGGCGCCACGTGTACCAACCGTCAGGATAGTAACATCCCCCCTTAGCATTTTACTTTCTCCTTTTTATCAAAACCCACTTGCACCAAGTGGGCTTAAGGACTTGGGCCGAATTATGGAGACGCCTCTACCTGGGCCGGGCCCCATTAAAGGTAGAGGACGGACTGAGAAAGTATGGAACCTAGGTACTATAAAAGGAGGAGCCCCTTCTCCTTTTATTGGCATCTAAAATCTCTCATACTTTCACTCAAGAGGAATACGAACTCCTTCGTACCTTCTTCAACCCCTTGTTTATTGTACTAATTTTAGAGGCTCGGCTCTTCTAATCGGTAGTCTCCTAAACTCCCTGGTCTTGTCCTTAGACCCTCACGTATTTTCCAAACACACTCTCTTTGGAAAATACCGTAGGATCACATACTGGATTAGCGCCTATTCGGTAATCCAGGATTCATGTTTCTTCAATATATATTCATACATTTTCAACTTTTTTATTGTTGGCAAATATTTTCCTTCACATAAATAAATTAAACAATATTATATTCTTTTTAAAAAAATATATACATATGGTTGATTAAATTATTTAGATTATAAATTTTATGACTATTAAATTATAGTTTTACACTTTTATATATAAAAGCTTTTCTTTCGAGGACTGTACAATATTAATAGCTCCTGTCCCCATGGAATATTAGAAGGGTTATGGGATTCATACACCCTGTGACGTCACATTCTAGGGGTGTGACATCACATTTTGGGGTATGTGGCAGCCTCCTATTGGTATGTGATGTGGGTCAGGGTGTATGGATCCTAAATAGGGGGTGTATGAATCCTAATTACCTATTAGAAAACCTGTAACATATTTTAATGGTCAGATTTTGGCCATTTTTAGTGAAGTTTCTAAATGATATAATATTACGAAAACTTTTGAAACAATGTTCAAGTTTCAACTTTCGAAACATTGATATCAGTTATTATTAGATGTTTCTTCTTATTTTTAAATTGGAAATCATATGTTTAAAATATATTTGTATGATGACAAGGACATTGATGATTAAAAAACATTTATTGGTTGATTTTCACGAATATTTGATAGTTTTAACACCAAAGTGCCTACAAATGTTTGTTATATTACAACGGACTTGGTTAAAGGATTGCTTTACCTTTAATTTGAAGAATTGGACTGTAACGGTGGCCGGTAGAAGACTGTTTCATGTTATTATTGTGTCATCTCATGTGATGCATTTGGAAAAGAAGTGAGAAATTATTCAATAATAGAACCCAAGGTATCAAAGAAACTGGTCCCCTAGCTAGTGTAGTTTTCACTTCTAGTTCTTATTCGTTTTTATCTATCTTCCATCTACCTTCTTGTAGTTTCTCTTTTCTTTTTTTATTAACAACTTCTAGACTTGATAGGATGAACACATCATATATAGCCTTTACAAGATATGAAATCTCAATTTTACAATTTTTCTTATTGAAGGGCTTGAACAACATATATCAACAGTTGAATATCAAGTTGTCCTTAAATACCTTTAATGATCCACTTGTTTCAAGAAAAAAACTGCAATTCTTGGTTTTTGGCATCAAGGCCACCCAAAACACTAGTTACTTAAAAATTTACACTAGTTATTTAAGAATTTTATCTCATGATTGAGATGATTTAATGATATATAACAAGGAACATGGCCTTTAGCGGTGACATTTGCCGAACGCTAATGATGGCACATGTCGCTGCTAAAGGTTTGTCACTAATGATCCACTAGTCTCCACTATTGCTTGTGGTATGAACGTGTTGAAGGTTATGATTCAAAGTCCTTGTCATATTATTCATTGGTCATTACAATATATACAATAATACAAATCCTATAATAGGTAAATGATAATGACTGAATAAATACAAATTAATACTATCCAATTATACAAAATGGCATATTCCTCTGGACATTCTATTACACCCCCGCAGTTGAAACAGGAGGCGGACGGATGTTGAGACTGGAGCGGAAGTCGTCGAACAACACGCGTGGTAGACCTTTAGTAAAGATGTCAGCGATCTGGAAGCGAGTTGGAGTATGAAGAATCCGAATAGTGCCCCGTTGAACATGTTCACGGACAAAGTGAATGTCGAGTTCGATGTGTTTTGTTCGTTGGTGTTGAACTGGGTTGTTGGACAAATAGATGGCACTTATGTTATCACAATACACCAAGGTGGCCGAAGATAATGGTCTGCGTAATTCTAGAAGGAGATTGCGGAGCCAGCATATTTCAGCAACGACGTTTGCAACTGCTCGGTATTCGGCTTCTGCACTAGAACGAGAAATGGTTGTCTGTCTCTTGGAGGACCAGGATAAAAGATTAGAACCCATGTAAACACAATAACCCGAGGTAGAACGGCGAGTATCGGGGCAACCGGCCCAGTCAGCATCAGTGTATGCTTTGAGAGAGACAGAAGTACACGGTGATAAAGTGAGGCCGAATGCTGTAGTCCCACGGATATATCGGATGATGCGTTTTAATACATTCCAGTGGTCTGTTGTGGGGTTATGCATATGAATACAAATTTGTTGAACTGCATAACTGATGTCGGGCCTAGTGAAGGTCAAATATTGCAAGGCACTTGCTAGGCTTCTGTATAAAGTGGGGTCATCAATGGGGACACTGGATGTAGCACTTAGCTTTGGCTTAGTGTCAACTGGTGTAGCCACAGTATTATAGTTGTCCATACCTGCACGACGAACAATATCTTGAGCATAAGACTGTTGAGAGAGGAACATGGAATTGCCAGTTCTGGTGACAGAAATTCCCAGAAAATAGCTGAGGGGTCCAAGATCTTTCATAGCAAATTCAGCCGCTAGGCTGCCCATTAGCTTCATCCTTAGAGAATCTGAGGAGGTAGTTAGAATGATGTCGTCAACATAGATTAGGAGGTAAGCAATGTCACCCCCGTGGTGATAAGTAAAGAGAGAGTTATCACATTTGATCTGCATGAACCCAATGGAGGTTACAAAATCTGTGAAGCGTTGGTACCAGGCCCGTGGAGCTTGTTTAAGACCATATAGAGATTTCTTGAGACGGCAAACATGGTCAGAAAAATGTCTGTGTCGGAAGCCCATTGGTTGTTGCATGTACACTGTCTCGGTGAGATTGCCATGTAAGAAGGCATTGGTGACATCCAACTGGTGGATGGACCAAGACTGAGATAGAGCCAAAGTTAAGACAGTTCGAATCATGGCCGATTTGACAACCGGACTAAATGTTTCCCCACAATCAATACCAACCTCCTGATTTCTACCATCACATACAAGGCGTGCCTTATATCGCTCAAGTGTGCCATCAGACCTGTATTTATGACGAAAAAGCCACATACTACGAATAACATGCATGTCAGGATGTCTCGGGACAAGTTCCCAAGTCTTATTTTTAATTAAGGCATTAAATTCGTTTGTCATGGCAGAGTACCACTCCGGGTTGGACAAGGCATCTTTTGGGTTTTTAGGTACTGGTGTGATGGTGGTGTTGGAAAGGTTGAAGATGTGTTTTGGTTTTGAAATTCCGGACATGGCTCGGGTGGTGATGGTACGAGTTGGTGGAGGTGGCGGTGGTGGGGATATTGGGCTGGGGGGTTCGGTAGGTGATGAAGGGTGTGTTGTGTGGGTTGGGCCTGGATTGGATGTGTGGGCCGAGGTATAGGGATGCGTGGTTTGGTGGGAGGTTTGGGCTGGGGATGAGGGAGTTGGGGTATGGGCCGTGTTATTGGAGGTAGAGGGATGGGCCGAAGATTGGGCAGTGGGTGTGTAGGGCGAGTTTGGAGGTGAGGTGTGTGGGTCAGGAGCTACATGTGAAGGACCTTGTGGTGAATGAAGGATGAATGGATGGATAGGGTCATCTAGAAAGGAGTATGTGTGTGTGGTGGGATGTGGGGATTTGGAGAATGGGAAGATGGTTTCGTCAAAGATGACATGACGGTTAATGGTGATGGTGTGGGTTTTGAGGTCAAGGCATTTGTACCCTCGGTGGTTGGATGGGTAGCCGAGGAATACACACGGGTATGAACGGTAGGCAAGTTTATGTATTGTGGTGTGTGGTATGAGTGGGTAACACATGCAGCCGAAAACACGAAGATGGTCATAAGTGGGTAGGCAGTGATAAAGGCGTTGTGTGGGGGTTTGGAAATTATGTATTTTACTTGGGATGATGTTCAAAAGGTAAGTGGTGGTGTCAAGGGCATGATGCCAATAGGTGTTTGGTGTGGAGGAGTGGGCGAGGATGGTTCTCATGTGGTTGTTTATGGTTCGGATTTTATGTTCGGCCTTACCATTTTGGGAAGAGGTATGCGGACAAGAGAAACGGAAGTGTATGCCATTTGGGGTGCAAAAATTGTGAAATTTATTGTTGGCATATTCACCCCCGTTGTCGCATTGGAGTTGTTTTATTTTAGTGTTAAATTGGGTTTGGACAAAGGTGTGAAATTTAGTGAAAATGGTAAATACCTCAGATTTATGAGTTAAAGGGTAGGTCCACAGAAAATTGGTAAAATCATCCAAGAAAAGCACATAATAACGATGACCCCCCTTTGAAATAACAGGGGAGGTCCACACATCGCTATGAATAAGGTCAAAGGGCATTAAAGTGCGTGTATTTGATGAAATAAATGGTAGTCTAGTATGTTTTCCATAAATACATGCAGAACAAACATTTTTATTGGAAAAATTAAAGGAAATTGAACTTGAAGTTTTTAAATTTTGCAAAATGGCGGGGCCTGGGTGGCCAAGCCTTTGGTGCCAAATGTCTTGTGTAACGGCTGCATACGTGGAAGCTGTGTTGAGTTTGGTGATGTTGGATGGGCTTAGTGTGTAGAGGTCCCCCGAGCTATTGCATCGTAGGATAGGTCTCTTGGTCTGGAGATCCTTCACAGTAAAACCATAGGGGTCAAATTCAACAGATAATTGATTGTCAGTTGTAAAACGACGAACAGATATTAGGTTTTTAACAAGGTTTGGGGCATATAAAACATTATTCAGTTTAAATGGTGGGAATGGTGGTGGTAGTGTAATATTGCCTTGTCCTAAAACCGGAATGGTTTTACCATTCCCAACAATAATGTTGCGAATAATGCCGGAATTAAAAAGAGACGGGAATTTATCATATTGAGGAGACATTGTACCTAACGCACCTGTGTCCATGGTCCAAGAAGAGTCATTATTCTGTAGTGCAAGATTGTAAAGAGCCTGAGCGATGTCCGTATGCGAGTAGCCGACCGCATAGGACTGGGCTGATCCGAAATTGGATGGTTTTGGGCCTAAGAGACCCGGGCCTGCTGTGTTGGACTGGGCCGAGGCCGACTGCTGCTGATTGGATTGGGCCGAAGTGGGAACCGAGGGTAGGGGCATGGGGGATATGGCCATGGGCTCCATAAAGGGGTAAAGTTCTGTTGGGCCGTCTGTTGGGCTGAGATATTGGGCTAGAAAGGAGTCTGCCAAAACTGAGGTGGGTAAGTATGTGTCTGCTGGTAACGACCACGCCCGTAGGATGATCGGCCACGAGAACGGCCTCTGCCACGACCTCGAAAACGATTGCCGGTGTCAGATGGTTGTGACATGGGTGGGTTACGGCTGTTTGAAGCTTGTGGTGAGGGTGTTTCGGGTGTGGAGAGTAGGGCGGTACCGGCGTTCTGGGCCGATAGTTTTGCTTGATTAGTTTTCTGGTCTTCGATTTCACAAAGCTTGGAGCGAACAGTGTAGAAGTCTGGCAGAGGGTTGGTGTTTTGAAGGATAAGGGATATGCCTTCGAATGGTCCGTTCAGGCCGGTTAATATTTGAAGGACCAGTTGGTTTTCGGTGACGGGTGCGGCTAGGCTTTTAAGCTGATCATACAAAAGCTTCATGTGTTGACAGTAGGCGGAGATATCAGAAAATTGGTCGAGGCGGGAGTTAATGAATTTGTTTTGAATAGAGATGGTACGGGTTGTTTGGTTATCAAGGAAAATGTTTTTAAGGCGACACCACGCATCGTATGCGGTGGTGTTTGGGACCATAATGGTGTGGACAAGGTCTTGTGTGATCGTACCATAGATCCATTGGAGCACAATGGCGTCTATGCGATCCCACGAGGTGGTTACCGGTTCTTGTTCTTTGTCCGATGAAGAAGAGGCGGGGTGGGTACGGGGTTGAAGGTGATCGAAGACTTCGTATGCTTTGCAATGAATAACGAATAACTCGGCCCATGTGTTGTAGTGTTCAGTTTTCCGATCAAGGATGATGGGAATGAAATTTTTGATATTTGTGACGGTCACAGCGGGGTGTATGGAAGAGGCCATAGTTGATGAATATTTGGTGAAGAACAGAAAGTATGGGGAGGGAATGTTACTGAGGAGATATGCGAAGAAGAAAAAAAAAATTTTTGGAGATGATGTTTACGGCAGAAGTTAAGCAAGGAAGAAGCTTGGGTGATGCTTTGATACCATGTTGAAGGTTATGATTCAAAGTCCTTGTCATATTATTCATTGGTCATTACAATATATACAATAATACAAATCCTATAATAGGTAAATGATAATGACTGAATAAATACAAATTAATACTATCCAATTATACAAAATGGCATATTCCTCTGGACATTCTATTAGAACGAACCCTAGCCGTTTGATCACTTAACAGATCAACAGCCCTGAATGATTGTTGTACCCGTGTCAGCTTTTTGAAAGTACGCAATATATCAAATTCAACATCGGAGAGATTCTTTTTTCTCCAATGCCAAGTGAAAGAAATGAGAGGATCACCTCCGTGCGCAACTCAATCTATTATGAGGCATGATTTGACAGCTTCAAGCTCAAAGAATCTTGGGAAAAATATCTTTAATAGGAAATCTATCGAACCAAGCCTCCTACGTACATAAAAAAACTTATTTTCAGGTCTAACCCCATATCAATTTTGGTAATATTTTACAATGGACCAGGGAGAGTCTTTGACGCCATCTTATCGTCCTCAAAGGATTGTACAAATAAATATTTGTAAATGACTAATTTGAATATTTGTAATGGTAAAATTTTGGCTTACAAGTATTGTAAAAGCTCTTTTTTTCTTTTGTCAGGTCAGTAATCCCCCAAGCTGCCGACATACAACTGTCCTGCCATACAAATCGATAGTCAAAAGATTGACTGGGCCCGATTGGTTTTCGGAACAATAGGATAAACATATAATTAAGGAACACAATTTAGATTAAAACTAAAGACTTAATTAAGGAGGAAGAAAAAAAAACGAATAAGCAAACATTGACATGTTCAAAACTAGTGTAGTTAAAATAAGAGCATTCATAATGAATGGCGAAGCTTGGTTTTTGAATTGGTGGGACCGGATTAAATTTTCAAGATCGGTAGTTGTTGGAAGATCAAATCGGCGGGGGCTGGGCTCAACCCAGACTCAATTTACCTACGAAAATCGTAAAATTCAATCATTGCGCCAAAAAACAGTGGGGGCCGGACTCAATCCTAACTTGCCACATCAGCATTTCACATTATTCTAAATCATAACCATTCAAAACCCTACTTTTTCCTCCAACACTTAACCAATTCAAACCTCCACTTCATTATTCACTTTTTCCTTGGGCAGGACCCACCCCACTCTTTCACACGAGTTAGCTGGAGCGGACCGCCCCTATTTCAGATCGGCCCTCCAACGCGCTTGGTTGGTATCCGGACCACCAAACCAAACTTCACCTTGTGGATTCTCTAATTGTGACTTGTGAGAGATTGTTGGTTCTACTATAATTTTTTTGGTACCAACAATTATGCTTATAAGTGTATAAATCAAGAGCTAACCGAGCTTTATACTTTCATTTATTTAAACAACTAGTTCTTATTGCTTGTGTGTTGTGGTGGTGTTGCAGCAAGACTCGGTCGGCATCATATTACGATGCACTCGCTTTATTAACAATATCTACCCGATAATATTTAATATAGTCTGAAACTGGCTAATTCGGTTTTTAGTTAATCAATTCCCAGTTAATTCAATTTCTAGTGATTACGATTCAGTTTCATTTGTATTCTGTTTGGTTTCAATTAACGACTCAATTATCATTCACATCTAAACACTTTTAATCACGTAACATATCATTTTTTAATTAAAGAAAACTATGGAAATACTTTACTCAAATTAAAAAGAAGAAAATGCTCGTTTTTATTAGGTAGTTTTTTTACAAAAATATTAATGTACTAAAAAAATATATGATCGTTTTAAAAATCGTAAGGGTAGTCAGTTTTTTTAATAAGTGGAATAAAGTGTAAAGAGAAAGTATACTGTACAAAGTTCCTTAACCTACAAAGTGTACAGATTGACACGTATAAACCGTGTAAACCATGGTTAGTCCTTGTGGTTTCTCTAGAGTTTCAAGTTTAGGTACTAATAGTTTAAAGTAATAGGTTAGGGTATTAAGGTTTGTTTTTGTAACAATGTTGGTTTCTCTAGAGTTTCAAGTTTAGGTACTAATAGTTTAAAGTAACAGGTTAGGGTATTAAGGTTTGTTTTTGTAACAATGTTGGGTACTAATACTAACTATCGTTAAATTTTCTGTTAACTTTAGTTAAAGTGATCAAAATGCCTTTTTATAAACTAGAGGGGCCATTATGTAATAAACTTCATTTACAAAACCCTTAGTACCCAAACATGAAACTTTAGAGAAACCACATGGACTAACCATGTAATTAACTCATTATTTTATTAAGTGTATTTTAAGATTTATAATTAAATAAGGAATATTTAATTAAAACATTGTTTTATTAAATATATTTATCCCATTATTTATAAAAATAAATACACTTCTAAGATAGATAAAACGTTCTAGATGTTATTAATTTACTTATGGATTTTAATGAAATTCAAAAATGATTTTCAACTTGTAGGTCCAAACCTACCAAGCCCACCAGTTCTTGAAGAAGAAATTTTTTTTTATTTATAAAAATTCAACTTCTGCTTGTTTCTATCTTTTTTAATTTTCTTGAATTGGGTTTGCATCTTTTTGGCCAAAAATAACACTTAATTCAATCACATAAAGAAAACATTTTTATAAGTTAAATCCAAGTTATTAGATTAATAGTTGTAACCATAACACAAGTCCATCTAACATTAAGTTAAATGTTTTCTTAATGGTTACAACTATTAATCTAATAACTTGGATTTATTTTTATAAATAATGGGATAAATATATTTAATAAAACAATGTTTTAATTAAATATTCCTTATTTAATTATAAATCTTAAAAATAAATACATCTATAATCTATAATACATTATAAAGGAGGAGTGATGGCCCCTTTAGTAATTTTAATTTCCGTACAACTTAACAAACAACATGTACAAGACATTTAAGCAAGAAATTTAAGGGTATTATGGGAATGTTGGTGACAATTAAGACACTTGAAAGGTTATTATAGTAATTTTATGTTTTGTTTTTAGTTAAAAACTAAAATCCCTTTTCCCATACTACCCTGCCTCTATTCACCTTCTCTAATCTCTCTTATCTGTAATCAATTTCTTTAACTACAAGAATGTGAACAGGCCCTTCTCCTAGGTCTACCTCGCTTTCTATTCTAATTCAAACTAACAACATTCAATTCTTTATTGGTGTTATAACTACGATTTGTCATCTTCTTCCAATTAGGGTTTTTCCTGTTAGAATTTCGTGAAATGACAATCATAAGGTGAGTATACGTTCTGATTTCATTTGATAGCGAGCTCTACATCTCAGTTTTGTTGATTTGTGGCTTTTTGTTTGTCAACGAACCTGTAATGATTGGTTTCAAATGAGGACACAGGTTCCCTAAGCAAGAGTTTTTTTTTAATCATGTTGAACCATCCGCAGCGATTACCCCTAGATTGATTACCGTCATTACAAGTTTTTAGCCTCCTGGTATGTATTCAAAACAACTTTCTATTTAATGTTATTTTGGCCTTAATACAAGTTTGATTGTTGATTTTGGTGTGAGAATTAATCGATCTAAAATTTGTTCGCACACAGCTTTAGACACGTGAGTCAAAAGATTTCATCTTTGTAACCTTATTCCCATTCATTATCTTTGTCACATTTGATTATGAACTTCAGATTTAATGCGTACAACATTATATTCATGTTTTATCCATCGCCCTACACAACAAATTGCCTCTTCACTCTTATTTAGCCAAAACGCAACGAAGCACGGATTTTCTTCAAGGAAGAAGAACATGTTGACCACTAACCTGGTGTCCAAACGGCAATGAAGTAAGGGCTTGGGTGGTTGGCTAGCTTAACAGACATGCAGAGTTTGGAAGCTCATATCTGCCACAGAGTGAGAGTTGAAGAATTTATGTATTGTAGATATGTGTTGGTTATTAATAATGCGCCAATGGGTTTGTATCAATTTTGATTTTTGAGATAGAATCAATGGCGAGTATTCTCAAGTTTTGGATGGAGTCCTTTTACTTTCATTTTGTACTTTGAAGGGTTTGTTTTCTTGTAGTTTATTCATTTTTGTCATATGCAATGAATTTGATGGAGTATTCCTGGATTATTCACAGCAGCGTGCCAATGTTGATACCGTGTCCAAGCTCTTTACGCTTGCCGAGGTAGGTTGGTCTTATTTTCTTTTTGATTGACGATGATGTAGCAACATTATTAATTACTAATATTTGTTATTCTTTGGTTTCGTTTACATTAAAGTTCTGGCAATTTCGCAGATAATTCTTTAGATGCTTGATACCATCGGCATATTTAACGAATGACATCGCTATAAAATCTACACCTTCAGAAATTCCAAACTCAATATTTGACCAATCATGTTATTCATACATATTCAGGTGTTAATAAGCCAAGTAATATACCTCAATTCCAAATATATGCATATATACATATTACAGTTATTTATACTTGGAGAGCATTTCATATATATTATTACAAAAATTCAAAAATTTCATATATACATCCTTCTACATTTCATGATATCATATTTGCCCTTTCACATCACTAAATTTGTCATATATATATTCATTCCAAAGCAAATAAAAATAATAATCATTTACCTGTAATAGTTTGTTTCACGTATAAAACAAGAGTACATTAAAGTTGTTTTACTAATTGTTTATTTAGTGTAACATACTCTTATAAGTAACAATTTTTTTTTTTTCAGTTAGTGTTTTGAACCTCTAAGATCATATGATTTGGCATCCAAACATGAGAAGTATGTTTTTGTGAATCGTCTTTAACACCATATGTGCATATTTGTTGTACCTTATAACCAATTCCCTTATTTGATATTTCATCAATGCCAAGTGGAAAACATCAAAAGAAGTTGCTGCGCCTGTTGGTTCATTACCTGTTGAAGAACAAAAATGTTGCTCAAGCCTGATAAACGATCGTCACTAAGCCCCATCATATCTGCCCTTCACTTACTGATGATCAATGAGTGAAGGTAAGCTTCCTTAATTTTTTGCAAAATGCAATCTACAAATTTATATTCTATTGAAATAGACAAATGGTGCTTGGTTAATTTATCTGATCTTGAAGCTAATCATTTTTTTGTTTGCAGGTTGAAGTTGCTTTAAGAGATCTCATATTGTCAGACTATAGAAGACAAATAATGTTAAACACTACTACACTCGCACAGTCTGAGCTACGGGGTATTGTTCTTGGTACTGAAATAGAAAAACAGGTATTTGCTGATAACTGTTATTGTTACAAATATATAAAATATATATCTTGCATATATTTGTGTGTATCCGGGTCATTACTTATGTGCTATTTTAAAATTTTGTATCTTGTAGGCCAAAGGAGCAATAAACACAATATATATTAATGAATATACGAATTTAGTGATACAATTGACAGATCACTTCTTGCAGGACCTTCAATGAAAAAGCCTAATTCAATGCATTATATACCATCATTGGATTTCAAACGTAAGTTGGTTGTTTACCTTCCATTTTAACCTGACTTTAATTGTGGTTATTATGTGAAAGGATGCATTTTTTATTCCATTCAGAAATGGATTATTGACAGACACTCACTTTAAGATACGCATTTTATAAACTTTATCCATATGCCAGTGACCAAATTTCTTTTTCACATGTAATCAGTTTCAGAAGGGTTGGACGGGTTGAATAATGGTTCAAAACGGGTTGGATAAAGCTGGCTTGACCCGACAAACTTTAGTCTGAAATTTCAATTACTGTACCAGGTATGATTAAAGGAAGTACATAATTTCATCAAAAATATAATCTATACATCACTGAATCACTAAGATTAATGGTGGAAGTTCAAAATAAATTACATGAACAACTTAGGGGTATACATGGAATTCCTTTTCTGCTTAGTTCTCACTCTAATTTACCTTTTGTCTCAGTAATCAATACTTGAAAGTTTTGACCCATGTAATTACCAATGGGTCTACTTGGGTTACGGTTTTTACTTTTACTTATACTTTTGTTGTGGTCAAATATGTTAAATAATCAAATTTGGTTAAAAAGAAAATGGGTTAGATGGTTGGAACATGTCAAAAGATACTAAACTGTTTGAGTAAAAAAAAAGGGAAAATGACCAATATAGCCCGTTGACCGGGCATTTTGCACAAATAGCCCTCTCCACCGTCTTTGGAGAGACGGGACACGGCTCCCAACCAGCCTGAACCGTCTTCGAGACGGTTTGGTTTTATAGCCAATTGCAAGCCAACACGTGGCGTCTCTGATCCCGAGGCTGTACCGTCTCTCTCCAGACGGGTCAGAACCCTCTCCCAGACGGTTCACGTTTCCCCATGCCGGCTGCCTTCGGTTCAACCGTCTCCCAGACGGTTCACGTCTATCAATGCCGGCTGACCCTTCGGTTCAACCGTCTCCCAGAAGGGTCACATTTCCCAAGTCGTCTTAAGCCGTTTTGTGATACCGTCTGAACCGTCTCACGAGTGTATATAAATACCCCAATTCACTTAACGAAATTTGCACCCACCCCTCTCCTCTAAGCTTTCATCTTCCATGCACCCACCCGTCTCCTCTAAGCTTTCATCTTCCAATCCAATGACGTTTTTTTACTTTCCCAGCCGAAGCCTTTTTGACTTTCCCAGCCGAAGCCTACCGGTTCGGAAAATATGTCCCGGTTACTTGGATTGTTGTTTCATCTGCGTACGGCTACTTGGATTGTTGTTCCATCTGCGCGTGGTTTGCAACCCGTGTAATGGATCGATGATGTGGTGGTCTACATTTTAGGCAAGTTCGTTCGCTTTCCGAATTTATGTCTCGATGTTCGACGTGTGCTCACTGAGAACTATTGTTACATAAAACGAGGAAACGTTTCGGATTTGTCTATGTAGAGCACATACACCATTCGAAACAACGTCTATGTAGACCACTGCTACTACCGCCGTTGTGGAGGACAAAACATCTAACACTAAGATGTAGTCCTCAATAGTTGGTTAGACATTACTATTACTTCAAACAAAGTTCTTAGTTCTGGAAGTAAATTTGGGAAGTTTGTTGTAATAGTGTAGTTTTTTACTTGTTGCTTCTTAGTTTTCACTTGTTGCTTCTTAGTTCTTGGGAAGTTTGTTGTAATAGTGTAGTTTTTTAATTGTTGTTGTAATAGTATTTATTGTTTATTTGTGATTGTAATAGTATAGTACGTTTAATGAGATATTTACCTTAAATATAAAAACAAAAAGACAAAATTGCATTAATATTAATAAAAATATAACCATTAATTGCATTAAATAAAAAGTTACTAAATTACAAATTAATTAAGACGATGTCTTATCATTTGCCAAACGGACACATGTTTAAACTCTTTACGCTCCCTGTTTTTATACTGCCTTAGACTGTGTCTAATTGCCACGTCTTCGGGAAAGTTAGAGGGTACGTCGTAAAGAGTCCGGTTGTGGTGGCCGTTGAAGATTTGACACTTTGTCGTCAAATCACTCAACTTGCGGCTTAGGTGTGACATCCGTCACTTTTTCATTAAAATATATATATATATATATATTTTATTAATAATAATAATAATAATAATAATAATAATAATAATAATAATAATAATAATAATCTTGCTAGAGAAAAACACCCAAAACTTAATACCCATTCTTTATAATCCAACAACATACCCCCAACCCAACACCCTTAGGCTCAAATCTGATCCAGAAGCCTAGAAACGAGCCCACACAGACAGCCCATCTATCCAGGCCCATTAACAGTCCAGCCCACCTGTTCCCCTCCCCTCTTGATTCAGTTAAAAAAAAATAATTATATGGTCTGGACGGGATTCGAACCCGCGTCCAGACCCGGTCCACACACTCACGCGCCTTCACCAACTGAGCTACACACCATATTTGAGTTAAACTCAACTTAATTTGTATAAAACATCACGCGACTGTCTCCTTCTCTTTCCTTGCTGCAGCCGTGTGCGACCACCCCCAATTGTTGACCCGAAATTTACGCACCATCAAGCTTAATCTTGGAAGCTTTGACAAAATTAAAGAACGACCATGGACCAGCAATGATTCCCGCTCATCATTACACGCTAACACAGTCTTGATTGGGATTAATCACACGCGAGTTTGACTAAACGAGTCAAACTTACCAAATCTTTAATCCAAGCCTTCTACTATAAATTGAACCTCTCTACACCATCCTTACTCGCCGATTAACATTCCCTCAACTCCAATTTCTGTTAAAGAACGTGATTTTGAAGCCTTTGATCATTTTTTTTCGTATTCTTTGACAAGCACTCGCAGACCCGATTACGAGTTGATTGTAAGTCTTTTTTTTGTGGGTTATAACCTTCGGCACCTTGTGATCATTAGCCCCAAGGATTCAGGGGCTAATGATCACCAATTATGTTGATTTGGAAATTAGGGCTCGAAATGTTAGAATTTGGGGAAGAACACTTTAACCAGCTTTTGTATATAATTATTATCAATTCATAATCATACGACCAGCTGGTATAGACCAGCTGGTATACACACTTGTGATAAATCAATGAACCGGCCAGGGGCCAGGTTCGAGTCCCACAAGCACCATTTTTTTTTACTTATACATATATCTCCATTTATATATTTAAAATTCATTTTAAAATACCAAGACCCTTTTATAAATTCTACAAAAATTATATTATGTTGATCTGATGAGAAAGTTCATTACCCAATTTTTAGTTTTTCAAAAATAATTTATTTAATATATATTATTAATAATACAAGTTTATTCATTTATATTTATTAAAATCTATAAAAATATCAAAACGATCTTCTTAATTTCCACAAATATTATCCTGAGTTTTTATAACATTAATCTTTTCAGAAATGATTTTTATTTCTGAAAAATCATTTATTTAATATTTTTAATCAATTTTTGTTAGTTTTAATCATAAATAATTCATAATAAATTCATTTTTCAATATTTTTGTACCAAAATTTTACATAAATTATTTCTATTCATTTAGAACTGAAATACAATTTTTAATGCACAAATTCTTTGATTTTAATATTTTAGATATTAAAGTCATATTTTGACAATTCGAAATAATTAGATTAAATATTCTATTTTCAAGAAAATAATTTTATAAAAATTATTTTCATACTTAAAACCTTATGTTGTGACTATATTCAACTTAAAATTTTACAAAAAGATTTTTGTTTATTTATTCATTAAATTTCTCATAATTAATAAACAATTTGTTTAATAAACAAATAAACGTTTATCCCCAATTCGAAGCCCTAGAAATACATGTATCCTAGAGTTATTTCACTCACACATTATCAATTACTTTAGGTTAATCATTTGGGAGTAATCTCAATTCATATTTCGTTGTCCAAGTCCAATTTCAAGTTATTACGTGAACTGTGAGTATTCCTACCCCTTTTTGCATTTATACATTTTTGGGGTGTTACATGTACACTATTACAATTTCAAATACAAGTTTACATTCTTACAATACAATTCTAGTACTATGTGCATTGCTTACAACGTGCTTTATGCTTAGACATTACATGTGGATTACATTTGTACTTAGTGAAATCATTAACATGGTACAAGCCGACCTTAACATTGGATAGCGCTATTTGGATTGACAACCCGCCTAGATTGATTCTCCCCCTTTTTCATCGGAGAATCCGTGGCCAGTGTTAAGTTATCATCCATTTATTGGTTGAGTACACTACAGTTCATACAGTACATTATACAGTCACAGGGTTGATTTCGCTCATTTGTATGATACATAGTTTACATATTTGCACTGTAGCTTGCACTTGAATTGTATAACTTTTTAACCTACTATATATATATCAAATCTAGGAATGCTCACCAACATTTCATATGTTGACCAAACCTATTTTTGTACATGTTTCAGGTGCAGTTTGATCTAGTGCTTTAGCAAGGAACATTTAGTGCTTTATTTTAATTCAGTTATTTCAATATTTACATTTCATTTAGACAATGTATTTTCCATTTCCATGTAAGACAATTTTGATTATTCAATAATATTTACATTTTAGTACCATGTGCTTTTGAACAATCGTCACTACGTGACACCTCGATGATTCCGCCATCGGTTGGGGTGTTACAGATTGGTATCAGAGCCATGGTTATAGGGAACTAGGTTATTAGATAAAAAGGCCTAGACTATAACCGAACTACAACTTGCATGCATAATATTTCCTGAATTACCCTACTCCTCATTTCTCCCTACTTTCCTCCTCCTATCTTTCCCTTCTTCCCTCTCTCTATTCTTCTTATCTTTCATCATGGTGCATAGAGATGGTGTCCTACAAAGAGTGGAAAGTTTACATCATCATGGAATAGGAACAGTACCTTTATGAAGACACTCTTAGACATAATACCTACTCTTATTTTACTCCTTCAAAGTTGTTGAACTTTAATGAGTGTGATAAGGACACGTGCAATCTGGAAGGGTGGACGCCTGTACACTGGGTTTTCTGGCATAGGCAAGCATAGCGCATAAATCCATTTACGGACCTGTTATGCTTACCTGGGGATTCCTGGAGTGAGTGTCCACTTATAGGCTAAAGCATGTCTTCTTTGATCACCATTGGGTTTAATTCCTTTGAAAAGTCAACGTTCTTGTTGAGCTTTACGGCTAGACAAGGGCACTCCAAGCATTTTGTACAAGTTTTTCTAATAATACCCTCTCGTTTCATATACGATACTTTGCATATCATGATTGCTTACAAGATCACATCTTCATAATCAGCTGTACGATTATACACTTACATTTTCTAATCTCATGATTATTAATTAACTACCTTATAGATGTCTGCTCGCCGCATGCTCCGTGATGCCAGCCAACGCCCTGTTCGTGCTTCAGGACGACGTTCTGATCGTCGCCTCGCATCTTTAGTCGCCGAGCAAATTGCTGCAGTGATCCCAAACCTTGTCGGTGAGATAACCCAGAATAGTAACAGTGCCAACACAGGAAGTACGACTCAATTTCGGTGTACCTTCAAACACTTTAACTCCTGTAACCCCACAAAATTCACTGGTGAGGAGGGTGCTACTGGCCTCCTCCAATGGTTTGAAAGCATGGAGAGTACTTTTGTGAACAGTGAATGTCCTGATGAACTCCGCGTTCGCTATGCTACTAGTGTCCTTCAAAAGGGGGCGCTAACCTGGTAGAATGGCGAAAAACGCAATCGAGGAGCGGATGTTGCTTTATCATTATCTTGGGCTGAAGTTAAGGAACTCATGATCGCCAAATTCTGCCCTAGGAACGAAATCAGGAAACTAGAGGAAGAGTTCCATGGGTTGAAACAAGACAGTGGTGAGAATCTTGCGTATAATACTCGATATCATGAACTTAGCATACTGGTTCCACACATGGTCACCCCGGTCTCTCGAGCAATCGAAAAATATATCGAGGGATTACCTGACCTGATTCAAGACGTTGTCACTGGAGGCAAAGCCACTACGGTAGAAGAAGCCATCCAACTTGCAGCCACATTAACAGACAAACACGTAAGGAAAGGAAACTTGGTTAGGAAGGGCACCAAGACACCTACTGAGAAAACCATCAATGTTGTCGAACAACCTAAGATTGTTTTAGCAAAAGTCGCCACTACTGCTTCGAACTCTAAGAAACGAATGGGCGATAATCAGAACCATGCTGTTGTTGATCCGGTGGCTCAGCCTCCTATCAAGAAAGCCTACACGGGAATCCATCCTCAATGCAACACCTGCAAATATCATCACCCTGCAAATCTTCCATGCCGTCAATGCACTAGATGTGGGAGGTTTGGACACCTTGTTACCACTTGTCGAGTAATGGTTGGAACACAGAGTAATCACCAAACAGCTGCCCAGGGACCACTACAGATTACTAACGGTCGGGCATGTTATCATTGTAGAGACCCTAACCATATGCTACCTCAATGTCCCAAATTGAACAATGTAAACCTGGTGGCACATGGACGAGTTTTCAATAACGATATCAACGAAGCAGACGATCAGGATGACGTTAATCCCACTGGTTAAGCCATGGATGAAATCTTCCCAAGACTCGAGAAATCCAATACCCGTATTTTCATTTTCTTGATTCTATTATCATTTTATACCCAACTTTGTCGCACTCATTAGCATACAACATCTAGAAATTTCCTCACGTATTATTGTGTATTAACACCGATTGGAAATTTATTATATTGATTACGTTTATCTTAATCATACAAGACTCTACCTTATTTGAAACGTTTGGACTTGATACTTGATCTTACAGATGCTTTTCTAAGAAAACATCATTGATTATTACATGAAACTAGATTTTTCCCTTAATTTGACTACGCATTGAACATCTAATTAATAATGATACTCGTAAACATTTAATTATTCATGATAACACTTACACTTAATGGTTGTAGTACTTACAAACTTGCTTGCATAAACATGCTAACAATTTGCAATCTATGTGAATAATAATTGCTGCACTTAATAGAGGTCATCATGCCTTTTTCAACAGTCGGGAGAGGCCCTACAACCTGCTCCACGACTGGTGGAGGCTATCAAACATACTCAACGATTGGTAGAGGTCACTATGCCTTTTCAAACAGTCGAGAGAGGCCCTACAACCTACTCCACGGCTGGTGGAGGCTATCGGACCTGCTCAACAATCGGTGGGGTCATAGAAGGACACAAAACTTTAATGTAAGGTAAATTGATGATTCCGGTCCGGAACGTAATCATGAATTTACAGGTGCGTTAAGGTAGTGTGAAATTCTATTAGAGTTTTTGGAAAGGCGTCCAGTACGTTTTCAAGGTATCAAAGGTGTGGTGGGTTAGCTGCGGTACACCCTGTATACAAACACTAATGATGCATTGAAAGTGAGACTGGAAGTCGAACCAGGAACAAACTCTGTTTGCTTGTTAGTTCATTTAGTCTTTTATAGTCAACCAACTCGTACATTTATTTTAGAAGTCCTAAAACTTGAAGTAGTGATTTACTAGATTCTTACTCTCTTTACCCTTTCGAGACGAACCTAATCCAATCCTTGACTCACACCTATCAGACCTTTTACCTAAATCATTCGAAATTTCCAAACCACAGTTATCTTAATTTTACCCTAGCATCCATAACCCTATGTTACTATTAACTTCGGGACGAAGTTTCTAAAAGTAGGGGATGCTGTGACATCCGTCACTTTTTCATTATAATATATATATATATATATATATATATATATTTTATTAATAATAATAATAATAATAATAATAATAATAATAATAATAATAATAATAATAATAATAATAATAATCTTGCTAGAGAAAAACACCCAAAACTTAATACCCATTCTTTATAATCCAACAACATACCCCCAACCCAACACCCTTAGGCTCAAATCTGATCCAGATGCCTAGAAACGAGCCCACACAGACAGCCCATCTATCCAGGCCCATTAACAGTCCAGCCCACCTGTTCCCCTCCCCTCTTGATTCAGTTAAAAAAAAATAATTATATGGTCTGGACGGGATTCGAACCCGCGTCCAGACCCGGTCCACACACTCACGCGCCTTCACCAACTGAGCTACACACCATATTTGAGTTAAACTCAACTTAATTTGTATAAAACATCACGCGACTGTCTCCTTCTCTTTCCTTGCTGCAGCCGTGTGCGACCACCCCCAATTGTTGACCCGAAATTTACGCACCATCAAGCTTAATCTTGGAAGCTTTGACAAAATTAAAGAACGACCATGGACCAGCAATGATTCCCGCTCATCATTACACGCTAACACAGTCTTGATTGGGATTAATCACACGCGAGTTTGACTAAACGAGTCAAACTTACCAAATCTTTAATCCAAGCCTTCTACTATAAATTGAACCTCTCTACACCATCCTTACTCGCCGATTAACATTCCCTCAACTCCAATTTCTGTTAAAGAACGTGATTTTGAAGCCTTTGATCATTTTTTTTCGTATTCTTTGACAAGCACTCGCAGACCCGATTACGAGTTGATTGTAAGTCTTTTTTTTGTGGGTTATAACCTTCGGCACCTTGTGATCATTAGCCCCAAGGATTCAGGGGCTAATGATCACCAATTATGTTGATTTGGAAATTAGGGCTCGAAATGTTAGAATTTGGGGAAGAACACTTTAACCAGCTTTTGTATATAATTATTATCAATTCATAATCATACGACCAGCTGGTATAGACCAGCTGGTATACACACTTGTGATAAATCAATGAACCGGCCAGGGGCCAGGTTCGAGTCCCACAAGCACCATTTTTTTTTACTTATACATATATATCCATTTATATATTTAAAATTCATTTTAAAATACCAAGACCCTTTTATAAATTCTACAAAAATTATATTATGTTGATCTGATGAGAAAGTTCATTACCCAATTTTTAGTTTTTCAAAAATAATTTATTTAATATATATTATTAATAATACAAGTTTATTCATTTATATTTATTAAAATCTATAAAAATATCAAAACGATCTTCTTAATTTCCACAAATATTATCCTGAGTTTTTATAACATTAATCTTTTCAGAAATGATTTTTATTTCAGAAAAATCATTTATTTAATATTTTTAATCAATTTTTGTTAGTTTTAATCATAAATAATTCATAATAAATTCATTTTTCAATATTTTTGTACCAAAATTTTACATAAATTATTTCTATTCATTTAAAACTGAAATAAAATTTTTAATGCACAAATTCTTTGATTTTAATATTTTAGATATTAAAGTCATATTTTGACAATTCGAAATAATTAGATTAAATATTCTATTTTCAAGAAAATAATTTTATAAAAATTATTTTCATACTTAAAACCTTATGTTGTGACTATATTCAACTTAAAATTTTACAAAAAGATTTTTGTTTATTTATTCATTAAATTTCTCATAATTAATAAACAATTTGTTTAATAAACAAATAAACGTTTATCCCCAATTCGAAGCCCTAGAAATACATGTATCCTAGAGTTATTTCACTCACACATTATCAATTACTTTAGGTTAATCATTTGGGAGTAATCTCAATTCATATTTCGTTGTCCAAGTCCAATTTCAAGTTATTACGTGAACTGTGAGTATTCCTACCCCTTTTTGCATTTATACATTTTTGGGGTGTTACATGTACACTATTACAATTTCAAATACAAGTTTACATTCTTACAATACAATTCTAGTACTATGTGCATTGCTTACAACGTGCTTTATGCTTAGACATTACATGTGGATTACATTTGTACTTAGTGAAATCATTAACATGGTACAAGCCGACCTTAACATTGGATAGCGCTATTTGGATTGACAACCCGCCTAGATTGATTCTCCCCCTTTTTCATCGGAGAATCCGTGGCCAGTGTTAAGTTATCATCCATTTATTGGTTGAGTACACTACAGTTCATACAGTACATTATACAGTCACAGGGTTGATTTCGCTCATTTGTATGATACATAGTTTACATATTTGCACTGTAGCTTGCACTTGAATTGTATAACTTTTTAACCTACTATATATATATCAAATCTAGGAATGCTCACCAACATTTCATATGTTGACCAAACCTATTTTTGTACATGTTTCAGGTGCAGTTTGATCTAGTGCTTTAGCAAGGAACATTTAGTGCTTTATTTTAATTCAGTTATTTCAATATTTACATTTCATTTAGACAATGTATTTTCCATTTCCATGTAAGACAATTTTGATAATTCAATAATATTTACATTTTAGTACCATGTGCTTTTGAACAATCGTCACTACGTGACACCTCGATGATTCCGTCATCGGTTGGGGTGTTACATTAGGGACTCGGTGGTACATTCTGACCCTCCAACGAGCCGGTTGTATTCATTCAGTATCCGGAACCATTTGTTGTTAAGGTGTGTGCTCTCTTCAACATGAAGCCATGCCGCAATCAAGGCAATCTCTTGTTCTTCCGTCCATCTTTGAGGTGCCATTTTTCGATGATTTGGACGGTGTTGGACGGTGTTGGACGGTGGTGGTGGGGTGGTAGATATTGTTTGGACGGTGTTGGACGGTGGTGGTGGGGTGGTAGATATTGTTTGGACGGTGTTGGACGGTGGTCGTCGGGTTGTAGATAGTGTTTAGACGGAGTTGCACGGTGGTGGATAGTGTTCAGACGGGGTTGGATGACGGGAAATGGACGGGAGACGGGTATTTATAGGGCTGAGCTGGACAACCGAAGCGTCGCCCGCTCATCGGGACTCACCGGCGTTGGTAGATGTGTACCGTCTTGAGAGACGGTTGAACCGAAGGGTCAGCCGTCTTGGGAAATGTGACCCGTCTTTTGAGACGGTTGAGCCGAAAGGTCAGCCGGCATTGGTAGACGTGAACCGTCTGGGAGACGGTTGAACCGAAGGGTCAGCCGTCTTGGGAAACGTGAACCGTCTGGGAGAGGGTTCTGACCCGTCTGGAGAGAGACGGTACAGCCTCGGGATCAGAGACGCCACGTGTTGGCTTGCAATTGGCTATAAAACCAAACCATCTCGAAGACGGTTCAGGCTGGTTGGGAGCCGTGTCCCGTCTCTCCAAAGACGGTGGAGAGGGCTATTTGTGCAAAATGCCCGGTCAACGGGCTATATTGATCATTTTCCCAAAAAATATATTAGCATTCCTGTTTTAGCCATTTTGCCAACTTTACTTTGATTCAGGTCCCTTAATTTTTTTTTATTCTTTTTTATTTTTTGGTTCTTATTAAGGACCATTTCATGCATTTGACTAATCTATCAAAGTCAAATATAGGAATTTTTTTTGGGAAGATTAATACTACAAAAAATTACTATTACAACTTCATCATTATCTATCCATCTTTTGCGCAGATTCAAAAAATAAAAAAAAACATACAAATGAGAATAGAAAAACAAGGCAGATACCTTCAAATTATCTTTAAGAAGCAACAGCAATGCAAGTTTGACATTGACCAGTTTCAACCCTCATCTTCCACCCTTATAAAATGAGGAACCGAGTTAACCGATGAAATTTCAAATTCTTCAAGCCAACCTAAAACCGTAACTTCGCCGGATAAGTAACAAGTAGAAGCTGGCCATTTGGAACCACAACCCTTAAAACGTGCTAAATTAAACGAGTCATTAACCTAATCATTTTTAAAACTGTAGCCAGTAAGGAAAGCGTGCCTAGACATTGCTTTGTTACAAATCTAAATATGTATGGGATTTGCATTCTTTCTTTTGGCAGCCTAAGTTGAACTAGATTAACATCTTGGATTGACTTTGCATTTTCAAGGATTTAGTAACCTATTGCATTTTCTTAGAATGTCTTTCATATAGGAACGATGATCCAACCAAAGCATCACGCCATTGAGCGTGCTATGATATATTTATACACCGTTCTTCAAATAGAGATGTTTTTATTATTATTTATTTAATTTAATGGATAATAACTTTTAAACTTAATTAAATCTGTCCATGTTAAAAGTAAAGAAAAAATAGGACGTTAGGGCAAAATTAAATGATAATTTGAAGTTTATTAAGTAAATGAAACTAAAACTAACTTCGTCTCAATTTTGTTTCCCAACAACAACTACGACTCGACAAAACAGACGCACCCGCTGCAACGCGCGGGCATTCCCGCTAGTTTAATAAAATAATGAGTTAATTACATGGTTAGTCGCTGTGGTTTCTCTAAAGTTTCATGTTTGGGTACTAAGGGTTTTGTAAATGAAGTTTGATACATAATGGCCCCTCTAGTTTATAAAAAAGGCATTTTAATCACTTTAACTAAAGTTAACAGAAAATTTAATGATAGTTAGTATTAGTACCCAACATTGTTACAAAAACAAACCTTAATACCCTAACCTGTTACTTTAAACTATTAGTACCTAAACTTGAAACTCTAGAGAAACCACAAGGACTAACTGTAACATCACACAAATTTTCTTTATATATATATATATATATATATATATATATATATATATATATATATATATATATAACTCCATCGTTTATTCATCCGATTCATGTTTACAGTATCTTTACCATCCATTTTGTTAATTTTTTTTTGTTTAAATAATGACTTATAATCAATATTAAATTGGATTGTATTAAAAAAATCTGATTTAAAAACGTTAAAAAAAATGTTTGCCTGTGCCAGGATTCGAACCCGAGTCCCTGGCGGGCTAAACCTTAACCACACCACATAAACCACTACACCATTTGGTGTTTTGTGATGTTAATTAAAACCAATTAAACTTAAACCCTTTCAAGGTCCCTTAGTCAAACCTGAAAAGTCAAACGTAGTCTCCTAGTCAAGTCAAAGTGTTAGTAAATATGGTCTTCTAGTCAAGTCAAAGTTGTTCCTAAATTCTAGCCTAGTCAAAGTAGTCCCTAATTACAACTTCAAATCATACACTATAAATACTATAGCCTACCATTCAACTCTTTATACCATTAATAAAAAAAAAACATTATTTTCCCATCTCCCATATACTAAAGCTTTCATCCATCATTATCTCCTCTAGCTAGTTCCGAGTTTTCCAAGGCATTATTACTAAGTGTTTACACGCTCATTAAAACGCACGAACTCATTATGCACCTAAGGTGAGTTTACATAGCCCCTTTTTCTGTTTTTCATTTTGGGGTGAAACATGTTTAAACATTTTATATACTATCATTTACTCATTTTTACATTGTTGAAACTTGTGATTCAATTATAAACATTTTATACACTATCATTTACTCATTCTATCATTTGACTGTAACAAAAAGACACAGTACAATCATCAACATTGATCAAGCTGACTGTTTAGATTATAGCGCTATAGGTCTGACAAACCCATCCCCCCGCATAAATTCAGGGATGATCGATAACAGTTACACTTTTACTAACTTGCGAGTTAGGTCTCAGTCGACACAAGGTTTGATTGTACAAAAGACGCATTGTTACATGTCGGACTCATATTCTATCATTACTCATTATTATACTTCAACTATGATTGTTACACAACATATTGTTTTCAACTATATGCAAAACCTACGTATTCTCACCAACTATTTATAGTTGACCCCCCCATCTTTCCTACTTAACATGTTCAGGTTTATTTGCTATTGGGAGTTGTACAAGTCTTGGAATACGTAGGAGCTTGGACCTAGTTTATATAAGTCAACCTTTGTAATCTTTACTTGTAAGATAAATTGTAAATTGTTTAATATTATTCAACTTTCATTTAGTACCATGAGCTATTGAACAATCATCAATACGTGACATCCCGATGTTTTCGCCATCGGTTGGGGTGTTACAGATTGGTATCAAAGCCATGGTTATAGGGAATTAGGTTATTAGAAAAAAAATAATCTAGTCTATAACCATAGGATTTTAACCAGTACTTGCTCCTTTTACTTGCAACCTTACTTGTTTCTATTCTCTATCCTACTTCTTATCCTTACTTTAGTCCCTACAAGAAGAGTGCTCTCCATCACAAGATCTACTCTTAGACTAGTAGGACAAATCCTCAGGTTTAGCCTGAACCACCTTGAAGATCTCGTCGAAGTTCTAAATTTTAATAACGAACATGTGCAATTTGGAAGGGTGAACGCCTGTATTCTGAGTTTTCTGTCTAGGACTGGCATTGCGCATAAATCCCAATCAGACGAGGGACCCGGATGCCTACCTGGGAATTCTCGGGATGAGTGTTCACTTATAGGCTAAAGCATGTCTTCACTATGTTATTAGAATCTAGAAGTTTTGATAAGTCAACGCTTTCGTTTATTCGTTTTAATTAATGAATAAATGATTACACTCACTTTCCTTAAACTAAGCTATAAAATCTCAAAATTTTACAGCTTAAATCAATCTCATTTCATAACCATCTACGGATTTCACAATCACACTTCACCTTACCATCTTAGCCACTTTTTAAATATTCAACACCCTACCCAAATCATATTATTTCATTTCTCCACATGTTACTTATTTTTTAAAAAACTATAACCTCATACCTTAGCACAAACTAAAGATTTCTAAATCTTGTTGTATTTTCATTACCTAGTAACTTTACAAAGTACATATTTTTGTCAAAAGATGTCCTCGAACTTAAATTCAATTGTTTATTTATTGACGTAACAAACAATTTTCTATATAATGCTTTAAACTATTAAAAATCACTTAATAGAACCTTGATCTTCAAAACCTAATGTCATGTTTGAAATCTCCAACTAACGGAAATATTTTAATCAAAGCCCACTTAGCTTGTACTATTTAACAACTTTTGCTTTATGTATAAAACCAATTTTGAAAATAAGATTTTTTTTATCCATAGGAATAATATCTAGTCTCTAAATTCTCCATCGACACTCACTCATTTTCAACTTGTTCAAATTTTTACAATATTTGGCATATACCACAATCATGTTTTCTTATACACTTGATTATAACCTTTGATCCAAACTCCAAAATTTACACTGCTACATAATCTCCTTACTATAAAATAAACTCTTTATCAACTATCTTCACATTCACTATCTCTCACAACCTTGATTCTGCTTCAAGATTTTTCATCATCCTCTCAAGAACTAAATTCATATCCTTCACCTTCTCACACATGAGCTAGTTACCCATGATAACCAAACTATTGAAACTTGATTGTGTGTTGCATCAAACATAATCCTTAGTTATACATGAGGATTCGACTATCTACCATATTTGAACATTTGAAACTAGAATTCATGGAATATAAACTATTTGCTATAGACACACCTAGAGTCATTAACCTTGTCTAGGGCAACTCTATTACAACTCGTATGCTATACTTGATACTTGATTGCTTACATGTACATATTATCAATTTGCAATTCATGTGTGTAATAATTGGTACACTTAATCAAACAACTGATAGAGGATGAAGTACTTGCTCAACAGTTAGTAGAGTACCAAATAACCTACTCAACGATTGGTAGAGGTCATCATGCCTGCTCAACAGTCGGTAGAGGCCCTACAACCTGCTCAACGATTGGTAGAGGTCATCATGCCTGCTCAACAGTCGGTAGAGGCCCTACAACCTGCTCAACGACTGTTAGAGGCTATCGCACCTACTCAACAATCGGTAGAGGTTCTTACTCACTGACTGGTAGAGGTCTTTTTCCTACTCAATAGTTGGACTTATTTTTTGATACATTGTATACGATTCAATCACAAGGCTAGTTTGCATTACTTACATGTGTGTTTAGAGTCATAGAAGGACACAAAACCCTAATGTAAGGTAAATTGGTGATTGCGGTCCGGAACGTAATCATGAATTTACAGGTACATTAAGGTAGTGTGAAATTCTATTAAGGTTTTGGAAGATACCCCGTATGTTTTCGAAGTATCAGAGATGTGATGGGTTAGCTGCGGTACACCCTATATATAAACACTAATGATACGTGGAAAGGGATACTGTAGGGTCAGACCAATAACAAACCCTAGTTATTTGGTAGTCCATCTAGCATTTATGGTTATCTTATACATTCCTTAAACTCTTACCCTACTCTGAACCATAGTCACCCTAACTATCCTCAACACTATTCAAAAGTTTCTTCTTAAAATAAACTTCGGGACGACTATTTATACCGGAACAAACGGTTATCTCGATTCATTAGAAATTGGACAGGTAAGGAAATTTCTGGTTGAGTTACATACTTACTTAAAAACCAATAAACCACAGTTTCAAGAAATAATATCTTCTACCAAGATATTCACCGAGGAAGCGGAAGCCATTTTGAAAGAAGCTATTCAGGAACAATTCTCTGGCAAATACAGCCCTTTTCATCATATCTTCGACATTACCCGCAGTAGCATTCAAGTAATGCCCTTTGATTTCACCTGTTTCAGCTTGTGCTTTATAAATAGCTTCGGCACAAAATAAGAAACGGTCTCTCCAACGCATAAATGGTTGGGAGTTCACGTTCTCATCATCTTTAGTAAAGTCAAGGCCACCACGAAGACATTCATAACAAGCTCTACCGTAGTTTTTAGCGGATAACCCCAATTTAGGTTTAATAGTAGGGGAGACTGTAACATCACACAAATTTTCTTTATATATATATATAGAACTCCATCGTTTATTCATCCGATTCATGTTTACAGTATCTTTACCATCCATTTTGTTAATTTTTTTTTGTTTAAATAATGACTTATAATCGATATTAAATTGGATTGTATTAAAAATTCTGATTTAAAAACATTAAAAAAATGTTTGCCTGTGCCAGGATTCGAACCCGAGTCCCTGGCGGGCTAAACCTTAACCACACCACATAAACCACTGCACCATTTAGTGTTTTGTGATGTTAATTAAAACCAATTAAACTTAAACCCTTTCAAGGTCCCTTAGTCAAACCTGAAAAGTCAAACGTAGTCTCCTAGTCAAGTCAAGTCAAAGTGTTAGTAAATATGGTCTTCTAGTCAAGTCAAAGTTGTTCCTAAATTCTAGCCTAGTCAAAGTAGTCCCTAATTACAACTTCAAATCATACACTATAAATACTATAGCCTACCATTCAACTCTTTATACCATTCAATAAAAAAAACATTATTTTCCCATCTCCCATATACTAAAGCTTTCATCCATCATTATCTCCTCTAGCTAGTTCCAAGTTTTCCAAGGCATTATTACTAAGTGTTTACACGCTCAATAAAACGCACGAACTCATTATGCACCTAAGGTGAGTTTACATAGCCCCTTTTTCTGTTTTTCATTTTGGGGTGAAACATGTTTAAACATTTTATATACTATCATTTACTCATTTTTACATTGTTGAAACTTGTGATTCAATTATAAACATTTTATACACTATCATTTACTCATTCTATCATTTGACTGTAACAAAAAGACACAGTACAATCATCAACATTGATCAAGCCGACTGTTTAGATTATAGCGCTATAGGTCTGACAAACCCATCCCCCCGCATAAATTCAGGGATGATCGATAACAGTTACACTTTTACTAACTTGCGAGTTAGGTCTCAGTCGACACAAGGTTTGATTGTACAAAAGACGCATTGTTACATGTCGGACTCATATTCTATCATTACTCATTATTATACTTCAACTATGATTGTTACACAACATATTGTTTTCAACTATATGCAAAACCTACGTATTCTCACCAACTATTTATAGTTGACCCCCCCATCTTTCCAACTTAACATGTTTCAGGTTTATTTGCTATTGGGAGTTGTACAAGTCTTGGAATACGTAGGAGCTTGGACCTAGTTTATATAAGTCAACCTTTGTAATCTTTACTTGTAAGATAAATTGTAAATTGTTTAATATTATTCAACTTTCATTTAGTACCATGAGCTATTGAACAATCATCAATACGTGACATCCCGATGTTTCCGCCATCGGTTGGGGTGTTACACTAACCACGTAATTAACTCAATTAAAAAGAAGAAAATGCTCGTTTTTATTAGGTAGTTTTTTTACAAAAATATTAATGTACTCAAAAAATATATGATCGTTTTAAAAATCGTAAGGGTAGTCAGTTTTTTTAATAAGTGGAATAAAGTGTAAAGAGAAAGTATACTGTACAAAGTTCCTTAACCTACAAAGTGTACAGATTGACACGTATAAACCATGGTTTACTCTACCTAACTCAAACCCTGTGGCTCATAATCATGAAAGCTCGAAAGAAAAACCCATTCAATCAACTTCTGTATCATATATCACAAATCCAAATCCCAATTAAAACCTCATTGAAACCCTAGATCTGATCGAGAAAGCAAAAACAAGAGCACAATTGAAATTACCTTTGATGCATGAACCCTAATTGATTCAGCTTGAATATCTGACCAATATCATCATCATCATCGTCATCGTCATCATCATCATCATCGTCGCCATCGTCATCATCATCATCATCATCACCACCACCTACCACCGGTAAGTGGCTGTGTAATGGACGGTAAGTGTTGGGTAATTAATGATTACGTGTTTGTATGGTCATATTCTTATTAAGTGTGGCAAGCCTAAGAACTGCAACATTCATTAAGTTGATAAACGTTGGTGCAACATGCTGACACATGCTATTGTGTAGAACTGTGTACCATATACTACCATCATCATTCTGTGGGTCCATTACAATGGCCCCATATCTGCATCAAAATGAACATGACAGTGATAAGTGATCGAATTTTAGTAATAACAGGCTTCTACATACAAGGAACTCAAGTAGCATAGCACACCTCGACTCGTAAGACTCATTGAAGCTGGACATCAGGTATTCACTCATGGAAAGCAAACGTGAGTGCTTCCAAATTTTCAATGAGTGCTTCCAAACTTTTTAATGAGTGCGTCCAAATTTTCAGTGAATGCTTCTAAATTTTCAATGAGTGCTTCCAAACTTTTTAATGAGTGCTTCTAAATTTTCAATGAGTGCTTCCAAACTTTTTAATGAGTGCTTCAAAATTTTCAATGAGTGCTTCCAAACTTTTTAATGAGTGCGACCAAAATTTCAATGAATGTTTCCAAATTTTCAATGAGTGCTTCCAAACTTTTTAACGAGTGCTTCTAAATTTTCAATGAGTGCTTCCAAACTTTTTTAATGAGTGCTTCTAAATTTTCAATAAGCGCTCCCAAACTTTTTAATGAGTGCTTCTAAATTTTCAATGAGTGCTTCCAAACTTTTAATGAGTGCGTTTAAATTTTGTACAATGAGTGCGCTTAAATTTTGTTAGTGCTTTTAAAAGGCTCTGTTTTCACCAACTTCATCTTCTTCGTCTGCAACTTTTTTTAACCTAATTTTTATGTTTAATCATACTTATTGAAACAAAATCGAAAGTATTTGATAACTATTACGAGCGTTTATTCATAATTATATGTTTTTTTGTATGAATAAATCGTTCCAGTGTAAATCTCTGTTTTTATATTTTTTTTCGTTTTCGTTCATTGTAATCGAATGTTTTTTTTTATTTTGATTGTGTAATCATTCAGATTGGTTTTAATCGATTTCAATCGTTGAATTTTTTTTTTGTTTCGATTGATTTCTGTTGTTACGATTTGAAAAAGACTTAAATGTTTTTTTTCTAATTTACCCTTGGTTAGATTAACCCAAGTATGATTAGGGTTTTTAATCTGCATCCAGCCATCTTATGAATCTAATGGCTGAGATTTCTTCTTCCGCTTTGTATGTTAAGAAGCTTTGTACGTTATCTCTACCCAAATGTAAATACTAAATTTCTAGAATTTAGTTAAAAGATTGGGAAATTAAAGTGTAACTAGTTGTATAAAATCACGCGCGTTGCGCGTTTTACAGTCGAGATTTAGATGAGGTGTTAATCAATCAATGAATTATACAATCGAGATTCCATTTTGGTTGTAAACATTAAAAAAAAATCTACACATAAGGTAACACATGAAATTGGTAACGAAATTACATAAGATTATGTTATTTATATTAATAGTATATAATATATTAATAGTGTATAATATAATAAAGTTTTTGAATAAAATAATAGTATATAATATATTAAATAGGGATGAGCATACAAGGCCGAATACCGATCCCGTCCCAATCCCGATACCGTACCGAACCGATAACGAACCGAGTGGTTTCGGGATCAGTATCGGTACCCATATTTATGGATTTTCGGTTTCGGTATTATCGGCGGTATGGTATTGGTATTTTAAGGTAAAATACTGATACCATACCGGTACGGTACCGTACCGATACTGAACCGATACCGAACCGTTCGGTATCGGTATTGTCAGGATCGGTATAAAATGTTTTTGAATAAAATAATAGTATATAATATATTAATTAGGGATGAGCATATAAGGCCGAATTCCGATCCCGTCCCGTCCCGATCCCGATACCGTACCGAACCGAGTGGTTTCGGGATCGGTATCGGTACCCATATTTATGGATTTTCGGTTTCAGTGTTATCGGTATTGGTACGAGATCGGTATGGTATCGGT
This sequence comes from Ambrosia trifida, assembly GCA_028751855.1. NCBI lineage: Eukaryota > Viridiplantae > Streptophyta > Magnoliopsida > Asterales > Asteraceae > Ambrosia > Ambrosia trifida. The sequence continues at coordinate 75,777,012 of CM054130.1, forward strand.
ATTTTAAGGTAAAATACCGATACCATACCGGTACTGTACCGATACCGTACCGTTCGGTATCGGTATTGTCGGGATTGGTATAATATATTAATAGTATATAATATAATATATTATTAATAGTATATAATATAATAAAGTTTTTAAATAAAATAATAATATAAATAAAATATTAATATTTTTACTATTCATTTTAATTACTATTCATTTAGTTTGATTATTAATATTATGTAATTGTTGAAATTATTAAAGTGTATAGGGTTGTATATGCATTAAACTAAAAAAAGTTCATAAATATTAGTTATCTTAAAATGTCATTTCAAATTCATTAAAATATCGAATAAGATGATTAAGCAATAACTATAAAAAAGAAATGGAAATAAGAATTTAAATTAATAAATTTTGCCCACTAAAATCAAAATAAAGCAATTAAAAACATATAAAATAATATCTAAAACACTTGATATACAATTAAAAACATACTACTTAACGGTTAGAGATTCACAAATCAGCTTCGGGCCCACACCACTCTATGCTACGTCAAAAATAGTTAAAATTTGCAATATGTCATATCAGGTCATGATAAAACCTGTTTATAAGGGGCAAATGATCAATCTGGTTTAAAACTAGTCTAGCTATAGCCGACTTGATTCAGCCTTTAACCAGTTTCAATCAAGGGGTTTTCAACCTGGTTTCAACCCTACTCTTCAAGCCGTGCTCTAACCCGGCTTCTCTTAAACCAGTTTTAAAACCAGGTTTGGATTGGGTTGAAAACCCGATTCTAATTCCGAACCTGGTTCCAATAGAGTAAAAACAAAGCCTTGTTAGAAAAATTATTGGGCCCAAGTTTGGGCTTGAACCATATTACTAATGAAGCCCATATAACTAAAACTAAGAAGAATTTCAACTGTAATTGTGTTTGTGGGCCAGTGCAATGAACTGCCAACAACTTTTGACTCATTACCCTACTGGAAGATTGTTACTCATCACAGATTAATGCCAAGAATATGCCAAGATTCCTGCTTTAATTCACACTTGTAATCTTATTCATCTCTTCCATCTTCTTGATTCATACCCACATCAGTTCTTGTTCAATCAACTATTTGCAGGTAACCAGAAAAAAAAAAAAAAAAAAAAAACTATTTATTTATTATTTTGTTAATTTAGTGATGATATGATTCGTTGATCAGATGTCCCAATTGAGAACTTGGGTCTTTAATATTTAATATTTCTTGATGAATTTTATGTTAAATTAAAGATTTTGAAGTTACTCTTTAATAATTTCACACTACATGTTCTATAAAAAAAAGGTCCAATTTTATGGGAAATAGCCAATTAGGGATTTTATTTAAAAAATGTTTTGGTTTGTTTTGGTTTGGTTTAAGATTAAGAGTAAAGTTGATACCTTTTTATCCAGGTGTTTGTGTCTAGTGAGATATATCTTTGTTGGCAATCAGTCAAGTGTAGACTGATTGCCAAGTGTGGCTTATGGGTCAAGTGAATGAAGTGAACACTGGGAGAAGCTTAGGGCATGTGCATGGTGTCCAGGTTATTCAACATTCACCATTTGAGGTAGAAGAAATTTCTCAAAATGGGAAGTTTCCGCAGTCGACGTATGGACGGTTGACCGTAGGAGTTAATCAGCTCTTAAGAGTCCAAACTGTGCAGTTAGTAGCCTATGAACTTATTCTATTTTTTTATTTTTATTTTTATTTTTTATTTATTTATTTTTTTACTAATATTCTTGGTGATTGTAATTTTTTTTTAACATTTTTGTAAATAATAGGAGAGTGTGGCAGCAGAGACCATCGTGTTTGAGACCGATCCATGGTTGTATGCACGGTACTAACAGTTATACGACAATGCGTTTAGTTAAAATCAGTTGGTCGATATGCTATATGTTCTAACGTTAATTTAAACGAAAATTGTGGTAGGTGATAGGCATCTTGGTGAAAGAATTGCAAACATACTCACTTCAATGCCTTTTATTGCTGTTGGTATCCAAGCTCCAAGGCATGTTCTTTTTGTAATTCCTCAATGGTGATTAGTATGTTGGATGTGAATATATGATTAAAGTAGCAAAATGAGTGTGTCGGGAGGTTTGGGTGATGAGTTAATTTGTATGGGTCTAGATAATTAAAGGCTCAAGGCGCCCAGGGCTTGTTGCCTTGGCGCAACGCACACGCCAAGACAACTAGGCGCATTATATAAATAGGTCATTTTAGCTGTTGACTAGTTCAGACTGGTTTAGTCCTGTTTTCCATTTTTTTCTCCTTTGCGCCTTGCCCGGACACCTAGGCTGCTAGGCATGCGCCTTTGACTACATAGTTATGGGTAGTCCTGTTAGGACGTTGGGTTGACTTGAAACACTTTATGTCAAGAATTTTCCAAAGTTCAATACATAATCAGTGTGTCAAAGATGATTATAGAAGTTATATAGTTTCAGTAGTAATATTATGAACTAATAAAAATGATTTATGAGGTTTTAATTTTTAAGCACTAAAATACACTGCCTTTCAACCCATTTGACCCGCTTCCTTATTAGCTCATTATTTTGATTTTGCGTGTTAGAAATAAAATAACAACAAATAACAACAATCGTAGACAGTAGATCTCACCTAGAAAAGCTATTCGTAGGGTCTGGGGAGGCTTGGGTGACGAGTTAATTTGTATGGGTCTAGATAGTCAAAGGCTCAAGGCGCACAGGGTGAGCCTGGCGCCTAGGCGCAAGGCACACGCCAAGACAAGCAAGGTGCATGGTAAAAACAGCTTGATTTTAGCTGTTTGAGACTAGTTCAAACTGGTTTTTGGCTTGTTTAGACTAGTTTTGGCAGGTTCAGACTGGTTTCAGGCCTGTTTTCCAGGTTTTTGTCTCCTTTGCGCCTTGCTGCACACAAGGCTGTTTTGCCTTTCCTGGACACCTAGGCGCGCTTTGTCTACATAGGTATTGGTCCTGTTGGGACGTTGGGTTGACTTGAAACTCTTTATGTCAAAAAATTTCCAAATTTCAAGTCATAATAAGTGTGTCAAAGATGAATATAGAAGCTATATTATTTCAGTAGTAATAATATGAACTTTTAATACAAATGATTTATGAGGTTTTAATCTTTAAGCATTAAAACAAGCTTTGAGTGTGTTTCAACCCGTTTGACCCACTTCTTTATTAGCTCATTATCTTGATTTTGTGTGTTAGAAATAAAATAACAACAAACAACCGTACCCAGTAGATCCTACAAATAGAAATCTAGCAATAGCGTAATATCATAAGAGGCGGTGACAAAGTAACGTAGTAAAACAGAAATAGATATAATTCATTAAACATAGTAATATAAAAACAGATATACCATCTTAAAACATCTAAATAGATGCCAAATGGTAATCACATACAGTAATGTAGAGAATCTAAACCCCTAAGGCAAAGCAAGACCTGATGGTACGCTTCCCTAGAAGTCTTTAACCTTAATCCTACGTCTCCACGAACTTCTATTTTTGACCATGTCCTAAAAAAGGTGCAATTCTAAGTTCTAACAAATCTTGTCTAACCCGCTCATCCCAAGAAATAAAACATTATCTGAATTCATGAATTATATAAAAGTAGCATATTGTTAAACCATGCATATACTAACCTTTTGTTACTTTTTAATTTCCAGAAAGAATTTGAATTCTAAGCTTTATGCTAATTCATTAATCGGAGTAGGAATCGCTTCAAGTATGTACCATTCTTCTAAAGGGAGGTGGAGAAAGTATTTAAGATGGGCTGACTACACAATGATCGCTACCGCTACAGTGGTTAGTAAATACACTTTTACCTATTTTAACGACCAAACCCAGCCGCTATCAACTAATATTTGCCTACATCTTTCATCATTGATACATAAAATACAACAGTTAATAGTTATTTTCTTTTCAGTGCTTATCAAGGGCTCTTAGGGACGAAAACCCTAAGCTTCTGATGGCCGCATCTGCCTTGTGTCTTCCTATTCAGCCACTGATGGTTTCAGCAGTTCATACCGGGATGATGGAGGTATGTAAAATTGGTGCGGTGGGTATCTGGTCAACTGGGCTAGTCGGGTTGGGTCAACCTTTTAACACTTTTTTGGTCAATTTATAAACTTTTTGCTATAAAGAATTAGCATATTGAATTTGATTTGAAATTTCAACATAACATTTTTTTTTTTTATTTTTTTTTTTTCAGGTTGCATTTGCACGAAGAGTAGTTGAAAATCCTGAGCTTAAAGTAGTGCATAATGTTCACAAAATGTCAGCGCTTTTAGGTGGTGCGTTTTTTGTGGCCGATGATTTGTTTCCTGAAATACCGTATCTTCATGCTGGTTGGCATCTGGCTGCTGCTATAGGTGTTGGTGCTTGTAACAAGCTTCTTGAGTAGCAGCATAATCCTAATTCGTCGAAATGGCCCATTTCCTATTTATTAGTTTTAGAGGTTTTTTCCCTACTTATCGGCGCATCATTGAACCCGTCATATGGAGTAAAGACCAAGTATAGACAAGTCCGTCTTGTTAATTTGTTACTGTCGTTTCTTTACGTATTTAAACATAGGTTAACAAGTGTAATTATATTGTTAAATGCCAATGTAATAGAATTGGATCATTCTTGTGCCACACTGGCACACTGTCATGTCAGCATAGCATGACTAGCTAAGTTTACTTGTTGCTTTTGAATGCTTAAGTGATATGAACATATTTTTAGTTGTTGAGTAACCTAAAAGATTCTTCATTTTGGTTTGATATATGTTATATGTATTCTACATGTTATTGTAATTATTATTGTACGAATCGTATTATGTTATTTTTCGCCATTTAATATATTGTCAAAATACATTGCTAACTTGCGTTTATCAGACCGAAAATATGTGGGAAATTTCCATCCTGAGTTATCACAAACATTATTTCTTCACTGTGTAAACACACTGAAGTCTATAGCAGCCATCCTGGAAGAATAATTCTTGAAAACAAAATGTGTCAAATGGCACATTTTTAAAAACAAGTCAAAGCGGGTTGGGTTGACCCGCATTCCACTTCTTTAAACGTTTTTACCCGAATCGTCAATGGTGCGAGGAATTTACCCGAATCGTCAATGGTGCAAGTTCCTCGGCAGATGCCTGCATCTGTTTAGTTAGCAAAAGAATAAACATTTCTAACATTTCCAGATGCTGCCCGGTTTTGTAAATCGTTCCTTTCGATCACCGTTATCTTGCAAGTCTCGAATCTTTTACCAGTTCTTTTCTTCCATCATTGTAAACACAAGAAGAATACATGATCATGTTCTGAATGTATTTTTAACCACCCTTCAACTGTCCAAAAGATTGGTCTTTGTGCACTGTTTCTTGTTCAGTTCTACTCAAATTTTATTAAGATTATTGTTTTATATGCTCATAATATAAGAAATGATCATAAAAATTTATTTATTTGATTAATTATAACTCAGTAACAGTTTAGTATAAAAATGTCAAAAAACATGATTCAATCTTAAAGAAACAGAGGATGTAAATAAATGTCAACGGCACAAAATACAGGCAATATCTCATGTAAATGTTATTGCATTGCAATTATGAACTTGGAATATAACAGCCATTTGTTATAACAAATCTTTTAGCTCATCAAACATAACATTAGAACATCCGAGACACCAATAAACGATGTCTGTTTGCAAAACTAGTCATGCAAAGTTCCCAAAATGTCCTCATCCCGGAACAGATGATACCTGCATCAAACAGTGCATCTTATCAAACTACAATTGTTGTTAACAAAGAGAAAGCCTAGTACAATTTGGTCCAATGATAACGAATAATGTAATGGCGTATGGAGGCGGGAATGCGAAGAAGAGTATGAATCGAAGCTTGAATACGAAAAGCAGAACTAAAAGTTGAAACTTTTCTCATCAACCAAAGATTCAAGAAAGCACAAACCCGTACTATGAAGCCATCATTTATGTTCATTGCACATGAACTAATAAGAGATCATGTGAAACAAAACAACAAAATTGATGTAAAGGGCATGAATGATAAGAGCATCCTACAGAAAACCTGTAAGTATTTCAGAACCATTGATAAAGATTCTCCCCTGTTTTTCAACATTCATGCCCATTTCAAACATATAACTTATATGAATAACATCTATGTACAAAAACCGTTCATAAAAATGCCACTAGGTATTTGTAACTTTCACTACATACTAAAAACCAAAAGCAAATGTATAACTTCCACTTTATATCAAACTATCTAACACTAATATGAATAACATCTAAAATAATGAACACTCACTATATCTATAGGTTGTGTTCCCGAGTCTTATTTAACGAGGGAAGTGAAAGGAATTGAGAGCTTGGTTTTAAAATGTGCGCATTAGGAGCTCATAACGTGTGATGCACACAATAGGCTGATGAGAGATTGCATCAAGTGATGCAATGCACTGCTATCACGTGATGCCAGGATGATGCGCTCGCATGATGCGCACATTTTTTTCTGAAATCAAACACTAAACAGTAAACTTGTAAAGGGAACTTGTACAATGTGTTCAATAATCTTGTACAACGAGCTATTGAAGTTGTTAAGTGACTACCTTTTGCAAAGACTAACTGTACACATTAGCGTTAAAGGCTTATTATGGTTTATTGAACTTCTTTGATGGTAATAGAGCTTTTTTCTTGTGTTCATTTATTTGTAATCCCTAAATTTTCAGTGATAAAGTTAACAAGTTAAAATATTATCTACAAACAGTTCCTTTCTAATACACCGAACACTTGATACACAAGCATCACGCATCACATAACACGCATCGGCTTTTAAGAGAGAAATGACTTATCTATATCATTCCAAACCAAAGAGATTATAAAATAAAACTCCAACTCTTTCAAATTTCCTAAACTACCCTCAAGTATCATCAAACATTAACCTAATAACAATAATAAGCATCATCATACAAAAACAGAACAAGAATACGTACTCTTTTTCACCAAGCTTTACTTCAGTGCCGCCATATTCCGGCAACAGAACAGTATCTCCTTCCTTAACAGCAACCGGAATATTATTACCTAACTTATCACGAGTTCCAGGACCCACAGCAATAACTTTACCTGAATTCAACTGCAAATCCACACAAATCAAACTACTAAATCCAAGCCAATTCCAATCCAAACAACAATTAAAAGAAATAAAAACTACCTTTGATGATTTTTCAGGTAGAAGAATACCGGCTGTGGTTTTGGAAGGAGGAATAATCTTCTCCACCAATACTCTGTTGAGACATGGGATTAGACGCTTCGCCATTGCTGGTATTGTACACTATCTCTGACCTTTTAGTTCTCTGTGTAGATTTAAACGGTAATGGAAGAAGGTTCTAGGTCTTTCTTTTATTATTATTTTTTTTAATTGAGGGTTTAGGGTTTTCTGTTTTTGTTAGGGTTTTTCTGTGAACATAGTTTGGTGGACTTGATCATTGGTGGGCCGGCCCACTCTAGCTTCAAAGTACTGGGCCTATTATGACCCGACCCAACAATTTTAATCCCTAGTGTCATTTGTTTTTTTTTCTTTTTTTTTTTTTTTATTGACCCAACCAAACCGTTGGGCAGGATGTTGTAGATTGGGTTCTGTAGCTAGTTTTATTGGGTCACCCATTTACATGCACGGATGCACCCAATTTGGACGGTTCCGGTTTGAAAACCGTTTTTTTTTTTTTTTTTTTTCACATCTACCCAAACCCGAAGACACACTTTTTTCATCACATCCTTATTGTTTGGTTCACAAAGTCTACAATTGGTGTTCTTAAATGTGACACGTTTGGTGGTGTTCTTAGACTCGATTATCAAAATGTGGAGGTGTATTTTTATATCCAGTTGGATATCGTCACCCTATATCTTGTTTGTGTGATAATTTATGTATTACGAATGGGCTTTGGATCTGAAGATCCAAAAAGTGGACGAACCTGCAATCACAGTTAGAACAGGCATGACTTGAGATGGATCTGGATGCTACGAACCTAAGCTTAAACCTGCACAAGGTAAAAGACCGTTAGGCTCGTTACAGAGGAGGAGGGAGGGCCTCTCTGTAACCACCCTCCGGCGTGAGGATAAGTATTTGTTTAGTGAGAGAAAGTAGAGAGAGAAAGTGAGATTCGGAGTAAGTGCATTCGTGTGTCAATTGTACTTTAGAGGAGGTATTTATACTAGTCAGCCTAGTTGTACTATACTTCGGACCCCCCTTCGTACTATCATTCGGAGTCTTTTGACTTTTTGGTGAGGCTTGTACTTTTCCTTCGGCCAGACTGCCTAGCTGCGGCCTAGCATCTTGATAGGCAGGCCGCGGTATAATTGCTTATACCTCTTCATGTCTTCCCAAGTCCTCAAGTTACTGTTAGGTAACTTGTTGGACTCAGATGTGACCGAATCACAGGAGGTCAGGCCGTGGTATAATTGCTTATACCTCTTCATGTCTTCCCAAGTCCTCAAGTTACGGTTAGGTAACTTGTTGGACTCAGATGTGACCGAATCACAGGAGGTCAAGCCGCGGTATAATTGCTTATACCTCTTCATGTCTTCCCAAGTCCTCAAGTTACTGTTAGGTAACTTGTTGGACTTACTCATATCGCGGTCTCTCAGGCTTGTTACGGCATCTATAGTGGATTGGTGAGGATGGTTGACACGTGTCAGGGCCAGCTGTCCAGGAGCTTTGTCGTGTTCCCCTGACACGTGGGTGTCATTACAGCCATGCGATCGTATGGCTGATTTGATGGCGGTTCGTTTCTCGGGGCAATCTGGACCGCTCATTTGAACCAGCTGTCCCCAACCCTAGCCATCCCAACCGTCGCCTCCCCCTCCTATATAAACCTCTTAACCTTTTTACATTTTACTGTTTTCTCTTACTTTTCTTCTCAGATCTTACTTACCCCCTTCGGCGTCCTTATCATCCGTTCGAGCTTCACTAGCCTGCTTAAGGTGCGTTGTCTTCATCCTTCTTCATATTTCCTGTTTTATTGTTTTGTCCTCGAGTCATGACGATGGTGAAGGACGATATGAATGTGAGTTTTTCAACTCTATCCGCGGATAAACTTGCCCGGTTTATTGATACTTACTCGATCCCTCGCGAGTTAAACCCGGTTTTACCGGGACCGAGGCAAGTGATATATCCTTTTCCCGTTGGCAAGTTTGGTTTTTACACCCGAGTGTGTGACTTTGCCAACTACCGCATCCCCTTTACCAAATTTTTGATGAAGGTGTTGAGGTTTCACGGCGTGCACATCTCTCAAGTGAACCCTTTCGGTCTCAGCCGAATAAATCACTTTGAGCTTTCTTGCCGTGCTTTGGAGAAAGGTGCGGATCTTAACGTTTTCCGGTGCTTCTATAAGCTTAGCAAGGCCGGTAGCTGGTATACGTTCGAGAAACGACGGTCGTTGGAGAGTTGTCATGATTATCAGACAACTAGTTTAAAGAATTGGAAGAATCAGTTCTTCTTCTTGGACGACCGATGCTTACCCCCGGATATGGTGTGGCGTGATAGTTTTGAAGCGTCTGAATGGGATTTGCCCAAGAAGTTTAAATACAACCGCAAGTTGTATTTGGACCTGGTGGAGAATAAGAGCAATATCCAGAAGTATCCGGAGCACGTTCTCTGCCTCGGAGGGGTTAGCATGAATTGGAGTTTGGATGATAGGTGGCCGTTAGTGCGTTATAATGGAGAGGGTGAGTGGAGAGCCGCAGCTTCACTTGTTATTTATTCGTGTTTTTGCTAGCTTTTTCTAACTCCCTTATTTTTGTTTATACAGAGATGTCGCTGTTGGATTGTCTTAAGTTGACTACCTTCGATGACACAGCTTTGGAGTACACCAACGAAGATTTGGGAAATACTGAGCCATTGGTGGCGCAGATGGAGAGGACGCACCAGGCCATTCGGCCAGTGACGGGTACTGGTGTTGGTGCAAGTGGCGCTGGTGGAGATGGTCAGACCACGGGGGTCGTGACCGGAACTGTTGGGGTAGCTCCGTCTGCTGAGGGCGCAGCTTTATCTTCCGAAGTCCCCCCTGACCCACCTATCACAAGTGTTCAACAACCGGACCCTTCTGCTAGTACGGGTCGTCAATCATCCGATCCCTCTCGTGCCTCCAAGGAGGTTTCCGGTGATAAAGAGGGCCGAGCTCTTACTGATACCTCGGTCTCCCGGGGCGCAGGGAAGAGGAAAACTTTGAAGGGCACCACCGCCAGTTCAAAACCGAAGAAGAAGCTACGGTTTGTTGAAGATACTACTGAGGTATATTCTAACCTTCTCCATAACCTTGAATATCATTTGTTTGGGGGTAAATCTCCCAGAGACTCGGCTCCAATACTAATGGTGGATGATCCTCAGGGTGGGGGGCTCAGTGATGACGAGGATTTGGATGGGTCTGCCGGGATACGTAGCCCGTTGAAGGAGAAGGTGGTGCGGCCTGATGATGTTTCCGCTGGTGAGTTTAGGCAATCTCCCCTTCTTTCTCAAATCGATGTGGGGGATAAGGATGATACTTTTCCCCCATCATGGTGCGAGACTGAAGCTTTTTCCCTTTATAATTTTGCAGCGGTGGCAGGGGAGGGTTCTGGTGGTGGTGGTATTGCTGACGAGAAGTTCGTCCCGGAATGGGACATAAAGAACGAAGACAGGGTGATTGACGGGCTATCTGCTCGTATGATGTTGTTCAACCTTGATACCCCTGCTGATCGGGAGTATTATCACAACCTGGATTCGCCTGCTCTTTGTGAGGCTCTGTTGATCAGCCAAGCTCAATCCAACTTCTTGGTGACTGAGGCATACCGCCGTTGGACGGATGCCGAAGTAGACAGGGATCGGCTTCGGAGAAAGGGGGCTTCCTGTAACCATGGTCCGGCCATGGCCGAGTTGAAGAAGAATCTGAGGGACGCTCAGAATCAGGCTTCTTCTACTCAGTTTGCCGTGGCTTCGGCTGCGGAGGCCAGGGACAAGGCCCTTCAAGAGGTTGATCTTTTGAAGAAACAACTTCAAGAGTCTGAAGCTGCTGCTGCCGCTGATTCCAAGAAGACCAATGATCTTCTAAGGCAGATGGATATCACCATGGCCGATCTAAGGAAAGGTACCGATGCTTTAATTGTTGGTACGTTCTTTATTGTTCCATTTCTTTTTTATTTTTATCTTAACTTCGACTTGGCCGTTACTTTGTAGAACGGGACGAAGCCTTGGAGGGAGAGAAGCTGTCAAGGCAAGTGTTGGCTGCGGCTGAAAAGAAAATGGCCGAGGACGAGGAGGCGTGGAAAGAGGAGAAGAAAGAGCTGGTTGGAATCATTGATGAGCTGTTCAGGCTTAAGACTTTCTTCCTGACCACCGGGGCACAGCTTATAGCGGATCACGTCCACAAGGGGCCGATCATGAAGAAGGCCGTTAGTGACGTCAACAACGCGATGAATGCCTTGGGCTTCAACGTTGGTGTGCAGGCCGGTTATGCGGCAGTGGCGAAGGGGATTCCGTTGGATAAAATGCCTTTGATAAAGAGGAATGCCCAAGAAGAGCTTACTGCTGCCGCGCTTGCCTACGACTCCCTTGTCTTTCCGAAGATCGCTAAGCTGGTTGACCAAGTCACAGGCCCTCCTGAATCCTTGACCGAAGCCTTTGACGAGCTGAAGCTCGAGTCTTAATTTTGCTTTTAAACAATTATCATTTGATCCGGATCCTTATGAGATCCGGAATGTTTGTAATATTCCAGACAAGTCCCACTTGATTCGAAACCACTAGTTGGGTTCGAATTACTTTTTTTTTAATGCAGGTTGATTCCGGACCTTATCATGGGTCCGGACTATGTCTTTGATTTATGACTTGTTATTATTTTTTCTTTTTTAGGCGATGCCTTTGGCCCTAAAGCGGCCAATTTATTGGGCCGTAGCTCGATTTTTCGTGCGTCCACGTATCTAGCCACGTCCTTATTTTATCCGCGGTCTTTGCATATGCATTGAACAACCATGGTTTGTGGGGTTTTCTTGACCGGGACGCGGCTGTTATCCATGCCGCGCGCTGGTGTTCTAAGTTGTCCCCTTATATGAGTTTTTGTTATATGTTGTTTAAGATTTAGCTAGGTGCTTGTTTAGGTTAGTTGAGATCCGGACCAAAACTTATCCACTTTGGTCCGTTTCTTTTTGCTACTCCTGTTTGATGTGTTTCATTCCACGTGGTTTTTGTTACGCCGAGCTCATTATTGAGTTGCGGCTTATGTTAGCACCTTTGTACTTAGAGTAAAAAACCAGCTTCTTATTAATATTTCACCGAGGTATGTTACGTCCCGGACGATTACAAGAAAAAAGGAAAGTGGGGAATGGCACATCCCACGTTACAATAAGAAGATGAAATATTATTTAAAGAACTAGCTGGTAATGCTTACATATAGCATTTTTTCAAATGAACACCGTTCCAGGTGCGAGGTATATCTTTTCCTTCCAGGGTTTGGAGGGTGTAAGCACCCTTCTCGCCTGCGGTTTTTATGATGTATGGCCCCTCCCATGATGCGGCCATCTTTCCTTTTTCTGCTCCGCTGGCCTCATTACACCGGAACACATAATCTCCGGGTTTGAATCGAACTTCTTTCACCCTGGAGTTGTAGAATTTTTCTAATTTTTGCTTATACCGAGCTTCTTTTATAGCCGCGGCTTCCCTTCTTTCGTCTAGCAGGTCAAGATTTAAGCGTAGTTCTTGATCATTGTTTTCAATGCTTTGGACTCGAGAGGAGGGAGAACCGATTTCCACTGGTATGACTGCTTCAGTCCCGTATGTGAGACTGAAGGGGGTTTCTCCCGTGCTGGTTTTAGTGAAGGTCCGATGTGCCCATAGGACGTTGGGGAGTTCATCGACCCACCCACTTTTCTTTCTTCCCAGCCTCTTCTTTATTCCTTCGACCAAGCTCCTGTTTATGCGTTCCACTTGACCATTCGCCTGCGGATGGGCCACCGAGGCGAATGACTGTTGGATATGCAAATCTTGACACCATTTTTTAAAGGGGTTGTCTGCAAACTGCTTCCCGTTATCACTGATTATAGTCTGGGGTAACCCAAAGCGGCACACTATCTGTTCCCAGACGAACTTCTTTACCTCCTTCCCCGAGATCTTGGAGAGTGGTCGAGCTTCGACCCACTTTGTGAAGTAATCCACAGCCACCAGCAAGAACTTCATACCTCCGGTGGACTTAGGGAATGGTCCGACAATATCGATGCCCCATTGCTGGAACGGCCATGCCGCCGTTACTGGAATCAGATTGTTCTTGGCTCGAAGGCTAACTGGTGCATGCCTTTGGCATTCATTGCACTTCTGGAGCTCGGTTACTGCACTGTTATGCATTCCCGGCCAGAAGTATCCGGCATTCATTATTTTTGCCACCATCATTCTAGGACCGGAGTGTATTCCACATATCCCCCTATGGATTTCTTGAATGATGTATGCAGCTTCGACCAAATCCACGCACTTAAGGAGCGGTCCTAGAAAGGTTCTTCGATACAACTGTCCATCGATCATCTGGTACTGGAGCGCTTTGACTTTTAACTTTCGAGCCTTGGCTTTGTCATCTGGGACAGAATCATTGGTCAGGTATTGTATTATAGGGGTCATCCAACTGTCTGCTTGCGAGCTTATTGATAAGACTTCGGTCGCGGGGACTGTCGGGCTTTGTAGGCCCTCCATGTGTACTTCTTGGTTCGCAATATCAGTGGTTGTAGCAGCTAGTTTCCTCAAGGCGTCTGCTTTTTTGTTTTTGCTTCCAGGAATGTGTACCACCTGGCACGCTTCAAACTGCTTCATCAGTTTTTTAGCCTGCATTATGAAGCAATGATTAGTCGATTTCTTATTGGGGGTTCGAAGGTTTAGGAGATTCTGACTGATCTCATACCTCGGCTAAGTAAAGAATCATGTTTTGTTCTTTAGCCTCATACTCCCCAGATATATGGTTTGCTACTAGCAAAGAATCGACATGTGCTATAACCTGCAAGAGGTATACACATCTTAGATTTTTTATTATACTTTGCATTTAGCAGGGAGTCTTAGTGGTTATTACGATATACTTGTACCTTTTTAGCTCCGACTTTTATGGCCAGTCGCAGCCCAGCCAGGAGAGCTTCATATTCGGCTTCATTGTTGGAGCTTTTAAAGTTTAGCCGAATTGCATAGAGCATCTCACGTTCTTCGGATTCCTGTAGGACCAACCCTGCTCCTGACCCTTCCGCTCCCGAGGCCTCGTCTGTATGCAAGGACCATGTGGGTTCCGAAGGACTCTGGGATTCGATCATCAGGTTTTTGGGGATTTCCACCAAAAAGTCAGCCACCGCCTGTCCTTTGACCGGACCTCTGGTTTTGTAAGTTATGTCGAAAGCGCCGAGCTCAATAGCCCATTTCGTCATTCTCCCAAAGGCTTCCGGTTTTCTCAGTATACTGAGTATCGGTTGTTCTGATTGTACCTCTATGTTGAAAGCTTGGAAGTATCGACGGAGTCTTCTGGAGGCATGTACGAGGGCTAAGGCCAATTTTTCAAGAATTGGGTAGCGGACTTCATACTCTCGGAGTGCCCTACTGATGTAGTATACAGGGCGTTGGACCGTGGCTCTGGTGACAATAAGTACGGAACATATTGCTCCTTCTGATGCTGAGAGATACACTGTCAATGTTTCGCCTGGTTCGGGTGCTGTTAGGACAGGCAAATTTACCAGGCATTTCTTCAATTCTGTAAAGGCGGTGTCTGCCTCAGTGGACCATTCGAGCTTTTCTTTTCCCAGACTCTTTTTCAGGACGTTCATGAAGGGGAGTGTTTTTTCTGCGGCTTTGGAGAGAAACCGGTGTAAAGCTACAAGACGCCCATTTAGGGACTGCATCTCCTTTAGGCATGTGGGCGGTTGCATTTTTAAGACTGCCTCGACCTTCTCTGGGTTAGCTTTTATGCCGTCCCGGGCCACCAACACTCCCAAAAATTTTCCTTCTTCGAGGCCGAAAGAACACTTTTTGGGATTCAACTTCATGTTGATCTCCCGGAGCTTGTCAAATGTTTCCCTGATATCTTCGATCATGGAATCTTCGGTCATACTTTTTATCACTACATCATCAACATAAACCTCGAGATTCCTTCCTATCTGGTCTTTGAAGGCTGCATCCATCAGTCTTTGATACGTAGCCCCAGCATTTTTAAGTCAGAACGGCATTTTAGTGTAACAATACAGGCCGTTGTTCGTGACAAACGCTGTTTTATCTTCATCGCCTTCGGCCATCTGTATCTGGTGGTAGCCTTTATAGGCATCAAGAAAACACTTCAATCGAAACCCGGCCACAGCATCTACTTTTACATCGATCTCTGGGAGGGGATAACAGTCTTTTGGACATGCGCTATTCAGATCTTTGAAATCAACGCACATCCTCCAGGCTCCATCCTGCTTTTTAACAAGCACGGGATTGGCTACCCAAGTTTGATACCGCACTTCCCGGATGATACCGGCATTCAATAGATTCTTTACATCTTCAGCAATGGCTTTGACACGATCAGGAGCCATACTTCGTTTCTTCTGGGCAACCGGTTTTATACCAGGATAAGTGTTTAACTTGTGCTCCGCCAAGCTTCGTGGGACCCCGGTCATATCCGAGTGTTCCCATGCAAAAACATCTAGTGAATTTGAGAGTAGATTCCATAGCTTCTCTCGGGCTTTGGTGGGGAGCTGCGTCCCGACAAGTAGTTTTTGTTCCGGGAACCTTGGGTGTACCGACCATTTTTCAACAACTGTGGCTCCCGTTCCCCCTGGGTTATCACTATCATGCTCCGAACCCAAAGACTGTCGCACTTCGGATATACCGAGCCCTACTTCAGATTCCAAGGTAGCTATCCCTTTTTCTGTAGGGAATTTTAAAGCTCCGTGGATGGTAGATGTTACCATCCCGAATGCTTTCATCCCGGGTCTACCCAATATGATATTATGCACTGATCTTGAACCGACCACCAAAAAGGTGAGAATGACTGTTCTTTGTAAGGATCCGGAGCCAAATGTAACTGGGAGGGATAATTGCCCGATTGGTTGGACAATTTCTCCTGAGAAGCTGACAAGGGGCATGGAGACAGGAATAAGCCGTTGCTGCGAAGCTTATGCTAACAACTGGAAACATTGAAGGTACATTATCTCGGAGGCACTTCCCCCATCCACATAGATCCGGTGAGTTTTATGGCCAGCCACGATCCCGGATACGACGATTGGACCTTCCTTGTAATCGTTCGGCGAAATGGGAGGGAAAGTTATTGGCTGGGCCATCCATGCCGTGACATGATCGTTTTTTCTTTTAACCCCCTGCTGCTTGAGGGTGCGAATCATGTGTATCCCTGCTTGATCATTCGGATTGGGGATGTTTGTAACGCTTGCCTTCCCTTCTTTGATTTCTTTTACCAAATGCGACAGCTTGCCCGCTTTAAGGGCCTTTTCAATTTCTTGCTTTAGGGACCAACAGTCATCCGTGTCATGTCCCCTAGCTCGATGATAATCGCAATACTTCTTGGTGTTTTTGTCGGATGTGGGCTTTTGTCTCGGGGGTTTTGGGAAGTCGATGTTTTCCGTGCTGAGTATTTCACTGGGAGATTTTAATAGTTCGGAATAGCTTGACCCCCGGTGTGAGGAGGAGCTTCGACCGGTGGAACTTTTATCGCTTCGGGAGTAAGGTTGGGATCTGTTTTTACTCCAGGAGTTGTTTCGCTCCGAACTTGGAGCTCCCGAGCCTTTCTTCCATGAGCTGCTTCTTGAAGAAGAGCGATACTCGTTGTCGTACGTTTGGCTACAAGCACTTTTTCCTCGGGCAAAAGCTCGCGCCCGTTCCATTAACACTTCCATGGTTTTTGGGAGATCTTCATGTAGTTTTTCCACGAGCTGATTATTTCGGACTCCGTGGTAAAAACCGGATATCCGTAATTGATCAACAGCTCCACTGATCTGCATACTCTCCTTGTTGAACCTGTCTATGAACTTTTCTAATGATTCGCCGTCTTTTCTACGGATGTTGTGGATCTCGGTGATGTCTTTCGAGCATCGCCGTTGCTGGGAAAAATTTTGTAAAAAAGCGCGGCGGAGCTCCGTCCAATTCGCAATCTCACCTGGTGCTAAACCGTCGAACCACACCCTAGCCGCCCCCGTAAGAGTTTGGGCGAACATGTGACACCATGCAGGCATGGGCCATAGTTCGATTTCTGCGGCTCCTCCAAAATCATGGATGTGATCATCCGGATCCGTTGTTCCATCATATCTTTTGATCGTTGTAGGCATTTTTAGTTTTGCCGGTAGAGGAGCGCTGGCGATGCGGGGGGCAAATTTGGAGTATGCAGCCATATAGGCTGGGCGATAAGGAGTGGTAAGATCATCTTCCGCGGTTGTGACGGCTGGCCGCTTTGCTATGGTGGTGACAGGCTGTGTGACTGCGTGGTGTCCCGATGGGAAACAGCTCCCTTGCGGGGTCCCTAGGTCGGGAGTAGTAACCACGGTGGAGTAAGTGACTTGTGCAACAGGGCCCGTACCATGTCCGGATGGTGCTTGAACTCCGTCGTTGGAGAATAGGTTTACCTGCACGCTTTTGAGTTTTGCTTCTTTTTCTTGTTGTGCTTTAAGTTGCAACAAGAAATCACGATTCTTGAGCAAAAAGTCTGCGTCGAACTCTGGTGCGGTATCTTGACTTGTTCGGGAGACGTTGGTGAGCCCTGCAGACGGGGTTAGGACAACGGAGGCCGTAACAGTGGTTGCTCCGTCACCCTGTTTGGTGTTTGTGACATCTTCAATAACGAAACCTTCGGATGAAGCCGCCATGGGAAAAACCGTCGAGATCTTTACCTTTTAAGGGTATAGAAAACGGTTGTACAAACGGATGGCGCCAATTGCAGATCCAAAAAGTGGACGAACCTGCAATCACAGTTAGAACAGGCACGACTTGAGATGGATCTGGATGCTCCGAACCTAAGCTTAAACCTGCACAAGGTAAAAGACCGTTAGGCTCGTTACAGAGGAGGAGGGAGGGCCTCTCTGTAACCACCCTCCGGCGTGAGGATAAGTATTTGTTTAGTGAGAGAAAGTAGAGAGAGAAAGTGAGATTCGGAGTAAGTGCATTCGTGTGTCAATTGTACTTTAGAGGGGATATTTATACTAGTCAGCCTAGTTGTACTATACTTCGGACCCCCCTTCGTACTATCATTCGGAGTCTTTTGACTTTTTGGTGAGGCTTGTACTTTTCCTTCGGCCAGACTGCCTAGCTGCGGCCTAGCATCTTGATAGGCAGGCCGCGGTATAATTGCTTATACCTCTTCATGTCTTCCCAAGTCCTCAAGTTACTGTTAGGTAACTTGTTGGACTCAGATGTGACCGAATCACAGGAGGTCAGGCCGTGGTATAATTGCTTATACCTCTTCAGGATCCATCTTTTTTTTCTTTCTTAAACGCTTCACTTAAATTCTAAATCACCTAAACACCTAATCTTCTAGCATTTATGTAAACCACATGAATCATATCAAAATGCCTAGTGTTCACTTGCAAATTCTACATAAAATTAAATGTTTTAGCTTTCGGCCAACAACCATTACTTTTCATATTGAAGAAGGTTCCAATTACTAGTTTTATTCTACCAGCACCCAACCTATAGACCATAATCCCATTATAAACAAACCTTTAACTCACTAGAAAGTTTCACCCCTTTTCAAGTTCGATCGTCTCCATCACTTGTTTAATTCCATCAAAGTTGTTGCTTTTGACATGTTGTTTATCACGGATGTTTAAAGAGCTTCATTTTTTTGGGTCAATTTGACAGTTGATCTAGAACAGTGAGGGTCGATCTAGGATCTTTTATAGTCTCAAAAATCTTGATTACTTTAGTCAGCTTAGTCCGACTTGAATGTAACTTTAGAGAATCTGACATTCTAGAAGAATCAAGTGAAGAAATTCACTATTAGAAAACTGGGCTATTGTCACCAAAAGTTGCTACCTAAAAAATGGTAGCAAATTTAGCAACCAATTTTACACCAAAATATGTATTGTAAGATAACGTAACTAAATGGTTGCAAATTTTGACACCGTTTATTTTTTGTGGTAAATTCGTAAGAAAAATAATAAGAAATAATTAAAAAATAATAATTTAAAAAAAATAACAAACCTATTGAATTGTGACCACCTTAGAGGTAGCAAATTTGGGGACCTATTTCTGGTAAATTTTGAAACTAAATTGCTACCATATTAGCCACGATAAAACTGGGCTATTGTCACCAAAAGTTGCTACCTAGAAAAATGGTAGCAAATTTAGCAACTAATTTTGCACAAAATATGTATTGAAAGATAAGGTAAATAATCGGTTGCAAATTTTGACACCGTTTATTTTTTGTGTTAAATTTGTGAAAAAAGTAATAAGAAATAATTAAAAAATAATAATTTATAAAAAAAACCAACAAAGGAAAGAAACAAAAACACATCTTTTGGATTTTTTATTCATGTGACAAAAAACACATTTTTTTGAAACTTTTAGCCACACTTTACAAAAAAAAAAAAATGTGTCATTTAGTAGCCACACGAAATGAAAGAAACAAAACTAGTAACAATAAATATTTTATCATCAGTTAGATCCAATGATGGTCAGTTAGGCCAAAAGACGGTTAGTTAGATTCAATCATTGTCACTTAGACCTAATGAAGGTCATTTAGACCCAATGATGGTCAATTAGACCCGATGATGGTCAACTAGGCCCGTTGATGGTCAATTAGAACCAATGATCGTCAATTAGATCCCATGATGGTAAATTAGATCCAATGATGGTTAATTACACCAATGATGGTCAGTTATATCCAATGATGGTTAGCTAGGCCCAATGATGGCCAGTTAGATCCAATGATTGTCAATTAGAACCAATGATCGTTATTTAGATCCATTGATGGCCAATTAGATCCAATAATGGTTAATTACACCACTGATGGTCAGATGTATCAGTGACGGCCAATTAGGCCCAATGATCGTCAATTAGATCCAATGATGCTCAGTTACACCCAATGATGACTAATTAGATCTAATAATGGTCGGTTAGGCCCAATGATAATCAGGTAGATCCAATCATTGTCACTTAGACCCAATGATGATCATTTAGACCCGATAATGGTCAATTAGGTCCAATGATCATCAATTAGATTCAATGATGGTCAATTAGATTCAATGATGGTCACTACAAGAATATGGTGTGTTTACCAACACATAATGGCCAACTAGAGCCGTGATGATCAATTAAGGTCAATAGTCGTAAGCTATTTCGAGTTTTGATCAATTAGAGCCAATGATGACAAGTTATAGCTAAATATTGATACTTATGGTGAATTCACTATTTTTTTTTTTTATCAAATAAGGTCATTATTGGTCATTTAGAGTTGATGATGATTAAATAGGATCATCATCGATCAATCGAACTACATATTCAAGGTTCATCATGCTTTAACCAACACTATGCCCCATTACAACATGTACGATCCATTAGAAGTCATTATGACTAAATATTTTTAAAAAAAACTATACAAAAAACCTATATGAGTTGAAGCATGCTTGTGTTGACTTGACAGGTGTATCTCCTCTAGTTGGGTTGAGGGATAGTGGCTTTGTAGCAGGGCAAACGATGCGAAAAGCAGAGACAAAGAAGGTAGATACACATGCTAAAGCGTGTGAGGAAAATCAACAAGTTTTTGTACCCTTGGCCTTTGGTACCTTTGGCTCATTGGCACCGGAGGCTACCCGTTTCCTGACCAGGGTCCAGCGGGTTATTCATAGTAGTGTCTCGGCTCCGCGTAGGCAGGGTTACGTTTTTAGTAGATTAGAATTTGCTATTCAAATTGGGGTGGCGGCACAGCTTGTTGCCCACCTGCCCCCTGTCATGATGTAATTTTCTTAGTCTTGGAATAAAATTTGTTCCTAAAAAAATATGAGTTATATACTTATCACTATAATTTATATGAGTTTTATTTTTAAAAAACTATATAAAAATCTATTTGTTACATTTGATGTAAGTTTTATTTTTAGTTATTAAAATTAGTTTAGAATTCATTCCCACAATTTATTTAGTTCACTGCCAAACGAAATTTGTAATTTTTTGAAATCCCTCCCAAATTAGAATTCATTTCCCTAATACTTGTGTGCCCTTTTATTTCAAACAATTTTAACTTTTATTTTTTTTTTCTGATTCATTCGCATGTAGGGCTTGTGGAGAACTAAAGTCCGATCAAGTTCCTTGTTCAATATCTCGATTAGGTTTGTTTCAGATTGTCGAACAGGTACGATTGAACCACATGTGTGATTGTATCCGGTTAATTGATGTCATTTCCCTCGTCTTTTTGCATAATTATTGATTGCCAAATTTCCATCTGTGATTGTTTTGCGATCTTTTTTTTAGCTGTTGTGTTGATCTTGAAACCCCTGAATAAGGCGATGGAAAGATTGGTAAACTTACTTTCAATTGAATCCTAGTAAGGCAACGTTTGACCCATTTCTATTCATTTTAGTTAACTATATAGCTAGAGGGATGCAATTAACCCTATGTAGTCAAAGGCAACCCGGACGCATGCCTAAGCAAGGCGAGGCCAGGCAAAAACCGCCTAGAGTGCAACAAGGTACAATGTTTTTTTCACCATTGTTTTCATTATTATGGCTTCCTATAAACCCTTTCTGGTGATATTTTTTTTCTTCTTATTATTATTAGTGATATAAGCAAATATAGCATAACATTGACTAGTTACTTGTTTATGCTTTTCTACGTGACTACTTGTTAAAGTGTATAATATGTTGTGTAAAATCCCATAAAAAACTCTTGGTTGTCAAGGCGATGGAAATGGTTGAATGTGCAAAATCCTTACCAAGCGATGGCTCTCCTCCAGGCGAAAATTCTTGTAGGCAATGTTTTTTTTGTAAGATGTCTATAAAAATTAGAGGATTTAATTTTAGCCTTTTCTTTGATCTTATCTCGATTCATATTGATTTACCCTAAAAATAATTAGCAGTCACTATCTCTAGAGGAGTCTATATAACAATTTGGAGTTACAGAGCTTAATTGATACCACCATAATCAACCAGTTGCGAGATCAAGGTTAGCTTTTTGATTATTTCTTCTCTTTGAAAACACTTGACTAATAGGAATATTTGGATGGTTGTAAAATATATAGTACTTATTTGTAGTGATAAACTAAAATAATATTCCCAATAAGTAGGGATATGATGGTAGGGAAGGGGGCATTGGGTTCTCTGTAGTTTTTTTTTAAAGAAAATGCAGCAGCTGAAAGTTTAATAGAAAGCGCAACCTGCAGATTCACTTGACTATTATTCAAGTGTTTTATCCAACTGCAGCCTGCAATTAACGGTTCTATGTAGCTTATGAATTGGTCAAATGTGTCGCAAGCAATTTTTGGTTTTGAATGCATAAGATTAACCATTTTGGTTTTTTTCTCAACGTGTGCCTTTTTTTTATTAGGCTAGCCCTTTTTTGCGCCTTGCGCCTAAGGCCCGGGTAGGCCTTGGCGCCTTAAGTGCATTAGAAATAGTGGATATATCAAAACATGTTATTTGGTTTCTAGCATTATAATTGTAACTCACAATTGGATTATGTTATTGTGCAACTCACTTGACCTGTTATTAGTTTTTGTTAATTCCGACTTCTTGATTCTATTCATTACTTGTTTTGTAGATTTTAAAAGTTTGACTTGATTATCAAAGAGCTTATTAAGGGAAAAGATGAAGATAAAAGAAAGGTTTGAAGTAATTATTGTGGGCTTGATAGCTGAAAAAGAAAAAGATAATATGGATAAAGAGGTTATGCTCAATAGAATGGCACAAATTGAAGCTATGTTTACAGCTACGGGTCAAAATAGGCAATAAACAATTAGACATGAATTTTTTTGATGTTTTTCATGGATAATTTCGGTTATCTGATGTACTAGTTGGTGTTTCTATTAGAGTATTTTATATGATTTTAAAATTGGAAAAATTGTTAACAAATTTGTTTTATATAATTTAAGATTTTGTATTATTTGACTGTTTTATATAATATATTTTCTTGAAATGTAATTGAATTAATAAAGCAGGAAAAAAAACCTGTAGCAAAGCTAAATGGTAGCAAATTTTCAAAGGAAGTGGTGGCTAAATAGTAGCAAATTTTTAATGAGAGTGGTGGCTAAATAGTTGCAAATTTTCAATGCAAGTGATGGCTAAATGGTAGCAAATTTTCAATAAATGTGGTGGTTAAATGGTAGCAAATTTTTAATGAAAGTGGTGGCTAAATGGTAATAAATTCGCAATGAAAGCGGTGACTAAATGGTTGCAGCTTAAATGGTATCAAAACGGTAACAAAATAGGTGTAAATTTTCAATAAAAATGGTGTTTAAATGGTGGCAATATCGGTGGCTAAATGGTACCAAAATGGTAGCAAAAGACATTCATACAACAATGTAGGAGCGGTAGCAATAATTTTAACCATTTTTTTGGTGACAAAAATTTGGTAGAAAAATACAAAAGTGGTAGCTATTTGGTGGCATTAGGGCAACAGACACGGAGGTATTTGCTACTGCATTTTCGGTTGTAAAATGGTGGCTACAGAGCAATTGCTACCATTATGTGATCGAAAATATGGTGACGAAAGCCCAATTTTCTAGTAGTGATTGAATGACAGGTTCATTTTTAGATAAAAATTTAAAAATGGTCAAGGTTATCAATTTTTTAAAAAATAGATATGAAAATTTAGGATTCACCAAAATTGTCAGCCTCATTTTGTTCTATTAGAGACCGTTACTTCATTTGTCGGTTAAGAAACCTAAAATCTGGTTTACACTTTTGGCTTAGGCGACCAAGTTAGCAAGCATGCCGTCTATGTCTATTAAGGCTTAGCCCGCTTTTGTAGGACGACTAAATTTCCCATATTTTTTTAAACCGGTTATTTTGGTCATTTTCTCTTATTTTTAAGGGTAAACTTGTAATTTTACTTTTTTCTATATTCTAGTTTTGCCACTTCGATTCGTTTCTTTACGGCTCCGAGACACCCTTCGTCATTGTAAGTGATAATAACCCTAATCCCTAAATTTGTGTAAAATTGTTAAATTCATGTAACTGTTTGTTGCTTTCAGTGCACACTGCTAGGAACGTGAGTACAAATTTGTGATATACGCTAGAATTCAGTGAATTTTTAGTTATTAATTTATGATTTGAGTTTTTTTTTAACTGTTTTACTACAATCTATACGATCATTTTATGTTCAATAAGTATAGACATAGCCTAGTGTTTGAAAGATACAGTTTTCTTTGAATTTAAATTGCATAAGAAACTGTTTCTAGTTGTGCACACAAGGTGTTCGATGAAATGCCTCAATGGGATTTGTTTTAATTTACAGGGATTTTTTTAAAAGATTCTTATTTATGATCAACTGTTAAAGATGAATAGGCTATATGAGGGGTGGAATGAGATTTTAAAGATTCAGAAGTTTCGGAGAGCGGTGGGAAAAACGATATTCTTTTCGTTCTCGGCTCTCATTAGCTATGCATACAACAACAATACGTATGTATACTGTTATCAGTCTGTTTTATTTGTATTATTAGTTTTCAAGCTTGAAAAGTTTATATGTTGCTCTTCATATTATTCTTGCAGGACGAGAGCAGGGTACTCAAGAGGTGATCAGTTTTATGCGTCGTATCCTGCGGGGAGTGAGCTTTTGACTGATACCACTAAGGTGAGATGCAGCAAAAGGGTTAAATTATTGATTGTTTGTTAAATGAAGTTATGCGTTGACTGTGCTTTTGGTTTGCTTTTAGTTGTATAAATCTGCACTCGGGAATTGCTTTGAGTTGGAAGAATGGGGGCCGATTGAATGGTCTGTAATGGCTAAGCATTTTGAGCGTCAAGGGAAATCACCATACGCGTATCATGCTGTAAGTTTGAAATAATGTTTTCTGTTTAGGCGTCGTGTTGTATAGTGGATATGAATATACGATTAGTAGGCAAAGGCTGACCCTTTTTTGATTAGACCATAACTTTCTCAAGGATATAGCAGCCCACTAAACAAATCGTTATATGTTACTCATGTAGCAATGTTAGTGTTCTTATTGTGACAGATCATTAGATGCTACTTATGTAGTTATGTTACTGTTCTTATTGGAACAAATCATTAGATGCTACTCATGATAGTGTCTTTATAGTCACAAATCATCAGATGTTAGTTTACTTATAGTCACAAATCATTGGATGTTATTGTCCGTCCTGCCTTGGATTAAGCAGGGAATAGGTCCCAACTCCTGACCAGTGGGTTGTCGAGAGGTGTACGCACTTCTGGCACACCACACGCACCTTTCCTTAATGGTTTAGGCAGTCTCTAAAGGTTAACATAAACGACCAGGAATCCAGATTTTTTTTTTAATTAGGTGGTGTGTGAGGAATAAGAGTGATTCTAGGTGACTTTGGAGTTTCCGAGTGCTTTTAGCCTTTTAGGTTAGCGGACCTCATGAAGAATTTAGGGGATGTCAGGTGGAAGTACAACATGTAACTGAATGATGCAGAAGGCCGCCTGCACATATAGCGGACTTACCGTATTCCGTATTGAAAGATGGCGGACTTGGAAGGTGTCGAAAATAAAAATTAAAAACATTTATTAGACTTCTTATGATTCTGCTTGATTAGACTACACATTGAAGTCCACCATGCAAGTTAGCTGACTATACGGTGAAGCTCGATCCACCCTTGCAAATCAAATAGTTCACCCTTGTCCCCTCCACACCTTCACAGTTCATCCCTGCACCTCCACGCCTGAACAGTTAATCCCTGAGAAAGAAAATATGAGGATGGTGTGGCAAGCGTAATAGGGTAAGCTGGCCAGTGAGTCACCGAGCATAACCGTAAAACTTGACGGAGCATCACCGGAGTTGCATGGTTTCCGGAGATGGTGACAGTGGCAGAAGGCGTCAATGAACTTCATTCTGCTTGTTGTACAAGAAGAATCAAACTTCAACACTGTATGGTGTTAAATCATTAATGTCGGAGGCCTCACGGTAAGTTGGTAATACAGCGTTGACGGACGGTGAGCCTGCTATGTGAAGCTGCCATTCCTACCATTCCGCTGGTTGAACCAGCGTAATAACTATTCAAGCACACATCTGTTCCTCCATCTTAGTGGGAGGCATACGCTTTTTTATTCACCTGACTTCTGCAGGTCTTCCATCTTCAATGCGGAATTTGTAAGTCCACTCTATGCAGGCGGCCTTCAGTTACATGTTGTACTTCTACCTGACATCCCCTAAATTCTCCAGTCCGCTAACCCAGTTGGTGGACTACCTAAAAGCACTCATAAACTCCAAGGTCACCTACCATCACTCTTGTTCCTCACGAGCCACCTAATTCTAAAAAAAAGTTCGAGGAATCCACATGTTTAGCACATTTCTGAGTAGACCCAATCCCCAAACATTTGGCCCGTCAGATTATACTCTCTTATTAGATGCAATAAAGATGCCATTTAAATAAAAATGTTGTCTAATAATCATGTCTAAGTTGTAATAATCACATTCATATCTAACATCAATAGTCTCTCTATTCAGATAGGATACTACTACAAGTGTACTATTAACAACTATATTTAACATGTCTATGCTCCAAGGACTGAACTATGTTGACAAATAATAATAATAATTATCATTATTTTGTGTTTATGCAGCAATATCAGGCCCACCTTGCCTCTAATGGAAATCTTGATGGAAGTGGCTGATGTTTGGATGGATTTAACTTGTTTTGGCATTGCCTTCTGGTGAGTTTTAATCCATCATGGATGTTATGTGATGATCTAATTGAATTGTGTGACACTATCTGGACCAAATAATCCATGTAATATAATATTATAAATTTAATAGGCCAATGTACGATGATACTAAAGATAGAATGTAGGTGAGTAAACTGTCAAAATGGCACTTAACTTTAGTCCAATATGTCACTTTAGACATAATTTTTTTTATCACTAGAAAAAGGTTTCCATATGGTGCCAATTTGAACCATTTTACAAATGAGGTTAACAAAGTCAGTTAACCTTAGGGGCAAAATGCTCATTCCATGTTATAAGTTTAAAAACACTCATTTACCCCCCCCCCCCCCCCCCCCCCCCCACCCCACACACACACACAAACACACCTCTTCGTCTGATTACTTGCCCATCCTTCCAAATCAAAGAACAAAAACGATGGTTTACTGCAATTGTGGCTCTCCAACGACAATTCGTGTGTCATCTACCTCTGCAAATCCAGGTAGACGTTTTTTCTACTGCAACAAAAAGGGAAGGAGTTGCGATTTTGTTTGTTCGCCGAACCACCTTTGGGTGAGATGATGATGACAGGCTTGATTAATTCTATCAACGAAAGTGAAGAGAATGCAAAAAGATTGATACTCAAGAACACAGGTTTAGAGAAAACCTAAGCCCATAATAAAGTGACGTATTAAGTCAAATTTCAGGACAATAAAGATAGAATTTACTTATGTAGGTGGAATATGTCACTTTACTGGATTAACCTAAGCCCATTTTACTAGGGTTGATAGTCTACTGTCTGAATCGTTAACAGGCCCATCAAGGGTAGAATATTTTTCTCCATTTTAGTTTATCTTAATGTCAAATAAACGTAGGGGTGTAAACGAGTCGAGCCGAGCTCGAGCTCGGCTTGGTTCGAGCCTACAATCTTGAGCTCGAGCTCGGCTCGCTAGCAAAATCAAAAGCTCGAGCTCGGCTCGGCTCGGCTCAAGGTGATTTGAGAACAATCTCAAATGAGCTCAAAGCTCGGCTCGAGATCGCAAAAGCTCGGCTCGCGAGTATTATTAAATGGGCCTAGAAATAAGGACTTGGGCTTTGGAGATGTGGGTTATAAATTATAAGAGATATATAAATAACTTATAATTATGTTTGGGCTCGTTTAGGCTCGCGAGCCCAATCAAGCTTTGTATTTAGGGCTCGAGCTCGGGCTCGATAACTAAACGAGCCATATTTTAGGCTCGGGCTCGGGCTCGGGCTTGTTAAGGCTCGGCTCGTTCGGGCTTTTTACCAAGCCGATCCCGGGTAGCTCTCGAGCCGCTACGTGTCATTTACACCCCTAAATAAATGTTTATAGGAAAAAGCTAACTGAAAATTATAAATAAAAAGGTAATTAATCTTTATTGATTGGGGATAAAAACTCAAAATCAGTGTTTTGTAATGTTTTAAATTATTTCTCTAAAAATAATATTTTGTAAATTAGGAGAACATATATTCAGGAGAAAATAAATAAAAAGTCCCTCAATAAAAAAATATTTTTCTTTTGTTTGAACATCAATCTCAAAGGAATGTTCATGTTTATCACATGGACTCCTCCTAGAAACTCACACTCCCACATACTCCCATAACACATTTTCTTTAGTTATTTAAAAATTTAGTTTTTATTGTCTTTTATATTTAACTAAAAATAGCTTAAGTAAAAACTTTAAATGAACTAAAATATCACTATATCAGTGAGTTGCAGATCTTTTAAGTATATACAAATTTACATAACTTTTTGTTTATACAGTATATGTCTATATCCTGTAGTTGGTTTCATTGCGATACTTGTGTGAATGTATAGAATTTAGTTGTTTTCCATCGAAAAATATTGCACGGTTTTCTAGCAAATATTTTAATTATAAGTAAGTATTATATTTGATGGTAACAGTTTAGTTTTTGTCCTTTTTGTGCGAGGAAATACATAAGAAGATATCATATATTATCTCGTGTTCTACTATAGTGTGATTTTCGTAAAGAGAGGTGATTGAGTTTTTTAATAACGGTAATATATTATTATTACTAATCGAGTTTAAAGATTCGTATGTTATACGGATTACTTAAGTTAATTTTTTAATTTATCAATATGCAAGATGATAACATGTTGCAAAAGTTAAATGTAATATTAGATGACACACAGACTTATTTAGCCATATAACTATAATATGATAAATGGTCAATGGTTATATGTAAAGTAATCAACAATATTAATTCTTCATTGTATATCGATTTTAATATCATATGTGTTTTTTATTCATTTTGTAGTTATATATGAGTTTAGGGTATAAAATTAAAATAATAAAAAGTGTTTTATAAAAATATTGAGAAAATTAAAGTTTTATTATACATAGAAATAGTCAAATAGAGAGAGATTCTTTGGTAGAAAACTTTAAGCGTGGTGTGATTGGTGTCTTGAGACGGTCTTCAAGCCCTCAGCAAAGTTGCCAAGCCCCATTCAAATCCCTCTTATCATGTCAAATCCACACAAAAAATCATCACAATTCTCCTTGCCGATCTATGTTACATGTTGTCGTGATAGTTAAAAGATGAGGGTAGCCGAGGGGGTGACGACAGTGTTGCTGCGGCAAACGGCATTTGTTGCTGTGCGGTGCCCGATCCCCTATAATGTGTTACAAGAAGTCCCTTACAGTTTGGCAAAATCAAAGTGCAAGATTTTTATAATAATGATAAAATTATCACGAGGTGTGTTTAGCATATCAACCCTCTTTTTAATTGAAAGGGAGCTGCAAAGATATTCGTTTGTGCTAGCAAATGCCCTTACAGTTTGGCAAAGGACCAGTTGGACCTTTTTCCATAGTAATTTTTTTTATTTTGTTTTTGTTTGTTTTGATTCATTTAGAAACTAATATTCACACACATTACAATAAACAAGATCGACTTAAAAGAATCTATATATGTTTGTGATTGTTCAAAGTGTCTATAATTAATATCACTTTTTTGCAAAAGACTTGACTTAATTAGAACGAGTACTTTTTAACAAACAAAATGCATTCTCACTTTTAGTTATTGACTCTTAACGCCTCTATTATTGTTCATTTGATATTGGTGCAAATATATAATATAAAGAGGAAATATATTGTTTATAGAAAATGATTAAGTAAGCATAATTTGTGGTCCTAATTACACAAAGTCTGTGTCTTGGACCACACTTGAAGAAAGGATTTGTGTAATCAAGATGGCCAAAGATATTAAATTATTAATTGATATGGAGAGATGGATCTTGATTGAAACAATTGAAGTCCATGAACAAAAGTTTAAGATTAGGTAGGGTAAAGTGCTAGGGGTGTGTGTCTACATGTGGAAGTGCATGGGCTTGATGATTATGCCACATGAACAAGAACAAGTAGATGAATTTATGAATAATAATATGATTGAAGTTCCATAGCTTATGATTTGTTTTTTCTTTTTTGTAATCAATTAATTCTGTAAGAAAACATGAACATATAGATGATTTTGGACAAGGGTATAAAGCATGATGGATGTGTTTATTCTAGGTTTTATATATTTATATTGTGTTTTCTATTTTAGTTTCAACATTTCTACAATGTGTGAACACCTATTTTATATTTTCTTTAATAATTTTGTGTTTTGTTTTAGAAAATTTATAATAACTATGTTCAAAGTTATGAAATCATTTACAGTCAAAGTATCGGGTTATTGTTTTCTTAAGGTGAACCTACAACATTGCAAAATACTAGACCTGGCAATTTCAACCCATCTAGTTGAGTTTGAGTTGTTTTGGGTTTAAAATTTGACCTTGTGGGTTAAAATGGGTTTAGTATAATTTTCAAGGGGGTTAGGATAGGTAATTTTAATTGTAGGAAATAAGTAAGTGGGTCAGGATGGGTATGTCAAAAAAAATAAATGGGTCAGGATGGGTATTTTTAGATAATCATATACAAATCTGAATTAAAACTCACCCAACACCAAAAGTGTTGGTGCCTCATAGAAATCAATGTCACTAAAAACAAAAAACTATATCTTTTGAATTTGTTGATAACCCAGTCGGTTTGAAACCGTTCGGGTCGTTAACGGACGACCATGTCAAAACAACACGAATCGTTAACGAGACCAACCTCATTGAAACGGTCCGGGTCGCTACCGGTCCTGTCGGGTCGAAACGGTCCGGGTCGCTACCGGGCCCGGCCGGGTCGCTACCAGGCCCGGGCCAGTCGAAACGGTCCAGGCCGCTACCGGTCCCGTCGGGTCAAAACGGCCCGCGTCGTTACAGGGCCCGGCCAGGTCGAAACGGTCCGGGTCGCTACCGGGCCCGACCGAGTCGAAACAATCCGGGTCGCTACCGGGCCCGGTCGGGTCGAAACGGTCCGGGTCGTTACGGGGCCGGTCGGGTCGAAATGGTCCGGGTCGCTACCGGTTCCGTCGGGTCGAAACGGTCCGGGTCGCTACCGAGCCCGGCCGGGTCGAAACGGTCCGGGTCGCTACCGGGCTCGGGCGGGTCGAAACGGCCCGGGTCGCTACGGGACGGGTCAGGTCGAAACGGTCTGGGTCGTTACCGGGCCCGGTCGGGTCGAAACGGTCCGGGTCGCTACCGGGCACGGCCGGGTCGCTACCAGGCCCGGGCCAGTCGAAACGGTCCGGGCCGCTACCGGTCCCGTCGGGTCAAAACGGCTCGGGTCGTTACAGGGCCCGGCCAGGTCGAAACGGTCCGGGTCGCTACCGGGCCCGGCCGGGTCGAAACAATCCGGGTCGCTACGGGACGGGTCAGGTTGAAACGGTCAGGGTCGTTACCGGGCCCGGTCGGGTCGAAACGGTCCGGGTCGTTACGGGGCCCGGTCGGGTCGAAACGGTCCGGGTCGCTACCGGTTCCGTCGGGTCGAAACGGTCCGGGTCGCTACCGGGCCCGGCCGGGTCGAAACGGTCCGGGTCACTACGAGACGGGTCAGGTCGAAACAGTCTGGGTCGTTACCGGGCCCGGTTAGGTCGAAACGGTCCGGGTCGCCACCGGGCCCGGTCGGGTTGAAACGGTCCGGGTCGCTACCGGGCCCGGCCGGGTCGAAACGATCCGGGTCGCTACGGGACGGGTCAGGTCGTTACCGGGCCCGGTCGGGTCGAAACGGTCCGGGTCGTTACCGGGCTCGGTCGGGTTGAAACGGTCCGGGTCGCTACCGGGCCCGGTCGGGTCGAAACGGTCCGGGTCGCTACGGGAGGGGTCAGGTCGAAACGGTCCGGGTCGTTACCGGGCCCGGTCGGGTCGAAACGGTCCGGGTCGTTACCGGGCCCGGTCGGGTCGAAACGGTCCGGGTCGCTACCGGGCCCGGTCGGGTCGAAACGGTCCCGGTCGCTACGGGACGGGTCAGGTCGAAACGGTCCGGGTCGTTACCGGGCCCGGTCGGGTCGAAACGGTCCGGGTCGCTACCGGGCCCGGTCGGGTCGAAACGGTCCGGGTCGCTACCGTCCCGGTCAGGTCGAAACGGTCTGGGTCGCTACCGGGCCTGGCCGGGTCGAAACAATCCGGGTCAGGTCGAAACGGTCTGGGTCGTTACCGGGCCCGGTCGGGTCGAAACGGTCCGGGTCGCTACCGGTCTTGTCGGGTTGAAACGGTCGGGTCGAAACGGTCCAGGTCGAAACGGTCCGGGTCGCTACGAGACGAGTCATATCGAATCAGTTCTGGTCGCTACCCGGCCTGGCCGGGTCGTAACGGTCCGGGTTGTTATCCAGCCCGATAGGGTCGAACCGGTCCGGTTCAAAATGAAATACTTCAGATCCCCTAAAATTTTATATTTAAGTTTATTTTTGTTTTTTTTTTAATTTATTTTTTTATTTTTATTTACTTTTAAAATTTTTTATTGCTATTTTAATTTTTTTTAAAAAAATTAATTTATTTTAATGTGAACCTATCTTAATTCAAACCATCCATACCCAAACCCATCCTGACCCAACCCATCCTAACTCATTTTTTTAATTTACCCATCTTGACCCATACCCATCCTAACCCAAACCCATCCTGACCTAACAACCAAACCCACCCAACCTACCCATTTTGCCACCCATACAAAATACAATACAATTTGTTACTTTTTCAAGTATCTTTGTGGGGATCTTGGTAGATTTAAAATATTAATATTAAGATAATAAGTTATACTTCAATGGAACACCTTGTGAAAATTTTGGTTTTCATTCTATTTGTGAGTATCAAGTCCTTAGTTCACCCTTATGAGGATTATACTCCTCAACACAAATGTGAGAATTAGACCATTGGGTGTGGAGAGGAGAGGCATCTTGATGATGGGCCGCCACGTAGGAGTGGGAGGAGAGGCATCTTGATGATGGGCCTCCAAGGGGGTGGTGTGCACCATGATGACGGGCCTCCTCATTGGTCAAAATTATTAAAAATAATAAAAAAATCAATTAAAAAACAAATAAGTGGCCCGGCTTGAACGGCAAGCTGTTGCCGCCTTTGCCGATGCCGGCCCTGGGGGGCGGTGTAGCCCGGGGCGGCATGGCAAGGCCGGCCCTTTGCCGCACCCCACACCTTCTAGTCTTATAGTTCTCAATTGCCTTTTTTATGATGATCATAGTCTTCAAGGCTATGTTTACTTGCAAGTGAACATGTTTTTCACAACTAGATAAGACACATTGTTTTACATACAAGTCAAATTACCAAATTGGCTTATAGCATGAAATTAAGCAAATGAGTTATTAAATTATACTTTTTAAATGAATAATTTAGGGTAGGTAAGGTACAAAACTCTTGTCTAAAAACATTTTGATTCTTTATGTAATTGTACAACGTACGTTTTATTACTCTCCACCAATACTTTTAAGTATTTTTTAGTGATTTTATTCTTAAATTGGGAGACAAGAATAAATAATCCAATTGACTAAATCCAAGATAGAAACATTATCAACCATTGAAAATTCAAAGAACTTAAAAGTGATTAACTTGTTTACCCTATCCTTCTAGCAATAAAATTATTCTTTAAAGAGTTTTCCATATTGATTTGGTAGAAGTCATTCGGGTGTGTACATAATAGTCATTATTGAGGGTACGTATAGTATACCATATGTCCATTTTCGTGACAAATCATTTCATTTAATCACGTTGCCTTTGTTCTTGTTCATTTAAAACGTCTACTTATGGTAATTTCAACATGGCAAACACTTGTCATAGTCAACAAAAACTTCATATAATCTAAACCATGTGAATTTTAATTGATTCGTCTTATCAAGTTTAATTTTATCTTATTGATATAACATCTCCATAGTCAAGCTTGAAGAAATCATTATAGTCATCCTTACTATTGATAATATGCTTAGTCAACCAAAGTCAACAGTTTATAAGTTCGTTTAATAGTTTTGGTATGTTTGTGTAAGCTAGTAAAGTTCAGGGGCTATAGTTGTCAAGTTGGTAGAAAGTTTATAACTAACTCTCTAGTTAGTTAATTAGGGCTTGTTTTAGATATAAAAGGGGATATGATCATAGCTTGATGATCATTCACAATTCTTGTAATCTTTCCTTTAATTCGTTTTCAGTAATCAATAAACAACAATCGTTGAGAGTGTTATTCTTGTTATTCGTCTTAATTTCTTAATTGTTTTCTAACACTTACATTTATTAGAATCATGGGTATGTTTGATTAGGGATGCCAATGGGTCAAGATTTGGACGGGGTTAGGTGATCCCAATCCCAAACCTGATTAAATAATCTTGTTCCACTCGTCGGTTTTCTATCTGGTAATTAACTATTGGGTATCTGATATAGGCGCGGGTTTCAGATAAACTTTTTAATTTACGTAAAATAATTGCTTGTTGGGTATACCCGGCCCAAACGGTGTTGGCTATCTATCGGGTAACTATTATCAATAAGATTTAGCATTATCACTATAAAAATATATCAAATAACTACAATGTAGATATAATCTAAATGTGTATAGATAATATTGAGATACATGGATGACAAAAGTGGTGTATGCTACTAATTGATATATCATGCACACACATATTAAAAAAAAAATAAAGTAAAGTACATCGGGTATACAATCGGATAACGGGGTACACTTTACCGCGTTATTGGGTTGGGTAAACAAGCATATCATCAAATCTCAAACTCGCAAAAAAATACCCAAACTCGGTCCCATACCTGATTACCCAGACCCAAACCCGTCTGAAATGTGCTGAGTTTTGGGTTTACCTTTCGAGTTTGGGTTCATTTGTTATCCTTATATTTGATGCTAAAAAAAAAAAAAAAAAAAAAAAAAACAAAAAAAAAAAAAAACATGAACAAGAAAAATCAAGGACACGGGAATCATTGGCCTTTAGGATAACTAGCCCAGGTGTTGTCATTGATGTGTACTCGGCTAAGTTCGCTCCACGGTCACCTCGGTTCTAGTAACTTTTAACTCTAGACATGTTTGCTTAATCGTATTGTTTTCTTATTTTTACTATCGTTTAGATTAAAACCTGAATAATCTGATATTAATCCGTTGATACGCCAGATTAAAAATACATCATCTCCAGTATCCTCCTACAATCTCGCCGCGAAGCGCGGGCTCAAATACTAGTTTCAACGATTTCAAAACGCAATCATGTTAATAATATAAAAAGCACCATCCCTGTTTTGGAATTACACATCCATCTCAACCCTTATTTCTTTAAACAATATTAACATCTTAATATCCATCAAATCTTAGAAAAATGCAAGTGAAACATTGAGATACTATACTGTATTTTCAGTACTACACATGGGATAGTTTCAATATTGTAAACAAACCATTAATACAATTAAAATGCCGAAACACTACTATGTTCAATGAACCATGTCTAACTTCCTAAATCCTAAATTCATATTAGAGCTACAAACGTGTAGATAAACCCGTTAGAATGTTTCATAGAGCCGAAGCCCCGCGACACCCCATCATGTTGGAAACGCAAACAATCATTTGAGTGTGACGCGGCGGAGGTGGTGGTTGTGATGGTAGCTGCGTTGTCGTTGTCGTTGTCGAGACTCATTGAACTTGCACCAATTACCAATAGGCCGACAGGGTGCACCTCTTTTGGTCCACATGCATCCCCACACCTAACCCCAAGTCCTTAACCTTCCATCGAGACTCACTGAACTTGCACCATTTTATATCTCCTCGTTTGAAACCCCTTTTGACCCTCCAATTACATTCATTCATCATATTCAACTTTTTTTTATATCATAAACTTCTATTTAATTTTATTAGATTCCATTGTTCGAAATATCATCCATCAAACCAAGAAAAGCATGCACGTGACTTCGCTAAAACATATTCAAGTTCAACACGTCACGCCTTCACTCACACTCATATTTTCTATTTTATTTTTCTCAACTTATTGTTAACAAATATTTGTTTTTTCTCTAATCTCTATAAACTAAGATAATATATTAAGTCTTTCAATTATTTTATTAAGCAAGATTTAGTTCACGGGTATTTAAGTCACATTCGGCTCCTTGGCACCGAAGACGGTCTGATTATTGACAAGAGTCTAGCAGGTAGTCCACAACAACTTTTGACCCCCTAGAGGCGAGGATTTGTTTTTAGCAGATTATAATTTTCTATCCAGAAAGGGATGACGGCACAGCATGTTGCCCGTCTACCTGTTATTCTTATGTAATTTGCCCTTTATATATCAACGAAAGCTTAAGCATCGAAGAAAAAACCTAAATTTAATTTGTATAATACAAAAAAAAATAATAACAAAAGAAATACAAAATAATATCGATTGCACGAGTGCACTTAGACCCACATGAAGATGAAATATAGATCTAAACAAACAACTAAAATCCATAAAACTTGACATGTGCAATAATCCCAGATTTTCTTACAACTTGTTTGCTTTACACCGTTTGGTCCTTTTCCTTTGTAGTTTCCAAACCCATAAGGCCAGGGCCCTTCTATCATCATTCCTTTAAAACTATGAAATTCACAAACTTATGACTTTATTTCTTAAACTTAATAAATATTCGTTTGATTTGTATATATGAGGCCCTTTGTAATATAAACTTGTTACGTGTGTTCAAGTAAGAGTCTCTTTTTATAGATAAAAAAACATATAATATAAGGAGACTTTTTTTTGGACATGCATGTAATATAATGAGATATCATGAAAATACGAAAGCTTAATGGTAAAAGAAGCTCCTAACGATGATATACCGAATAAGTTTGTGGTATAGTTAAATATGTATCAAACTAACCACCAAATATATTTCTTAAACGACTAAATTTTTTGTCACCCATGAGATTTGAACACTTGAAAAGACAAAGCCTTATAAAACACCTTGATAACCACCACATATATAACTTAAAATAAACTTTTCATTTTTATTATATGTTTCAAATTAACAATTGTTTATAACAAACATTTTTGCACATTTTCTTCTTTGTCTTCTTTGGATTTGTGAGCTTTGATACAATTGTTAGGGGTCGTTCTTAAAACCATACTTTCTCATGATATGTTCATCTCCACTAGATTAGAGAACATGTAGCACACATGCAAGTATAGTTTTAGATTGTTAGGGATCTCCCCATCACTAAAAACCTTCTATTTTGTAATGAATATATAGTCAAAAGATACTCATCGATGTGCGTTGGCTTATTCAACACCATGTGTATAACACCCGCTACCATTGATTATTGGGGAATAGGGATTCAAAATCGTGTTTTGGATACATTCGGTGTAAAGAAGTGGAAAACTCACTGATAAGTGTGCTTGAGCGAAATCAATCCTAAGATGGGTGCTTTTCTCAGAAGTCTCCACTCATAACATTAAAAACCAAATCTGTGAGCTCCTTGTGAGCAAAACCTAAAATATTGATAGATACAGGGGGCCATATGCTACATATAAACTTAAAGTCTTAAAAAGTCACAATCCTCATATATAAGATGAACATTTAGACGTTTTACACAATTTCCCTTTTACCTACCTTTGCCATACAATCCATAATTACTTCAATATGGTGCATGGTTTTTCCATGCTCTATTGCTTAACCTAGTTGAAATTTGAGCTTCTCCAAGTTATTTATGAAACATTGCTAAGACCATCCCCAACGCGTTCTTCCCCTTCCTCGCCCTTCCACCGCTACCCGCTGCCACACCCCCTGCCCATCCTCCTTCCATCTCCTCTTTCACGGGCGCCCTCCTTTTCTTTCTCCTCTCCCTCTCACATCAACCCCATAGTCCTTTCACGGTCGCGTCCTTCTGCAAGGCCTACATGTGACAACCTGCACCCTTCACTTTTCATAAATGTGCATAATTGGTCCCTCAATTATTTTAAAATTTTCATTTTGAACCTCATATTTTAATAGGACCAAAAGTCACAATTTAATAAAACTTATAATTTTTATAAGTAAAAGTATGCACGTTTTATACTCACATCTACACCCCGAGCACGTATGTTTTAGACCTTGATACTCAAAACCCTTAATTTTCGGTCCTAAAACAACTTAGAAATCGAAGGAAACAAGTCCGGAACTTAAAATTGATTAAATTAGAAAAATTGATTTTTTTAGCTCTCGCGGTCCGTGGAGACAGTCAAAGTCCTAGTCACAGTCTCAGTCAAACAGTCAATTCATCTTAAAACCTGACTTTATGGTGTTGACCAATTTTAATGGCTAATTGATTCAAAACTAGTATAAAAACCCACTTATGTGACCCATTCTCATTGCACCTCTAAATCGATTGTTTCAATTCGATTAAACTCTCCCTCATACCTTTCTTCTATAGTCTATTATTTCTGCAATTGAAGTTTTGATTATAAGCTTTTGTAATTGGCGAATTGGAAGCTTGATGTTCTTTGTTTTTCGGTTTTTATTTCTCCAAATTGGACTAGCTACGTTGTGAGTTTTTCTAATTATTTTTGCATGATATTTCATTGATATTTGTAGATCAATAACCCTCTATTTAATTTGTCAATTATAGTCTCTAAGGGTTTAAATCAGATAATCTAGGGTTTAGGGTGTTCTAGGCGATTTGGGGATTTTTTATTTAAAAGTTTATAGAACCTTATAAATTCATAACTCACTCATTTCTTATCCAAATATTATGAAACTTAGTTAACTTGCTCCTACAACTAATTAGAAGTTTTAAAAGTTATTTCGGGAATTATTGAAGCCGATTAGTATTTTTTTTTAATTGTTTTATAATGCTTTAATCATGTTTAATTCATATAAAATTGTATAAAATGTATTTTGACATAAAATTAATAGAAACATGTTTCATTATGTTAGAATAATTTTCATGCCATTTTCCCTTTGTTTTGATTTGGTTTTTGATGTGTTGCAAAACATATCTCTTTTCCTACGTATTTTGTATACTATTTGGTCATGTTTTTATTTGTTTCGTGTCGTTTTTTATTATGTATTTATTTATTTTATTATTTTATAGGTGTTCGAAGAAAATGAGCTCAAAATGAAAGAATTTAAATCGAGACACCAGCACTTGAGAGCAGGTGTTCATGGACGTTGAAGCATAAACGATGAAGCTTGGTTAAGCGAAGAACACCCAAAGCAAGCATGAATTTTACTACTACTACTACTAATAATAATAATAATAAATTTGAAAAAAAAAAGGCAACTAGCCTTGTCCTTATTAAAAGCCCAAAATGCAAACAAAAATTAGGGTGGGGACATATTATCTTAGTAAAAGATCAGCCGCTAGGGGAGATTGAGAAGAGAGCGCCGCAA
Organism: Ambrosia trifida; assembly: GCA_028751855.1. NCBI lineage: Eukaryota > Viridiplantae > Streptophyta > Magnoliopsida > Asterales > Asteraceae > Ambrosia > Ambrosia trifida. The sequence goes on from CM054130.1 coordinate 75,816,500, forward strand.
AGAATATTATTATCGATTGGAGCAGACAATACGGAGAGGAAGGCTTGGGAATAAGATTGAAACTACTGGTTTGATCACTGCAAATATTGGTTTATATTTTATTTACTTTGTGTTTATAATTATTGGTACTATGACTTTGCTATATTTTGAACCTATGTTTTTATCTTGTTCCACTACTATTATGTTTGGCTAAAACATTAGTGGCCACCTAGGTTGAAGATGATGACTATTTGATTTTGGTCTATGTTTTGGATTTGGATTTTATAGTTGGATTTATGTTTTAGTAAGAAACTTGTTTATGATTCTATGATGTGTCTGCGTACTTTTTACTAATTTATGATCTTTTAATGTTCCACGGGTGTCTTAGTGAATGTCTTTCATGTTTGGATGCTTGTTAGAATTACTTGCTTTGTGCTTGTAATTTACTTTATGGTTTTTGGCCTAAATTCCATAGGAACATTGATTGTGAGTCTAGAGGTAATTAGTATTCTTCCTACTCTTGAGACCGAGAGGTGATAGGTAGTCAGGTTTGTCTTTGGTGCTAGAGGTTTAGGCTAGAAACGCTGAGAGATTAGGTTTTCCTAGGTTCTCTAGTATTATTTGCTTATCTGTATCATAGATTGACTTTACATGTTACTCCTTGCACTTTAGGGTGTATTGTGATTGGAGAGTGAGAAATCTAAACCAGTCTAGCGAGTACTTTAGCATAGTTAGTGAGACCGAGAGGTGATCTAACCAATCAGTGAGATTAGTAGCCTTTAGGATTCCTTTTCAGTCAGTCTTGGTAAATGATCCGGGAGCCACTAGGATACTAAAGGTGAATATTATAAGATCCTGATTGCCAACATAGTTTCCAAAGCTGAGGCAGTTCCAATTTCATTAGTAGGATTCGATACCTAGGTGGTTGCCTTTCCCATCTCTGATTTCCTCCTTAGTGATCCTCTGCTATCTTTTAATTTAAGCCTTTTAATTTATTACTTTAGTAATTAATTAATATAAAAAAATCACAAAAATCCAATTTGCTAGGCTAGGAGTCGATAGAGGACTAGTACCGAGAGTCGCCACATTGTGTCCACGGATCGATATTCCGGACTTACTTGCTCTGCTACACTGCGACCGGTGCACTTGCCGTTAGTGTGTGGTTTAGCGGGTTTATCCATTTTTAAAACTTGACCCGAATTTATTTAATACACATTTTCACACATCAAGTTTTTGGCGCCGTTGCCGGGGACACATTGTGCTTTCGAGGACGGCCCGAGTCGGGGATCTAGTCATTTTGTAAATATTTTTATTTATTTTTCTTATCTTTATTTTTATTTATTTTATATATGTTCTCTCTATCTGGTGCCCGTGATCTGTTTGTTTAGTGTCTGTTTGCAGTGAGATTTTTAGGATGCCAGATGCTAGTGGAAGAAAGACTGTAGCAGACTACATAAGAGAGCGCGACCAGGATGGTTACAATGAGGAAGGCATATACACTCAAATGCAAAATCACTACATGCCTATTATGAGGGAGCCCGATAGTTTTCTTGCCTCTTCAGTACCAAGGATCTATGTAGATTGGTATGAAGGGCAAAATCCATACTTACAGCCATACGATATCACTCCAGAACCGGAGACGATAATGGACGAAGAAGTCCCACCTCCGGTCCAACAAGAACTCATTGAAGATGATTTTTGGAGTGGCAACGAGGTTGAAGAAGACGTCGGGTTGATTGGAGAGGTTAATGAGAAGGAGAACAAGATGGGAGATGAAGATGAAGATATGGATGTACCATCTTGGGAGGACGAGTTTGGTGAGGAGTTGGATAATTTACCGACTCATGAAGATGGAGAATTTGACCCGGTTGGTGATCTTACCTTTTTAGAAACGTTACTTATGGGGGAGCCAACAATGGAGTTCAAAGATACACCAAACAGAGAAGAAGAGGAGGTGGTAATGGAAAAGGAACAATTATTGGAGATTTCTAAACCACCTCGTCACATTCAGGATTGCCGACCCGTGCCACCACCATCACGGGAGAGGGTTCACAGTCACAAGGACCAGCATCAAATGCCACATACAAGGTTTGGTCCAGGTAAGTGTAAGAATAGGTGCTCTGACCCGTTTGAATTTTTCAAACGTTATTCTAGATTCACCATTCGTTTTTTGACGAACAATGGTGAACGACCTGAATTAAACGGGTTGGATAAAGGGTGGATAAAAGAGAAGCCACCTGATTATACTTGGGTTAAAACCCAAGTGTAGAGTTTTGTACCATCATCTTCCAGGTATGTTTTATTTTATTTTATTTTCATTCTTATTTTATTTTATTTTATTTTATTTATATATTTTTTTAGTTTATCGTGTCGTGTGAGATTGCCTTGGCCTTTTTTACTGTTAGATCTCCCGTACCCGTACTCAATCTCCATTCGGGTGGGGTCGATCTTAAAATTATTTTTTGTAAACAGGCATCTCACTTGTCATTGAGTCATTTTACTTTCGTTTTCCTTTTAGTTTATTTTTGCAGGATTCGAACTATGGCCGCGAAAGAAATGCTATACGGCTGTAGACGATGGATGGACATGACACTTTTTGCGAGCTATTACCACATATTCCAGGGGAGTTCATTCCATTTATTTTGTTGTTATATATATTTTTTTTCTTTTCACATATTCTTTGTTTTTGTATTTTTATTTTTAGTCTGCGTTGTATCCTGGAGCACATTGAGGACACTGTGCCTTTCTAAGTGTGGGGATGGGAGACTTCGTCTTTATTTTGCTTAGTTGTAGGTTGAGTCAAAAAAAAAAATCTAATAATTGAAAAAAAAAAAAAAAAAGAAAATGTCCCTGATCTTTTGTGCATTTTATATGGAAAATGATAGTAAAATTGGGATTTTTGGTTTTCAAAATATTATATATATATATATATATATATATATATATATATATATATGAGAAAATAAATAGATTGAAAGCGTGTTTGCTTAAGATGTGTCGGTAGGCCCAGCTAGCTTTGAAAGGTCCTATGATTGTTCTTAATATACCTTAGTAAATCATGAAATCTTGTGGGTTCTCATCTCAAGAGAAACGGCAGAACTGAAACCGCTGATAGTAATTAGAGGTACCACTGTAGGTTGAAAGCCCATATGTATTATTAATTAAATGGCACACTTGATCCTTTTTATGAGAATAAATCCGGTGAAAAGTGGCGCAAAAAAAAAAAAAAAATCCACATGTCCATCAATTGAGCTAGACAAAAAAAAAAAAAAAAAAAAAAAAAAAAAAAAAAAACTGAAGCCTCTGATCAAAACTCCCTCGAGGTCAAGTTGAAAAATAAAATAAAATAAATACCGAAGCTCATGCTGTCGCTCTTGGGGATGGTGACTCTGATTGATACAACCTCTGGGTTAGGTATGAAAAAAAAAAAAAAAAAAAAATGTGTCTAAGCTCATAAACTTCATCCATCATCCATCATAAATTTAATTTCTAATACATTAGGGAGTTTAGTTTGCAGTGGTTGGTAAATCTATATAGTTTAACCTTTGCTTCGAAAGCTCGATGTGGGATTAGGTGAAGTTGGATATCTTGAGTGTGAGACCCATAGATTGATTGTAATAATATGAACTTAATTGCTTTCCATGATTGGGGCCTGATTTGCTAGTGGTTGGGTTTAGGTGGACAACAATACCAACAGTTTTGGTTGATGCGTAATTAGATCTTAATTAATGAACCTAAAAGTTTTTGAAACCAAGAATTCTAATTATGATTCCATTGCAGTCTTTTTCACGGACGAAAAAGGTTTAAGTGTGGGGATGTTTGATGTGTTGCAAAACACATCTCTTTTCCTACGTATTTTGTATACTATTTGGTCATGTTTTTATTTGTTTCGTGTCGTTTTTTATTATGTATTTATTTATTTTATTATTTTATAGGTGTTCGAAGAAAAGGAGCTCAAAATGAAAGAATTTAAATCGAGACACCAACACTTAAGAGCAGGTGTTCATGGACGTTGAAGCATAAACGATGAAGCTTGGTTAAGCGAAGAACACCCATAGCAAGCATGAATTTTACTACTACTAATAATAATAATAATAAGTTTGAAAAAAAAGGCAACGAGCCTTGTCCTTATTAAAAGCCCAAAATGCAAACAAAAATTAGGGTGGGGACATATTATCTTAGTAAAAGATCAGCCGCCAGGGGAGATTGAGAAGAGAGCGCCGCAAAGAATATTATTATCGATTGGAGCAGACAATTTGGAGAGGAAGGCTTGGGAATAAGATTGAAACTACTGGTTTGATCACTGCAAATATTGGTTTATATTTTATTTACTTTGTGTTTATAATTATTGGTACCATGACTTTGCTATATTTTGAACCTATGTTTTTATCTTGTTCCACTACTATTATGTTTGGCTAAAACATTAGTGGCCATCTAGGTTGAAGATGATGACTATTTGATTTTGGTCTATGTTTTGGATTTGGATTTTATAGTTGGATTTATGTTTTAGTAAGAAACTTGTTTATAATTCTATGATGTGTCTGCGTACTTTTTACTAATTTATGATCTTTTAATGTTCCACGGGTGTCTTAGTGAATGTCTTTCATGTTTGGATGCTTGTTAGAATTACTTGCTTTGTGCTTGTAATTTACTTTATGGTTTTTGGCCTAAATTCCATAGGAACATTGATTGTGAGTCTAGAGGTAATTAGTATTCTTCCTACTCTTGAGACCGAGAGGTGATAGGTAGTCAGGTTTGTCTTTGGTGCTAGAGGTTTAGGCTAGAAACGCTGAGAGATTAGGTTTTCCTAGGTTCTCTAGTATTATTTGCTTATCTGTATCATAGATTGAATTTACATGTTACTCCTTGCACTTTAGGGTGTATTGTGATTGGAGAGTGAGAAATCTAAACCAGTCTAGCGAGTACTTTAGCATAGTTAGTGAGACCGAGAGGTTATCTAACCAATCAGTGAGATTAGTAGCCTTTAGGATTCCTTTTCGGTCAGTCTTGGTAAATGATCCGGGAGCCACTAGGATACTAAAGGTGAATATTATAAGATCCTGATTGCCAACATAGTTTCCAAAGCTGAGGCAGTTCCAATTTCATTAGTAGGATTCGATACCTAGGTGGTTGCCTTTCCCATCTCTGATTTCCTCCTTAGTGATCCTCTGCTATCTTTTAATTTAAGCCTTTTAATTTATTACTTTAGTAATTAATTAATATAAAAAAATCACAAAAATCCAATTTGCTAGGCTAGGAGTCGATAGAGGACTAGTACCGAGAGTCGCCACATTGTGTCCACGGATCGATATTCCGGACTTACTTGCTCTGCTACACTGCTATCGGTGCACTTGCCGTTAGTATGTGGTTTAGCGGGTTTATCCATTTTTAAAACTTGACCCGAATTTATTTAATACACATTTTCACACATCAGTTTTATATGTTATCTTATTTTTATTTGTTAAATTACTTTTAAACAAATAATATTCATGTAAACTAGAGGTTTTTATCATAAAAACTATATAAAATTTATTGTGAGCCTTTTTAAGCCAATAAATTGAGTTTTCACAGAAACTCTTATCTTTAAGAGCATTTTGTATTTTATTTTGAATTTCTGTGGTTTTAATCATATTTAAATCATATAAAATCGAAATTTAATTATTTTAACATGAAAATTTGTGTAAAAATATTTCATCATGTTAGAATCATGTTCACATCAGTTTTTCTCTGTTTTATAATATCTTTATATGATATCTCATTTTTATGGAATAAATTAACTTTTAAGCATATAATTTCATCAAAGACTTTTATATAAATTATAAGATATTTTCTTAGTTAAATTCGTTATTTTTTAAGCTCAGAAAATATCTAGTTTGTAAACTCAAGTATTCATTATCTTTCACATCTTATTAATAATCAATATAATTATTTATATTTAATTTAATAAATATGAATAATTATAGTTTAAGATTATTAAATTTATTTCTTTCATCGTGACCCTTATTATTTAACTTAGTTATATTTTTAATGTGAACCTAAGTTATACTCTCAATTTACCTCATGGATTCATGTATTGAGATTCTGATAAACTATTTAATTGTTTTGGCGCTTCATCCTTATATTAAACTTAAAACCCCCAAATTTAGACTAGAACATTAGACATCCTAGATGCATTAGATTAGGAATCCTAGACTCTTTTAAGCTTAGACACTTATGTTGGAAACTTGAAACTTTAGGTTGAGTCTTTGGGATTCGCCTCACATACATTCACAACGCTTAGAGGATAATTCAGCTTAGCGAATGTGAGTATATCTTTCCCCTTTTTCATGTTTTACTCTTTTGGGGCTACTCATGTACACTATGTCTAAATGAAATTCTTTCACTAAATGTAATTCTCATGTGTGTTTGCTTTATGTTAGTTGTGTGTACCTATGACTTGCCAAAATCATTAACCGTTTGGGCCTGTTATATCAATGAATAGTACTATGGTATATACCCCTTGTTGACTCTGTTGAGAGACCTTGGTCATTGTTATGTATGTCATTATTACTGTCAATACCGCATACTATATATAAATTTCGTGACACACTGTCTTAGGGTTGCTTTTGACCCGGATACTTCTTATTACATAATTGCAAATGGTATCACACATGAATTGCAAAACATGTTTTCTACTATATGTATTCAAAACAGGGTATGCTCACCAATACATTTTTGTATTAACATATACTATTTTCTTACATGTTTCAGGTTGTTTTGAGACGCTTCTTTTAAGCTTTTGGATTTTTAATTATGTTTTGACTTCATTGTATTTTAGCAGACTTGTCACTTTAGAACTATTGTATCCTGTAATTTCCTTTCAGTGTAATAAATTATTCAATTCAATGTATTCAAATTTACACTTTTAGTCCATGAGCTATTGAACAATCGTCACTACGTGACACCTCGATGATTCCGCCATCGGTTGGGGTGTTACACTTCACCTCCACACTCTCTCCTCCACGTCCTATAGCTGTTGTATCTCTCCTCCAGTTCCGTTGCCACGTACGTCTGAATGGGCTGCAGTTCAAGCTAAGCGTTGAAGATGGTCTAAAGATACAAAGAAAGAAAGTGTTATAGGGACCCATGTCAAAGTCCTTAGTCAATACATGGGAGGATGCCATACAGATCTTGACACCACTTATATATGAATACAAAGAAAGTATATAAAGGCTATATGAATATGGATAAATGTAAAAGGAAAAGTATGTGATGTTTATGAGCAAGCTTAAAGTGGGTAGATTGTTATTTTGTCATTTGCTTAACTCTCGATGTTAAGCTTGTATTTATAATGAGAAACATATGAGGTACTTACCCGTGCTTGTGTGTTCGGAATGTGAGGAGATCTCAACGGTTGAGATGTCCATTTAACAAATTTTTAGAAAAGTTAAAGGAGGTGGTCGGGCCTTAATGGTGACTACATCACCACTTGACCCATTTACTCATAGATCATAATACTCCAATTCTCAAGCTTATATTCTTGGACTCAAACACTGATGACATCACTTGACCCATTTGACGTGTTTATAACAATACTCAATTACTTAATGACTCCGAAACTTAACCGTTTGCATAATTGCATGGGTCTATAGATCATAGATGGACTTATTAGATTAAGCCACTTACATGCGTACTTTGACTCGTTTGCTCGTTTCCTCCCCAAGCTTCCACCCAGCTTGCCAAGATCAAACCTTCACAATACTCACAAAATTGATCATGTTAGCCATTTATAAAACGACTACCACGCCTCATGAGTTTGTACACACCTCATCCATAGCTTATATTTGGGCCATTTTGACTTTTAAAGGTCAAACTGTCCTTAACATGATGATATGCACTAACATAAGGCAATGATCCTAACATGAACTAGCCCTTTATTTACCACATCAATTAATTAGATTTAGTGCATATTTAATTTCCTAATCATCATTAGGTCTCTATTTCATCATATGGTGTGTTTCTAATTAGTCAAGCCTAGAAATCATGTTTCAAGGTATAGTTACGGCATATTGTGTGATTATATTATTACCACTTGAATACCCATCTAATGTGCATTTCTCATGCCAAGATTATTAGTTCATATCTATCCCACATAACAACTTAGTTTATGATGCTCTTTCATACAATTTTGTATATTAACCTTAACTAGACATTTTATCAAACACTTGGTAATCATCCTACATATATATATTTTTTTTAATACCAAATTCATGGTTAGACCAACCTATGAATCCATTTATTTCACATAATTCATCATTCCAACACATTAGAGCATTAAGACTATAAGATACTCATTCATTCATGAATATCATTTTCCTAATCAACACAAGAATGTGGGTTTCACCTTCAGGTTGAAAACCTATTTTCACATACTAGATTTTTCTATAAAATTTATTGAATTTTTGTAGTTGAAAATTTATTTTAAATAATTATTAGAACCATTAAATGAATAATATAGAATTAAAGATAACCAAGATATTAGATGGTGTTAGAGAAGATAACCAAGATATTAGATGAGGTAGTGTAAAGGACTTCTAGTGTGCAAAAGTTCAAATAAAGAACACGGTGTAATTTTTAAAGATAAAGGACAAACGGTGCAATTTGAAATAAATATAAAGAACAAAACGTATAATTTACCCTTAAAATTATACATCTTATTTGGCTAATGTTTACACCATCCCTTAATTTTAATTTTAAGTTCTCTATTTTTTCTAAACATACTATTCTCTTTAAGTTTCACATTAATACAATTTTTACTTAACACACTCCAACTCTAATATCAGAAATATCTAATATTTTATACTTTACGGTTTAGGATGTTACATCTTCCGGTATCCGGTTTGGTGTACTTCTCATGCTTGACATGACAATGGTGACACCCACCAGGGGATCATATTATGATCAATATCAAAATTATCAAATGATTACAAACTAGATATAACAAATATCTTTGTCCTCACTTTCATCGCTTACCATCTATCTCAAGTACTTTCTCAACTAATACAACATCAAAAAAAGATTGTATTTTTTTTAATTTAAAGTTTTCTTTTAATTGGTATTGGGGATAAACATGAAGGACAAGTAAAAGAACCATAACGAATGGAACCAAACTATGGCCCCTCGTAGCACATGTTATCATTTTAATTTGGCCTCCACTATTATCATTTTTTTTCTAATGTTTTATTGTTTTTCTTCCGTATGGCATTAGAACATAAAAGAAGTAGAGAACACATCACCATACTCCCATTTTTTGGTACTCAATAATCTTTTTCATCGTGGTCCATATCGTGGTGCCTCGTGAAGTTGTGTAACAGTTTTAAGTGATTCGAGGAACAAACTCACGATGTCTTTATACCTTAGTGATACGAACTCATGTTCTCTTTCATAAAGGATACACATAACACATCCGTGTATTTCATTTTAGAATAATAGGGACAAAATGATGCTATAACATTGTTTATTTGAAATATTTAATGTAAAGTTTGGTGGTTTTGTTAGGACTTGTGAGCAGTCATCAAAGCATCTCTTATATTTAAATGTGGTTGATGATTATACTTTTTATGATAATGTGAGTCAATCATGCATGTTCAAAAGACATTGATATTTTAGGTAGTTGGATGTGACATGTGTGTTTGTAACTCCAGTTTATTAGTTCTGATTAATTGATGTTACTCTTGTTTTATTTGTTAGGAAAAATTACAGAAATCGTCCTTTATGTTTACCTATTTTTTCAGTAGATGTCCTTAAACTTCAAAAGTGATGAGAATCGTCCTATATGTTCTAAAATCTTTCAAGTCTCGTCCTTTAGCACTAACCTGGTTAGTTTTTTTGGTTAAGTTATATCACGTGAAAGTCACATGAGGGCATAAAGGACATTTCACCCTCGTTTTCGTTTAACCTCTTTTAAAATCCTCCAAACACTGCAACCCATCTTCCCCAATTCAACCAAATTAGGTTTCCCTCACCCCAATCCACACAATTTAATAAGAATTAGAAGAACTACAACGGTGGTGACCATTGACCCATTCAAAAACATAGACAGTTGTTGTCACTCACTGAATTCAGAAGGAGAGAGAGAGGGGACAAAGCAGGAGGAGCTGGATGGTGTCCGACCGTTGCCAGCGGCGGAGCAGAAACGAAGAGAGAGAGAGAGAGAGAGAGAGGGGGGAGTGAGAGAGAAACCGAAGCAGAGGAGTGAGAGGGAGACGGAAAGGAAGAATAACAAGGGTGAAGGGTCACCGGACCCGGTCGGCCGTTTTACTCAATCGACGAAGGAAGACGACGGTGGTGACGTTATAGTTTCGTTACAAGGTAACCCGATAACTCTAACCTTCGATAATAACCATAAATGGGTATATGATAAATTCAACCCACCACCAATCCACCACCGTCCTCCGCCGCGAGATTTGTTATGAAAAAACCCTAAATCTATTTGGGGGTTAGGGTTCAACAGTGGTTGTCGAATGTGGGGTTCATGCTGGGTGTCGAATTTGGGGTGTTTAGAGGTTAGTGGCAGGTGGTGATTGTGTGGGGTGGTTGGTGGCATGTTGTGGTGGTGGGGGGTTGGTGTAGGCAGCTTATGGTGCTGGGGGTTGGTGGGGCAGGTGGTTGTTGTGTTGTGTTGTGTTGTGTTGTGTTGGTGGTAGGTTGATGGTGGGTTAGTGGTGGTAGCGGGTGGTGGATGGTGGCGTAGGTTGGTGGCGGGTGTGGAGGATGGGAGGGACAAGGGTTGGTGAAGAAGCTAGAGAGAATGAGATAGTGAAAAAAGATCAGGGGGAGAGAGATGTAGTTGAGAGAGATATATTTTTTTAGTTTTAAAAAATAATATAGGATTATTTATTAAGTATATATTAAATTAATGAAGGAAATTACGAAGTTATCCTCATGTGGGGTTCACATGAACATTTTAAACGTTAAAATGTAACTTCGTTAGTGCTAAAGGACGAGACTTGAAAGATTTTAGAACATATAGAACGATTCTCATCACTTTTGAAGTTTAAGAACATCTACTGAAAAAATAGGTAAACTTAAATAACGATTTCTGTAATTTTTCTTATTTGTTATATCACCATACCATTTGAAGTTATATATAATTCAATAATATATTCAAAACATTGTTTAAACCACTCCAATGTAAAAGATACCCGTGGGTCAATGAAAGGGATGTTAGATGAGATTTTCTTAATCTTGAAAAAAATATCCATACAATTATTGGAGACCATCATATAAAAAAAAAAAAAAATACATTTTTACCTTAGTTGGTTAGCTTGTGATTTGATTCACACCTATATTGTCATGAGATATGCAAAAAATTACTTAATAAGCGTCTTTATGAACAAAACAAATATGTGAAAAGTAAATACACGATAAATGTTCCCCTATACATAAAAGGTAAAAATTTGTCATTTTTATAATCTAATACATTTACGATAATAGGCGAACAAAAATATATAAATGACATAATTTCACACTTTGGTAAGTAAAAAATTGTCTAACTGATATTGACTTATAAGCATACAAAAAGTTATGTATTTTTATGAATTTTCGAGTTAATAATTAATAATCAAAGTTAAATTCGATTGAGAATAGGATTGCGACACAGCTTGTTAAATGTTTACATGTCATCATGCTGTATATTTTGCCCTTTTGTTTGATGAAAAGTTGTTTAAAAAAAATCTAATTATTGTATTGAGAATAAATTAAATCAAACCTACATATAAATATGTAATTATATTATCTAATGAAGATAAAAAAATGATCAAGTAATGTTAGGGAGATTGTTAGAAATCCGTATAGAAAGCAAATACTCGGTTATCTTAGAACCAGACCAGTCGACTATATCAAAAACCGCATGCAACAAACCCAATCAAGTACTTTTAAATCACCTTTATATTAGTTTGCTTGCTATGCTATGACCTCAATCAGTTTGAATTTGCTTGCTATGCATGACCTCGTAAATAACACTGAACTTTCTGTTTTTTTTAACCAAAGTCACTCAATAATTTTTTGCACATAAAAACACTACACTTTTGTTTTTGTCTTTCAAAAGTCACTCAATAATATTTTGTACCTAAAAAACACTATACATTTGTTTTTCTCATAAAAGTTATCAAATAAATTTTTTTTTCGCATAAAATCCCTCAAAATGTCAATTTCGAACAAAATTTTGATTTTTTTATTGCTATAAATTACTCGGAACCAAAACTTCCGATTGTGTTTGCTTACGTGTTGATAAAAAAAGTTAAGTACTTCAAACGTCATACATTGATTAGAAAACAATACTTATTTGTTATATAATTTTTTTTCTTGGTACTTAAAAGTTGTATAACTATTTAAATTAGCAAAACTAATATTGCTTTGATTGTAACAAGAGATTTTTTTTGTTATATAATTTGTTAACAAAATAAATATATAATTACAAAGTATTTTAAAAACTACAGAATAAGAGGAAACAATAACCACATCACAAAAATAAAAAATAAAAAAATTGTTGGGTGACTTTTACGAGAAAAAAACAGAAAGTATAGTGTTTTTTAGGTACAAACAAATGTTGAGTGACTTTTGTAAAAAATAACTGAAAGTGTAGTGATTTTTATGAGCAAAAAATTGGTGAGTGAGAAAACAAACAAAAAGTTTAACTTTTTTAATGATATTTCTCCAATCTTATTTATAAATCTGTTTTCTGCTTTGGGTTTTACATTTTGTATATTACAAACTTCATACGTTAAGCGATTTGGTCTACGAACAAACTAACATAATATTTGAAAAAAATGTCGCTTTTCGTGAAAAAAATGTATAGATAGATAGAAATGACACATGTTTGAGTAGAAAGTCAAAAGAAAAAAAAAATATTTGAATTTCGGTTTTAACCTCCGACTTTTATAAGGTTTCTAGTCAAAGCCTACACTTTGGCTTTGGCCTGTGTGAATATATTTTTGGTAATTAAATTATCTATACCTATAATAAACCAAAGCCATTTTGATGACTTGTCATAATATTATGCAATCTCTCTTTTGAGAGATGACACATAGGATGTGATGTGGAACCTCTAGACCAATTAAAAAAAAGAATAAATATGGTTTAAATATTATTTAACATCATCATCATCATCATCATCATTATGTTAAATATTATTTAACATAATCTATTAAATACCTAATCTACTAAATTTAAATATTAAAACTTTATTATTTTCTCTCTCATGTTTCCTCTCATAACTTTTAAACTTTAATATCTTTTATATACGAGATTTTTTAAAGAAAAAAATTACACCAAATTAACGAGCGTTTTATTATCTTTCCAACGAGTACCATAGTGCTATATAAAAAACGGAGAAAAAAACGACTATTTTTTGTAACCCGACAGGTATTGTGTCAGGTTTGAAATTAGTTTATAAAAAATTGTGGGTTTGGGTCGGGCCTGGGATTAGGTGATACCCGACCCAATTACCGTTTTTATATTAGAATATGATAACTTATGACAGAGATTTGTTTAAAATAATAATAATAATAATAATAATAATAATAATAATATTCATTAATCATATATTGGCAAGTCATTAATTATGTTGTTATATTAGATATTTTATTATGTCATATTAGATATTTCAACCTGAGACGCTCTCCAACAGGTAATTGCTATATATATGCCATTTTTATAGTTTAGATACTTCTAATTTTATTCACTTTACTTAGATTTCTAAACCCGGGACGCTCCCGGGGTATAAGCTAGTCCTATATATTTATTTACCAATTTGATATAAAAAATGAACAAATTTTCTTAATTACATTAATTAATTGAAATATATTTGGAAATACTCTGTCGGATAGCAACTTCTAAACGATGATATTCGTTTAATGCTAACTGTTGTGATTTCTAGTTTAATTTAAAACTTAAACTTAAACTTAATTACTCATATAATATCGAGTAAATAGCCATTTTCGTCCCTGTGGTTTGGGCCAGTTTGCCACTCCAGTACAAAAGATTTTTTTTTTTTTTTTTTTTTTTTTTTTTTTTGCAATCTCTTACCTGTGGTTTGGATTTTTTTTGCCAAATTCGTCCTTTTCACTAACTGGGTTTATTTTTTCTGTTAACTCAGGGGTATTATAGTCATTTACCTATTTATTTTTTATTTTAAATTTTAACTCTCTTTTTATGTATACAAAACCTGATAACAAGAAGAAAGAGAGAGGCAGTTCAAAAGAAAAGAAGAAAGAGAGAGAGACATAGAGAGAGAGAGAGAGAGAGTGAACGAGAAGGAGAAAGAGACCGAAGGTCTCCACCTCCGGCGATAGCTCCGGCAACAGGCCGAACCCCTCAACCAACACCCCCACCCCACCGCCTTACTGTTTATTATTAGAGAGAGAGAGAGAGAGGAGATCGAGCAGAGGAGAGAGAGAAAAAGATGGGAGAGAGATCAGAGGAGAAAGAAGACGTCGGAGAGGGAGCAGAAGAGGAGGAATCCAGTGGTGGTTCCGACGGTGGTTCAGGTGGCGGTGGTTGTCAAGGTGGGGTTTTGGGTCAGTAGGGTTGTTGTACAGTATGGGGGCGGTGGTTCAGGCGGTGGTTCAGGTGGCGGTGGTTGGGGGCAGTGGTTGTAATGTGAATCTTGCTTACTCTCTCTCTCTCTCACTTTCTCTCACACACACACACCCCCACCGCCACACCCATTGCTTCGATTAAGATTTTTTTTTTGGGTTGCAGGTATGTTCCGATGATAGCTGTGGTGGTGGGAGTCTTCGATTGAGCGGTGCTGCTGGATTTTTAGAGAGAGAGATGGTGGAGGTGGTGGTTTTAGAACCGGTGATGGTGGTCTTGATGGTGGTGATGAGTGGTTTCTGCATCCCTCAATCGAATGTTTGGTTTTGTTGTTTAAGAATTTCTGATTTCTGTTTATATAGAATTTCTGTTCATAACATGTGGTGGAGTCAAGGTGGTGGTGTTGGAGTCAGGGTGGTTATGGTGGTGGAACAAGGGTGGTTATGGTGGTGGAGGTGGTGCATAGAAGTGTGAAGGGTGGGTGGAGAATGGTTAGGGTTTTAATTAAAAAGGGGAAAATAATAATAGGATGAAATGTCTATATTGTCCCTCATTTAAGTGGTAAAAAGACAACCCTACCCCTGACACTAACGAGATTTTTTAACTGGGTTAGTGAAAAGGATGAATTTGGCAAAAAAATCCAAACCACAGGTAAGAGATTGCAAAAAAAAAAAAAACTTTTGTACTGAAGTGGCAAACTGGCCCAAACCTCAGGGACGAAAATGGCTATTAACTCTATAATATCAATTACTATCAAATACAATTGACGAGTCTTTCTCCATCTTGGAGATATAGCTCGTTTTTTGGTGTGATTAATGAAGTTTGCCTTTAAAAAAAAAAAAAAAACCATGGTTCTTTGTGGGGTTATATCCAACCGGCATGATATCACGAGACATGAGATTCCAATCTATGGAATAATATTTCCTAAAGAATAACATTTTTTTTTAGTTTGAAAATATTACAAGTATTAAATATCATTAGTTTTTCATAGTTCAATACATATGTTCATACTTCAGCTATAAACAACAGTATTTATATGTTATTTAAGTAAAAAGTTAACCCACTCATAATTTAAAATATTAACTTGGTGCTAATACAAGTTTAGTTTATGTTGATTGAGATACTTACCAACAAATATAATGATATTAAATATAATCTTTACTACCTTATTAAGGAGGAGAGATGGGTAAGAAAGTAATTTCATCATCATTTTAAGATGGCATACAAAAGGTCTCATGCATAAATCTCTAACTTTTACCATTTTCTTCCATCTATGCCCTTATGTACAAGTCACTAATACAAATCAATTGCACAATTCAATACATTTAATTCATGTATTAACTTTTTGTTACCTAGAACCATTACCAAGTAATAGATTAATTCATGTAACTTTTTTTTAATGGATTAACTTTTTGTTACCAATGGAATTTGAATTATCACCACAAGAAAAGGCTAAGCCTTATTTAACACTTTGTAACCAGTAGGCTAAAGGCTCTTTGGTTCATGTGTGTAACTAAATGTTACAAATAAAAATCAAGCACGGATCGGATTGGATAAATGACAGTATGGTGTATAAAGTTTTGGCAATTTAAAATGTGAATAAAAATACATACCCGGGGCAACGCGCGAGCATTCCACTAGTATGTACCAAAAGCTTTTGAAAGATCGGTTTAATCGGTCAAAGTCAAAACATCAACTAGCCAACCACAAAAAATGTTCGGTCTGGCAAACACACCAAACACTGCTATTGAGAATGTTGTCTTTTAAAACCGAAGTTAACGATTTCACACAAATTAACTTGTTATCAGAATTGGTGAAGCGGACTATGAACACATCTACTTGAAATCATTGGACAACTAGTGAAGTAACTTGTGAATACAGGTACATAAAACGTCAACATGGACAATGCTATAATCTTGTGCTCGATGCAATTGAGGATAACAACCAACGTACGAGACACTGGTGGCATATGATTAGTAAGAGATCTGGTATCTTTATATTCTTCATTCGGTGACGGATGGAAAAGAAGTTGTACTTATTTAACCTGTTTATTTAATAAAAAAAGATAAAATTGTCAGTTCTTTTTTTTTTATTTTAATAAAATTAACGTGTAACAATTATAAAAGATTATGACTAAATATCACGTTTAGTATATATACTAGAGACCATTTGTACAATTAAGTCTCGTTAAATTAACTATAGTTCGCAGAGTCAAGTACTGAGGATTTAAGTCACACAATCGAGCAAAAAAAGCCCTTAGACCCTAACGGATTGTATAAAAGAAATATCTTTTTTAAACAACGATTAACGTTATAGCAATAAACATATCATTAATATATTATTAGAATGACATTCTGTAATAGCTAACCGATGATTCGTGAAGCTCTCATAGCTGTCTTGATAGCAATTGTTTGATCATTTTTTAATTTAGAAATTATTTCCTATAAGATTTTGTTTTTGATAGCTATTATTGTTGTCAATCCACTAAGTCTTTCTTGAGAACAAATACTATATAATTATCTCTTTTAGGGCCTTTCTCGACCAATCTTGTAAGAATAGAGTTTTCCCACATTCTCGGATCAAATATAACAGGATATTGACTCGGGTGCTTGTCGTCGTTAATTTCTTACTATTCCTCATAAACTTGAGTGCTTAAATTGTTGGTACTTTTATGTATTTAAGATTTCAGGACCCTTTTTCTTTTGATTTAGAACACTATATATCATACTAACTAAACTTGTTGTCTTTGTTTTAACACTATTCCTCAGTCATATCGTTAATCTCAATAATTAAAGGGAAAAGTCTCAACTTATTGACAAAAACATAGTCGCTTTTTGCGACATCAGTGGCGCAGGTTTGTTGGGGCGGGGAGGGGCGACCGACCACCCCGAATTTTCGCTCAGAAGTGTCGATTATATAGTATCCGTATAGAAATTTTTAGGTATATACGTTTTCGACCCCCCGGTTTTTTTGAAAATTTTTTTTAGGTATATACGGTTTCGACCCCCTGTTTTTTGAAAAAAAAAATAGGTATACGGTTTCAACCCCCGTTGGCCCATTTTAAGAGGTAAAACCCAAGTGTTTGATTTAGCTCATTTATTTTTCTTGATGATTTTTCTTTAGAAAAACCCAACTTCAAAGCCCACTTGAAAAACCTAAACCCAAAAAAACTTTTAACAAAAAAAAAAAAAAAAAAAAAAAAAACCTTCGTCCCTTCTCAGCTCTTATGTTGTCTGTTCATCTGTGTTGAAAAAAACCCCTCGTCCCTTCTCAGCAGTCAGCACTCTGTTGTAATCTGTAATTTTTCTTTATTGAAAAACCAATCAAAGTTCATTGTGTATTTGTCTCCATCTGACCATCCTGGTACTGTATTTTATTTTCATAATTCATATTGAATATTGAATATAAATTATATAATATTTGCAAATGTTTTGTTGAGTCATGACTGTGTTGTGTTGTCTGTTGAATGTTGATGTTGCCACGTTGATACAAACGGCGATTTGGCGATGGTTTTTTTTTTCCTTTAATCTGTTGAATGTTTTTTTTCCTTAATTTAATGTTTATGTTATTATTAGATTATACTTTGGGGAAGAATAAAAGCATAACATCTTTTTTCTAAAAGAGTGAATGAGGAACAAGTAGAGGGAACAAATAATGAAAATATAAGTAAATAGCATGGTGATTTAAATAGAAAGAGAAATTACTGAAAACTTTGATTCGGAGTCCATAATTGAAGAATTCAAAAATCTTAAAAGTCGTCGGGCTGAACTGTAATTCTTCATCTAGGTACCCACGCTTTGTCTCATTTTTAATGTTTTAGTGTATTTGTTCAATTTTTTGTTAAACGATGCTTAGAACTTTGATATTATTGCATTTAATGTTTGACTAGACCCGAATCGAATCGCCGACCCGAACATATAATAGAAAAAAAATTTAGGTCTCGACCCGTGACTGGTTGTTTCGGACCCCACAGACCAATTTTTCAAGCTTCGCCACTGTGCGACATTCAACCTTTGATATTGTTTGATATAACACATTAACATCTTTTATGATATTATTTTCAGACTTGTTATTATCAACTTTGTGTTGCGTCATGTGTTCTACCTTTGGCATTACCGGTTGTATCCATTTTCGTTTTTTTTAATTAATTTTCAACCCTTGATACTTTACATCTTTTGCGATTTAATCATAACACCTTTTCTTTTAACTAATTTGGCCCACATGCTTTTCATCTTTTACAAATTATTGTTTTACGTTTAGATTTAGTTTTTGCGAGTTAACACGGTGAAACGTGCTTGTTGGAGTGAATTGTGAATTGTTTGTTTAATATAGGTATTATATATTAAATTTAAAATTTTCTTTTATAAAAAATTGATCGCTGTAATCTCCATCGCTACAAAGGAGGGGGGGCATCTATCATGCCCACCGACGACGACACCAGGGGCGGTGTACCCCACTGAGGCCGACAACCACGTCAGCTTCCCAATTCACAACCTGACATCATCATACGTTTAGCTTTATATATAAATATATCATTAACCGTGATATATCATAGTTTTATTGTAATGAAACTAATAGTTATATTGTAATGAAACTAAAGAAATTAACGTGTTGTTTGTTTTTTCTGCAGGAAAAAGTCCGCAGTTTGCGGACCACATCTGCAGGAGAAGAGGTGGACCAAAGGTCTGCAGTTTGCAAGAAGAAGACTGTTTGTTTGTTAACGTCTGTAAGCTGCTGAAATAAACTGAAATTTAAATAAGCTGATTTTTTACAGTAGTCTGGTGGTGGATCGTGGTGGTGGTGGTGGTGGACGGTGGTGGTGGTGGACAGTGGTGGTGGTGGGTGGTGGACCGTGGTGGTGGTGTACGGTGGTGGTGGTGGTGGTGGTGTGTAACACCCCAACTGATGGCGGAAACACCGGGGCGCCACGTAGTGACGATTGCTCAATATCTCATGGTGATTAATAAATGTTTCAATAGATTAATTAATTAAATTACAAACATTACATACAAATCAAATAAATTCAAAGTAACAATAACAGGTTTAATCTAAGGCTTCAGTTCCTATGTGATCCACAAGAAAATGCTAAAACTTTCACGCAACTGAATACCTGAAACATGTTAAGGTTGGAAAATGGAAGGGGTCAACTATAAAGTTGGTGAGAATACATAAGTTTTTGTCAAAACGAAGTATAGTATAAAAAAGTGTAAGCATACAATTCTGTGTCAATATGTAACAACTAGGGCATACATGTGAAAACAAAACTATAGCAAACTGGGGCATAACCAAACCTTTGTTGACATAGTTTAAAGGTGCATCCCATAGACATGGTTCACCTAAGTTTAAGTTTTAGTTCCAATCACCCGCGCTCCCCATAGACATGGTCAACGAATCTAGGTGGGGTTGTCAATCCAATAGATCTATCACTATTACTGTTGGCTTGTATGGAGTTAATGATTATGCAAGTATTAGTTGAGTTTACTTAGCAAGTTTAAGACACGTAGCACAAAGAATCACACAAGACACATAGTTGAATTGCATAAGTTTAAAGAATAAAGTTTAACTTGTTTCACCCCGAAAAGCATTGAAAAACTGTAAAAGAGTGGGGATATGTAAACTCACCTTAGCAAGCAAGCAAAATCCCAAGTATGCAATAGTAGGTAAATATTCCCAATGAAATCAACCTAGATTTGGCATTGTAAAGCCTAAGTGTCACAAGTCCAATAAGTCTAAGATTTCTAGGTATTTCGATTAGGGTTCTCTAGTAGTCTAGTTTTGGGGAAAGATGCTAAGTTTAGTTAAAATATAATAATAATGATAATAATATTTAAAATATTATTATTTTTACATAGATTAAAAGATATAACTCTTGAAAGTATAGAAAATATTTTCTGTAAATTATTTTCTATTTATTTTGTATTTAAGACAATTTATTTTTAACTTAAAAGATTAAGTGAATCAATGAGTTTAAAACAAACAGTAATATTTTTAATGAAACAAAATCATATTTTTGATTTAAAAGATAGAATAGATTTTTAGAAATTTTTTGGCTTTTGAACCGTTAAAAACGGAATTTTTATGAATTAGTTATGAATAAAACAAGATTTATATTATTATTTTATATTAAATAACAAATAATATTATATAAAATAATTGAGTTTCAAAAAAATATTGTGTTGAATCGGTCCCTCACAGGATTCGAACTCAACACCTTCGATTTGAAAACCCACAAACCAAACATCTGATCTACCTGATCAGTTGGTTGTTAAACCAATTAAAAGCTTTATAAACTATCTATGTAGATTCACTTTTTATTTGAAAAAAAACAAAACATTAACCCGGTTCTTATAAGGATCGAACCCAGGTATGTTCTGTGTAAAAGCAACCAACCAACCAGCTGATCTATATGATCAATTGGTTATCTGTATGTTTCGAATTTTTATAACCCTTTGTTGTCTGATATCAGTTTCCCCAATTTAACCCAACCAACCCCTAACCTACGAACCCAAATAAATCAACCCACAACAGGCTACGATCGTCCCAAATTATATAGGGGTTTTGTTCCTTGATTAAATTCGACTAGAACACCTGAATTAATTGAGAAAACTTACAATGTAGGCTCAGTTTGGCATGAAGAAAACAAACGAGGAGAAGCTTCGAATTTGGGTACCAAAGCACAATGTTTGCAACAATAATTGTGGGTGAACAGGAGGCGATATGTTTCTGTTGAATGGGTAATGATCAATTTACAGGGAGGGTTTGGAATTGAGAGGTTTTAAGAATTTAGGATATCTACGGTTTAAACGATTTGAAGATAATGTGACAACCTACACCCTACACTTTTCATAAGTATACACAATTGATCCCTCGGGTATTTTAAAATTTTCATTTTTAACTCTCGTAGTCTAAAAGGATTAAAAGTCGCAATTTAATAAAAATTATAATTTTAAGTATTCACGTTTTATACTCACACCCGAGCACGTATGTTTCTTGTATATCAAATGAGGCACAAAGCCTACATTTTTTACAAGAGCAATTAGTAGTTGAAGAGTGTAACTTAATTTGAGTCATAAAACTCTAATCAAGTGACATAAAGAACTCTACTAAAGAGCCTTTTAATAATTTCACTAAATTTAATTAAATTTCCATATCACCATATTAAATTTCATTATTTCCAACTCCCAATCACTCAAGTCTCGACTTTATGATGCTATTTACTTTGTCCATTCGTTTTCCTACTATTTCTATATAAGTAATATCAAATATGACAAGAATTTACTTCAAAATTATTATAAAAACTTCATTTTTGACCCATTATCAATTCCACCACAATCCGTTCAATTATACTCCAATTACACACATGTCACACCCTCAAAATCCACTTGCGGAGTTTTACCGCGAGGTGCATGACAAACCAGGATCCAAACCAACGATCACAATAAACAAGTCTAAATGAATATAAATGCAATTTCAAAACATAGTTTAAAAATCCCGTTTACAGCGGAAGCTTATTCAAAAACAGTATCTCAACAATGAAATAATAGTTCAACGTTCAAAAGACCATGCAACCCTAGTTAGACGCCGTGCAGACGCGTGCGCCCTAGTCCAGTCGTGCTACCTTAGCGACCTGAGAAAACATGTAAAAGTTTACGTCAGCACAAAAATGCTGGTGAGTTTACAGGTTTTGTATCCAAGTACCAAGTCCACCTGTCCATACTATACTAAATCGAAAACCAGTATACGCTAGCTAGGCGTACGTTTTGTTACTACCACGATTGGAAAACCATTACTAACTCGAATACCAGATGATGTGCCCGAAAAGTACCAATTGTTCCTGTTGTTCCTGTTTGAGACAATATGCACTCGCCCGGCCCTCCAAGCCGACGAGCGGGGTTGGTCACTCCCAATAGCGCTATTCACATTTCCCCGTTGTGCAAACCCGCACATTCATGGTTCCCCCCGGGACTTCCAAAGATCGTGTGGTACACAATAGAAACCCATAGTATGACAGTAGTTACCAAATAATCGTTTTAACACATGTTTTCTCCCCCGAAATTATAAAACCAGTTTAAAAGAGGGGCCGTAAACTCACCTTAAGTTGCGTTACTCCTTAACCCGAGTAAACCCAGCTGCTATGCTAGTCCCGTAAGCGGTGACCTAACATATGACAGTTACAAGTACTTAGACTAATAACCCGCAGGTTAATTAGTCCCTAGATGTCCAGACCATAACCAAGTTTGTTTGAAAACACCGTGACTGTTTAACTGACCCAAAGTACAAGACTCGACATCCCATTGGTGACCCGAGACTCCCCGTGTTATGTTTACGCTCCAAAACATACAATAACGCAATTACACTTAACATACGTTAACACACAACAAGTTATAGCACCTAGTTCACGTATCACCGAATTACATCCAAATATATGTTACCAAGTTACCATATATGTTACGAGGTTCCTAGCATGTTACTACATGTCAAATCGGGTCTCGGAATGCTAATTTACTCTTACAACAGTAGTACACGCGATTAGGAAACGTAAACTAGCAATTAGGACTGATTGCGTATAAGTTCATGTGATTAGGGCTGATTGCATGTAAGTTCATGTGATTAGGGCTGATTGCATATAAGTTCATGTGATTAGGGCTGATTGCATGTAAGTTCATGTGATTAGGGCTGATTGCATGTAAGTTCACGTGATCAGGGCTGATTGCATGTAAGTTCACGTGATCAGGGCTGATTGCATGAAAACTCATGCGATTTGGGGCTGATCGCATGTAAAGTCATGCGATTTGGCCCTGATTGCATGTAAAACTGGCGATTAGCAACCCTAATCGCCTGTAACCTTGCTGTTCCAGTTTTTCGCGCGTTTAACGCTCCAAATCAGATCCAGAACGTGTGTAACTACCCAATATCATCCCAAACACTATCCTAAACATGTTTCAACCAAAATCCTTCGTTTAACCTCGTATAATCAGTCCTGCATGCAACCAAGTAATCCAAACACCATACACATAGCATGCAATCATCATACTAACATGCATAACAATAACCCTAATAATCAATTACTCAGATTTCTATCATCATACTATCAATATCAATTCTGATCTAACATAATAATATATCAATCCATCATCATGAATCATAAAAATCCTAGCTTTCTAATCATACACACCCATAACGCATGTATATTAATTATAATCCGATTAACAACCCTTATTAACGATTTTCAGAAAGCTTTTTCGTTTAAGAACAGGTCTGGACCATTAGGGATTGATTAAAAACGTTTATAAAGATTTGTGGATGAAAACCAAACCTTAGGATTATGAAAGAATGATGATTCAAGCTTGAAACCTTGTGTTTTGATAAAAAATCGCCTTCCAGAGGTTGTTTATGTGTTGGGGCGGGTTATGGGACGACTAGGGTTTGTATAATGAAGTTTATGAGGTCAAGTATGGTATTTATAGTCGTTTTTAGTCGTCCAGCACGTAACATGCGATTATGCAGCTTTACACGCGATCAGGAAGCCTAATCGCATGTAAGTTCATGCGATCGGGGCCTAATCGCATGAACAGTCATGCGATCAGTCCCCAGTCGCACCACATGATCCCCAGTCGCACTACATGATCCCCAGTCACACCACATATAGGCGCTTGGGCTATCCTGATCGCCTATATGGGCCTGTTTCATGTGTTTTGCGCGTTAAACCCCGTTTTAACATATGTTAACACATATTAATGTAC
This sequence comes from Ambrosia trifida, assembly GCA_028751855.1. NCBI lineage: Eukaryota > Viridiplantae > Streptophyta > Magnoliopsida > Asterales > Asteraceae > Ambrosia > Ambrosia trifida. The sequence goes on from CM054130.1 coordinate 75,840,799, forward strand.
CAACAAGTCACATAATGATTGTAAACACATATCACAAGTAAATACACATATTCACACTCCTTCACCAATTCTCGGGACTCGAGACTCGTATGTTCCGTATGCCCTGACGATCCTACCGATCGTCACCGTTTGTACACTTGGTTAAGGACCGACATCTAATGAACCTCTAGACCAACATCCAATGATCCTCTAGACTAAACCAATAGTTCCCGAACCATAACCCGACTTAACTAACCCAGTTAAGTACAATATACGCGTGACTTGCTAAGGTAGACTTCCATCTAGACAACGTTGTTAACCAGAATTTGCCGGGTGTCACATCATCCCCACGTTAAAAGAATTTTCGTCCCGAAAATTGCACAAGTACCAAAAGAACAAAAGAAATAACGAAGGAACAAACAAAAGATAGAAACCAAAAGAGAGATTTACCCGAGGTGTCACATCATCCCCACGTTAAAAGGAATCTCGCCCCGAGATTCATTCAGCTGCCGAAGAGACATGTCTCGACTCGAACGCTTCCTTAGGAAAAAGATGAGGATACTTAGACTTCATCTGATCCTCCCGTTCCCACGTATATTCCGGTCCCCGGTTCGAGTTCCACCGAACCTTAACGATACGAATCTTGCTGTGACGCAGGCTACGAATCTTGTAATCAAGGATCTCCACAGGTTCTTCCACAATCCGAAGACGATCATCAACTTTGATCTCTTCTAGTGGAACGATGAGAGACTCGTCAGCCAGACACTTCTTCAAGTTTGACACGTGGAAGACGTTATGTACGTTACCGAGCTCCGTCGGTAAATCAAGACGATATGCCACCGGCCCAATTCGTTCCAGGATCGTAAATGGGCCGACATACCGCGGGTTGAGTTTGCCACGCTTCCTAAAGCGTATGACGCCCTTCCACGGTGAGACTTTTAGAAGTACCTTGTCATTGACTTGGAATTCCAATGGTTTGCGACGCTGATCGGCATAACTCTTTTGCCGGTCCCGTGCCGCTGCCAACCGGTTACGAATCTGTACGATCTTTTCCGAAGTTTCGTACACTAGTTCAGGCCCAGTGAGTTGACTCTCACCCACTTCAGCCCAACAAAGAGGAGAACGACATTTCCGTCCGTACAGTGCTTCGAACGGAGCAGCCTTGATGCTCGTGTGATAACTGTTATTGTACGAGAATTCTACTAACGGTAGATGAGCTTCCCAACCCTTGCCAAAATCGATCACACACGCCCGCAGCATGTCTTCTAAGGTTTGAATCGTACGCTCACTCTGACCGTCAGTCTGTGGATGGTAAGCCGTACTCATGTCTAGTTGGGTACCCAAAGCCTTGTGCAAAGACTTCCAGAAGTGAGAAGTAAAATGGGAGTCACGATCCGAGATAATAGAAACTGGCACCCCGTGCTTAGAAACAACTTCCTTCAAATAAAGACGAGCCAAACGATCCATGGTGTCGGTCTCCTTAATAGCAAGAAAATGAGCTGATTTCGTCAACCGATCGACAATCACCCATATCTTGTCATTCCCGCTTGGTGATTTAGGAAGTTGTGTGACAAAATCCATAGTAATCCGTTCCCATTTCCATTCCGGAATTTCAGGTTGTTGCAAGAGACCCGACGGTTTCTGGTATTCCACCTTGACCTTAGCACAGGTCAAGCATTTGCTCACGTATGAGGCTATGTCCGACCTCATGTTTGGCCACCAGTAAAGCACTTTCAGATCTTGGTACATTTTATCCGAACCAGGATGAATAGAATACCGGGACTTATAAGCCTCATCAAGGACAAGCTCCCGTAGTCCCCCGAATAAAGGAACCCATATGCGTTCTGCGAAATAGTGCAGGCCATCAGGCCTTCGCTCGAGGTGCTTGTCGGCACCGTGCATAGTTTCAGCTTTAAGGTTTTCCTCATTCAAAGCTTCTAACTGGGCAGAACGGAGTTGATCAGGTAGTGATGAATGAATAGTGAGCTGCAACGCCCGAACGCGACGGGGTTTAATAGATTCCTTCCTGCTCAAGGCGTCTGCTACAACATTCGCCTTGCCAGGATGGTACTTTATGGCATAATCATAGTCGTTCAGAAGTTTAATCCAACGACGCTGCCGTATGTTCAAGTGTTGTTGGTCGAAAATGTGTTGGAGACTCTTGTGATCGGTGTAGATGGTGCATTTGGTACCGTACAAATAATGTCTCCAAATTTTCAACGCGAATACCACTGCACCCAACTCCAAGTCATGGGTGGTGTAGTTCTTCTCGTGCACCTTGAGTTGACGAGAAGCATACGCAATCACTTTCTCGCGTTGCATCAACACGCAACCGAGACCATGAATAGAAGCATCACAGTAAACAACGAAATCATCAGGACCCTCAGGTAAAGACAAAATAGGAGCAGAACACAGTTTAGACTTCAGTTCTTCAAACGCCGACTCTTGTGGTTCACCCCAGTCGAATTTCCTATCCTTCTGAGTGAGAGTGGTGAGGGGTTGAGCGATCTTCGAGAACCCCTGAATGAAACGACGATAGTAGCCCGCAAGGCCTAGGAATTGCCGCACCTCAGTTGGCGTCTTTGGTGCTCCCCAGTCCTTGATCGCTTCGATCTTAGCTGGATCGACATGAATCCCTAGTTCATTAACCACATGTCCTAGGAATTGAACTTCGCGTAACCAAAAGTCACACTTTGAGAACTTGGCGTAAAGTTGTTCCCGTCGCAAGAGTTCCAAAACTAACCGCAGATGTTCCTCGTGTTCGGTCTCGTTCTTAGAGTAGATCAGAATGTCATCAATAAACACAATGACGAATTTGTCCAGATATGGTTTACAGACGCGGTTCATCAAGTCCATGAAAACCGCCGGTGCGTTCGTGAGACCGAAAGGCATGACCAAGAATTCGAAATGGCCATAACGTGTTCGAAAAGCAGTCTTGGCAACGTCAGCCTCCCTGACGCGCAGCTGGTGATAACCGGACCTCAAATCGATCTTGGAATAGTAACTAGAACCCTGAAGCTGGTCGAATAGATCATCAATACGTGGAAGAGGATAACGGTTCTTGACGGTCAATTTGTTCAGTTCTCTGTAGTCTACACACAATCGGAAACTCCCATCCTTCTTCTTAACAAATAAAATCGGGGCTCCCCAAGGGGAAGAACTTGGTCGGATGAAACCCTTGTCCAAGAGTTCCTGTAACTGACTAGACAATTCCTGCATCTCGGGAGGTGCAAGACGGTAGGGGGCCCGAGCAATAGGAGCAGCCCCTGGTACAAGATCAATACCGAACTCGACTTGACGATGAGGAGGAAGACCAGATAAATCATCGGGAAAAACATCACGAAACTCGCGTACCACCGGAATGTCGTCGATCTTCTTTTCATCACCAGAGGAAACAGATAAAAGCGCCAAAACGGCGGGATAACCCTTTCGAAGACACTTAAGGGCTTTCATGCTAGAGATGATGTTTAGCGGAACACCACCCTTGATACCGTACACAGAAAGAAATTCTCCATCAGGGAGAGGAATCCTAATAACCTTATCGTAACAGACGATCTCCGCGCGATACAAAGATAACCAATCCATTCCTACCACAACGTCAAAACTACCCAAAGGTACCGGCATAAGGTCGATGGGGAACGATAAACCCGACAACTCTAATTGACACTCCCGAAGGACACTAGTAGCTTCAATCGTTTTACCGTCAGCCAACTCAATAATATACTTGGTCTCTAATGGTACGGGCACTACATCTAGCAGTCGACTAACATCCATGGATACAAAACTCTTGTCGGCACCAGAATCAAATAATACGCTAACAGAACGATTATTGAGAAGAAACGTACCGGTGACTGTGTCAGGGTCCTGTCTAGCCTCAGCGGCTCCAATGACGAAGGCACGTGCATTTCTGCCGCCGCCCCCGTTGTTCCCATTACTGTTGTTCCCACCCTGCTTCAGTTTTGGGCAATCCTTCTTGTAATGCCCAGTGTCACCACAGTTGTAGCATCCTTGTTTTCCTGTAGTCCCCTGAGTAGTCGAAGCTGAGTTAGTAGTCGGAGCCTGAGTCGATGGAAGTGTAACCCGACAATCTTTAGCATAATGCCCAATCCGCTGACAGCGGTGACAACGGTTACTGTCGCAGTTCCCTTGATGATGGCGTCCACACTTGTTGCATTTGGGCAGTTTTCCCGCATAACCACCCTGTTTGTTACCCGAAGAAGATGAACCCCCATTATCAAACCTTTTACCCTGCTGTGCTGACCCAGATCCCTTCCCGTCACTTTCCCACTTGCGCTTGTTGCTCTCTGGGGCCTTAACAGTTGAACCCTTCGCAGGCAAAATACCCTCATTCACTTTTAAGTTGGTCATCCTATGGGCCGATCGAACTACCTCTGCATACGTAGGATGATTTCCCGCAGCCACTAACCCTGCAATTTCCGGTACTAACCCCGAGACATAGTGTTCAATCCTACGGTATTCTGGCACGTGCAGATCGGGACACAGCACTGCCAACTCATTCCGCCTCACAATATACTTCTCAATTTCCGACCCAGTCATCTTGAGGTTCCACACCTCATGCTCCAGCTTCTGTACCTCTTCCCTCGGACAATACTCACGCTTCAGCAACTGCACAAAATTCTCCCATGGCATAGCATATGCCTCCCCAATACCCATATTCTGGGTGATGCCATTCCACCAAGTCAATGCCACATCCTGAAATAACGCAGCAGCATACTTTACCCGATCTTCTGGGAGACAGTTACACATCAGAAATACTGACTCCACTTTCTCCAACCACCTAAGCAAGCTCACCGCACCCTCAGTGCCAGAGAATTCCTGGGGCTTACAGTCCCGGAACATCTTGTAGGTGCACATGGGTGGGGGTGGGTCAACAGGACCACCTGTAATGAAACGTATGAGAAACCACGAAATACGTAAACAAGGTTCACCAATGAGGCAAAAGAAAATGGATAAATCAACTTACCACCACCGTTGTGCCCTAACTGAAAGGCAGCTTGGAGCAAGTTGTTCAGATCAACCTGCGATAGGTTAATACCTCCACCACGACCACCAGCACCACGGCGACCACCACCACGTCCGCCATTGCGACCACCTCCACGTCCTCCTCGTACTCCAGACATGATTCTGGCAGAAAAGAACGAGAAAAATTTAGTTTCGCAGTTAAAGATAACCACTAATGTTCACAAGATCAACGCTAGATCCAATCCAGGACTATCCCCTCAAACCCAGAGCTCACTAGGGCTTCCATGCATTTCGGTTTATGATTTTGTGTGCACCCAAAATGATAAACCGCTCTACATGGTCCTCCAAGTGTTCTCCTAGTTCAAAGTTCAAATCACCGAACATAGACTCTTAGCTACACACCGTAATACTACGGTAGTTTATGACAAGTGTTTCTATTGGAGTGCGAAAGGGAGATGTCCGAGCCTTGGACAAATCTCAAGAGCACACGAGTTACTCCAATAGACTACACTGCCTAGAAAACAAGTAACCCAACCTAAGATAGAATGGATGATGTAACGTAGAAAGACCAATGATTTAGAGACACCCCGACAAGACCATACGTAAACCACTATAACGTTTAGTACCATGTGATCGTCTAGTGTGTGCGACTCGGCTATAGACTAGACTCTACATGCAGTCCTAGTTCACTATAACCTGGCTCTGATACCAATCTGTCACACCCTCAAAATCCACTTGCGGAGTTTTACCGCGAGGTGCATGACAAACCAGGATCCAAACCAACGATCACAATAAACAAGTCTAAATGAATATAAATGCAATTTCAAAACATAGTTTAAAAATCCCGTTTACAGCGGAAGCTTATTCAAAAACAGTATCTCAACAATGAAATAATAGTTCAACGTTCAAAAGACCATGCAACCCTAGTTAGACGCCGTGCAGACGCGTGCGCCCTAGTCCAGTCGTGCTACCTTAGCGACCTGAGAAAACATGTAAAAGTTTACGTCAGCACAAAAATGCTGGTGAGTTTACAGGTTTTGTATCCAAGTACCAAGTCCACCTGTCCATACTATACTAAATCGGAAACCAGTATACGCTAGCTAGGCGTACGTTTTGTTACTACCACGATTGGAAAACCATTACTAACTCGAATACCAGATGATGTGCCCGAAAAGTACCAATTGTTCCTGTTGTTCCTGTTTGAGACAATATGCACTCGCCCGGCCCTCCAAGCCGACGAGCGGGGTTGGTCACTCCCAATAGCGCTATTCACATTTCCCCGTTGTGCAAACCCGCACATTCATGGTTCCCCCCGGGACTTCCAAAGATCGTGTAGTACACAATAGAAACCCATAGTATGACAGTAGTTACCAAATAATCGTTTTAACACATGTTTTCTCCCCCAAAATTATAAAACCAGTTTAAAAGAGGGGCCGTAAACTCACCTTAAGTTGCGTTACTCCTTAACCCGAGTAAACCCAGCTGCTATGCTAGTCCCGTAAGCGGTGACCTAACATATGACAGTTACAAGTACTTAGACTAATAACCCGCAGGTTAATTAGTCCCTAGATGTCCAGACCATAACCAAGTTTGTTTGAAAACACCGTGACTGTTTAACTGACCCAAAGTACAAGACTCGACATCCCATTGGTGACCCGAGACTCCCCGTGTTATGTTTACGCTCCAAAACATACAATAACGCAAATACACTTAACATACGTTAACGCACAACAAGTTATAGCACCTAGTTCACGTATCACCGAATTACATCCAAACATATGTTACCAAGTTACCATATATGTTACGAGTGTAACATCGCAAAAATTTACAGATTTTAAAATACGTATATTATTTTCATAATATGCCTAGGTTTTATTTCCCGACCACACAACTTATATATATATATACATATATATATATATATATAATAATAATAATAATAATAATAATTATAAAACAAACTCTAATCAAACCTACATACTAACCCACCATCTTTAACCCAAGTCCATAACCTTAAACCCAACCCAACACCCCTTTTTCTTTTATTTCTGAAGCCCAGCCCAGACTGATATCCAGCCCAAACCAAGCCCAAACACCCCTCCTCTTATCTGCTTAGTTTTAAAAAAATAAAAAGGGTCCAGCCGGGTTTCGAACCGGAGACCTCTCTCTCACACACACACACGTACAACCACTTGCTCTACACCCATTAGTTTGTTTTAATCCAACTTAATATGTATATAAGCTTGCCCTTCTCTTCCTCTTACGAGCATGTGCAGCAACAGACATGAAGGTTTGACCAAAACCATATACAACTCCCATTGACTAATCTAATTAACATCAGAAACGCGTGATTGGATCCTGAAATGGAATGTTCTCGAAGTCACCGGCCTGTCACGAGTCTATACGCGTATTATTGTCTTCAATTCGTACTAATCATACCTAAATTGACAAAACCCATTTAATACAAGGTCAACCTTACCAGTTGATTGATCTAGACACTTGCACTATAAATTGGACCTTAGACAGCATTATCACATCGCCGAACAATCTCTTCCAACCCTCAATTTCTCCTGTAAATCTCTGTTCTTGTTCATACAATCGAGTCTTGACTTTTTGGTTGACTGAGCTATCGAGATCGATTTAAGCACGGTAAGTTTAAAGTTTTATGTGGGTTATGCTCATCGGCAATCACACATCAATAGCCCTATGATTAATTAGGCTATTGATGTGTGAATCGATCAATCTCAGAAACTAGGGCTCGTAAGTATGGATTTTGGGGATGAAAACTGATCTTTATCGCATATATATCTTTAAAACTGAGATGGATCACAACCACAGGCCTAGGCCAAGTGGTTGTGACTGATGCCTACAACTTAGACAACCCGGGTTCGAGTCCCAGCTTGGGCACCCCTTTTCACCTATTTTTTTTTTAAAAAACAAATCAATTATATATATATTTCATTTAAACTTGTAAATTCATTTTTAATTATTAAAACCTTGTTATAAATTCCAAAAAAAATATTTTTAACAAATCTGATGTCAAAGTTTCATCTACAATTTTTATTTTTCTGAAATTCATTTATTTAATATTTATAATAATTAAATCAATTTTATGCTATTATATTTATAAAAATCCATTAAAATATCAAAACAATTTTATTAAATTCTCCAAAAATTATCCTGAGTTTGTAAAAAGTTAAACTTTACTGAAATAATTTTTAATTCAGAAAAATCAATTATTTTATATTTTTAATCAATTTTTGTTAGATTTAATCATAATTAAATCATAATAAATCCAATTTTCATCATTTTTGCACCAAAATTTTATACAAATTATTTTTAATCATTTAGAACAGAAATATGATTTTTAAAATAGAAATTCTTTAATTTTAGTATTTTTGAATATTAAAGTTAATTGTTGGCAATTTGTAATAAATAGATTTAATAATCTATTTTAAAGGAAATAATTTTAAAAAAAATTATTTTTATACTTCAAACATATTCTTGTGACCATCTTGGATTTAATATTCATAAAAAGATTTTTGGTTATTTATTTACTAATATTCTCTCATTTATTAAACAATTTTTAATCAAACAAGCATTTATCCCTAATTCGAAGCCCTAGAAACTTATACATTTTTAGGATTGATAGACTTAGACATATTTATTACTTTATTATAGGGTGATACTTGATACATTTGGTCAACACAATTATCCAAATTTCTCAACAGATATAACATTTTACCAAGGTGAGTTTTACATAGCCCCTTTTCTATTTATCACCATTTTTGGGGTGAAACATGTTTATAACATCATCATTGCAATTCAATCATCAATGTGTCTATGTGTTTTCTATGTTGCATTATGTCTTGAGCATGATTAGAGTAAGCACCATTCTAGCATAATCATTAACATTGATCAGCCGGCGGTATACATTGATAGATCTATTGGACTGACAATCCCACCCGGATACGTGCCTCCTACAAAGGTAGCGTGGGTGTTTGTTATCGTATAACATATTCATTTGGACCATGAGCGTATGGTATGTATCATATTATAACAGTCATCAGGGTTGATTATGCACTCGATTTATTTCTAGTATGTTCTCACATATGGACTAGATTGACATGACACATGAATTGCACAACATTTTTATTCAATTATCAAAAACCTATGTAATTCTCACCAACTTTTGTTGACCCAAAACATTTTCAACTTAACATGTTTCAGGTTCTATTTGCTTGAAGATTTGAATTGATGCTTGAAGATATGTGTAGTTTTATTCAATTTGATGTACAAATTCTAGCACTATTGTATGTACTTTATTTAAATCATTTATGAAACTTATTATTCACCATGAGCTACTGAACAATCATCAATACGTGACATCCCGATGTTTCCGCCATCGGTTGGGGTGTTACAACGAGGTTCCTAGCATGTTACTACATGTCAAATCGGGTCTCGGAATGCTAATTTACTCTTACAACAGTAGTACACGCGATTAGGAAACGTAAACTAGCAATTAGGACTGATTGCGTATAAGTTCATGTGATTAGGGCTGATTGCATGTAAGTTCATGTGATTAGGGCTGATTGCATATAAGTTCATGTGATTAGGGCTGATTGCATGTAAGTTCATGTGATTAGGGCTGATTGCATGTAAGTTCACGTGATCAGGGCTGATTGCATGTAAGTTCACGTGATCAGGGCTGATTGCATGAAAACTCATGCGATTTGGGGCTGATCGCATGTAAAGTCATGCGATTTGGCCCTGATTGCATGTAAAACTGGCGATTAGCAACCCTAATCGCCTGTAACCTTGCTGTTCCAGTTTTTCGCGCGTTTAACGCTCCAAATCAGATCCAGAACGTGTGTAACTACCCAATATCATCCCAAACACTATCCTAAACATGTTTCAACCAAAATCCTTCGTTTAACCTCGTATAATCAGTCCTGCATGCAACCAAGTAATCCAAACACCATACACATAGCATGCAATCATCATACTAACATGCATAACAATAACCCTAATAATCAATTACTCAGATTTCTATCATCATACTATCAATATCAATTCTGATCTAACATAATAATATATCAATCCATCATCATGAATCATAAAAATCCTAGCTTTCTAATCATACACACCCATAACGCATGTATATTAATTATAATCCGATTAACAACCCTTATTAACGATTTTCAGAAAGCTTTTTCGTTTAAGAACAGGTCTGGACCATTAGGGATTGATTAAAAACGTTTATAAAGATTTGTGGATGAAAACCAAACCTTAGGATTATGAAAGAATGATGATTCAAGCTTGAAACCTTGTGTTTTGATCAAAAATCGCCTTCCAGAGGTTGTTTATGTGTTGGGGCGGGTTATGGGACGACTAGGGTTTGTATAATGAAGTTTATGAGGTCAAGTATGGTATTTATAGTCGTTTTTAGTCGTCCAGCACGTAACATGCGATTATGCAGCTTTACACGCGATCAGGAAGCCTAATCGCATGTAAGTTCATGCGATCGGGGCCTAATCGCATGAACAGTCATGCGATCAGTCCCCAGTCGCACCACATGATCCCCAGTCGCACTACATGATCCCCAGTCACACCACATATAGGCGATTGGGCTATCCTGATCGCCTATATGGGCCTGTTTCATGTGTTTTGCGCGTTAAACCCCGTTTTAACATATGTTAACACATATTAATGTACCAACAAGTCACATAATGATTGTAAACACATAACACAAGTAAATACACATATTCACACTCGTTCACCAATTCCCGGGACTCGAGACTCGTATGTTCCGTATGCCCTGACGATCCTACCGATCGTCACCGTTTGTACACTTGGTTAAGGACCGACATCTAATGAACCTCTAGACCAACATCCAATGATCCTCTAGACTAAACCAATAGTTCCCGAACCATAACCCGACTTAACTAACCCAGTTAAGTACAATATACGCGTGACTTGCTAAGGTAGACTTCCATCTAGACAACGTTGTTAACCAGAATTTGCCGGGTGTCACAACACACACACACAATGCTCTCATACCATGGGTAATGGTTAATGCCTTCTAAGGGGAATTTTTTGCCACATCACCATTATAATGACCCCTTCAAAGAATATATAATGGTTAAACTCTTTTTTAATGTTTTTTTAATAATTACTTTCCTTATTTTCTCCCCTTTGGGCATTATAGTAGAAATGCCCCTTCTTCTTCATGCCCCTATAATGCCCAAGGGGACGGTGTTAAAGGCGTTATCAAGCTTATTCATGCCCACATAATGCCCATTAGACATGGTCTCATGTGTTCTATCATTTCAGCACTTGAAGCCCCAATTATCATCTTGTTTTCTGACGAATTTGGAAGCTTAATCTTGGGTTTTATTTCTTCAAATTGGACTAGATACGTTGTGAGTTTTTCCAATTATTTTTGCATAATACTTTATTCATCTTTGTAGATCAATATCCCTATATTTAATTTGTCAATTATAGTCTCTAAGGGTTTCAATTGGATAATCTAGGATTTAGGGTGTTCTACGTTATTTGGGGATTTTGATTTAAAAGTTTATAGAACTTTATAAATTCATAACTCACTTATTTCTTATACAAAAATTATGAAACTTGGTAGACTTGCTCCTATAACTGATTAGAAGTTTTAGAAATTATTTCAGAATTTATTGAGGTTGTTTAGTATTTTTAATTATTTTATGATGCTTTCATCATGTTTAATTCATATAAAATCGTATTAAATGTATTTTGACACAAAAATTGGTAGAAACATATTTCATTATGTTAGAATAATTTTCATGCCATTTTCCCTCTATTTTAATATGGTTATATATGCTATCTCATTTTATTTAAATTAGTTTTAAAATAAATAATATTCATGTTAAATAGGTTTTCATAATATGAACCTAAGTTATACTCTCGATTTACCTCATAGATTAGTGTATTATGATTCTTATAATTTATTTAATTGTTTCGGCGCATCACATTTATATTAAACTTAAGACCCTAAATTTAGACTAGACATCCTAGATACCTTAGATTAGGAACCTTAGACTCTTTTAAGCTTAGACACTTATGTTGGAAACTTGAACTTTAGGTTGAGTCTTTGGGATTCGCCTCACATACATTCATGACGCTTAGAGATTAATTCAGCTTAGCGAATGTGAGTATATCTTTCCCCCTTTTCATTTTACTTTTGGGGCTACTCTTGTACCTTATATCAAATTTCTATTTCTTTTCACTAAAGAGCAATTCTCATGTGTGTTTGCTTGTGTTATTTTGTGTATCTATGACTTGTCAAATCATTAACCGTTGTGGCCTAGCATTTCAATAAATAGTACTATGGTATATACCCCTTGTGACTCTGTTGAGAGACCTTGGTCATTGCTATGTGTTTCATTACTACTGTCAATAGCGCATACTATATTTAAATTTCATTTTACTTTCATAGGGTTGATTTTGACCCGGATACTGCTTATTACATAACGGCAAACAATGTACAACACATGAATTGCAAATATTTCTTACTATATGTATTCAAAACAGGGTATGCTCACCAATACAATTTTTGTATTGACAAAATTATTTTGTACATATTTCAGGTTGTTTTGAGATGCATTCTTTAAGCATTCGGATTCATACTTAGATTTTGATTCATTGTATTTCAGTTTAGTTGGCATTTAAAAACATTATATTTCATTTCAATGTAATAAACTATTTAATCAATGTATCAATATTTACATTTTTAGTCCATGAGCTATTGAACAATCGTCACTACGTGGCATCTCGATGATTCCGCCATCGGTCGGGGTGTTACAGATAATCACGAAATTAACCAACCTTATGTTGTTTTTATTACGTATAACTCTCCAGATTTAGTTGGTTTAGCTTATAGATCAGGTTTATGATGTTGATTTGCATTATCCATTACTAAATAACTTGAATTCGAAGTCAGTTTGATCACAAAACAAATGGGTTTGGTGATTTCAACAACTGGACCATTTTTAATCTAATTATGAAGATGGTAAAAAAATAAATAATAAAAAAAATAAAGTTTTATAAATAAGAATCAAAATAGGGTATTTGCTTTAATTAGATTTTATAAATTTCATGATTAAAAAAAATACATTGATGAGATTGAATTAAATAATTAGGAATACATGAAGTTTTAATAAATAACTTGGGAATTTACACATAACAGGAAAAATACGCGATGTTACATGGTGGGTGGTGGTGGTGGACCATGGTGGTGGGTGAGGAGAAAAGAAGAGGAGAATATCTTTGAAGACCTTGAAACAAGTCTGCACCAAGAAGAGGTTAGGAATAATTTTTTGAATGAAAGGTCTTCCAAAAAACAAACAATCTGCAAACCACAAACGTCTGCGCGGTGCAGAAAAAAAAGGTTAGAAATGTTTTTGAGAAAAAAAAACCATAAGTTAAAGTACTTGTTTTCAACTTAACAATAATAAACCTACTAATTTTAATAGTATACCAAGAATTTAAACTATTCATATAAAAGAAAATAAATAATTTTATTTTAAAATTCTATCAAAATGGATTTTGATAAAAGGGAAACTAAAAGAAATAGAAAGAAATAAAAAGAATAAATTAAGAAAAAAAAAATAATGAAAGTATTTCCCTTCCCTTTATATACAAACTCCCTCCCCCTTATCACTCTCTAATCTCTCTCACCAATACTTCTTCACATCTTCATCACCTGCAACAAAAATCTGTCAGTAAAGATAACGGAATTCCACTTTCCCATTATACCCTCCAACCCTCTCTTTATTTACCACCACCACCATCATAAGCAATGATCACAGGCCATGACTTCTACACCGTCATGTCCGCCATGGTCCCATTATACGTGGCCATGATCCTCGCCTACGGCAGCGTACGTTGGTGGAAAATATTCACACCCGACCAATGCTCCGGCATTAACCGTTTTGTCGCTATTTTCGCTGTACCCCTTCTTTCTTTTCATTTTATCTCCATGAACGATCCGTACGCGATGAACTTCAGGTTCATCGCGGCGGATACGCTTCAGAAGATTATTATGTTACTTGTACTTGCCTTGTGGGCCAACTTTACCAAAAATGGTAGTTTAGAATGGATGATCACTATATTTTCGTTGTCCACTTTGCCAAACACTCTTGTTATGGGTATCCCGTTACTTATTGCTATGTACGGAGAATATTCGGGGTCTTTAATGGTACAAGTAGTTGTGTTGCAATGTATTATATGGTACACTTTGCTTTTGTTTTTGTTTGAGTACCGAGGTGCAAAGATGCTTATTATGGAACAGTTTCCTGAAACGGGTGCTTCCATTGTTTCGTTTAAGGTTGAATCCGATGTTGTGTCTTTAGATGGACATGATTTTTTGGAAACGGATGCGGAGATCGGGAATGATGGGAAGTTACATGTGACGGTTAGGAAGTCGAACGCGTCGAGACGGTCGTTAGGGATTGGTTCGGTTTCCGGGATGACTCCACGCCCGTCGAATTTGACGGGCGCGGAGATTTATAGTTTGAGTTCGTCGAGGAACCAGACGCCGAGAGGGTCGAATTTTAATCACTCGGATTTTTACTCCATGATGGGGTTTCCTGGTGGGAGGTTGTCGAATTTTGGTCCTGCGGACGCGTATTCGGTTCAGACGTCTAGAGGCCCGACTCCCAGGCCGTCGAACTTTGAGGAGAGCACGGCCCCGGGGCCTCTTAATATGAATTCTCCGCGGTTTGGGTTTTACCCTACGGCGCAGGCTGCGCCAGCGTCTTATCCTGGGCCGAATCCTGAAATAACCTCGACCGCAGCGAACACTACTAAAAGTCAACAGTCAAAGACTCAACAGCAACAACAACAGCAAAATAACGTGTCTCAAAATAAAGCTAACCAAGACGCAAAAGAGCTCCATATGTTTGTGTGGAGCTCTAATGCGTCTCCGGTTTCCGAAGGCGGCCTCCAAGTGTATGGTGGTAATGATTTCGGGTCGACTACGGAACAACTGGGCCGACCCGAAAACCAAGGCCCTAAGGAAATTAAAATGACCGTCTCTTCTGATATCCACCAAAACGGTGAAACTAAAGAAGATTTCACTTTTGGTGGAGACAGAGACAGAGACGAAGAAAAGGACA
This sequence comes from Ambrosia trifida, assembly GCA_028751855.1. Taxonomy (NCBI): domain Eukaryota; kingdom Viridiplantae; phylum Streptophyta; class Magnoliopsida; order Asterales; family Asteraceae; genus Ambrosia; species Ambrosia trifida. Next base: position 75,855,912 of record CM054130.1, read on the forward strand.
AAGAGGGTCAAACCGGGCTGAACATACTGGCATCCAGCTCAACCGCGGAGCTCCACTCCAAGGGTGTCCCAATCGAGGGAAAACAGATGCCACCAGCGAGTGTGATGACTCGGTTGATCTTGATTATGGTCTGGAGAAAACTGATTAGGAACCCGAACACGTACTCAAGTCTCATTGGTTTAATCTGGTCTCTTGTTTCGTTCAGGTAATCCAACATGTCAGTCAAAACCAAATCAAAATACATCTATTAATATATTATTTCCATAATAAGAACAGGATAAGGTTTTTATTTTTATTTTTTGTCTCATGAAATTTAAAATAGAATAATTACATTAATTTATTTATTTTTGTTACTACAGGTGGCATGTAGCAATGCCAAAAATCATTGAAAAATCAATCGCAATACTCTCGGATGCTGGTCTCGGAATGGCTATGTTTAGCTTAGGTAAGTTTTAACTTTCAACGTTTATAAATTTATAAATTTTATTTTATTTTAAATAAATTGTAATATTTATTTTATAAAATTAATACATTTGTATTTTGTGAAGGTTTGTTTATGGCACTTCAACCCAAGATAATTGCTTGTGGTAACTCAGTAGCTTCATTTGCAATGGCGGTGAGGTTTCTCACCGGACCGGCCGTGATGGCGGCCGCGTCTATCGCGGTTGGTCTACGTGGCACCCTCCTCCATATCGCCATCGTGCAGGTAACGCCTTAATTACATTATATGGTTTTAGCCACCAACTCTTTACCTACATTTCATTTTCAGTCGTTATGTAGTAGTATTTAAAATTTAAAGCCACTAACTTTCATATGTCATGACATAAATCTTTTCATTTTATTTAAGTGTTAGATATTATTTTAATAATTATTTTAACTGACAGGCTGCTCTGCCTCAAGGAATTGTTCCTTTTGTTTTTGCAAAAGAATACAACGTTCATCCGGCTATTCTAAGTACTGCGTAAGTATTTGTACATAATGAATATTGATAAAGGCATGTAAAGTTTTGTATTGACATATTTTTTAAAATTTGTTATTGAATTTACAGGGTTATTTTTGGGATGTTGATAGCATTACCGATAACTCTAGTCTACTACATCATTCTTGGATTGTGAAGAAAAAAAAAAAAGAAATGTTTTTTTTTTAAGGTTTATGAAGTGTCCAAGACAATTGGAATAAGGAATTTTTGAGTTGATGTAAGGATCATGCTACCTCCATCTCCAAATGTTGTATTTTTTTAATATGGGGAAAAGCAAGGAAGGAGATAAAGATGGGGGACAAACATGAGTAGGAAAGGGGGAGTTTAAGCTGTTTTTGGGGGAAAAAGAAACATTTAGTGATATATTAGAAAGAAAAAAAAAAAGTTTAGGATTGATGGGAAGGAGAATTGTGTTTTTTAATGCATTTGGGTTCTTGTTTGCTTGTGGCATGTGCATCATCTCTTTTGATGTAATTATTTAAGGTTTAATTATAATGTAAAGGTTTCATGGGTTATTGACTACTTAATGGTGTGAATATAATTACCTAAAAGTTGCATTTATATTTGTGATTAGAGTTCTCTTAATAAACAAATCTTATAAATAAATAAATAATAAATAATACTTTTAAAAAAAAAAAAAAAAAAGGTAAGGGCAGAGAAGTAATAGTTGGTCGAAAGATTAACAGACTCTGATCCTCTCTAGTTTCGCCACTGATTAAAGGTGTAAGTACAAGCAAAAGGTAGCTACTTTGTGATGGGATTCAAACATTTGGTACCTTCTTTATGTAAACAGGGTAGCATTCCACCACTTCAACTTAAATTAATTATTATAACTCTTAAGAAAGAAAGGCATCTTTGCATAATAACGTGATAAAGGCACAAAATCAACCAAAAGAAGTTTTAGGCATGCGGGAATTGAATCATGTGTTAGCCACATCATTCTACATAGGAATCTAATCTTTTTAGATTACAATTTACATATCATCAAGCTAAAAAAACCCTTTGATTAAAGTTAATATTAACAATATGTCAATATCTATATAATTGTTTGGAATTTGGACAAGCTTGATAGCTCTTTATGCATCTTGTCTTTACTCTTTACCATTCACCTCGTTTAAATTGTAGAGTTGAAGCTTTATGAAAACATGTAACATGAAGTGAAGATCCAAAATATCTATCTCTTATTATTATTATTAATTTTTTTTATTTATATGTAAATGGATTGCATTCATTCATAGCTGATAAATTTCATTAAGATAGCACGCAGACGAACAACATCCCCCTCCCCTTTTCTGGATTATAGGGTCGGCCAGTTTGAATACTTTTAAAATAAACATGTCTCTCATAATTCTGTTTTGCATTCAATTCACTACTTTAACATAAAAATGTCCAAAACTATGTTGGTTCGGATTACATGCCTAAGCAATGGCTCCTTTATACATTCCAGGGCCGGTGATAAGGGGGTGCGGGGAGGACTCCCGGCCCGGGCCCAATTTCTAGAGGGGCACTTTGAGCGACGACGAGTGTTTTCTTTCTTCAAGTATTTTCTTTTTGTTTTCGACCAAAAAAAAAAAGATTTCATCTTGAACATCACTGGATATAAACGCAAGAAGGTAAAGAGTAGATAAGGAAGAAGATGAGTCATACATCAAAAAATTGATTGGAAGGATACAATAGAATTATTATGGAATTTTAATAAATTGTGGTTTTTTTATGAGTCAATTAGCCAAACATATTAATTTTTATAATTATTGCGACACTTTCAGTTCTATATCCGGTTCGACCAGTCCGACTAGGGAACAGTAAGGACACCGGTTTAACATCCGCTTCGGTTATGAAAACAATGCTTAAAAGGCCTAAGACTAAGAGGTACATATTTCGTGACTCGGCCCGGGCACCTAAATTTTCAGGGACGGCCCTGATACATTCATCCAAATCTTATATTTGTTTTAAGGTCCTATTTTTCTAAATGAAACAACTTCCCCTATAGTGTGTATAGCATTCTTTTCTTGATTAAGTTCATTTTATTTATTTAAGTAGATTTTTTTTCTAAACATAAACATGCCTAAGCAATGGCTTCTTTATACTTTCATCCAAATCTTGACTTGTGTACCAAAGTAAACACCCATTCGAAACCTACCTTTATGCTCATTAAATGTGAGACACGGAAGTCTTATTCCCACTAGTGATGTTTCAAAGAAGGAAAAAGGAATGGGTTGTAAACAAAAAGGATATTAAAGTTGGGACAATTCCATCTCAATCCAGAAGGGGTTAGGTTTAATTTGCAACACACTTGTCGTTTTTATAATAATAATAATAATAACAAAATAGTGGTACCAGTAATAAAAATAACAAGAAAATCTTTTAGCTATGTTATGTAAACAAGTTTATATATTGAAAACGTTGTGTACAAATCTCCACCTCAGCATGCCACATTAAATTTCATTAAAACCATTGGTTGTTACAAACATCAACCTTAGTATGGCACGTTAAATTTTAAACCTTCTATGTGTCTGTTTGGTACGGGGTAATAGAATGAAAGGGGGAATGGAATGAATGAGGTAATGGAATGGACAAGGTAATTGAATGGATCATTACCATTCCATGTCTTGTTTGGTTGCCATGTGGGATTGAAACAAAACATTACTTTGTGCTGTTGGATAGGCAGGAAAAAACGGAGGAATAAAATCGGTGGTGAGTGGTTATGGTGGTTGGTGGTCGGTGGCGGTAATGGTGGGTGGTGATATGTGGCAATAGTGGCGGCGGTGGCGGCGGCGGTGGGTGGTGGTTGATGGCGATGGTAGGTGGTGGTTGTGACATCCGTCACCCTCGTCATTCATCTAATTGACAATAATAGCCCTTCAAATATTTCCGTTATAGTCCCTATACCTTTCAACGTTTTCAAGTCTGTTAAAACGTGAGTTACTTTTAAATCTTTAATTTAAACGTTTTATTTACTAATTATTATTTAACATTTTAGATTTCATAAAGTAAATGGGCTAATAATAATAATACTAAATATATATATATATATATATATATATATATATATATATAACATAAGAAAAAAAAATCCATGTAGGAAAAAACATGAATATGAGAACATAAAACTTTGACATAAATGCTCATTATGACATTTCAATGCTTAATGTATGTTTCATTTTTTGTTACTAACCTAACATTATTGAAATTTATAACAAAATTAAGAATGACAACTTTTAATATATATATATATATATATATATATATATATATATATATATATATATATATATATATATATATATATGTTACAATACTTGGCTTTTATATATGCAAACGGCAACTACAAGCTCACATGCCACACATCATCTTTGTATCCCCATTGCTCACGGTCACGACCTCCAACCTCACCACTCCGACTCAACATCCCACCAAACACACACACCACTAAACCCGTCTCTCTCATCATTTTCAGTTTAAGTTTTATGTTCTCAAGTATCAAGTCTTAAACCTTTGTTTCCTACTAGTTTTTGGTATGGTTTTCATCTATACTTTTTATTTATATTTTATATACATTTTTCTAGAACGAATCTTTGTCACCCAACACATTTATATAGTAAATGTTTTCTTATAACAATACATAAAGGCTAATCTTTCATCCATGATTTTTTTTTCAAACAAACATGTTCACACAATAATAATTACTTTTGATGTCAAAATATATATACATACACATGATGTTAATTTTTCACAAGGAACTAAATATTGGGTCACTATACTTATCCATTTTTTTGGTATATATATATATATATATATATATATATATATAAACATTATACATGATTTTAGACAAACTACAAAGGTCTTGGCATATTGATTAATTGTTTTATTTATTCATGCAAGGTCAAATTTATAAAAATAAGTTATTTGTTTTCTATAAACTTTTATATGTAAATCATGATTTTAAAAGTTAAAGAAAATGAAGAAATCTTGATGTCTTTTATGCTAGTTATGACTCGGGTTAAAATAAATATTATTATTTGTTAAATAAATAAATAAACCCCAAACATGATTCACATACAAGAGTACAAGTTTGTGTTGTGACATTTTACCATATAATCGTGTGTGTATATATATATATATATATATATATTCCATATAAATATATGTTTTTAAGAAGTTTTACACTATATTTCAACAGTCGTTGAGTTACAAAATTTGGAAACATAACTAGTAAATCATGATCAGTTTAGTTGGGTGAATAGGATACGTAACCAACATGCACACTAGAAACACTCATATAGATCATAAAGTGATAATGTATACTTTAGGGCATGGGTAGCGTGATGCACACATACATCTTCAGACTTTGCTAATGGTTGCTATATGCTTGCGTTTAGCTTTTCGCGTACAAGTGAGTATATCTTTCCCCTTTTTACTGTTTTACTACTTTGGGGTGACTCATGTACCTATATATTAATCAAGTTTCAATTTCTTATACTTAATGCAATTCTCATGTGTGTTTGCTTTATGTTAATTGGTGTGTCTATGACTTGTCAAAATCATTAACCGCTGGGCGGCCTAGCTTTTCAATGAATAGTACTATGGTATACCCCCTTGAGACTCTGTTGAGAGAATCTTGGTCATTGTCTTGTTAATTCATTATTCAGTTGGTTAGTCATGTGTTAGTCATTATTCTCAGGTTTGGTTTTGAACGGATATTACTTATTACATAATTGCAAATGGTACCACACATGAATTGCTAAACACTTTTCTACTATATTTATTTAGACAGGGTATGCTCACCAATACAATTTTTTTGTATTGACCAAATTATTTTGTACATGTTTCAGGTTGTTTTGAGATGCATCCTTTAAGCTTTCGGATTTATATTAGATTTTGATTTATTGTATTTCAATTTAGTTAGCAGTTAGAATCGTTGTATTTCATTTGAATGTAATAAATTATTTAATCAATGTATTCAAATGTACACTTTTAGTCCATGAGCTATTGAACAATCGTCACTACGTGACACCTCGATGTTTCCGCCATCGGTTGGGATGTTACAGATTGGTATCAGAGCCATGGTTATAGGGAATTAGGTTATTAGAATGCCTTTTAGCCTATTCTATAACTAAGCTTACTTTCACGAGTCCTCTCGTGTATATTTCTCTTATTCTTATATTTTCTTTCAAGATATTTTCGTTATGATTATTTCTCGTTATTCTTTCGATATTTTGCTTGGCGAAGAAGACACTCGTATTTCACAAACGAAACGGTATCATCAAGTTAGGAGTGACATCCATACCTTGGTGATTAGTTTCACTCCTCTATATGTTATTTATCTTTGGAATATATCTTTGAGGTAGGAGTGACATCCACACCTCAAAGAGTATTTCCTTTAAAAAGAAACTTAACCACTAAGCTGGGAGTGATATCCTTAACTTAGTGATTGGTTTCATTCCTCAATTGTTTTCAATTTTGAAATACATCTTTGAGTTAGGAGTGAAATCCACATCTCAAGGATCTGTTTCTACATCTCGTTTTAAAGTCTCGCTAAAGGTTTTGAAATTTACCAGTGATGGGGTATGTGCAATCGGGAAAGATGACCGTTCACTCATAGGTTCAAGTACGCTCCTCACAAGTCACTAATAATATTTCCATTTCTTTGGCTAGTCACCAGTTTCATTAGAAATATTTTCAGTATCACATTTTTGATATATTTTTCATTTGTTGATTGAAACTCTTATCATAATTTTTTTCATAATGAAGTTATTATGTCTTTTGAGCTTTCTCTATTAATAGCTATCGCTATTTGTGCATTTTTCCGTTTTTCATTATTGACTCTTAAGTTTTGTTTAACATTTGGATTTTAAGTTCCATCTCTTGATGTTTTATATACTCATTAATTATTCGCTTTTGGATTTTTTCATCATCATTATTAAAACTTTTATCCGCTTTAAAATTTACACTATTTTCATTTATGATTTGTGACTTCTACACTATTGTCGCATTTACTTTTATCATTCACGTCATCTTAAATCTTGGTCTTTTAAAACACATTAGATTTATACATACTTCATGAAATGGTTTCATTTTGCATTTTACAAACTTGTATTACATATTTTAAAAGTCAAATGTAAACCTTTTGTTTTCAAATCCAATATATATATTTTCGGGAGAAATATGCAGCTAATAATAAGCTTTATAACACTTTTCAAACTTGACATCTCGTAATTATGAAGATTTTTCAAATGAACCTGTTTTGAATCTAAAACACTCTTCGATTCCTAAAAAGTTATCCTCATACATTACTACTTTCCTTTCAACTATATCACAAAGTTTGAGCAAACTACGTTTTTGATAAACGAAAATTTATCCTATTACACTCGCACACTTTCAGTCGCAAAACTTTTGTTTAAACAATGGACATACCCTCTTATCCGAATGTTGCTAAATATCTTTTATAGTATAACGCATATATGTAAAATTACTAGATTTAACTCGTATGCCAGTATGCTATATACACATGTTCCGTGCACACTCATCTGCCATAAATTTCATTATTTTATTCTTGTACCATTTTTATTCATAGTTATTTCTAACACGTTATTTGTGATTATTTTCACATTGCCTATTTGCATTAATTCAACTCGTTTACTTTCATTTTGTACAATTGTGCGATTTACTCGATTTATGTTATACTATTCTTTCAGTCGAAATTTTATGCTATACTTATATACGTACATGAACGCATATTTGGGATGCATATTTTTTTTATTGTGAGCAAAACCCTGTTATACCTTACATTATTTTGTTCATCGTCATCGCCAACGAACATACTAGTTGATAACTCGTATGGGATCTAAGCCAGTGCCCACGTACGACTCGGATTAGAGTATTTTTTTTTTATCCGAGGGGAACGGTGTAAATCTCGGAGTTTATCAATATAGGTGTTTAGAGCCCAACGATGTGAACAGAAGTTACCGGTTAAGGGTGAACCCGAAAGGGAAGAACCTCTAACGGTGTCTATTAATTACTTGTTACTCTCATTACGGTTAAAAGGTAAACCCGAAAGGGACGGACCTTTAACCATGTCATTGTTTCATTGCAATATCAATTACTTAGCATATCCTGATTGCACGCATTTGTTTATAGTATTACTTAGGATAGGGTTATGGAAAAGCATAACACCCTAGTGTAAGGTAAATCGATGATTACGGTCCGGAACGCAATCATGGGTTTACAGGTATATAAGGGTGGTGTGTAATTCTATTTAGGCTGTTGGTAGACAATTAGTACGAGTCCAAAGTATTGGGAGTGTGGTGGGTTAGCTGCGGTACACCCTATATATAAGCATAAACGATACTGCGGGAGCGGACTAGGAGTCTAACCAAGAACCTACCCATTACCCATTACTACCTCTTCATTAGATAGTTGACTAATAGCTAGTATTTTTGATAAGAACGTTCTTACACGAGCTTCAATTCATCTTCCTAGAGTCTTTCTCTTGATCACCCACACAGAAAACAGAAACCTTGTGTACTCATACACTCTCGATTATTTGGATTCTTGTTGCATACTTTAGTAAAGTTCGGTTAGAAACCCTTCTATAGTAGGGGAGACTGCTTCATTAGTACCTCTGCCCCTCACCAGTTACACAATCCCAAAACCTTTCTCATTTAAACTCTCAACTTCATAATTTTGGGGCAACGATCAAACATTTTGAAACTTTTATTTTGAATGTTAGACAACTATTTTAAATTTTGTCAAATCATAAATGATGAAATTATCTTTAAAAATCTAGCTGACTTTTTCAACGCCTTTTGTTTCATATAAATCTCCACTTGAAAGAAATTTCGAGACGAAATTTTCTAAAGTAGGGGAGACTGTGACATCCGTCACCCTCGTCATTCATCTAATTGACAATAATAGCCCTTCAAATATTTTTGTTATAGTCCCTATACCTTTCAACGTTTTCAAGTCTGTTAAAACGTGAGTTACTTTTAAATCTTTAATTTAAACGTTTTATTTACTAATTATTATTTAACATTTTAGATTTCATAAAGTAAATGGGCTAATAATAATAATACTATATATATATATATATATATATATATATATATATATATAACATAAGAAAAAAAAATCCATGTAGGAAAAAAACATGAATATGAGAACATAAAACTTTGACATAAATGCTCATTATGACCTTTCGATGCTTAATGTATGTTTCATTTTTTGTTACTAACCTAACATTATTGAAATTTATGACAAAATTAAGAATGACAACTTTTAATATATATATATATATATATATGTTACAATACTTGGCTTTTATAAATGCAAACGGCAACTACAAGCTCACATGCCACACATCATCTTTGTATCCCCATTGCTCACGGTCACGACCTCCAACCTCACCACTCCGACTCAACATCCCACCAAACACACACACACCACTAAACCCGTCTCTCTCATCATTTCAGTTTAAGTTTTATGTTCTCAAGTATCAAGTCTTAAACCTTTGTTTCCTACTAGTTTTTGGTATGGTTTTCATCTATACTTTTTATTTATATTTTATATACATTTTTCTAGAACGAATCTTTGTCACCCAACACATTTATATAGTAAATGTTTTCTTATAACAATACATAAAGGCTAATCTTTCATCCATGATTTTTTTTTCAAACAAACATGTTCACACAATAATAATTACTTTTGATGTCAAAATATATATACATACACATGATGTTAATTTTTCACAAGGAACTAAATATTGGGTCACTACACTTATCCATTTTTTTGGTATATATATATATATATATATATATATATATATATATAAACATTATACATGATTTTAGACAAACTACAAAGGTCTTGGCATATTGATTAATTGTTTTATTTATTCATGCAAGGTCAAATTTATAAAAATAAGTTATTTGTTTTCTATAAACTTTTATATGTAAATCATGATTTTAAAAGTTAAAGAAAATGAAGAAATCTTGATGTCTTTTATGCTAGTTATGACTCGGGTTAAAATAAATATTATTATTTGTTAAATAAATAAATAAACCCCAAACATGATTCACATACAAGAGTACAAGTTTGTGTTGTGACATTTTACCATATAATCGTGTATATATATATATATATATTCCATATAAATATATGTTTTTAAGAAGTTTTACACTATATTTCAACAGTCGTTGAGTTACAAAATTTGGAAACATAACTAGTAAATCATGATCAGTTTAGTTGGGTGAATAGGATACGTAACCAACATGCACACTAGAAACACTCATATAGATCATAAAGTGATAATGTATACTTTAGGGCATGGGTATCGTGATGCACACATACATCTTCAGACTTTGCTAATGGTTGCTATATGCTTGCGTTTGCTTTTCGCGTACAAGTGAGTATATCTTTCCCCTTTTTACTGTTTTACTACTTTGGGGTGACTCATGTACCTATATATTAATCAAGTTTCAATTTCTTATACTTAATGCAATTCTCATGTGTGTTTGCTTTATGTTAATTGGTGTGTCTATGACTTGTCAAAATCATTAACCGCTGGGCGGCCTAGCTTTTCAATGAATAGTACTATGGTATACCCCCTTGAGACTCTGTTGAGAGAATCTTGGTCATTGTCTTGTTAATTCATTATTCAGTTGGTTAGTCATGTGTTAGTCATTATTCTCAGGTTTGGTTTTGAACGGATATTACTTATTACATAATTGCAAATGGTACCACACATGAATTGCTAAACACTTTTCTACTATATTTATTTAGACAGGGTATGCTCACCAATACAATTTTTTTGTATTGACCAAATTATTTTGTACATGTTTCAGGTTGTTTTGAGATGCATCCTTTAAGCTTTCGGATTTATATTAGATTTTGATTTATTGTATTTCAATTTAGTTGGCAGTTAGAATCGTTGTATTTCATTTGAATGTAATAAATTATTTAATCAATGTATTCAAATTTACACTTTTAGTCCATGAGCTATTGAACAATCGTCACTACGTGACACCTCGATGTTTCCGCCATCGGTTGGGGTGTTACAGTGGTGTGTGGCGGTAGCGTGGTGGTGGATGGCGACGGCGGTGATAAGTGGTGGCGATGACGGTGGTGGGTGGCGGCAACGGTGGAGGTGGATGGCGGTGATGGTGGGTGGGTGACGATGGTGAGTAGTGGCAGTGGTGGGTGGAGGAGACGGTGGTGGTGGTGGTGGTGGTAGGTGGCGGCGGTAGTGGTGGGTAAAGAAAATTATGGTGAGTGACGGTGGTAGGTGGTGGTGTAGGCGGTGGTGGGTGGGTGGATGATAGTGGTGGGTGGTGTTGGATGGCGGCGGTGGTGGGTGGGTGACGATGGTGGTTGGTGGCGGTGGTGGTGGGTGGCGGCGGTGGTGGTGGTGGGTGGTGACGGAGGTAGCGATAGCGGTGGTGGGTGGTGACGATGATGGTGGGTTGTGGTGGTGGGTTATGGTTTTGTTAGTAAATGGTGAATGAGGGATGGAACGAAAAAAAAAATAAGGGTGGATGGAATGTTTTTGAGGGAATGGAATGCCTTGTGGAATGGGTGATTCCATTCCTTTAACCATCCAAACACATTATTTTTCATTACCTCGTAATGGTCAATTCCATTTTCCCTTCCATTCCATCATACCAAACATTACCATAATATATGTGTATGTGAGAGAGGAGGGCCGCACCCTAGTTCCTCTTAATCGTCTGCATACCCAGACCACCACGCCACATTGGTGAAATCCGTTGCCATCCTAGTTTGGTCTTGCTACATCCCGCCCACGGATCAATACATTGTGGATGATCTAAGTGCCACTTCACAGGGAAAATAACGTGTAACGTGTCAAATCTTTTGATTTTATAAATGATAATAACTTACTTGATGAGCGGGGAGTAACAATTTTACTTAATTATTGGCAAGCCTTAGTAATGACTAATGACATACCCATGGAACCTAACTTCTGAAGGAATAGTTGGGCTTCGGCTTTACCAAAGGTCCAAAACTACAAAGGAACACAAAGTAATAAGATGAAAATCAATTTTCAATAAAAAAAAACATAAAATGTTATTACAGAAAACAAACGATCATTCTAAATTATGACACCCGGCAAACTCAGGTTAGTAACTTTTGTCAAACTAGTAAGTCTACCTTAGCGAGTCATTCATATATTACACTTAACTGGGTTAGTTGAGTAATTTTGATGGTTCGGGGAATCAACAGGAGTCGTTATGATGATTCGGGGAATCATCGGGGGTCGGTCCATAACCACGTATACAAGGATTGGTGATTTGTAGGATCGTCGGATTTAATACACACACGCAAGTCTCGAGTCCCGGGGATTGGTGAACGAATGTGAACGTGTTAGTTACCAAGTAATATGTGTTTATAATCATTATATAACTTGTCGGTGTGTGAATACATGCTTATATGTGTTAAAATAGTGTTTAACGCGCCGAAAAACAATATCTACTAAAGGGGGCAACTAGGCACCTAGTCGCCACTTTGAGTCCCAGTCACCCCTCCAGGGGGCTACTAGCCTTGCTAGTTGCCTGTTTGATACCTAATCATGTGTTTTGGTGCCTAGTCGTGTGTTTTGCTGCTGCAAGTATATTTTGTGTAACATCGCGTGCTTTTAAAGTCTATATTTAACAAATTCCAAGTTCGCCTTTATTCGTTTCTTTTATTTTAGTCCTACCAACTCATGACGAGTCGTCGTTATAATTTATCTTAATCAATTTAGGCGTTATAACTAGAAACTCATTTAGTTAACATCTTAATATATATATATATATATATATATATATATATATATATTTAAATATATATGTATTTTTTTAGAACTAATAAGTTATAATAATAATAATAATAAAAATAACACTTAAAAAAAACATAAGTGATTGACTTTTATCTACAACAACTTCGACAATATTATTATTTCCAATATTGTCGTTAGTTGTTTTTATTTTATTTTTTTCTTTTGAAGATATAACTCCACCTAATTCACTCCTAACCACCCTAATTAATTCATTAAATACCCAACCCCTTTATCCCAACTATTAATACACCACTCCTACCCATTCTAACACTTGCTCATTCCTAAATCCTCTCTAAACCTCTCAATTCTTCAAAGAAATCCCAAGTGTGGAAGTCCATTTCTAAGTGAGTTTTCTCATATACTCCAACTTTATTCTTCTTTCTTCACTTCTTTTCTTCTTCTAACCCCTTGGAGAAACCACTAGGACCTAACTCCTGTTTGTTATGGCAAATGAATACGAGTAGGACACCAAAATGAGGCCTCAAAGGTGGTTCATCTTCTATTGTTTTTATGCACTAGAAGGTTAGTTGAAGTGATACCAACCAAGTTCACCAACAACTTAATGTTGGATGGACTTGTGCTATGGTTAATGGTTGACAAAGGAAAGCCAAGGCTCTTCCAAACTAAGTCACCATACACTACTTTAACCCTATAGTTATATTATGTAAATACTAAAATATATACTTTCAAAACTCTATTAATCTATTAACTTGGAAGGTTTGCGGATACATCCCTACCTTACCAATACTTGACTCTCTTGACCATCCGAATCACCTTTATGGTGGTTTATGTTTTGGTTAGCCTTAAAGGCACTACTTGACTCTCATGACCATCCGAATCACCTTTATGGTGGTTTGTGTTTGGTTCGCCTTAAAGGCAATGCATGACTTCCTTGTACTCTTGAATCTTCCTCCGAATCTAAATTCATTTTTTTTCTTTTTCTTAACTCTAGTCTAACCGGAGCTAAAATCCTCATTTCTCAAGACTCATTTTTGAGAACTTAACAAACGCACCCTAAGGTGAGTTCATACTTGTCCCCTTTTTACTCCTTATCACTTTTGGGGTGTAAACATGTATCATATGCAAAACACACTAATGCTTTCATAAACACACATGCTCAATCTATTAAACATACTTATATGCTACTTGCCATGCTTATGATTCTTAGATACTTAGACATAAATCATTAACTATTATTAGCCCACTTAACATGTATAGCCCTATAGGACTAGCACACCGCCCCCTTTATGGGTCATTGTTAAGATTTAAACGGCCTAACATGAATATGTTAGGTATACGCTGTGGTACTCGCGGGTTTGAGTTATGTCTTTTGTATGATAGGTATGTGCAATGCTATAGTATGAGATTTGAGTAAACCATTCTAAAATACTATGTATGTAAACTAAAACTAGTCTGCTCACCAATGCTTTATGTGTTGACGGATATTTTATACATGTTGCAGGAAATGTTTAATGCAGGCTTATTCAAGAAATCTACTTAGGATTGGACTAGAAACACACGCTAGTTTAAATTCTATATTTTGATGTTGTACTTTCCATTTTAAGAAACAATTTGTATTCTGTTATCTTTTAGACAATGTTTATGCTATGAATGAAATTTTAACTTTAAATTATATTGTCACGAATTATCATGTCATGAAGTCTTTGAACAATCTACCACAAGTCTCACCCCGATGTATTCCACCATCGGTTGGGGTGTGACAGATTGGTATCAGAGCCATGACTATAGGGATCTAGGAAAAATTGCCATGTTTGACCTAGACTATAGTTAAGAACCTTTTTGACCATTCCTTTTATCATGCTTAATATACTTGTTCTCCCTATCTTGCTTCTACTCAATTCTTTTTGTCCTTAAAATTTACCTTCCAATTTGTGGATTACTCTACACTCGAAGACGTTCGTATAACACAAACGAAAGGAAATCACCGAATAGGCATGAAACCCTCACTTTGGTGATAACTTTCAATCCGCGAAAATTCTTTGTATTTTTGAAACTACACCAAGATAGGAGTGATATCCTCACCTTGGTGGAAATTTCACAATTCACATTCTAGTGGACACTTACCAATTGAAGGTTAGAATTAATTTTCTTACCACGTTGGACAAAGTGTACAAACCACAATCAAAGAAACGACCTCGCTAAGATAGGAGTGAAATCCGCAACTTAGCGACTAGTTTCAATCCTTGATATTTTTTTTCAATCTCGCCAAAGTCTCAAATTTACTAATGACAAGAAACATGTAGTAACTGGAAGGGTGAATACCGTTAACCGAAAGTTTCGGCGAGAGTATTTCCACCTATTAGGCCAAAGCATGTTTTCAAACTCAAAGGTAAATTCGAATCACTTTGGTTAGTCTTAGTTCCGTTCCGGAACACTCCAATTATTATTAAACAAGCCTCTCTTTTTATGCTAATACTACTTTCAATTATGTTTTCATTATATATTCGATTTATTTCACTCGCATACAATCTCAAGACTCGCATTACAAACTACTCTCGCAATCTCCAAACAATACTAATAATCGCAAACCAATATAAATCAAAACTCCTCTATGTTAACTATGTGCACTATACTTGCTTATACATACGTGTTACGCTATTTGAACAATGTGAAACTTGCGTCCTATACGTGTAACTTGAACTTCCATACTAAATCTATGAGAACAACTTGAGCTCATGTAATTTGTTTATCTAAATTTGCATCAATTTCACCGATCTAATCTTACCCACAAGCTTTTCATTGTTAACCAAAATTCTAGTAACTTGTTTCCTAAATTCAAAAGTCACTTTGTTTAAAAACGCTTATACAAATATTCTTATTTATGATTCTCGTAGATGTCTTCCCGTCTCAACAGCATCAATCTTAACCAACTGGCGAGTCTTATTGCCCAAGAATTTGTCAAGATTCTCCCTAACCTAGTGACACCAACAAACTCAATTCCAAACCCCGATGATACCATCCAGAACAACATAAACCATGTAGATATTAAACCTTCTACCCGTACCTCTACCAAACAAACGAAAAAGGATAATCGAAAACACAAAAACCTCAAACGAAACCACACTTCGACAACTCCTAAGACTCCGAATTCTAACAAAAAGCAGTACCGTGGAACCTTTCCGCTATGCGACAGTTGTAAATATCACCATCCCACTCACACACAATGCCGCATATGCACCAACTGTGATGCATATGGTCATTTAGCCAAAACATGTCGCCACACCACTAAACCACGAACCGAAAAACCTACTAGCACTACCTTATTCACTAAAGCCAATGGATGGATATGCTCCGAGTGCAACGACCCAACCCATGGGCGTGACCAATGCCCAAGACTTGCCATGGTGATCTACGATGCTGGAAGACCCACTCACCACACTAAAGAAGATTGATTTTTTCTTTTCTTTAAAAAAAAAAAGAATTTCCCTATGTAACGTTTTCAAGAAATTATTCAGATGTGAAATTTTCTTTTATGAATTATGAAATACCATCGTTATCCTAGTTTACAATCATAATTTATCGGCAAAATTCAAACATCGCAAAACCTTTTTCTCCTCACGCACAATCTTTTTCAAAAATTTTGAACAAAATTCTTCCTGCTATTTCTAAAAGGATGCATATTCTTCTATAAAATCCTTACTTTCAACCTTCAAACCACTAACAAATGTGTGTCAAGTAGGTATAACAAACGAGATTTTAAATGGTAAAAGTGTTAAAAATAAATTTTGTTTTCAGGATGCCTAATGTCGTCCATAACAAAAGAATTTTTTTTGCAAACAGGACTTATGAGCAAAGACACGCTAAATCAGATAACTTACTTCTATACAATCTCAAAACCTTTTCTCTTGAAATCGTATCACGAGTCAAAATATTCATCAACGCCAAACTAAAATTGTCAATAAACTATTTTTCGTCGCTTAATAAAATGGATTTTTCATAATTCAAACGACCATCGTCGATAAGACTTTTACACTAAATTTTCCCCACTTCAACTAAATATGTTTTTCTTTAACATCCAACGGACTAAATTCTTCTACCATCAAACTTGACCCTTACCCTCGAAAAGCTAAAATCGCTCGCATACTCATAAACTAAATTTGTAATGAACTCGAATTTTATGTTACTCTTAGTCAAAACATTGTTTTTTTTTTTCACGCGTGAACGTTTTCATTAAGAATCCAATTGTCCATACTTTTGCTTGATTTTATACAACTAAACGTAACCACATATACACAAGTCTACACCATTATGTCATGAAACCATACATCTACGCCAAGAACACGTCCGGTTAACACCATCACAAACCTACTTAATGCCTTTTTTTACATTATGTGTTTGCATGTCACATTACTTGCTATGTTTACAATATCAAAACTGTTTACTGTCCTAGTTTAATGTCTTTTCCTTTGTGTAGAAGTATTTTGTATTCACTAGCAACCCACACATAACTAGGACAAATTATGTGGACCATACGACAATTGGACTAATTATGGGTGCACACGTAATTACAAAAATTTGGCGAATGGAAAACATAACAAGTCCTAGTGTGTGTAACCTATCATGACTTGAATAAAAACACGGATGAGGTATGACAACGGCATGGTGGATACGCCGCCGGTACATCCTATACATAAATGTCCTGTCATACTACCAAAAGTAGAGTTATTCGTGCCATGAGAAGTTTTGGGTGTCGAGTTTAAATTTTGACCAACACTTATGTTATTTATCTTTTGTGATACCGTTTATGTTATAGTTTACTAGTCTAATTACGCTTGCATCATTTGTCTTTTATGCATATCATCACCTTGTTCTGAACCACACTTTCCACTATGCAACATCATCCTTGCTATGAATAATCTATACTTGCAATCTCCATCGAACTTCGTTCCTTCCTCGTGCCTTTCCTTGCTTAATCAACAAAACCCTCATTATCAAGAATCTTGTTCTAAGTCTCGTAAACTCTGGCCTTAACCTCTAAAAGCAATTATACACTTAAAACAAGATTCGTCTCTCACTTTCTTATATTTTCTTGACTAATTATATACTAGATTTCAAAACTAAATAACTACTATTTATTTCGCCAAAAAGCCGTTTTCAAATAGTCCAATTTCTCGTTTATTTTAGTCGCCCTAAAAAAAGAGAGAATTTTCTAGTAAAATCTCCGACCTTGTGCAAACCAAATATCTATTACTAAATACTGTTCATTCCCGCATTCAGTCACTCATTATGCTCACATATTTACTATTCCACCCAATTACTCAAGGACATTTTTTTTTTACAAGCCAAAATTTCTACTAATTCTTATATGTTATACCGTATATTTAATTATATTCCCAAAATTTTTACTACTTCATATATGTCATACCGTATATTTACTTATATTCCTAAAATTTTTACTATTTCATATATGTTATACCGTATATTTACTTATCTACCCGAAAAATTTGTTACATTAACCCCATACTCAAAAGTACCTATACGTACCATCTTCTTTCACTAATCACCAAAAATGTTTTAGTTGGTTAAACACTTAAACTTGTGAATTTTATCTACCATCCACCACTTTATAAAAATGCTTTAGTCGATTAATTTCAAATTTCTACGTACGACCTTGGGTTAAAATTTTAAAGTATTTCTCTTACGAGCATATTATAGCACAGCGACTAGATACCGTATTTGACTTAAACATAATAAACTAACAAGTTTTTCTTTTTATTAAACCCATATCAAACCACCTACCTATTTTTCAAAAGGTTGACTCTTAATTAAATTTCGAGACGAAATTTCCTAAAGTAGGGGAGACTGTAACATCGCGTGCTTTTAAAGTCTATATTTAACTAATTCCAAGTTCGCCTTTATTCGTTTCTTTTATTTTAGTCCTACCAACTCATGACGAGTCGTCGTTATAATTTATCTTAATCAATTTAGGCGTTATAACTAGAAACTCATTTAGTTAACATCTTAATATATATAAATATATATATATATATATTTAAACATATATGTATTTTTTAGAACTAATAAGTTATAATAATAATAATAAAAATAACACTTAAAAAAAACATAAGTGATTGACTTTTATCTACAACAACTTCGACAATATTATTATTTCCAATATTGTCGTTAGTTGTTTTTATTTACTTTTTTTTTCTTTTGAAGATATAACTCCACCTAATTCACTCCTAACCACCCTAATTAATTCATTAAATACCCAACCCCTTTATCCCAACTATAAATACATCACTCCTACCCATTCTAACACTTGCTCATTCCTAAATCATCTCTAAACCTCTCAATTCTTCAAAGAAATCCCAAGTGTGGAAGTCCATTTCTAAGTGAGTTTTCTCATATACTCCAACTTTATTCTTCTTTCTTCACTTCTTTTCTTCTTCTAACCCCTTGGAGAAACCACTAGGACCTAACTCCTGTTTGCTATGGCAAATGAATACGAGTAGGACACCAAAATGAGGCCTCAAAGGTGGTTCATCTTCTATTGTTTTTATGCACTAGAAGGTTAGTTGAAGTAATACCAACCAAGTTCACCAACAACTTAATGTTGGATGGACTTGTGCTATGGTTAATGGTTGACAAAGGAAAGCCAAGGCTCTTCCAAACTAAGTCACAATACACTACTTTAACCCTATAGTTATATTATGTAAATACTAAAATATATACTTTCAAAACTCTATTAATCTATTAACTTGGAAGGTTTGCGGATACATCTCTACCTTACCAATACTTGACTCTCTTGACCATCCGAATCACCTTTATGATGGTTTGTGTTTTGGTTAGCCTTAAAGACACTACTTGACTCTCATGACCATCCGAATCACCTTTATGGTGGTTTGTGTTTGGTTCGCCTTAAAGGCAATGCATGACTTCCTTGTACTCTTGAATCTTCCTCCGAATCTAAATTCATTTTTTTTCTTTTCTTAACTCTAGTCTAACCGGAGCTAAAATCCTCATTTCTCAAGACTCATTTTTGAGAACTTAACAAACGCACCCTAAGGTGAGTTCATACTTGTCCCCTTTTTACTCCTTATCACTTTTGGGGTGTAAACATGTATCATATGCAAAACACACTAATGCTTTCATAAACACACATGCTCAATCTATTAAACATACTTATATGCTACTTGCCATGCTTATGATTCTTAGATACTTAGACATAAATCATTAACTATTATTAGCCCACTTAACATGTATAGCGCTATAGGACTAGCACACCGCCCCCCTTTATGGGTCATTGTTAAGATTTAAACGGCCTAACATGAATATGTTAGGTATACGCTGTGGTACTCGCGGGTTTGAGTTATGTCTTTTGTATGATAGGTATGTGCAATGCTATAGTATGAGATTTGAGTAAACCATTCTAAAATACTATGTATGTAAACTAAAACTAGTATGCTCACCAATGCTTTATGTGTTGACGAATATTTTATACATGTTGCAGGAAATGTTTAATGCAGGTTTATTCAAGAAATCTACTTAGGATTGGACTAGAACACACGCTAGTTTAAATTCTATATTTTGATGTTGTACTTTCCATTTTAAGAAACAATTTGTCTTCTGTTATCTTTTAGACAATGTTTATGCTATGAATGAAATTTTAACTTTAAATTATATTGTCACGAATTATCATGTCATGAAGTCTTTGAACAATCTACCACAAGTCTCACCCCGATGTATTCCGCCATCGGTTGGGGTGTGACATTTTGGAACCCCAAAACGTGATTTGACACCTAGGAAGTTATTGTGAACCCCGTGACATGTCTAGAAACCTGATAACATGTGTTCGGACTCATATATGCAGTATGTGAACTGTATGCTAGACTTGGTGAACTGTTAGGTGTATTAAGTGCATGTTTACATATGCTTGCTTGGTTACTTGTATTTGGGTAACACAGGGGATGTCGGGTCACCAATGGAATGTCGGGTCATGTCTTGTGTGGTCAGGTTAACATTCAAACATGTTTTCAAGCGTACATGGTTATTGTCTGGACATTCAGGGACTAGTTAACATACGGGTTATTTGTCCAGATACTTATATACATCTTATGATAGGTCGCCGATATTAGGGACTATCATAGTGTGACATCCGTCACCCTCGTCTTTCATCTAATTGACAATAATAGCCCTTCAAATATTTTCACTATGGTCCTTATAACTTCGATCGTTTTCAAATTTAATAAAAGTTAAGTTTCATTTGATCATTATATATTTTTTTTTACTTGGAAAACGCTCATTTTTTTATGGTACACATTTATAGGAACGATGCTTAAACGCTTAAAGTTTATAAAAGTTAATTTTTTTATAAAGGTTTAAATTTAGAAACCTTGGTTAGTTTGCTAAGTTTATAAAAGAAATTTCTAACAAAATTCAAGTAAAACTAACTAAGTTAAAAGTAGAGGGACCAAATCTGCCAAAACCCAAATCTTTAAAACAAACTCTCTCCTCTTTCTCCTCTACCCCGTTTTTCCGGCAGAGGGTTCCGGCCGGCGAGTTTTTTTCCGGCGAGCTTCACATCATGAGTTTAATGGTTCGTTTCAGCAAATAATGTATCCCAAACCCTCTCTCCATCATTACACGACTGTTTCGAACCATCAATCACACGTATAACGTTAATTTAAGGAGCATTTAATCGGGTTTTCTAGTAACCGATCGGAAAGTTTATTGCTCGCTTATAACCGTTTAAAACTGAATCTATATATATACAACACTCAGTTTTTGTTTCTGCACATATTCACGACAAAACCCACTTTTAAAACATCTCAAATCGTGTCTGTAGACCCTCCAAATCGTGATGCTTGTGTTCAGTTTTTGCGCCTCCATTCCAAGCCTTATACGGATTTGTAAGTTCAAATCGTTTGTGCCGTTTTCATTATTAATCATCCCTGGTCGAAACTCCCTTATTACAGACCACTAATCGTGTCTGGTGGCGATTATTGAATTTGGGGGTTAGGGTTAGGGTTCTTAGTTGATTATTGGGGAAGAAGATGACTTTTAAATAATATGTTAAATACATTATTGCTTGATTAAAATCAACAAAGGTCCAATGTGGTGTAGTGGTTTGGCTCTTGTGATGCTCTACAACATACCAGGGTTCGACCCTTCTTGTTTTCAGGTCCAACCCCTTTTTTTTTTCTGATTTAGTTATGTTAAATAATTTATATTTATAATTATATATAAATACATTATTCTTATAATATTCACAATAAATTCATTTTTGCTCCAAAAATCATGAAAATTTAGGGGTAACATCTTGACACTCTAAATAAAATTATCACACTTTTATTTTCTGAAAAATGTCTTATTTTTATATTTTTATTGAATTTATTTGTTTTAATCGTATTTAATTGATTAAAAATTCATTTTTAATGATTTTGATCTCAAACTTTTTGGGAATTTATTTATAATTATTATGAACTGAAATAAAAATATTCGGTCCAGAAAACACTTATTTTTATTAATTTTCCTATTTTAATCATTTAAACATAATTTAATCTCGTTAAATCAGTTTTAAATATAAATAAGTTTATATAAATTATTGGAAAATTATTCTAACTTGTTTACGTCATAAATCATCCATTTTCTATAAAACTAGTATTTTTGGATCATGTATGGAATTATTAGTCTTATTTGCATTTAATTAGACATAATAAAACATTTATTTATTTATACAATTTAAACATCTATTTTATAAATATTTTTCTTATAAAATAGAAATACTCATATGGTTTAATGTCTTTATTATCTTTTGTTGGATCATTGTGTAACTCAAAATTATTTATTTATATATATTTATGATTATTGTATTTATTTTAATTTAGTTAAAGTAACTAACTAAATTATTTTGTCTTAATTATTCAAACACATTTTTATCTAAATATTCAATTGGTAATGATTATATTATCAAAAACACATTTACAACCTTTCATATATTATTTGTGATATACAACTTTTACATTAACGCGACTTATCATTAGAACTCTAATTCCCCAAATCGACTTAGCAAACCCTAAAGCCTTAGACCCTAGATACCATAGACTTTTAGACTTTTCCCTTATTAGTATTCTTACATATTATAGGTTGAATTCCTTGGAATTCCCACTACTTAGCTCACAACCGCTTAAGTTGGATCTTAATCGTTTTCGCAAACTGTGAGTATATCTTTCCCCTTTTTACTGTTTTACTATTTTGGGGTGACTCATGTACTTACTATCAAGTTTCTATTTCTTTTACTAAATGCAATTCTCATGTGCGTTTGCTTTATGTTAATTTGTGTGTCTATGACTTGTCAAAATCATTAACCTTTGAGGGCCTGGCATTTCAATGAATAGATCTATGGTATATACCCTTGTGACTCTGTTGAGAGTCCTTGTCATTGCTATGTATTACATTACTACTAGCGCATACTATATATATCTGCTTTTCTTTACATAGGGTTGATTTTGAACGGATATTACTTATTACATAATTGCAAATGGTACCGCACATGAATTGCTAAACACTTTTCCTACTTCATTTATTCAAACAGGGTATGCTCACCAATACATTTTGTATTGACCAAAATGTTTTCGTACATGTTTCAGGTTGTTTTGAGATGCATCCTTTAAGCTTTCGGATTTATATTTAGATTTTGATTCATTGTAATTACAATTTAGTTGGCAGTTAGAATCATTGTATTTCATTTCAATGTAATAAATTATTTAATCAATGTATTCAAATTTACATTTTAGTCCATGTGCTATTGAACAATCGTCACTACGTGGCACCTCGATGTTTCCGCCATCGGTTGGGGTGTTACACATAGCATTTGGTCTAACTGTTTTCAAGAATGCAATTTAAGGTGAGTGTCACAGCCCCACTTTTGCTGATTTTACTTTTGGGGGAGAAACATGCTACGCACTTTGGATTCATAAAGATCATGTTATACTATAGTTATTCTGGTTTACTATACGGCGTTTCATCTTAAGTCCCAGGGGAAACCATGAATATGTGGGTATACATAACGGGGGAAATGTGGATAGTTATATTGGGCTTGACAAACACCACCCGGGTCAGCTTGAGGTCGGACGGGTGCATATTGTCTCTAGCTTTCGGGCCTACCGAGGATGATGGTAGCCCAACATTCTGGGCATTCATATATGGTTACATGTCAGCAATGGTTTCTAAACGCAGTAGTAACGATACTTAACATCTAGCTAACGTTCATATAATATAGTAGTAACAGGATTGCTCTTTTAAACTTATGGAAACGTTTAACCTGTGAACTCACCAGCATTATATGTTGACATTTTTGGCATGTTTTCTCAGGTCGCTAAGGTAGCAGTACATGGACTAGGCGCACGGGGTCTTGCACGGCGTCTAGAGTTTAGTTGCATGTTTTAAAATAATTTCAGACTACGTTTATTTTGTTATGGATTGTAAACATATTTCAGCTTCCGCTAACGGTTTTGTGTTATGAAACTTAATGGTTTTGGTTTATGTATTTTACATATAGTTGTCGTTTATTGTGACCGTTGACTTGGATCCTGGTGTGTCACACATCTAGGGTCAGTTTGGTATGGGGTAATAGAATGAATGAGGGAATGGAATGAGGAAGGTAATGGAATGGACAAGGGAATGAAATGGATGATTACCATTCCATGGTCTTGTTTGGTTACACGTAAGAATGGAATGAATCATTACTTTGTATTGTTTGATATGGACGAAAAGACAAAATAATAAAATCGGCTGTGGTGAGTTGGCGATGACTGTTGGCAGCGGGCGCCAGTGACGGTGGTTGGTGGTGGCAGAGGTAGTGGTGGTCGGTGGGTGGCGGCGGTCGGTGGTGGCGGAATCGCCGACGACGGTGGTGGTGGTGGTGGCTGTCAATGGCGACGACGACAATGGGTGGTTGCTCGGTGATTGTGGGTAGCGACATCCGGTGGTGATAGTAGCGCTGATGGTGGTAGTGGTTGGTGGCGACGGGTCGCGACAGGGAGTGACGGCGAAAGTGAGTGGTGGCGGCAGCGGGTGGCGGTGGCGGTCGGTGGATGGCAATGGTCGGTGACGGAGAGTGTTGATGGTGGCAGTCGGTGCTTGGTGGTAGGTGGTGGAGGTGGCAGTTGGTGGTGGGTGACGGTGGACGACGGTGGTGGTGGTCGGTGATGGCGGTGGTCGGTGACGGAGAGTGGCGGCGGTGGTCGGTGGGTGGCGATGGTAGTGGTCGGTGGTTGTGGCGATGGGTGGTAGTGGTAGAGGTGGGTGCTGGTGGTGGTTAGTGATGATGAAAGGTGACAGAGGGAATGGAATGGAAAAAAACAGGGGGGTGAGATGGAATGAATATGAGGGTTTTTAGAGGGAATGGAATGGAGGAGGTAATGGATGATTCCATTACCTTGACCAACCAAACACCTTTTTTTTATTCCATCGTAATACTCAATTCCATTCCGCCTCTTATTCCTGCGTACCAAACGCTACCCTAGTGGTAATACTTCGCACGTGAAATTTGAGGGTGTGACATAAATAATAAAAAATAAAATAGAAAAGTATTATCATTAATAAAAGCAAACAAATAACTAGCCTCAAAATTTACTTCTTCTTTTCTTTTCATTTACTCTTCAATTAGTCATTTGAGAGAAATAGAATCAAACAAACGAATAACAAACAAAAACCCAAGTTAAGTTTCTTTTATTATCTTTATTTTTATGTCTATATCATAAGTTTCTTTTAAAAAAATCATGCAAAAGAATTATATTATCATTTAGGGATTTGATGCAAATCTTACTTGAGATTTGAATGTTTTGGATTTGTTATGTTGTTTTGTGCCCTAAAGCTACAAGCTATACATATGATCCACCTTGCCATTATGGTCTTTACTAGACAAAGGAATTTGACTTCTAGCATTTGTAATGCTACATGCATTATAATATACGAGAACAAATTTAATTATAAAGCGACAATTGATTAAGTTGTAAAGTCATTAAAGATTTAAAGTAATTAAGAAGACTCTTTAGTTGTCGAAAACAACAGACTACTGTCAATGTTAGAATAGTATATACTTGAATTATAATAAGAAGTATCCAATTTTCATAGTTGTATAAATTTAATTGAACTTATTAAAAAACCTAACAAATAATTGACTGATTTGAGGTTTTATTTATGTAATTTCTTAAACAGGTTTCCGATTTATAATCTTGTGAATAAGAAAAATTATCTATTTATTAGATTTTTTTGGGTGTAAAAATGTACAAACTTATAACCTAAAGATTGTAAAGAGGTAAACATTAGTCCTGTCACTCTCATTCATTGAGTTAAGAGGGACCATGTTCCACTCTACCCATGCTATGGCCATGTGGTGCTATTATTGTCTCCAAGAAAGAGAGAGGTTCCAACTAAATTTGGGAAGAATGACTTAGCTTCAATGCTTCATCATTCATTTCATTTTCTCAAAAAAAAAAAAAAAAAAAAAAAAAAAAAAAACAAGTCTACCTGATTTTAGTGTATGAAGGTAGAGGTAGACCTCATTTAGGCTTAGTTTGAATCAAATTTTTAACAAGTCAAGCTTGAGTAGCTCACTAGCCCTGTTGTAAAGCATGCTTATAGATATATGGCCTAGTAAAGATACATAGCACCACCCATCTTATAGTGGAGTAGTATGGAGGCCTAATGATAGGTGACTTGAGGCCTAATGGTCACAAGTTCGAGCTTTGAAGGATACTAGATTTTACCGATTATTCACTGTCGTGCCTTCGGGCGAGTGGGTAGTCTGGTTTTTTCTGGATTGGTAGACCTGAAGGACCGGGTGCCCCGTGGGTATCCTGAATTCGTCATAAAGGGATTCCCACAGGAGCCCGTAACGACTTTGTGGGCCTTTAAAAAAAAAGTAGACACATAGCAAACACGAGGTCAGGTAATTGTAAACAGTGTGGGAATGAATCCAGGGACAAATCTATAGTAATAGCAGGGGGTGCGGACGTTGCGGCTCAACTTCGCGCGCGTAGTGGAAAATTAGTGAAAAATTTGGTTTTTTTTTACGAAATTTGAAAAACGTTGCTACTAAAATGAAAAAAAATGAAAAATGTTACTACTAAAAAATGTTTATAGATCCGCCACTGAATGAATCCACACCATCCATCAAAAATTAGTACGAGTTTTGTCAATCTTCTACTTTGTATATTAAAAGTAACTGAGAAATACAAAACACATTTGTGGATTAGTTTTCTTATATTAGGAGAATAGTTTAATTAGATTTGATTAGAAACTGATATTTTGTTGTTCAAGACAACTTAAATAGAATAACATGGGTAGTTTATTCAAACCAATTTTCATAAATAAAAGCAAAAGCAAAAGCAAAGATAAACATATATAATACTGTATACAATTTTCAAATATAGGGTATAACTGGGTTCCAGACGTTTTGTTAGACATTTTAAAACGGGCTGGGATCTCAGCCAAGATCGAAGACCCCTGTGAACTTCCTGTCGGATCCCACTGAAGGGAGATCTACCCTGCGTCCGGCAGATCTCCTTATCTTTGGATGGGTCGGGGGGGGGGGGGGGGGGGAGCATGCTTGTGTTGACCTGATATATGTATCTCCTCTAGTTGGGTTGAGGGATAGTGAGTTTGTAGCAGGGAAAGCGGTGCGGAAAGCGGAGGCGAAGAAGGTAGAAAATCATGCTAAAGCCTGCGAGGAGAACCAACACGTTTTCGTACCCTTGGCTTTTGATACCTTTGGCTCATTGGCACCAGAGGCTACCCATTTTCTGACCAGGGTCCAGCGAGTTATTCATAGTAGTGTCTCGGCTCCGGGTGAGCAAGATTACGTTTTTAGTAGATTAGGGTTTGTCATTCAAAAAGGGGTGGCGGCACAGCTTGTTGTCCGTCTGCCCACTATCTTAATGTAATTTTTCATCATGAAATATGATCGAATATTTATTAGACAACTAATTAGATGTTTGTTTTGTTTATTCAATATCGTTCTAGTTAGACACACATTTTCATATGTTTTTTCTTGTGTGGATGACAAGAGGCTATGCAGCTAATGAGTCCCCACAATGGTTGCGACTTGACGTGGCAAAATATACATTTTTAGAAGTTTTGTTCTCATAACGTCCAAATTCAAACACCAAAATAGACACATTGCATGTTGCATTTACTCAACTCTTCGCCTATTCTACGTACATTTTTAATGTACGAATATCTATATGAATATAATAATATAACATGTTCCATTGTTTAATCTATGGGCTTTATGATAATCTAAGACATGTCTACGGTGTCAAGCGTGCACATGATTGACTGCAGTTAGGTTGTTAAGCAAGCCGCGATTTTAGCTAAGGTCAATCTCAAATGGTTGGAAGGAGAGTGAGAGACGGGTCATTTCGGTGTGGGTGAAGAACTGACATGGTGGTATGGGCGGCCGGGTGGGTGGCCTGGGGTGGAAGGGGGCCATTGTGGTGGGGGACGAGATAGACAACTCCTTGCTAGAAATCCCTTTGTGTCATGCTTTGCTTTTATTTTATTTTTTTAATTTTAAACATAAAATCTACATTAAAAATACAACATATAACATATAAGTTATGAACAATGAACGGTCTAAGCTTCAGCTTTCTATTAAAGACAACGCGTCTGTCTCCCCCGAGAATACAACAGTCGAAACAGTTTGTACTGTTGAAGATGGCTCACGCGCCCGAGGTTACACCAGGTGAAATTCTAGTGTTAGAACTTTTAGAATCTAGTAGAGAGTACTTCTCTCTATAGTACCCAACATATGAGACTTATCTTCTTCAAGAACTCTTCGATGCGTATTCTAAGACTATATGGTGTGGTGCCTTTTTCCCCCAACTCCCCTAAGCGCCACATCATTCCCCCCATGTTCTTCCCCAAAGTTTGGAAATGGTTTCCCCCAATTCCCCCTTCCTTTTTTTATTCTTTTTCCTTCAATGTTTTATTATATATCAAACGGATAGTACACGTGGGCCAATCAAGCAACTCGGTAGGAAGGGAGTGAAATCCCCGAATGCACCGAACCCGGATTGGGGGGGGGGGGGGTGTTCCCGATCGGGCATTTGTCCAGCTCACGTCCCCGAGTTCCTTCCCCGATTGCACACCAAACAGTCTAATATGTATACTCATGTCTTTCTCTTGTATCTCTCTTATTTTTTTAATTGTGAGGCACACAACCTACTAATTTTCAAGAATCATGGTTGTTATAAGTTTCACTTAATTAGGGATTTAATAAGAGACATAAAACTCTAACAAAAGCAACTTAAGTGATATAAAAAACTCTACTCAAGAGTTTTTTACCATGAAGAGTCTCATTAATAATATTACTAATTAAACTCACTAATAATATTATTAAATTAAATTCCATTCACATATTTTATTCCAAATTTCCAACAAGATATTGTATTATCCTATGAAGGGGCTACAAGATTTACAAGTGAGCGGCGGGTAAACGGGCAACAAGCTGCGCCGCTACCCCTTTTTGAATAATAAAGCCTACTCTATTAAAAATAAAGCTTGTGTCCTTGGCCGCAGAAGAGTTACTCTGCACCACCCTTTGCACTCGATCTAAAAACCGGATTGCTTCGGGTGCAAGGCTCCCAAATGTGTCAAAAGCGAATGGCACAAAGACGTGTTGGTTTTCCAGACAAGCAGTTTCATGTTTGTCAACTTTCTTGGATTCAACTTTTAAGACTGCTTGCTCTGTCACAAACCCAGAATCCCGAAGTCCCACCAAAGGAGACACCCCTATGAGATCAACGCACGTGTGTTTGCCCTGAGCCCACCCGAACACAAGGACATCCGCTGGCCTTAGGGTGGACTGCCCCTCAAATGGATCCGTCAAAAAGTTAAACGGGGCTTCTTTCCTAGCTGAAATCCCTGCTTTTCGTAAGACATCCCCGACCAGGTCATGTCCGTATTTAAATCCTGACAACTCCTTGCAGTGGATGGCATGCTCCACAAATTTACCTAAACATGCCTTTTTACAAACTGGACACGGGCCATCAACTGCGAACATGGGATCATAAGTCTATACTTAAGGATAGTCCGATATTCAACAGCCGACATGTGTTGCCCAAGCCCATCAATGGGAAGGACAGTCAAGAAATCTTGAGCATGCGCTCCTTTAAGGCATTCAAACACCGTTTTTTGGCGTGGGGACATGGCAAACTTCTCTCCCATGGTCTGAAGGGTTTTACCGGTAAAAGCACTCGCCAAAATCTTTTGAAGTTTTTTGGGGGCGGTGTCCTTATCCGTAAACCCGCCCAAATTAAAGTCCGGGAAAGAGATGCAAATGTTATGCAAGGCAAGCTCATAATCCAAGTCCATCCCCACTAACCGTATGATTTCTAGCCTCTATTAACTCAGTCAACCTTTGATGCTTGTAATGATTTAAGTGACTCTAATCGTAATCTTACGAATTAATACATGTATAGTTAAGGAAGTTATCTATTTTTTCCGTAAAAATGTATAATGTTAATATGGATGATTGCATGTTAATGTGTATTTCATTCATGTACATATATATATATATTTTTGGTTCAATTCTCAAGTCAAAATTGCAATACTCTCCCTTCATTTATTATGTTTATTACAAATAAATAGGCTGTATCGACTTTAGATGATATATCTTGTTGCTTTAAGCTAAAGGCGTGCTATGAGATATGATAAAAGCACGCACACTCAGGTAATCAGGTAACATTTTTTTTTAATAAAAAACTATAGCAATATTTACTCAAGTAAACAAAATAAAATGTTTGTTTTATGGTGTATTTTTTTTTTCAAATATTGACTTATTAAAATAGTTTTGACCGTTTAATTACGAAGGTAGTTGCTTAAAGTGAAGAAAATTATACCATATTACCTGGAGTTTTTAAATTATTTTTTATTCTATTATAACATAGTAGATGTTCCTTTCGGATAAAGAAAATATTAAGAGTTAATTGCTAATTTAGTCCATGAGGTTTGTCACAAATTGCTACTTTCATCCAAATCTTTTTTTTGTTACATTTGTGTTCCCGAGGTTTCATTTCTTTTGCCATTTTCATCCAACCCCCTAACTCCGTTAAAAAAAGTCAGTTAAGTTAGGGGTATTTTGGTCATTATACATATTTATGTCTTTTTTTGCCATTTTGATCCAAAACCTAATTTAGGTTTATT
Organism: Ambrosia trifida; assembly: GCA_028751855.1. Taxonomy (NCBI): domain Eukaryota; kingdom Viridiplantae; phylum Streptophyta; class Magnoliopsida; order Asterales; family Asteraceae; genus Ambrosia; species Ambrosia trifida. The sequence goes on from CM054130.1 coordinate 75,886,898, forward strand.
TTATTTTTTTAGTTATAATATTATATATATATATGTATATATACACACACACCCTTATACATACACTGATACACACACCTTCACCTCCCTCTCCAACCACCCCTCTTCCCCACCCTCTCCAACCACCCTCTGACCACCCTCACCTTCCCTCAATCTTCTAACACAACCTCCACCCAGCCACCGTCTAACACAACCGCAATCCTCTGACACAACCACCATTGTTTAACACAGCCACCACAACCATCTAGCACAACCACCACCATCTAACCTTAGATCGGAGCAAACCCTAACCCCCAAATAAGATCTAACTACTCCAACTTCTTTGAGTCAGAATCGGAATTAATTTCATCAGGTTTGAAAACGGAAGAGGACTAGGAGCAGCATCAGCTACGACGATATGGATGGGGTTGTGGTCGTTATACTGGACAGCAATGGTTATAGAGGTGGGCCTTGGTTGCAGGAAACGATGGTTTGCCGGTGGTTGAGGCGGGGTTTTGGGGCGGCAGTAGGTTTGGATGTAGGGTAGATTTTTTTCTGTCATTGAAGTTTTTTTTTTTTATTATTATTATGATATGCAAGGGAAATGGAAATATGTGTGTATTTAAATTAATATTGTTGTAGCTCCTAGTGTCTCTGTGTGTATATATATATATATAACTAAAAAATAAAATAAACTTAAATAGGATATTGGATCAAAATGGCAAAAAAAAGAAATAGATATGTAAAATGACCAAAATACCCCTGGCTTAACTGACTTTTTTAACGGAGTTAGGGGTTTGGATGAAAATGGCAAAAGAAATGAAAACTCAGAGACACAGATGTAACAAAAAAAAGATTTGGATAAAAGTGACAATTTGTGACAAACTTCAAGGACTAAAGTGGCAATTAACTCAAATATTAATTTTGATTACGTTTTATATCAAATCAGGATAAACAATTGTGTTCTCTTAAAATATATTATTCGAAGTGGCATAAAAGTGAGATGAGATGGAAAGAGCATATCCGGACCCGAACCGGAAATTATCCGATTATAATTGTCTGGCTGTGCTTGCTAATAATCTTTATTTATTGGTCCTCTCCCTTCAATTATTTCATCAAATCTATGATATAAAATTTTAGACTTTTAGTTAAAACGAAAACCATATAGAAATAATATGTTTTTCAAATTATTGTTATGTTATTATTTACTATTTCGTTAAGTTATGAGTGTCACTAACGAATATTGTCAAATTAAGACCGCGAAATAACATCACTTGACGCAAGGGACATTTTAACCAATTTAATCCTAGTTCACCGTAAATGTTGTTGTTAATTTTCATATGTTGCTTTATTCTTTGTTACAACAAACAAGATTTTTTTTTTCTAATCTAATTAAACTGCATAAAGCCGATTACAAGCGAATATAATGTTTCGACTGGACGATTACAATGAAGATATAGTTTTATTAACACTTGACTGGACGATTACAATGAACTCGGTTACAAGCGAATATAATGTTTTGACTATAATCTCTCCTTCTAAGCTAAATTCTCCAAGTGGTTGTGTGTGTAAAACATAATGCATCCTCTCCCCGGGTATTTATAGGCTTAGAAGGTGTCCTATGATTGGCTCATTGGAAATGACAGCTGTCTTGCTCAGGTCCCACGTTGTTGACAACCGTTGGAGTCGAGTTGTTGTCCTTCTCTGATTGGTCACATGTAATTTGCAATCGTCCTTTGTGTCCTTTTTTGTACCTCGTACCTGCAGGTGATAATGGAGTAGGGAATGACAACCTCTGATTGGCTGCACGTCCTTTTCTTTGTCGGGTCACAGCTGACATGTTGCGCAGGCTTCCAAAAGCTTCGTTGGGCGCTGTTGCTGACGTGTATTAAAATGTGGGGCCATGCGCACGAGCGGATACATATCTCTTCAATTAGTGATGCTTAAGATATATACATATTCATAGTGTCTTGTTAATAGAGGTGCACAAACACGGGTTTTTTTTTTTTTTTTTTTTTTTTTTGTTAATCGGTTATATAGGTTATTTTCTCATTTCTTCTTTTAACCAGTAAATGCTTTAACCGGTTAATCACTTTAACTGGTCAGTTATGTGACACCCGGCAACTTCCGACCTACACCGACGTGATTTTTATGATTAAAATTAAATATTTATTTTAAATATTGTTAATTTTCATGTTTCGGAAGTTTACTGACCGTTTTTACAATCGAAACTGCGACCGATTTAATTGACGCGATTTAAACGCGCGAAATGAAAGCACACATCGGGTAACAAAAATAATTATATTTTTACTCGGCTTATTATTATTTTTAATTTCGAACAAAACCGACTACTTTTTATAATTAATTATCGGGCCTAGGATAAAACCGAGACGTTTTACGTTTATACGGGTTCGATACGCGGTATACCTCACCTACCAACCAACCCTAGCTATAAAAGCATCCTAATCTTCTTCCTCCTTCATTTGACACCCGCAGCCAAGCAGCCCCCCCCCCCCCCATTTCTGCAACATCTCTCTCATCTTTCTCTCTCGGGTATCTCTCTCCCTCACCTCTCTCCCTCTCGTTCACTCTCTCCCTCACTACCCCTCCCGTATCTCTCCCTCCATTCCCTCTGTTTCAGTAGCAGCCGGCCACCACCAGGCTTGGGTGGTGGCGGCGCTGGTGTATGGCCCAAAAACGAGCAGAATCGAGTCCAGGAGGGTTGGGTATCGTTAACGTGGGTGGTTTCTGGTTCGATGGGTTCACAGTGGAGGTTGTCTTGGATGGGATTCCGTGGTGGTTCAGATCGGGTGTTGTGGTGGTGGTTATGAGACGAAGGTGTTGGGTGGGATTTGAAGGCGGCGACGTGCCGGTGGGGTTTTGGTTGTGGTTCGGATGGTGGTGTTGGTGTCTCAGATCCAACGGGTTCAGGGCTCGGGTCAAGGTCTGGTCAGTTTCGGATCAGGTTGGATTGTGCTCGAGTTTCGGGTCACGAGTCATACAGTTTCGTTTTGGGTCTGGACAACTCGGGCCAGACCCGGTCAAGCCAGGTTTCGGGTGAGCAAGGCAAGAGGGTGAGCCGGGTTCATTGTTCGCCAGATTCGGGTTCACGTCTGGGTTCGAGTCAGGTTCAATACGGGTCAGATTTGGAATCGGGTCTGTGTTTGGTTTGAGTTTTATGGTCGGGTCAGATCTGGTTCGGTTCGAGGTGGCTCCGGGTTACGCGCGTACGAATCGGTATACTTTAATTCATGTTTGTTATTATTATTGTGGATATTATATATATTTATAAATATATTGATTCGAACGAAATAGTTTTGACTCGCGAACGAACCGGATAAAATAATAAATGGTAACTACATATAATATCGGCCGGCCGGTAATAGTGACTAAAATGTGTGACTTATAATATCGATATCGGACTAAATTGGTTGGACTATAATATATATATATATATATATATATATATATATATATATATATATATATTGTCGTGTCTTTATATAAATAAATGTAGTTTATATAAAAGCGTCGAAACGTACAAGTCTCGTTTGAATTGGAATTGCGGATAAACAAATTGAAGTCTTGTATTGGATATTGATTTTGGGAAAATTGAAGGCGACTTGTGTTGCCTGGTTTGTACGAAAACAGAGGAAACGTCTGGGTTCGAGTCAGGTTCAACACGGGTCAGATTTGGAATCGGGTCTGTGTTTGGTTTGAGTTTTATGGTCGGGTCAGATCTGGTTCGGTTCGAGGTGGCTCCGGGTTACGCGCGTACGAATCGGTATACTTTAATTCATGTTTGTTATTATTATTGTGGATATTATATATATTTATAAATATATTGATTCGAACGAAATAGTTTTGACTCGCGAACGAACCGGATAAAATAATAAATGGTAACTACATATAATATCGGACGGCCGGTAATAGTGACTAAAATGCGTGACTTATAATATCGATATCGGACTAAATTGGTTGGACTATAATATATATATATATATATATATATATATATATATATATATATATATATATTGTCGTGTCTTTATATAAATAAATGTAGTTTATATAAAAGCGTCGAAACGTACAAGTCTCGTTTGAATTGGAATTGCGGATAAACAAATTGAAGTCTTGTATTGGATATTGATTTTGGGAAAATTGAAGGCGACTTGTGTTGCCTGGTTTGTACGAAAACAGAGGAAACTCTGCCGAAATTTTATAAAATTTATAAGCATAAATGAAGGCGATATTTGTTGTATATTTCATTATCAACAATCTTCAAGTATTTTTGACAAACGATTTCTTGCAACATTTAAAGAAAAACGTCGAACGCTATTTCCAAAACAAATGCATATTAATTACTGAGCGTCAATTGCGTCAACCTTTAAAGATTTCAGTAACTAAAACATTTCTATTTTAACGGTTTTGAATTACAAAACGCTCGGCGTATTGGAGAAAAGAATTATACAAAAAGTTAATATTTTGAAACCTTTAAAGGCTTACGGATTTAGGAAAAGAAGCGACACTTGTTATGGATCGGTTTTAAATAACTTTACTTATATTTTTATCAAAGAGTATTTTCCTAAAATATAATTATAAGACGAGCTACGGCTCGGGATAAGTTATACGTTTCATAATATAGTCCAACGTGGTGTGTACACGAATAGTGACAAGTGCGCAACTTGGGTACTATGTCGTGTGTTAACGCATAAGTAAGATAAGTCACGATCGGTTCGTCGAGTTAAAGCATATTAGTACTCGAGTTACACACGAGTCTAGATAGTTGGATAAACTATCTTTTAGCCGGATAATAGGCTAGGTTTATATGTGTTAGACTTTAAGGTGTCCTTTGTTGTATTAGGGCACGAGGAAGTCGGTCAAGCTTCGGACTTGTTTGCTAGCTTAGCGTGGAAATTAAGGTGAGTTCATGACCCCACTTTTTACCGTTTTATAAATGTTTTCGGGTTGGAAGACATGCATCTTTTATGAAAACCCGAGGAATTCCAAACGAACAAGTTTTTGAAAAATGAAATGGGTGCGTGAGTGTCACGGCCCTGCTGTTACTGGTTTACATTCGGGGAAGAAACATGCGTACTACTTACATCGTTTTAAAGATCATGTTATACTATGGGCACTTTATGTTACTATACGGCTTTTATGGAAAGTCCCAGGGGGAAACCATGAATGTGCTGGCATGCACAACGAGGGAAATGTGGATAGATCTATTGGGCCTTACAAACCCCACCCGACGGCTAGGAGCCGGGCGGGTGCATATTGTCTCTAACACTTTGGGGTTGTCGAGGCATCGGTAATCCCGTCCGTCTGGGCTGGCTTCAACACTTATACCGGTTTAGTAATGGGTTCCCAACCGTAGTAGTAAAAACACTTAACGTCTAGCTAACGTTCTCATAACATAGTAGTAACAGATATGATCTTTCCGAACTTACAACAACTCTTTTATAAAAGAAAACTTATGAACTCACCAGCTTTATGTTGACTTTTTAAGTATGTCTTTCAGGTTTAAACTTTGGTAACGGCACGGTTGGAGTGGGCGACGTCTTGGGATCGGGGATCCTAGAGGGTTAGAATTGGCGTTCAGGAAGTAAGAGACTTAGATGCAACTTTCCGCTGCGCTGGCAAAGGCACCAAACGTCGCAACCGACGAGGGAAAAGCCGGGGTGTGACAAGTTAATTAACCGATTTTTTGGTTAATTAACCGGTTATTTTCAAGTCTTTTTTTTTCACTTTTTGGGTTTTTTTTCTAGTTATCAGGTGCATCGGTTAACGACTGGTTATTAACCGGTTACAAACCCGGTGTTAGTCAACGGTGTGATATATTTTAAGTACATCACTATTCAAGGGAAATTGGGACATGTTCGGTTTCACTTTAAATTCCTGTGGTCTTAGTGTTTGTAGTAGAGCGCATTGGGGTGGGCATTATGATTATAACGCCCCATAAAGCCCCCTACACCGTCCCCTTGGGCATTATGGGGAAGGGACATTATATATATGACGGGCGCTATCAATGAAGAAATCAATTTTATATTATTTTTTTAATCAATTTTCATACCCTCTTCTTTTACACCCAATCAAATAATAACACATCCAATCAAATAATAATATTTTAATCCTCATGGAGCCCCATAAAGCCCTCACCCACTACACCTCTCTTTTTCCATAACGCCTCATGGAGCCCCTTCTATTACTTTATAATATTTTATTCCCCATAAAGCTTCATGGAGCGCTATAACACCCCTACACTACACACGCCCTTAATAACACTTTAGTTTATATGTATTTTTTTAAAATATTTGATTAGAAATTTTAAACTGACACTCTTTGGAGAAGAGCGGGTTATAGTATAAATATGTAAAATGGCCCAAGCGGCCCAACGGGCCTAATCATATCTCCACAAAGGAGTAAAAACGATCTTGTGAGTTGTGTAGGATCTTTGTGGATGTGAGTCGCGAGATCCTGCAAAAGATTCTGATCTCGATAATTATGGTTGTTAGATTCTAATCCAAAGATTATAGTTGTAATTGTACTATAAATAACTAGAAAATAACTCGTGCGTTGCGACGGAGTCGATAATCTGATAGGTATCAATAATAGTGAAGGGGGTCATTTGTAATAATAGCAAAGTATAAGGGTGACACATTAAGAATTGTATTAGTTGTAATATGTACTTAATACCATCTAATGAATGGAAAGAGGTATCGATGATTTGAGAATACTCCTCTACTCTTAGTTTCTTCTTCTCCTTTATCGATCATACTTTGTACCATATCAATGGTATCAGAGCAGTTGCGCTCCATCTCCGGTGACCTGTGATTTAGGTCATTCCACCATCACCATAAATTCAATTGTAAAACACTCACCATAACCATAATCACCACCACCATAAGCCATCGTCGTTTTTTCTTGGCCTGATAAATTTTTTTCTTCTTCTTTTCTTTCATTTCAATCTCATAATTTGTCCACTCGTCTTCGTTTCGATTCTTTCATTGATTAATCTTCAGTTCATTCTATTCACCTTGTCTGATCCAATTTCATTCAAACTTCTGCAATTAGGTATAAGATTCAAGAATTGGGGCTTTCTTTTACTATTCACGCGATCAATTAAAAGAATCAGATTCAAGTTGTTCCACTGATCTCTATACAGTAAATAAGAATGGTATTCTTGTGTTCTTATGGGGATTTAATTTGGGAAAACAGAATTCATGTTTGTGGAACTAGTAGGTGTTCTTGTGGTGGGATACAACCAGATTATTCAAACCCACCAACCGATTATGAACTGTGGAGGGGTTTAAGAACTTCTGATGAATGGACGGGATCACTGAATTGGGGAAAGCAGGGTCCTATCTTGTTCACCGCCAAGAATCAAGAAATAAGTACTTTTAATTCTGTAACAGCCATGGAAGAAATCAAGAAAATTGAACAAATATGTTATTTTCAAGATTATTATGTTTCTTTCGATACTCTTCTTACTAAAGTAATTCTTAGTGAAGATTATGCTACCAATTTGTTCATAAAAGGTCTCAAATCTGAAATTAAATCTTGGGTTCAGTTTGTGAGTCCAAAATCACTTATGGAGGCTTATGAATTCGCAAGGAACCAAAATAATATTCTTGCTTATTGCGGCCATAAGGGATTTAAAAAGGTAGGAATTGAGTTTTTTAGTGTAAATGTTCATGAAAAGGTTAGTGAGATTAAGATTCAACCCATTGATGAATCTGAGAATAAGGATGAAATTCAAGAAACTTGTGATAATATTGTTCAAGAAACAATTGTAAAAAAAGTAATTGATGATGATGTTTTGGAAGAAAATGGATATAATGATGAGGTTGCATTCAAGGCGTTCGTTGAAATGCCTCAACGATTTAACAATGAAATGAATTTTAGGGTGGGTAACGATTTAAGAAAAATTAGAAAGGATAGCAATGTTAGTGAAGTGGAGGAGATAATGGAAGAAAATGTAAATGAAATGTATAGGAGTGTTGTAGATGATATGGATGTTAAGGAAATTGAGAAGGAAATTGATAAGGCAGTACATCCACTCAACATGGCTAACATAGCTGATTGGGAAATTGAAGTTGTTGACAATGTTTATCAATGCGAGTCTTCATGAGAATTATTTATGATGGAAAAGCTTGTCTTGAAAAAGAAGGCAATGGTGCATTGGTGGCATAGATGGAAATCTAAATTCTTGGATTGGTTAGTTGTTAATATTGCTACTAAAAAGAGTTACAAAACGATTAAGGGTGAATATTGTAAGTTGGTCAAGATGGTGTTTACGGATTTGAGCTGTTATTATATTTCAACACTAAACGATGTTGTATGGTTGAGTTTGAGGGAGAATACTTTCTCAGCTTCAAGAACTGTTGGTGGAGTTCTTAGATATGACTCGGGTGTTTTCAATCGGCTGATGTGGTTGAATGAGACAGATTTTATAAAAAACAGGTTTGTGTATCAAGAGTTCAAATTCGCTATAGCAAAGGCTGTAGATTCCTTATCTAAGTGGGAGACCAGATTCAATAATAGTCAGGATTACTACACACAAAAATTTGTGTTTCTCAGTGGCTGGGACAAAAGAGAAAGCACCATAATTAATGTTCCAATTTATTGGGCCAGGAAATATGGAGTTTTATATGGATACTGTACAAAAATAATATTAAATGGAAAAGAAGGTGCAATTGCTTTTGCTATTGAACTTGCACAATATAATGATGTTTCTGCAGTATGTGGTGATCAAAAGCTAAATCAAGCTATGGGCTTGCAAGTGGCTATGGCTGCTCATATAGTTAAAATATCTAAAGACCACTTGACCAAGGTTTTGATGGAGTTGGAAGTCTTAACTCAAGTTCAAGCTTTCTAACATTACAAGCGAGTTGGTGTTTCAATGGTTCCACAGTTCTTTGTTTTTCGGTCAAATCCAATGGTCACAATTTGGATTTGATACTTTCCATTAGAATTTTTTTTCTTTCTTTTTTTTATTTTTATTTTTTACCTTGTTATGATTTTTGAGAACAAAAATCTTTTAAGGGGGGAGTAATGATAGGTATCAATAATAGTGAAGGGGGGTCATTTGTAATAATAGCAAAGTATAAGGGTGACACATGTAGAATTGTATTAGTTGTAATATGTACTTAATACCATCTAATGAATGGAAAGAGGTATCGATGATTTGAGAATACTCCTCTACTCTTAGTTTCTTCTTCTCCTTTATCGATCATACTTTGTACCATATCATAAACAAGGCGGAAATGTAATCCAAACCTTAAAACGATTAAAAGAATCAATATGTAAGGTGTATGTTTGTGTGTGTAAGTACCTGTGCTTCGTAGTGGGGTAATTTTTTAAAGGCTACAAGGAGACATGATAGCATGTTACGTTATATATACCATATACAATTTGACATACATGTCGGTAAAAAAATGAAAGTAGCGGTTTGACTCTCAGTAACTATTATTATACCAATGGTCATACTCAATATGTTGAAAGTGTCAAATCTAGAGAAATTCCAAGTAGAAGAAATCATAGGGACCTTTATAAGATCCACATTAAGAGGAGGTTGGAACGGGTCATATGTAATCAACCTGCAAATAAGAGTTAATTGCAGTTTTCGTCCCTGTGGTTTGCCTAAACTAACAGGTTTAGCCCAGACTTAACACCCTGAGTACCCGTGTTTTCATTTTCTAACAGTTTAGATCCCTCGACCTAACGGCCGTCCATCTGCCGTTACTAGGACCCCCACGTGCTGCTCACGTGAGGGGTATTATTGTCATTTCGTCTATATTATTAACCTTTATATTTATGAAAAAAAAACCCTCAAACATATCACATCGTTCATCCCTGATTTCCCTCCAAATCTTTTAAACCCTAATCTTCAATCAGTAATCAAACATCAATTTCTTGCAATGTGGGCATCGTTATGGATGATTCGAGAACCAGACGTTGTTTACGACCCATTCGAGATTTACTGTAAGTTTATTACAACCCTAATTCTTCTACCATCGTTATGGATGATTTATGGTCTTAAACTGATTTCTTTTTTTATTTATTTGTAGCCGAGGATAATACATTGTTTACAATTAAGTTGATTCATGGTGGTGAGTTTATCAATAGTCCTAGTAGAAAGTATGTTAATGGCATGTCTTGCTATATAGACTGTTGTTGTACTGAAGATTTTGGAATAGATGTTTTAGTAGAGATGATTAAATCAGTAGGTTATCCCTGTGACATGGTGTTTTATCATCATTTTAGATTACCTGATGGGGATTTAGACATTGGTTTAAGGGAATTGGCTACAAATGACTCTGTTGAAAGGTTTTGTAAATTGGCTACACAGTATTAGGTGATGGAAGTATATGTGCAACATTGGTGGTGTAAGATTAATACTTTTATGATTGAGCATGAAGAAAGGCAGAAGCAGCAACAAGCAGTTGTGGTTGATTGTAATGATCCTGTAGGCCAACCTGATTTAGATTCTGATTCTGAATTTGAAGATCTACTTAATCAGGTTAAGGGGAAAAGAACCATTGATGACATTGATGCCAATCCCTCTATTATTTTGGCTAAGTTTTTTGAACCTTCATTTGATACAAAACAGGATGACAATATGGTAGATGACCAAGAACATCATGATAGTCAGGATGAAAAAGAAGATGAAAAAGAAGGTGAAAAAGAAGATGAAAAAGATGTTGATGAAACAGAAGAAGAAAAAGATGTTAATGAAACAGAAGATCAAACTGGTTCTGAACAGGATGATAGTGAAGACTCTGATTATATTGTTGATCCTGACAATATGGTAGAGGACCCAGATGTGGATATGAAACATTTTAGGTCTGCTATAGATGATGTAGAAGATGACTTGGAGATGCATCATAATGTGGACATTGATGCAGATGACTTACATGTAGACCTTGATGACTTTGATAGTCTAAGTGAATATGAAGAAGATGAGTATAAACATGAAGCATCTGTGAAAAGGAAGCAGAAGAAAGGAGGAGAAAAAAGTTGTAATCCGTTTAGTGTTGGTGATTTGTTTGAAGATAGGGAGGAGATCAAACTTATTATTAAAGAACATGCTGTGGAGACAAGGAGACAACTTCATATTGTCAAGAATGAGATTTTGAGGTTTAGAGTTGTGTGCAGGGGGCATACTCCTGTGTTCACAAGTGGGGAATCTTCACAAACCCAAGGTGGTCCCACAAAGAGAAAAAAACAGGCTGCAAGGAAAAAAAACCAACAAAGGATGGTGGTCAAAGTAGTATTAATAAGCCACCTACCCCAAAGAAAACACCAAGAATAAAGTATCCAAAGCCCACTTGTCCTTGGGCTGTTCAAATATCCAGACCCACTGAGAATGATTTATGGGAGGTGAGGACTTACAACCCAAAGCACCAGTGTTTGCAGACTAGGGTAATAAATTTGTACACAATGGGCTGGATGGCAAGAGAGATTGCACCAATAATTGATGGTAACCCTACAATAACCTTGACCAAGTTGCAGGACCTACTTCAAAAGAAACATCAGATCCAGATCTCCCTCATGAAAATATCAAGGGCTAGAGCTATTGCAAACAAAAAGATCAATGGTGATTTCCAAGATCAGTATCATCTGCTTAGAGACTACTGTGGGGAGTTACTTAGATCTAATCCTGGATCCACTGTGAAAATTGATGTTGAACCTGAATCCAATCCAAATTCCCCTACTAGGCAGTTTAGGAGAGTTTACATCTGTTTTGGGGCATTAAAGGCAGGTTTTAAGATGCTTGGGAGGGACCTGCTAGGTATAGATGGGTGTTTCATGAAAGGTCCATACCCTGGACAGATCTTGACTGCTGTTGGAGTTGATTTAAATAATGGAATATATCCTGTAGTGGAAGCTGAAACATTTAAGTCACGGTCATGGTTCTTAGAAAATCTAGGTGATGATCTTGATCTTGATGCTAGGTCCTATTTCACTTTTATAAGTGATAGGCAAAAGGTAATCTGTGTATTCTTCTTTTCTTTATATGTTATTTATTAGTTCCTAAAACACTTTGTTTATATGTTATTTGTTAGTTCCTAAAACACTTTGTTATTGCTTAGGGTCTAATTCCTGTATTAGCCAAGACATTCCCTAATGCTGAGCATAGGTACTGCTTGAGACACATCCATGAGAATATGAAAACAAATTGGAGAGGAAGTCAATTCAAGACCTTGTTGTGGAGATGTGCTAGTGCTACAACTGAGGCTCTGTTTGATAAGAAGATGGAGGAAGTTAAAAAGGAAGATGCTAAGTTATATCAATGGCTAAAGGATATTCCAGTGGAAAGTTGGAGCAGAGCTCACTTTACTGGTAGGGCCAAATGTGATGTTCTGGTCAACAACTTATGTGAGGTTTTCAATAGACAATTAGTTCCTGGAAGGGAAAAGCCTATCATCACATGCTTGGATTTTGTTAGACAGTACATGACTATGAGGATAATGGTGGTTCACAATGTCATTGAAAGATGTGAAGGACCTTTGACACCTTATGCAACTAAGATGTTTGATGCCATTAAAGAGGAAGCTGCAAAGTATAATGTTCTTATGGCAAGTCCAACAAAATATGAGGTAAGCCTATAATGTTTGATGCATTAATTTTTATTCTATGGCTAATAAATATGTGTTGCTTTTAGGTGAGTATGCCTGGGTCAGACCAACGTGTGGTTGACATAGAAGCCAAGACATGCACATGCAAAAAATGGGAGTTGACTGCAATGCCTTGCAAACATGCTGTTGCAGTTATATGGGACATGTCTCAGCATAGATATGAGGTTGAAATCCCTGAAAGATGGGTGGATGAGGTGTATTGGCTAGATACATGGAGGAAAGTGTATAGGAACACTATTGAGCCAATTAATGGTAAGGACCTATGGAGGCCATCACCATGCCCAACTACTATCATAGCCCCAAAATTTCATAAACAGATTGGAAGGCCAAAGAAAAAGAGGAGAAAGTCAGCCAATGAAGGTGATGAACCTGCAAGCAAGGAAGGTGGTGATCCAAACAACAAGGGAAAGAAAAAAGTCAATGAAGGGGCTGGATCAACAACTACTGTGGTTAAAAAGTCAAGAAAGGGGGGATACAACAACTTGCAAAAAAATGTGGAATGAAGGGGCACAACTCCAGAAGCTGTGGAAAAAGAGGTCAACAAGCAAGCTCACAACAGTGCTCACAGTCAGCACCTCAAGATTGATTATGATGATGTTGTTTTAAACTGATTATGTTTCTTTTGATGGTGAACAATGTTTAATTGTCATGTTTATGTTTCTATTGTCTGAACAATCATGTTTTGTTGTTGAACAATGTTTATGTTTAATTGTCATGCTTATGTTGTTGAATGAATGTGCAAATGGGTCAGTCATAATGTGCAGTTTCTATGGTCATATGAGATTTCTGAATGTATGCAGGTTAGTGTGCAAACATTCAGTCAAATGGGTCATTCAAAATGTGCAGTTTTTATGCAAATGGGTCAAGTAAAAATGGGCAGTTTTTATGCAAATGGGTCAAGTAAAAATGGGCAGTTTTTATGCAAATGGGTCAAGTAAAAATGGGCAGTTTTTATGGGCATTTGTTAACTGATTTTGTTGAACAGAATGCATACAGGTTTAAACACAAATTTGTTGAACATAATGTACAAATGGGTCAGTCAAATGGGTCATTGTCATTTCATTCATAATCAAACTTATTACAAGAACAGAATTCATACACCTACATTAATCAACATTTACAAATGATGTACAAGACAAAGAACAACCAACTCATCACAAGCATAACCCTCAGCTTCCTTGCCTCATACCCTCTTGCTTTTGCTAATTCTTGTTGTTTGTTCAAATTTTTGACTAATCCGTTGATAACCTTGGAATTACCTTCACTAACAGGACCATCTGCCCATGACACAAACCCACATCCACTTACACAACAGTGAAACATTCGACTAGGTTTGGCTTCAGTCCATGATGTTCGAACCTGTGTTTCAGACCCACATCTGCAAATGGGAGGAACATCAATCCATCTTGCAACTCGACGATGATAATTGGAGCTCGAATTAGACATTGATGCTCTGCTATCCCTCGAATTCGACATTGGCTTTTGTGGGATTAGGGTTTCTCTTGCAAAAAGGGGAATAAATGAATTTGGGGAAGATGATCACAGAGGTTAACGTTATAATAGAGACGAAATGACAATAATACCCCTCACGTGAGCTACACGTGGGGGTCCTAGTAACGGCAGATGGACGGCCGTTAGGTCGAGGGATCTAAACTGTTAGAAAATGAAAACACAGGTACTCAGGGTGTTAAGTCTGGGCTGAACCTGTTAGTTTAGGCAAACCACAGGGACAAAAATTGCAATTAACTCTGCAAATAAGCATACACATAAGTTTTTCCACATGATAAGAGCAATGCAATACAACTGCTAATTAAGTGCACCATAAATTTATATCAGTGACATCGAAAAGTGAAATTGGACGTTATGTTAGTTGAAAATATTTCACATAAAAAACATACCCATAAGTTTTTCCACATGATAAAAGCAAGATTAAACTGCACGGATGGTCCCTGTGGTTTGCCCAAAGTAAAAATATATTATAAACTCTCTCTCTCTCTCTCTCTCTCTCTCTCTCTCTCTCTCTTTGTCTCAGTCAAACCCTAACCACCACCACCACCATTTTCCTCCACCCACCACCACAATCATCTATCACCATCTTCCCCCAACAAAACCCCTACCACAACCACCATCATCCACATCAAATTGCACAAAATATACAAATAAAACCATAAACACAAAACTTATTCAAAAGCTTTGCAAACGTATAAGCCTATCAATTCTTATTATATAGAACAATAAGGTATTGTAGTTTCTTAAATATACAAATGATCTTACTGGCTCTATCCCTGTTAATTACAATTCATTCATCCCTGAAACTAATAATTTCATTACACTTCTCATCTAAAGCTCTAATATCGGTTAGCAGGTGCAAAGTGCTCGCTTGTACGAGCGACTAATCGGTAATCCCAGGCCCTACAAACCATTGACGTTGGAGTCCTGAACTGGTTAGCTTCGACTATGTCAATTCTTGAAACAACTATGTCAATGTCGGATTCCGGAACGTTTTCTCAAGGAGGAGGCATCGAATACAAAAACTTCAGACAAATTACTCATGACCGTGAGTTCCTTTTCCTCTCTGTATTGCAGATCTGTTTATAGTTATGTATGTTTGTTTGAATTGATGGTCTATGCGACTTATGGGGTTGTGGTGTGGTTGCGGGTGGGATCGTTGGTGGTAGTGACGGTTGCAAGGGATGGCGATTGCAGGTGGGAATGGTGGTAATGGCGGTGGTTGCAGATGGGGATGGTGATCGTGATCGTGGGGAGATGGTGATGGAATTGAGGGTGATGGTGATGGAGTCAATTTGCACAGGGAGAAGGGAGTTTTATTTTTTATATGGTGAGGGTATTTTGGTCATTTTACATGACTTAACTGATAAAACTTAACAACATTAGCTGGTAGGGACCAAAATGTTATAAAATGCCAACGTTGGGGACCATTGAAAATATACGGGGGCATATGTGCAATTCGTGCAAACCACAGGGACCATTCGTGCAGTTTACTCTAAAAGCAATGCAATACAATTGCTAATTAAGTGCACCATAAATTTCTAGACGTGCACAGATTTTTTTGGGAACCAAACTAGTTCCAAACCGGTTCGTGTCCGAACCGGCTTCGGTTCGGTTCGGCCCCGGTTTGCCGGTTTGAAAGACCGGTTTCGGAGTCCGGTTTTGGTTCGGCTTAGTGAAACGATCCATGTGCACACTATTTTTTAAGAAAAGGCATCACAATTTTTTTTTTTACGTAAAGTTCGACTTTTATTGATTCTAACAATCTTTTCAACGTGTATAGGTATATATACATGTATGTGTAGAAACATGTTTGTATAATTTTGTTATATATAAATTTTTATATAAATTTGCAATTTTTTTTAATAAGATGTGGTAATAACTAAACTTTGTTTTCAAATGCTTTATAATATAATATAGATTATAGATATAGATTAATGGTAATTGAAGGTTATGATAAACGAATGTGTATAAGTAGGTTGTGTATGAAGGGGAGAAATGGAAAAAATTACAAGGCATTTGGGTTTTAAGCATGAGACTTTTCTTATGTCATCTTAATTTTTTTTTTTTTTTTAAATTTCATTTGTAGACATCTTTTCTTCTTTCTAATGTAGTATAGATATATGCCTTTAATTTTAGTAATTTGTTGTTTCTCAAAAAAACTTGTGTTGTTAATTAAAAACATACTTCACACATTTTTATTGACAGTTTGTTAAACTGTGTTAAAATATAATGGTAGGCAAAATAGAATGTTTTTATAGTATTCTAATCTATATCGAGTGTCGATACCGTACGTGTGTCGTGATGAATCGAACCGATACCGTTGTCAATAACGGTATTGATATTATCGAAACTGGTACAGGTATTTATGTTTATGATTTTCGATTGCTATAAAACACATGTTGATGTTGATGTTGATCAATGTTGAAAAGTCAATAAAAAAAACATATTCAAAAGGAGTTTCCTAATCACCTTTACTAGTAAGAGTAGTATGATGTTTAATTCGCAGGGAATTAGTGAAAAGTGTCACAAGCTAAGTGTTTCATTAAACTAAACATGAAAATTAAAATTGAGAAGTTGATTGATTGAATTGAATCGTGAAAACTTAACAAATTGGAATTGAGTTGTAAACGATACGGTAGAAAGATGAGCAATCTTCAAGGGTTCTTGGTTTGTACAATAAGATGTATGACCCAGATTCACCTGTCTTGAAATCACATAGACATGATTTCTTTGGTTTATTTGATTATGTGATCATTATAGAACGAATTGTAAATAAATATATTCATAAACTACCAATTTTAACTTATTGAACAAGACCTAATCCCAAACTATTCATGATATAAAGCAACCAAGAACTAATGAGCATCTAACCAAAGTTTATAACAAAATCAAATTGTTCAAGGAATCAAATAGCAATTGAATTCCAAAATAGTATTAAGATGCTAACAATATTCAATCCCATCTAGGTTAAATAAAAGTTAAGAACATCTAATAATCTTCAATTCGTATACTCTTCAATTCTTAATCCAAGTATTAAAACTATGATTGGGAATGAATCTGGAGTATTTGAAAACTCCAAAATTGTTTCTTGAATTACTAGAAATGACTATTTTTCTAATTTCCTTGTTCTTCATCTAACCTTTGCATTTTAACACTTCTGACACTTGAACTTTATCCCATAGCTTCCATATGCTCCATACTCCTCACAAATGCATTGTTAGCTCGTTCCATTCTACAAATCGCAAACGTACCAAAGGTAACACAGTTTGATATCCATAAACAGGTAAAATAATGGATTAAACAAAATAACTACCATAAATTAACCCAAATATAAAATATCCTCATGTGCATTTCATGACTATAATTTTTGGTTTTTCTTTTTTGATTGAATGAAATGAATCAATACCGATTGAATTCTCGCCACGTCAATTAAAAGTGAAGGTCAGTATTTTTTTTATCAATGTAAACTACGTGTTGGTTTCCTTTTGACTTATCACGACTTTGCTTTTTGGATTTTCTCTTTCGTCTGCTATACCATATGTCGGTGGTAACGTAACAAACCAAACTGATAAACGACTGAAATTTCCACAGCATCATGCGGGGGAATACTCCGGTTATAATAAAAACCATTCGGTTTTTAGTTTTGTTTAATGTTTAGCTAAAGTATCTTAAAAAGTTATATGGTTTTGAAAGTACCAAAAAGATTGGAAATACGAAAATGTGGGAAAGGAATATTATTGGGCGTCCGTGTGCTGGGCCAAGAAAAATAAAAAGCACATGTTTTTCTATTGGAATGGGCCGGATTCGAGGGGGTGGTACTTGGGTTTGGAGCCAGTCGACCCCTTTGCTTGCTATTAAAAGAACCAATAATAATTTCAAAAGCTCAAAAGATTATACATCATTCATTCTAGAGATAGCAATAGGTTGAGGTTGTGACGGGTTTAGGTAATCTCGACCCCATACTAGATTAGGTATGCATGTCTCAAACACGTCTCAAGAACCTGGTGAGTTTGTATTGGGTACTTACCCATCGAGTATACCCACGGGTTTCGGGTAAACCCACTAATTTTTAAACATTACCCATTAGGTATATCCAACTAAAAACCAGTCGGGTATCTATTGGGTAAATACTAACTAACTATATTTAGCATTATTAAATATATATGTAAATGATTACAATGTATAAATATAAAATGCTTAAATAATATAAAAACACTTAAAGATATAGATAACAAATAGTATAAACTAATTTTTGGTGTTTTTTAGACAAGATGACCATCTAATCTAGATGGACAATTAGATATATTATGCATACATATTTAAAAAGCTAAATAAGTAATTATATCAGGTATTTAATCGTGTAAACGAATATACTTTATCGGGTAATCGGGTCAGGTAAACGGATATATCATCAAACAAATCCCAAACCCGTCCTAAACCCACAAAAAAATAAAAATAATCCGATACCCGAGCCCATACCTGATTACCTGACTCTAAACCCGTCCCAAATGTATCGAATTTTAGGTATACCCGTCTAGATCGGGTTTCACTGCCATCCCTAATTCATTCATTCTACGGTAACATTGTATTTTTCTTTTTTTAAAACATTAGCAATGTTATATGTTTCATGCTTCATGGTAAGTAAAACATAATCTACTTATAATGACATACATGTTTCACTAGATAAAAAAAATAAACAAATAAAAAGTTTTTGATGTATATCATCTTAGACCATGTGTAATGGGCATTATGTGAGCATTATAGGGGCATGAAAAAAGAAGGACATTTTTAGTATAATGCCCAAAGAGGAAAAAAAATAAGGAAAGTAGTGATTAAAAGGACATTAAAATGGGTTATAACCATTACACATCTTTTAAAGGGGTATTATAATTATAATGATGATGTGTCAAATTTATTTTTTGTTTTAATGTTTTTCCTTTATTTAGTCAAATTTATTATAAAAAGGCAAGTAATTTTGTTTTAAATAATAAAAAGAGTAAACATTACATTATAAACTAATTATGGGTACGTTTTATTCCAATTTATAAGTCATATCTTATCTATCAAACCACTAGTAAATCTTTTATATTTCATATAGCATTTTTAGACATATTATAGACACCAAACGTTAGCCTAGTTTTCGTAACCATAACTTTATTTTTGGTCATTAAGATTTATACGTGTTATTTAGAAACAATACAATTAAATATAGTGAACGGTTGTAAGCATGTGGGGTCATGTGATGGCATATGGGAGTGTTAAGGCCACAAAAGGAGCATAAAGACAAGAGTCCTATCACATGGCGACTGTATAATGTATGGCATACATACTCTTTTCGAACAGTTTGTGGGACGCTTTTAGTGGTATTTAGACTAGGCTTTAAACTAGAGTAGTGTTCGTGTCTCCACACGTCATATATCATACTAGTTGTAAAATTTTACTGGTATTCGAATCAAAATTGTGTTAAGACACAAAAATATGAATACCACCATATTTTCATGTTTGACATGGACACAATCTTTTAACTCATATTTATTTATATCAGTTACATTTTGCTTATTGCATGCAGTGGCGAGGCTTGAACAAACATATATGTGGTGCCGAAAGTCACAGTACACAATTTAGAGGGGGCGAACTTGATATGTATAAAATCTTCCGGTGAAATACCGAATACGCATAAATTTGCACTATTGAGAAAAAACATGAGGTTCGGGACACCACCTAACCCCTTGTATCCTCCGCCTATAATTGCATGGTAATAATAAAATTGCACAAATAAACAATTAATACTATACATAGTCCAATACATATACATACACGACTATTTTAGTATTATCTTGTTTTTAGTTCAAAAAGAAATATACCATTGGCTTCGGACTGATGGGTTATCAACAATGACTAGTTGACTACCCAACTTTCATTCTCTTACAATTTAAACATTTTATGGTTACACTAGATGTGTTTAACCTTATTGTATCCGTCGTACACACCATCCATAATGACACATCACGTGCCGCTTTCACTGTACAATATGTATCCCTCCTCCAAAGTTCCAAAGTTACAAAGTTGATGAGATGTTGTAATCTAGTCGATACCCTTCACTCGTGTAGCTTAATTGCTTTTTCCTGCTTATATAGGCATTAATGTATTGTACTATATTTTTTTTTGGGGGATTTGAACCTTCCAAAAATCTAGAAACCATACATATAATTGTATAATTGTATAGTATATTCAGGGTCGTTCCTGAGAATTCAAGTGCCCAGGTCAAGCTGCGAAAAAATGTGTCCCTTGGACTTAGGTCTCAACAAAATAAACAACGTAAACCATTTTCTTTAAACGACGATTAAAACAATATTAATTGAGTATACTAGCTATTTTCTATCACACTTTATCAAATTAGATAAAGTAAGATATATAGACGCAGAAAATCGTCTACCATCAAACCTTTCTTAAGTTCAAATAGAAAATAGATGTACGGGCAAGATTCCTTAGCATTTATGTTCATTATTGAAGTATAATTTTCTTTTCAATCTATCTTCATATTTTTTTTGTTTTCATATTTAGTATATTTCATACTACATTCAAAGTACAAAATTAAATGGGTACTGGCTTTTAAACTTGTTATGAGTTACTAGTATTTGAGTTATTTTATAATTTAAAAGATGTGATTTATCTTTTTCAAAAAATATGCCCTAATATTTCTAGACCCTAGATGATTAGCCTCCCCGACCCACCCAAGGGCCGACCCTGAGTATATTAAATGAGAATTTCTTTATATAAATCCTACATTGGATACCATAAATAATTTATATACATTGGAGTTAGGGGTGCAAACGAGCCGAGCAGCTCGCGAGCTACTCGAGCTCGGCTCGGCAAAAAGCTCGAAGCGAGCCGAGCTTTATCGAGCTCGAGCCAAGCTTGAGCCTAAAACAAAGCTCGTTTATTTATGGAGCTCGAGCTCGAGTCTGGCATGTGAAGCTCGTTAGGCTTGTCGAGCCTTATCGAGCCGAGTATAATATTAGTTTTTTTAATATTTAATAATATTTACCATTCATTTAAAGTTGTTTAGTAAACGAGCCCAAAGCCCGAGCTTCACTTATCGAGCTCACGAGCCTAAATGAACAATTATTTATATTATTTTTATTTAATATATTAACTAATAAATACTAAACGAGCCGAGCCCGAGCCGAGCTCGAGCTTGAGAAATTACAAACGAGCCGAGCTCGAGCTTTGAAAACAAAGCTCGAATCAAGCCGAGCTCGAGCTCGGGCTCGGCTCGGCTCGTTTGCACCCCTAATTGGAGTTGGAGGCACATAATAAGGTCACATCGCTTTGTGGTTATCATTTGTAAGTTTTGACTTTATTAGATTGCGCGATGTGGGGCAAGGACTCAAAGAGGCATGGAGCTACACGTAGTTACGTAAATTCCCCTCCAACCCTAAAAAAAATCATAAGATGGTCGTTTGGAGAGTTTTTTTAATCAACCAACTAATCACAATCATCTATCCAACAACCATGAACCATCCGCTTCACCTTAACTTTTTACCTTGCGCCAGTAGAAATCTCCACCCAACCTGTCTCACGCCACCTTTCACATCACACATGAGATGGTGTTGGTGACATGAAGAAGCCCAACATCCCCTTCCACGCCCTTACGCCTTGTATCCTTAGAGTGTTTTTAAAGTAGCAAGTGATCTTTTGTCTATGATCATTTTTCTTTAATTTTTATTCAAGGACACGCCTTCAATTTTTTGTGGCAATGTAGTAAATGATCATTCATTGCCATGTCCTCTCTTTCTCTCTCCCCTCACTATATATCATGTCATAATACCCCCGACAAGTTTAAGATTTAAGTCGGCTCTTTCATCAATCTATCCTCTATTGCAAGTTTCTTCTTATAGGAGACTAGAGGTAGTTCAGGTTCACGGGTCGGAATGTTGTGTCAACTAGCTCAAACACGAATCATGCATTTATTTATTTATTTGTTTCGTATCATGTTTATTTGAACAAATTATAACGAATGTAAATGAATAAGATATCTGTTTGTATTTATTTGTTTAATTAATTTTTTTTAAACATTCGTTTATTTACTTAATAAAGGAACACACACAGACAAAGATTCGTATAAGATCGTAGTTTTTCTTAATAATTAGTAATAACTTAATCTGCTCTTGGTGATGGAGTGGTAAAAAGACTTGTACTCACTTTATGTGATGCAGGTTCGATCCCTATTCCCATCATTTATGGGTGGATATTTTGCCAAGTGATGATTGAGCCTACCCTCATCGGAGGGGTCAGGTTCGATTCTGATGGCCCCTCGGTTTTCTACCACCGTGCATTTACTCCAGAGAGGCTTGCCTCTTGTGGAAGATGCAACATCTGTCAAGTGGCAGGTGGCTGAAAATTTTCCGAGTGGAAGCCTTAGTGTCCCTTATGCGCAGCCTCGACTTGCTTGTGGGTCGGTCACTCTCGCGTCAGCGTGGACCCGGTTAAGACAACATAGTCTGACCATTATAGAGTGGCTAGAGGATCCCCATCTAAGGGGTTGTGATGAACTCTGCCATATCATAAAAAATCACCTTCCAAAAAAATATCAGTAATAACTTATAGTTACATGTATGTTAAAAACAATCAATAAGCTGAATATAATATTTAACTAATGCAGATAAATTATTAATCTTATTATTTATCGCGTAAATCTGAGTTCTATGAAAGGTGTACCAAAACGAATACACCTTGTTGGTTTATGTGATGTGGACGTCTATATTAAGTTTCAACCTAATAATCATAAACACAAATAATTATAGTATCTAATAAAGAAAATAAAGAAGAGCAGGGCCGTCTTCAAAAACGTTAAAAAAAATTGGGCCTTAGACAAAAAAAAAATAATTGGGCCCAAAATTTTGTAAAGAGGGATGAATTATAAAAATAATGAATATAGTGCTAGAGCCATGGATTGAACGTGAGACCTCTACATTAAATTAACATGGTTTTTTCAACTCCACTAACAAGATTTTAATATATATATGCGCATATTTTTAAAAAACGTTCGGGCCCATTTAAGGGTCTGGCCCTGAGCCGGTGACCACCCGGCTCACCCTCACAGCCGGCCCTCAAGAAGAGAAACTTTTACTGTGCCTTCTCAACATGATTGGCTACACATTTGGCTGCCTCAACTTGATTGATTAATTTGGGCGGCATCCAATTTTGATTGGCCCTTTTTGACGGGTGGCATATCACAATTTACTATTATGACCAAACTTTGCTCAATATTTACACTTTAGCTATTTTAGAATTTTAAATTTTGACCACCCAACTTTTTTAAACTTCCATTGCATTGTGGCAACTAACTTTCTTACTAACCTATGTACTTTATTTTTTCCCAATTTGACCACCAAACTTTGAGCTTTTAAAGATTTGAAACTTTGACCACCAAACCTTTAGCTTTTAGGATTTCAAACTTTGACCATCAAACTTTTAGCTTTTAGGCTTTCAAACTTTGACCACCAAACTTTTAGTTTTTAGCCGCGAGTATTTTTTAAGCCCATGCGAGAGTAACAGTCACCTAATATTATCTTTTATGTCCACGAAACCCTCCACGCAACAGGAGCTCCCACGGCGACGCACACTCTTTAACGTCCACCAAACCCTCAACGCAACAGGAGCTCCCGTCGCGAAGCGCGGGGTAATAGAATTAATGTCCACCAGACCCTCAACGCAACAGGAGCTGCCGCAGCGAAGCACGATCTTTACCGTGTACCAAACCCTCAACGCAATAGAAGTTCCCGCAGCGAAGCGCGGGTAACTAAATGATGAGCCGGTCGTCACGGTTCATACAAAACCTAAATAACCTAAATAGATAGGGTAAGTAGGGTATCAATCCAAGGAGCGTGTGGTTAGTGAGTATTTCCTAGTTAACTTTGAATTTGTTACTTATGAAGATGCTAATTAATCATGCAATATGCAATTTTATCATTTAAGAATTTGTTGAAGAGTTGTTGATTAATATGAAACTTAAATTGAATTTGTAAGAAGTAAATAATAATATTTGTAAACAATTAGATAAAAATGATTACACTAAGGATTTGGGTAATTGAACACTAGGGCTTTCAACAATTGGGCATAATTGGATGAACAAGGATAATGCAATTGGTACTAACGGGTTGATTGTTCAATAAACTTAGGTATCAAGTTTCGTCAACATTCAACAATGGACTAAACTATACTTTATCATCTAGAACATACAATCCTATGGTAGTGTTGATGCAAGAAACCATGCTTATCTCACTAGAAATTGGCACAAGATCAATTAACTAAAAATGAGTCTAACATAAGATTAATCACTAGTCAACACAAATAATTCAAGTACATAAGAACATTAATTAAAAGTTTAAACAATACCCAAATGTTTCAGCCCTAGATATCAAGAACTTACATCCCTAGTGTAATACAAAATGTTTTTAGCCAAGCATGGCTATAGTGTTCATCATCTTCAAAAGAGGGTCTTTAATCTTCAAGGAATTGATGCTAAAACTTTGGAGAATGATATGTGATGTTGTGTCTTCAATGGTGTTGAATTTTATAATCAAAATGAGATCAAAACAGCTCCCCAAAACAGTCTTCCTCATAAATTTTCGTATTAAAATGCATTCCATCAGCTTTGACTTGAAAAAAGGAAAGTATTGACTGAGTTTGACTTTTGGCGTAGGCTACGCCACTTTTGGCGTATCCTACACCAAGTCAGTTTAGCCTGAGCTGTTCTTTGCTGGCCTACGCCAGCTCTATCATCCCTGCCTACGCCACTGGCGTAGTGTAACGCCCCAAAATCCATCAAACGCGTCATAATTCTATTATTAACGTTTTGGGCTTAATTAAGCTAAACAAATACCAAATGATACAAAATACTCAACCTTGTAGTTAACTTGGTTAAATACCATGAGATTAATAATACTAAGACCATAACTAGAAACTAACTTGGTTAGTGGTTCTAGTTAAAACAACAATTTCTTGTGTGTAGTAGAGGGGCCAAAACTGCCATAAGGCCATAATGGCTAAAAAAAAAATGAATGAAAAGGAAGCCATCTCCATATCCTGGAGATCGACTTCAACACACACAAACACCACAAAACACACACACTAACCCAAAACCCCAATTCTTACCCCAAATCAGGCCAAAATCAAAGGGGAAATCCGTGCATTAAGCAAAAAGGGATCATCTAAGGTCCAAACACACCCAAAGGTATCAATTATTTGGTTCAATTTGATGTATACTTCATATATGAACATGGTGAAAATTCTTGGGTGTTTTGTAAATGTTAAATTAGTGATCATTAGAGGTTGCTCTAGCATTAGGGAACCTTAATCATGTATAATCTAGTCAAAAGATGCTAATACATGCATGAATTGTGTGATTCATGTGAAATTGTTGAATATGTGAAAGGTGGGTTTTATCATTAGTTGAAGACCACACTTAATTTGTAATTGTAGCATCTTCTAAGCATGAAGTTATGAGATTGTGAAAAAAAAAAGTAATATTAACGTGCTAGTAATGTTAATATTGGTCAAGGATGGATCCATGAGGTCCTTAAGTCCTAAAACTAAAGTTAGGAAAAATCACGCCTACCAAGTGTTTGATAAAATTCCTCAATGAAACTCGATTTCACTTGGGCATAGATACTTTGATGAAAACATGTATGTTGGTAAAACATGACCAATAATGCTTATAGACATGTAAAGATTAGGTTCTAACAACCTAAGTGATCATTCACCTCATAGGTGCGAATACAAGAGACTTTGGATAGCCAAGGAGTCTCAGATTGAGGTAAAGAGGAAGCTCGCATAAGGTAAGTCACTCGATGACTTAATTCTTAATATGTCTCTAGTATGTTTATATGCTTAATTATACCTTTGTATATGCATTTGGGAATTAGACATTGAAATGTCACAAAAAGTAACATAAATAAGATACACGATTCATAGAAGATGGCCTTAGATGAAGGTTGTTAATATCCCAATTAGACTATCGGGTCAATTGGGTAAAATGCTAGATAGACAATAGCTTAGGCCAAGAGTTAACAGTTAGCCGGTAACGAACTCGTGCTAGTTGCTTGAGTGTATTTATGGGTATATCATTTAATTCAAAATAGAAATTGTGATTTCCAAGGGATAGAAAACAACAGATAAAAACCATGCCGTAAGTCATAGAGGCCGAGCGTACAAGGCCGAGAGAAATGGCACATGTGGCCATGGACACGAGGCACCGTAATCACGGCATAAATGACTTGGGCATAAATTTCCCTAGTCAAGCTGAGACTTGACAAGTGGGCAAAAACCACAACTAAAACTTGGAGATCATAAAATCTTATGTTTTGTCGTGTAAAAAAAAAAAACTTAACCGGTCAGCTTAAGGATGGATATATAATTCATGGTTTTTGGGTTAGAAACCGAACAAGGAATCCAAACATATCTTTAATCATGTAAGAGGTATGTATTATGACCCATTAACAAGTCCCAAGAATCCCCGTAAATGGCCTTGAAGCTGCACTAAAAGTGTAGCTTGGTGCAAGAAAAAGGGTAGTTTCTAACAGCAGGTTTACCCGCCCGGGTAAACCACTCACCCGCCCGGGTAAAGGTTCTGATCAAAGAGGGTAGTTTCTAACAGCAGGTTTACCTGCCCGGGTAAAACACTTACCCGCCCGGGTAAAGGTTATGTAAAAAAAAACTTCATTTTATTATTCTTTCAATACTAGACATTCATAATAACGTATTAATGGGTTATTTCCTCGCGTTTAACCCTCAGGTACTCTATTATACTGAATGGATGATGATCAAGAATTGAACAAAGATCCGAACGCACAAGACTCGTCCGCTTCCGCAACTTTTGAGCTAAAAGGGTTATAAACTTAGTTTTGGAAGGTGCCATTGAAAACGTTTTCGCTATTAAAATCATCATACGTATGTTTAAACCATGAGATATATGTGCAAATATTTTGTCAAAAACTTGTTGAGCTCTAAATGACAAAATCTGAAACTTTCAAATTAAGTTTATTAACTCGTAAATCTTCTCATAATACCGCTTTAATTGGGGTGGGTCTTACAAGTAGGGTACGCTAACTTTGGCGTATCCTACGCCAACACTCCTCGGTTGTCCGTTTTTGATTTTCCAGCTCACGTACGCTTCCATTTCTCGCCCGGGCAACTCCAAAACGTCATTTTTGCCTCCTTTTAATTATCAAATCCTGAAACAACATAGCAATATCAAAGCAACACCATTTGACACTAAACACTCTTTAAAACTCATTTATGGGCGCTTTTATACACATCTTTTAATCAACCCATCACATCCCCACACTTGTCTTTTGCTTGCCCTCAAGCAAATTAATAAACCATGCTCAATCAACAATTTAACTAATTCCAACCATTTTATCGATTCTCAAAAACGGCCCCTAGTCATACCCTAATTCACAAGACTTACGCCTGTCAGTATATTTACATTCCAAGGTTTTTATTTATTAAGAACAACTGCCTAGCTAAATCCAACTAGATCCGATTTCACATTTTTGCACACCCCTCACAATGGTTCACTCCACTCGGTTTATTATCTCGGCTAGCAAGTAATGTGCTAGTATTTCATATCAATCACTCGAAACCGATCATAGGCATGTTAGCATAAGCTTGCAATTCAATCACCTTCCACAAAATTTTTTCAAAAGTGACACAAGTCAAAAGGTCTTTAAAACGGGTTGTAATGGGGCTAGGCGAAGGGTATGGAAAGGGATATTTACAAGTGACTATAATGATGAAAATTCGATTATTATTACATCAACTATCTAAACACTAAACTATAAGGCAAAACTTCGCCTTTTATTCAATTACTAATTCAAGCATATTTTTGTGCTTTTCTATGAGAACTCTCATTTGTTTGAAGCGTATTTGTTCTCATGCTTTTTTCAGTTTTTTTTTTTTTTTTTTTGCAACTACATACAATACAATTCAAAATCCTACAACCGAATTTTCATCATTTAGGTCAAAAAGATTGAGAAGGCTAAATGGGTCAAATGGGTAATCAATTGAAAAGTTAAAAGCTCAAATTTGTTTAACTAGGGGAGAATTTTTTTTTTTTTTTTTTTTTTTTTTTTAGGAAAAGGCTAGATAGACCTAATGCCTTAATCATTCTTGTGTCACAATTAATCTAGAGTAGTAGGCGTATCAAAAATTGCAAGTTCTACCTTATGCGCCTATAATAGTACACTCAATTCAATTGAACACAACATGCCGGAAGATGTGGAACAAATATTTGTAGGGTGTTGGCATGTTGTGGTGGCTCAACAATCTCTTCCTGAACCTAAAGGGAATATGGGTTGCCGATATGCAAAAGTGCTATATTCTTCCTTAGTCTTTTCTAACTAGGCAATCCATATTTTGCAAAAACCATCATTGGAAAAACACATCAAGGAACTTAAAGAATTATGACCATGACTAAGGATCATCACTCATGATTCAACAAGTGAACGGTTAAAACGGCTAGTTGGTCTTCAAAATTGATTGAGTTACTTGAAGCATAAAATTTTCAAAAACCTTCAAATTTTCTCCCCCATCCCCACACTTAGAGTCCAACATTGTCCTCAATGTGTAGTGTTTAAATGGTGGATTTCAAAATGTTTAAATTTTTCTCCTCTCCCCACACTTAAAGTCCACATTGTCCTCAATGTGTAGGGAAAGTTTCAAATTGTTTACAGGAATGAGATAAAGCCAAACCAAAGAATTCATCCCAATCAACAATATACAGTTTACAATCCACTTATTAAATCTAAGTAAACGATCAAAATTAAAGAGATGGAAATAGATGCACCTGGTTGTTCTTCATTCTTCAATTCCATGTGTTCTTCAACAAAATAGTTCCACTTCCATCATAAATAAACCTACAACTCGCGAGTGTGTAGAAGCAAGCTTCTCACAAAAACATTAAGAGTTATCGGTTTTACTTTTTGTTGAAAAGCATTACCAAGTAATCTTTTAGTTAATTTTGATCAGTGGACAAAATATACACTAACTAAGATAGATCCTTTAAACCTCCCGGTAGCCCGGTTATGAGGACGAGTGAGGTCTCGTGAGGGTTATATAGGAAACACACCCACAACGTTTATTTACCTACCAAAAATAAAAAAACGAACAAAAAGAAAAAAAAATACAAAAATATACAAAAACTAACAAGTAACTCTTACTCACGGTGGTCGAAGTGAACATTTTCCTACCGAGTTACCAAGATTAGCTCGGTAGTTTACTTTATGTTCCCCAATCTGTTCCTTCTCCTTCCACTTGTTTATCAAATATATGCATGAAAGTTTTATCCCACATTTTCCTACCGAGTTTCCAACATGCACTCGGTAGTCTACATGCCAAATCCACAATCGATTCTCAATTATTGGCATGAGAATTGGGTGATTTTTGTTGCGGGGCCCTTTTATAATAAATTGTCCAATGTCCTCCCCGGCAACGGCGCCATTTGATGATCCGGTCGTCACGGGTCATACAAAACCTAAATAACCTAGGTAGCTAGGGTAAGTAGGGTATCGAATCCAGAGGAGCGTGTGGTTAGTGGATAATATTTTAGTTGATTAAATGGTATTTCTTATGAAGATTGCTAGAAATCTTATGAAGCTTGTGCTTGGTTCATTTAAGAAGTTGATTTGAAAGGTTTTGTTTATAATACTGAAAACTGGAATTGAAACTGTAAAAGTGAAAAGTAATAATGTTTGTAAACAATTTAATTAAAAAGATCACACAAGGGTTTCAACAAATGAATACTAGGGATTTCACATATGGGCAAACAATGATAGTGTGATTGGTGTTAACGGAGTGATTGCTCAATAGGCTTAGGTGTCAAGTTTTATCAATATCAAAGATAGAATAAACTACACTTCATTACCTAGAACATACAATCCTATGTTTGTGTTAAAGCAAGGAACCATGTTCATAACATTAGAAATTGGCACAAGATCAATTAACTAAAATGAGTTCAACATAAGGTTAATCACAATTCAACACAGTTAATTCAAACACACAAAAACACAATCAATAGTTTAAGAACAATACCCAATTGCTAACCCTAGATCTTCAAAAGTTTACATTCCCAGTGTGATACACAAGGATTAGCCAAGCATGGCCATGGTGTTATTCATCAAGTTGAATCTTTGGTCTTCAATCTTCTTGTCCTCCTTTTCTTTATTTGCTGCGACTTGCGTCTTCCCCCTCTGCGATCTCCCTCTGTGACTTTTAATAATATGCCATGTCCTCAATTTGCGTCCAAAGCTTCTGTCCAAAAAAAATGCTATTTGCGATCCCCCTACACAATAGTAAGTTGCCGTCAATGAAAAAATAAAAATACATTAATAAAACCCTCCAAATGTCTTTCTTGTTTGGGCTCCATGGGCTCGTGACACAAAGTCACTTTTCTATTGTTTTATTTTTTAATTATTATTATTATTATTATTATTATTATTATAAATGGTATTATGACCCCGTGCTCTCGATTTGGGTGTTCGGATCTCGAATATAATTTGTACTGTTTTAGCCCCGCTCAATGCGATCACCTACCAAAAATATAAAATAAATACATTAATAGTAAAAACAACCAAAAAGTAATAAAATACATACAATGCTAAAATAATATAGTACAGACATAAAACTAATAAAAATATTATCTAATCGACTCAAAAATATACAAAACTGGCAAATAAACATGATGCGTGCACCCGCGCATCACACCCCCACACTTATCTTTTTTCGTCTCGAAAAACTTATATACACTCTGCTCAAGATATTATCACAGACTAGCACCCCAGTCACCCTATCATACCTTAGCTAAGGTCCAAAGTAATACCACATTTACAGATCAGCATTAGATGTGTTAATTCAGCAAGTCAAATTGATTTTCATTTAAAAACAGAATTACCATGACTAAATCTAACATGCTTCCGGTTTTTATTTTCATGCAACACACCTCTCACAATTTTTTACTCCACTCGGTTTAATATCTGGACTAGCTTGTAATGCGCTAGTATTAATCACTCAAAAACCAAGTATGCAACTCTGTTGTCATAGGCTTGTATGACAATCACACCTCAACTGTAGGCAATACACATATCTAAAGGACTTATGGGTTTTGGGCTTAGTGTAAACGTAGGAAACATTTGGCTAACAAGTGGCTAAAACGAAGACACGTACCGACCCATGACAATCTTTTATTCATACTAAACACAATAACTAAAACAGCGGGTTATTTTCAACCCGTATTACATAATACTCACAATTTTTTTTCTTTTTTTCTTTTTTTTTCTTTTCTCTTTTTTTTCTTTCTTTTTTTTTATTATTTTTTTCTTTTTTTTTTCAATCACCTACTTTGGTATATCGGCCTCATGAATTGACTGATTTTTTTTCGGCGTATAAATACTAAACATCATAATAACTACATTTAGATTGTCAAGTAACACTGGTGACACAAAAGGTCGGTTTAAGAAAATGATTTGGGTTTAACAAACGAATAGGTAAAGGCTCAACATGGCTACTAGGGGTAATATTGTTGGTAAACAGGTTAATCACGTAAACAAATATACGGGTATCAAACGAAAAAGGGAATCCTAAATTGCCTTTATCATCTATGTGCATATATAGTCTACAACCTCGGCATGTATCAAATCACACAAGTTCTGCAACAGAGAAACATCTGCCTACTCTCACAAATGAAAATATATATATATAAGTCAATCTATCATCTAGTAGGCTCAAGATCTCACAAAAGTGGGGAAATGGGTTACCGATGTGTGCATGCATTTATTACCAATAGCTTGTTAAATCTAGTCAGACAATTCTAAACTTTTTTCTTAAAAACACCTGCTGAAAACGGTTCATACTACTTTTCCACAAATTAGACCATGACTAAGGATCTACTACCAAAACAATCAAGAAACAACTGGTAGGTACCGAAAGAGCTGCTTTATGCCTGATTAGAATGTTTTTTTAGGAACGGTTTTCAAGACATTTTCTCGATTTTTTTTTTCAATTATTTTTGACACATTTTTTTAAGACACAAAAATAAATAAAAACGAAGTTTCCCCACCCCCACACTTGAACGACACATTGTCCTCAATGTGAGCTAGGAATAAAATAAAGCAGAAATAAAAATAAAATACAACAGTAAAGGAACAGACTCCCCTGGATATAGGCAGTGCGCGTTTGAGTCTCTGGAATTCCTCCCAATCGAACCGTATAGCATTTCATTCGCGGCCGATAGACAAACCTGAACTAAGACTCAAAGAAAAATAGAAACGTAAAATTCTGGGATGCCTGATACACCGATGGTGTATAGATTTACCCCGCCTGAATGGAGATTGAGTACAGGCAAGTTATCAGATTGCAAGTTAAACTCAAAGCATTCCCAGAAATCAAAAGAGACTCAAAATACTAACTAAAAATAAAAGAAAAATAAAACAAAATAAATAAATATACAAACTGTACAAGAATCATACCTGATACTCATTCATGGTGGTCTCAAAGAACATTTGCCTACCGAGTTTCCAATGTATGCTCGGTAGTTTACCTTCCATGCCCCAATATGTTCATTCTCTTTCAACTTGTCCATCGAGTCCAAGCATGAAGGTTTTATCCCACATTTTCCTACCGAGTTTCCAACATACACTCGGTAGTTCACATGCCAAATCCACAATTGCTTCCAAGTTATTGGCATGAGAATCGAGTCATTCTTGTTGCGGGGCCGTTTTACAATAAATTGTCCAATGTCCTCCCAGCTCACCTTCCTCTTCTTCATCTTTGAACCTTCATCCTCCTCTTTATTGGGTGCCTTAATCAACACGGGATGTGATTCGTGAGGAACTTTCACCTCAGCCACCAAATCTTCATGAGATGCTAAGTCTTCAGTTGGGTTTAACCATTCAGAAAGACTTGTAGTATCTTCATCTATATCAGCATCTACCATAATACCATTGGCCAACTCGTTTTGCTCACACTTAAGTTGGGCAAATTCCTCGGCTAGTTGACCCACTTGAATCACCAAAGCTTCATGAGCTTTGTCTCTTACTTCATTTGCTCTCTTCATATCTTTGATATTATCATGAGTTTCTTTGATCATGATCGCAAGAGCATCGAGCTTAGAATATGTTGAATTTTGAGGGTCTTCGTATGCCGGTTGAGGTTGATTAAGATAATAGTCATTATATTCCTCATGGTTTGAATATAGTTGCGTCATCTGGCTAAATGAACTCCCTTGATATCTGTTATTTAACTGATAATAGCCTTGGGAGTTTGAATAGCGTGACTGACGATGTGAAGAAGATGAATGTGAACCTCCAGGTTTTTCGAGCCCAAAAATAATACGATCTTGTCGTTCTTTAAATGCTTCCATTTTCTTACGGGCCACTGGACAATCTCGCCACAAATGATATGGGCTCCCACAACAAGGACAAGTATTATCATCATCTTCCCAATACATTGTGAAGATGACGATCAAGTCTTGCTAAATTCCCAATCTTCAGATTTTACATAAGTGGCATGCATGCATTATCTGTCACCTGCACATTTCACACACCACGCGTAAAAACGAACAAAAAGAAGTAACAGAGACAAATTAAACAGTTGTAACATTACGCATTTAATACTTGTACGTTACACGTTCGCATTTAATAAAACGTCAAGTTTTATCTTATTCATCGCATTTATTATTTTTGTCGCATTTGTGGAACCCTAATAGTATATATATATTATAATATATGTGTGTGGAATGTTAAAATGTCAAAAATAACAAAAATGCTTTGGCCGGGGTTCGAACCCGCGCCAAAGCCACACATACACACATGAACAACCATCTGGGCTGGACCATTTTATTTGAAATAACCCGGTCATACCTTATATTTATATACACTTTAAAAACCCCCACAGTTGACAAGGAAAGTCAACTGTGGGATAGCTTGATGATCAATCCATCAATTTAACGTGTAATTGATCTATTTTTGGCAAACTCGTATGATTACCGGCCTATTACAACACGATTACACGTCATATACACATCAATCGTTGACCCATTTGATCAATTATACGCGTATACATTCAATAAGAGGTCAACTTTCCAATTAACCTTAACCCTAATCCTCAGTATAAATAGATGCATTCCGAACCTTGACAACTCGCTCACAACTCTCTCTCAACCTCCCAATTTCTCTAATTCACTCTGAATATTATTATTTTGCTCGTTGGTTGACTTTTGCTTTGACCCGACGTTTGCAATCAAATCAACACTGTGAGTCCTCGTTTTTTTGTGGGGTTTATTCATCGGCAATCAAGCAACAATAGCCCTAACATTAATCGGGCTAAGGTTGTCTGAATCGTTCAATTGAAAATTCTAGGGTTCGTAATTTTATTTTGGGGATAAACTTGATTTCGCGTCGTGTATATTATTAATTTGAAACCAGAAACATCACAACCACCGGCCTAGGCCAAGTGGTTGTGACCATGGTCCTCCACAGTGGTCACCCGGGTTCGAGTCCCGGCACTGACCTTTCTTTTGTTCTTTTCTTTTCTTTTTTTTTTTACAAACATATATATATATATATTAAATCCTTTTAATCTTTTAAATTCATTTTAAAATATCAAAACTATTTTATAAATTCTAAAAAAATTACATTTGTTTAATCTGATATAAAAATTTTATTTATAATTTTTATTTAATATTTATAATAATTAAATCATTTTTATACTATTATATTTATAAAAATCCATTTATATATCAAAACAACTTTATTAAATTCTCCAAAAATTATCCTGACTTTTTATAAAGATAAACTTTACTGAAATAATTTTTAATTCAGTAAAATCATTTATTTTATATTTTTAAACAATTTTTGTTAGATTTAATCATAATTAATTCATAATAAATCCAATTTTCATCATTTTTGCACCAAAATTTTATACAAATTATTTTTAATCATTTAGAACAGAAATATGATTTTTAAAATAGAAATTCTTTAATTTTAGTATTTTTGAATATTAAAGTTAATATTGACTATTTATAAATAAATAGATTTAAAAATCTATTTTAAATAAAATAATTTTATAAAAATTATTTTTATACTTCAAACACTTTAATGTGCACATTCAAAATCCAAATTTTATAAAAAGACTTTCTTCCATTAATTATTAGATTTTCCTTTATTAATTAACATTTTAATTTAAATTCAACAATTGATTATCCCCAAATCAAAACCCTAGGATACACTTGTAAGTTAATTAGACTTAGACTTATTATTACCTTATTATAGGGTGATATTTGGAATCACTTGGGGCAACACAATTATCTCATATTTTCAACAAGTTAACATTTGCTAAGGTGAGTTTTACATAGCCCCTTTTATTTATCACCATTTTTGGGGTGAAACATGTTATAACATTATCATTGCAATTCAATCATCAATGTGTCTATGTGTTATCTATGTTGCATTATGTCTTGAGCATGATTAGAGTAAGCACCATTCTAGCATAATCATTAACATTGATCAGCCGACGGTATACATTGATAGATCTATTGGACTGACAATCCCACCCGGATACGTGCCTCCTACAAAGGTTACGTGGGTGTTTGTTATCGCATAACATATTCATTGGGACCATAAGTGTATGGTATGTATCATTTTATAACAGTCAACAGGGTTGATTATGCACTCGATTTATTTCTAATATGTTCTCACATATGGGCTAGATTAACATGACACATGAATTGCACAACATTTTATTCATTTTATCATCAAAAACCTATGTAATTC
The DNA here is from genome assembly GCA_028751855.1 of Ambrosia trifida. Lineage (NCBI taxonomy): Eukaryota > Viridiplantae > Streptophyta > Magnoliopsida > Asterales > Asteraceae > Ambrosia > Ambrosia trifida. Next base: position 75,922,860 of record CM054130.1, read on the forward strand.
TCACCAACTTATGTTGACCCAAAATACTTTCAAAATTAACATGTTTCAGGTAACAATGAAGCTGAGGCTTGAGTTAGCATGAGGATTTTTCTTGAAGTTTATTTGAAGTTATTGAAGTTGCTATTTGATATTATGTATTTGAATTCTTAGACATTATTTCACATTTTGGATATTATGTTTGAATAAATTATTTAAAATTTATATTATACCATGTGCTACTGAAAACAATCATCAATACGTGGCACCCCGATGTTTCCGCCATCGGTTGGGGTGTTACAGATTGGTATCAGAGCCTTGGTTATAGGGAATTAGGTTATTAGAAATAATCTAGACTATAACCTTAGGGACTAAAACAGTACTTGCTTCTCCTACTTGTAACCCTAATTGCTTCCCTAATCCTATACCTTACAACCCTAAACCTACATGTGACTACTCTTAATTGTCTGCTGCAATCCTGATCCACCAATAGATTTATAGGACAAAATCCTCAGGTTTAACCTGAACCCCCTTGAGATCTCGTCGAAGTTCTAGATTTTAATAACGAACACGTGCAATCTGGAAGGGTGAACGCCTGTATTCCGAGTCTTCTGTCTAGGCTGGCATTGCGCATATATCCCAATCAGACGAGGGACCCGGATGCCTACCTGGGAATTCTTGGGATGAGTGTTCACTTATAGGCTAAAGCATGTCTTCATATGTTATTAGAATTTAGAATCTTTGATAAGTCAACGTTTTCGTTTATTCGTTTTAATTAATGAATAAATGATTACATTCCTTATATAAACTCTCATTCATTTCATTGTGTCTATTACAGATCATGCCTCCTCGTCGCAGCACTCGCAACAACAATGGTGAGAACCACGAAGAAGGTGGTGATAACCATAACCACAACCATGACCAAGTTCCTAACCACAACAACAATGGGGTCGATGCTCAACTGGCTGCGATCATTTCTCAACAAATGGCGCAGCAAATTGCAACTCTGGTTCCCAATTTACTTGCTCAGGTCATCCAATTGAACGGCAACGGGAATGGTCACAACAACGGGAACGGGAATGGCAATGGCAATGGCAATGGACCCCAAGCTTGCACCCTTAAGCATTTCAACTCTTGCAACCCTCCAAAGTTCAGCGGTGAAGAAGGAGCTACTGGACTTCTCCAATGGTTTGAGGGTATTGAAAATACCTTCATCAACAGTGAGTGCCCCAACAACTTCAAGGTTCGTTACGCCATGAGTGTTCTCCATAAACGAGCACTCACATGGTGGAATGAAGAAAAGCGTACTCGTGGGGCCGAGGTTGCTCTTGCTTTGACATGGGACCAAGTCAAAGAGATCATGAAAGAGGAGTTCTGTCCTCGCAATGAAGTTAAAAAGCTTGAGGATGAGTTCCACACCTTAGCTCAAGATAGTGGGGAAAATCTCGCCTACAACACCCGCTTTCATGAGCTTAGCTTATTGTTGCCTCACAAGGTTACTCCTCTGCCGGTAGCCATCGAGAAGTACATCGGTGGTCTGCCCATGCAAATCCAGGACACTGTTTGGGGTAGAAATCCTGCAACTCTGGAAGAGGCCAAACGTCTAGCGGCCACTCTTACTGATAATCATGTGAAGAACGGTACTCTCGTTCGTAAGGGCACTAAGAAGACTACTGCCAAAGATACTCCACAGCCTGCAATTGAAGTCAAGCCTGAGACCTCAAGCAACAAAAAGCGTAAGGCTAGAAACTATATGGTTGCTGCTACTCCACCTGCTGCCCAAAACCCAGCCAAGAAACCATACACCGGACCTCACCCTTTGTGCAACACTTGCAAGTACCACCATCCCACACAGGTGCCATGTCGATTTTGTACTAAGTGTCAAAGATATGGTCACCTGGTGAACGTCTGTCGATCTCCTGCTGCCCAAGACAACAACAACCCAGCTCCCAACCAACAAAACAACAGGCCTACTCGTGGTCAATGCTACGAGTGTGGTAACCCTAATCACTACATCAACAACTGCCCTAACCGTAACCGTAACCAAAACCAAAATCAGAACCAAAACCAAAACCAGAACCGCAACCAGAACCAAGGTGCTCGAGGTCGCGCCTACAATCTCAACGCTAACCAGGCTCGTGACAACAATGAAGTGGTGAATGGTACGTTTCTCATTAATAACCACTATGCATCCATATTATTTGATTCAGGAGCTGATAAGTCATTCGTGTCACTGAAGTTTGAACCTTTACTTAACTTACCCCACACTAATCTAGAAGACCCTTTCGTGGTAGAGGTAGCTAACGGGAAGTCTATTTCGATCGGTTCTATTATTCATAACTGCTTGTTGAATCTCGATGATCATACCTTCCCTATCGATCTCATCCCCATGCATCTTGGTAGTTTTGATGTTATAGTAGGCATGGACTGGTTGTCTACTCATCGTGCCGAAATTCTGTGCTTCGAGAAAGTCATACGCATTCCTCTCGAATCTGGTGAGATTTTGAAGATCTATGGTGAGAAACCCTGTGGTGAGCTTAAGCTTATGTCTTGTACTACTGCCCAAAAGTACTTACGAAAGGGGTATACAGCCTTCTTAGCTAACGTGATAGAGAAGAAGGACAAAGGCAAAAGTATCCAAGACATTCCTATTATTCGAGACTATCCTGAAGTCTTTCCAGAGGATTTACCTGGTTTGCCTCCTGCTCGACAAGTGGAGTTTCGTATTGACCTTGTTCCTGGTGCTAATCCTATCGCTAAAGCTCCTTATCGTCTTGCACCCTCTGAGATGCAAGAACTTGCTAGTCAATTACAGGAACTTTCTGATAAAGGGTTCATTCGCCCTAGTTCTTCTCCATGGGGAGCCCCTGTCTTATTCGTGAAAAAGAAGGATGGTTCTCTTCGGATGTGTATTGACTACCGTGAACTCAACAAACTCACCATCAAGAATCGTTATCCGCTTCCTAGGATTGACGATCTCTTCGATCAACTTCAAGGAGCAACCCACTTCTCGAAGATTGATCTCCGTTCTGGTTATCATCAGCTTAGAGTCCACGATGAAGATATTCCCAAGACAGCTTTTCGCACTCGCTACGGTCACTATGAATTCATGGTTATGCCTTTTGGGTTGACCAATGCTCCCGCAGTATTTATGGATTTGATGAATCGGGTTTGTAGACCCTATCTCGACAAATTCGTGATCGTTTTCATCGATGATATTTTGATTTACTCTAAATCAAAATCCGATCACGAGCAACATCTTCACTCTATCTTGAGTCTCCTAAAGAAAGAACAACTGTACGCCAAGTTCTCCAAATGTGAATTTTGGCTTAAGGAAGTTCAATTTTTGGGACATGTTATTGATATGAACGGAATTCATGTTGATCCTGCAAAGATCGAAGCTGTGAAAAATTGGAGTGTTCCTACCACTCCCACGGAAGTCCGTTCTTTTCTTGGGTTGGCTGGTTATTATCGTCGGTTCATCGCCAATTTCTCCAAGATCGCTGTTCCTCTCACTACCTTAACTCACAAGGGTAAACCCTATGAGTGGGGACCTAAGCAAGAGGAAGCATTTGAAACTCTTAAGCTGAAACTCTGTGAAGCTCCTGTCTTGTCTCTACCTGACGGTAATGATGATTTCGTGGTCTACTGTGATGCATCGAACCAAGGTCTTGGTTGTGTTCTCATGCAACGAGGAAAGGTTATTGCTTATGCGTCTCGACAACTCAAGACTCACGAGAAAAATTATACCACCCATGACCTTGAATTGGGCGTTGTTGTCTTTGCACTCAAGATTTGGAGACATTATCTGTATGGGACCAAATGCGTGGTGTTCACGGACCACAAAAGTCTCCAACATGTCTTCGATCAAAAGAATCTTAACATGAGGCAACGACGTTGGGTTGAATTACTTAACGACTATGATTGCGAAATTCGCTACCATCCTGGCAAGGCAAATGTTGTGGCTGACGCACTTCGTCGTAAAGAGCGTGTCAAACTCCAATGTGCGAGAGTTCGTACTGATCTTCAAGATCGCATTCTCCAGGCTCAACACACCTCAGTCACCCAAGGTAACATGTACGATGAAATGTCTTGTGGTGCTGAGACTCAACTTGAAACCAAACCCGATGGTCTCCTTTATTTCCTTAACCGACTGTGGATTCCCGACCGTGATGATCTTCGTACTTTTCTCATGAACGAGGCTCATAAGTCTCGTTATTCTATTCATCCTGGAGCTGACAAGATGTATCAAGATCTTCGTTATTCTTATTGGTGGCCTGGTATGAAGAAAGACATTGCTCTTTTCGTTGCAAAATGCCTCACTTGCTCCAAGGTTAAGGCTGAACATCAACGACCATCTGGTATGCTTGAACAACCAGAGATTCCTGTCTGGAAATGGGAGAGCATAGCTATGGATTTCATCACCAAACTCCCTCGCACACCCAAAGGTTTTGACAGTATTTGGGTAATCGTCGATCGTTTGACCAAGTCAGCTCATTTTCTACCTATTCGTGAGAAGTATTCTGTGGAAAGGTTGGCAAAGATGTACGTAAGTGAAATCGTATGTCGCCACGGTATACCTTTGGACATTATTTCTGATCGCGATGGTCGTTTCACCTCTCACTTTTGGGGATCTCTACAAGATGCTTTGGGTACCAAGTTGAACCTGAGCACTGCTTATCACCCTCAAACGGATGGTCAGACTGAACGAACCATCCAGACACTTGAGGACATGCTCAGGGCATGTGTCATCGATTTTGGTGGCGCATGGGATTCTCATCTTCCTTTGGTTGAGTTTTCATACAACAACAGTTATCACGCCAGCATTAACATGGCTCCTTTTGAGGCACTCTATGGTCGGAAATGTCGTTCACCTGTCTGTTGGACTGAGGTTGGTGAAGCTCGTATTACTGGACCCGAACTAATCCAGGAAACCACAGACAAAATCCAGCTTATTCAGGATAATCTTCTCAAGGCTAGAAGTCGCCAAAAGAGTTATGCTGATAAACGTCGTAAACCCCTGGAATTTCAAGTTGGGGACCTTGTGCTACTTAAGGTATCCCCTTGGAAGGGAGTTATTCGTTTCGGTAGAAAGGGAAAACTAGCTCCTCGTTACGTAGGCCCCTTCAAAATTCTTGACAGAGTTGGAAAAGTGGCTTACAAGCTTGATCTTCCACCTGAGCTAAGCAATGTTCATCCGACCTTCCATGTTTCGAACCTCAAGAAATGCTTAGCAGATGAGAACCTTCATGTTCCTCTTGAGGATGTGCAAATCGATGAAAGCATGCACATTATCGAGAAACCCGTCGAGATTGTTGACACTGGAGTCAAGAAACTCAAGCGCAGTCGTATTCCGATCGTTAAGGTTCGTTGGGAATCTAAACGAGGCCCAGAGTTCACTTGGGAACGTAAAGACCAGATGAAATCGAAGTATCCACATCTTTTCCCACCAGACTCTCCAACTCCAACTTCGGGACGAAGTTCCTAAAAGTAGGGGAGACTGTAACATTACGCATTTAATACTTGTACGTTACACGTTCGCATTTAATAAAACGTCAAGTTTTATCTTATTCATCGCATTTATTATTTTTGTCGCATTTGTGGAACCCTAATAGTATATATATATATTATAATATATGTGTGTGGAATGTTAAAATGTCAAAAATAACAAAAATGCTTTGGCCGGGGTTCGAACCCGCGCCAAAGCCACACATACACACATGAACAACCATCTGGGCTGGACCATTTTATTTGAAATAACCCGGTCATACCTTATATTTATATACACTTTAAAAACCCCCACAGTTGACAAGGAAAGTCAACTGTGGGATAGCTTGATGATCAATCCATCAATTTAACGTGTAATTGATCTATTTTTGGCAAACTCGTATGATTACCGGCCTATTACAACACGATTACACGTCATATACACATCAATCGTTGACCCATTTGATCAATTATACGCGTATACATTCAATAAGAGGTCAACTTTCCAATTAACCTTAACCCTAATCCTCAGTATAAATAGATGCATTCCGAACCTTGACAACTCGCTCACAACTCTCTCTCAACCTCCCAATTTCTCTAATTCACTCTGAATATTATTATTTTGCTCGTTGGTTGACTTTTGCTTTGACCCGACGTTTGCAATCAAATCAACACTGTGAGTCCTCGTTTTTTTGTGGGGTTTATTCATCGGCAATCAAGCAACAATAGCCCTAACATTAATCGGGCTAAGGTTGTCTGAATCGTTCAATTGAAAATTCTAGGGTTCGTAATTTTATTTTGGGGATAAACTTGATTTCGCGTCGTGTATATTATTAATTTGAAACCAGAAACATCACAACCACCGGCCTAGGCCAAGTGGTTGTGACCATGGTCCTCCACAGTGGTCACCCGGGTTCGAGTCCCGGCACTGACCTTTCTTTTGTTCTTTTCTTTTCTTTTTTTTTTTACAAACATATATATATATATATTAAATCCTTTTAATCTTTTAAATTCATTTTAAAATATCAAAACTATTTTATAAATTCTAAAAAAATTACATTTGTTTAATCTGATATAAAAATTTTATTTATAATTTTTATTTAATATTTATAATAATTAAATCATTTTTATACTATTATATTTATAAAAATCCATTTATATATCAAAACAACTTTATTAAATTCTCCAAAAATTATCCTGACTTTTTATAAAGATAAACTTTACTGAAATAATTTTTAATTCAGTAAAATCATTTATTTTATATTTTTAAACAATTTTTGTTAGATTTAATCATAATTAATTCATAATAAATCCAATTTTCATCATTTTTGCACCAAAATTTTATACAAATTATTTTTAATCATTTAGAACAGAAATATGATTTTTAAAATAGAAATTCTTTAATTTTAGTATTTTTGAATATTAAAGTTAATATTGACTATTTATAAATAAATAGATTTAAAAATCTATTTTAAATAAAATAATTTTATAAAAATTATTTTTATACTTCAAACACTTTAATGTGCACATTCAAAATCCAAATTTTATAAAAAGACTTTCTTCCATTAATTATTAGATTTTCCTTTATTAATTAACATTTTAATTTAAATTCAACAATTGATTATCCCCAAATCAAAACCCTAGGATACACTTGTAAGTTAATTAGACTTAGACTTATTATTACCTTATTATAGGGTGATATTTGGAATCACTTGGGGCAACACAATTATCTCATATTTTCAACAAGTTAACATTTGCTAAGGTGAGTTTTACATAGCCCCTTTTATTTATCACCATTTTTGGGGTGAAACATGTTATAACATTATCATTGCAATTCAATCATCAATGTGTCTATGTGTTATCTATGTTGCATTATGTCTTGAGCATGATTAGAGTAAGCACCATTCTAGCATAATCATTAACATTGATCAGCCGACGGTATACATTGATAGATCTATTGGACTGACAATCCCACCCGGATACGTGCCTCCTACAAAGGTTACGTGGGTGTTTGTTATCGCATAACATATTCATTGGGACCATAAGTGTATGGTATGTATCATTTTATAACAGTCAACAGGGTTGATTATGCACTCGATTTATTTCTAATATGTTCTCACATATGGGCTAGATTAACATGACACATGAATTGCACAACATTTTATTCATTTTATCATCAAAAACCTATGTAATTCTCACCAACTTATGTTGACCCAAAATACTTTCAAAATTAACATGTTTCAGGTAACAATGAAGCTGAGGCTTGAGTTAGCATGAGGATTTTTCTTGAAGTTTATTTGAAGTTATTGAAGTTGCTATTTGATATTATGTATTTGAATTCTTAGACATTATTTCACATTTTGGATATTATGTTTGAATAAATTATTTAAAATTTATATTATACCATGTGCTACTGAAAACAATCATCAATACGTGGCACCCCGATGTTTCCGCCATCGGTTGGGGTGTTACAGATTGGTATCAGAGCCTTGGTTATAGGGAATTAGGTTATTAGAAATAATCTAGACTATAACCTTAGGGACTAAAACAGTACTTGCTTCTCCTACTTGTAACCCTAATTGCTTCCCTAATCCTATACCTTACAACCCTAAACCTACATGTGACTACTCTTAATTGTCTGCTGCAATCCTGATCCACCAATAGATTTATAGGACAAAATCCTCAGGTTTAACCTGAACCCCCTTGAGATCTCGTCGAAGTTCTAGATTTTAATAACGAACACGTGCAATCTGGAAGGGTGAACGCCTGTATTCCGAGTCTTCTGTCTAGGCTGGCATTGCGCATATATCCCAATCAGACGAGGGACCCGGATGCCTACCTGGGAATTCTTGGGATGAGTGTTCACTTATAGGCTAAAGCATGTCTTCATATGTTATTAGAATTTAGAATCTTTGATAAGTCAACGTTTTCGTTTATTCGTTTTAATTAATGAATAAATGATTACATTCCTTATATAAACTCTCATTCATTTCATTGTGTCTATTACAGATCATGCCTCCTCGTCGCAGCACTCGCAACAACAATGGTGAGAACCACGAAGAAGGTGGTGATAACCATAACCACAACCATGACCAAGTTCCTAACCACAACAACAATGGGGTCGATGCTCAACTGGCTGCGATCATTTCTCAACAAATGGCGCAGCAAATTGCAACTCTGGTTCCCAATTTACTTGCTCAGGTCATCCAATTGAACGGCAACGGGAATGGTCACAACAACGGGAACGGGAATGGCAATGGCAATGGCAATGGACCCCAAGCTTGCACCCTTAAGCATTTCAACTCTTGCAACCCTCCAAAGTTCAGCGGTGAAGAAGGAGCTACTGGACTTCTCCAATGGTTTGAGGGTATTGAAAATACCTTCATCAACAGTGAGTGCCCCAACAACTTCAAGGTTCGTTACGCCATGAGTGTTCTCCATAAACGAGCACTCACATGGTGGAATGAAGAAAAGCGTACTCGTGGGGCCGAGGTTGCTCTTGCTTTGACATGGGACCAAGTCAAAGAGATCATGAAAGAGGAGTTCTGTCCTCGCAATGAAGTTAAAAAGCTTGAGGATGAGTTCCACACCTTAGCTCAAGATAGTGGGGAAAATCTCGCCTACAACACCCGCTTTCATGAGCTTAGCTTATTGTTGCCTCACAAGGTTACTCCTCTGCCGGTAGCCATCGAGAAGTACATCGGTGGTCTGCCCATGCAAATCCAGGACACTGTTTGGGGTAGAAATCCTGCAACTCTGGAAGAGGCCAAACGTCTAGCGGCCACTCTTACTGATAATCATGTGAAGAACGGTACTCTCGTTCGTAAGGGCACTAAGAAGACTACTGCCAAAGATACTCCACAGCCTGCAATTGAAGTCAAGCCTGAGACCTCAAGCAACAAAAAGCGTAAGGCTAGAAACTATATGGTTGCTGCTACTCCACCTGCTGCCCAAAACCCAGCCAAGAAACCATACACCGGACCTCACCCTTTGTGCAACACTTGCAAGTACCACCATCCCACACAGGTGCCATGTCGATTTTGTACTAAGTGTCAAAGATATGGTCACCTGGTGAACGTCTGTCGATCTCCTGCTGCCCAAGACAACAACAACCCAGCTCCCAACCAACAAAACAACAGGCCTACTCGTGGTCAATGCTACGAGTGTGGTAACCCTAATCACTACATCAACAACTGCCCTAACCGTAACCGTAACCAAAACCAAAATCAGAACCAAAACCAAAACCAGAACCGCAACCAGAACCAAGGTGCTCGAGGTCGCGCCTACAATCTCAACGCTAACCAGGCTCGTGACAACAATGAAGTGGTGAATGGTACGTTTCTCATTAATAACCACTATGCATCCATATTATTTGATTCAGGAGCTGATAAGTCATTCGTGTCACTGAAGTTTGAACCTTTACTTAACTTACCCCACACTAATCTAGAAGACCCTTTCGTGGTAGAGGTAGCTAACGGGAAGTCTATTTCGATCGGTTCTATTATTCATAACTGCTTGTTGAATCTCGATGATCATACCTTCCCTATCGATCTCATCCCCATGCATCTTGGTAGTTTTGATGTTATAGTAGGCATGGACTGGTTGTCTACTCATCGTGCCGAAATTCTGTGCTTCGAGAAAGTCATACGCATTCCTCTCGAATCTGGTGAGATTTTGAAGATCTATGGTGAGAAACCCTGTGGTGAGCTTAAGCTTATGTCTTGTACTACTGCCCAAAAGTACTTACGAAAGGGGTATACAGCCTTCTTAGCTAACGTGATAGAGAAGAAGGACAAAGGCAAAAGTATCCAAGACATTCCTATTATTCGAGACTATCCTGAAGTCTTTCCAGAGGATTTACCTGGTTTGCCTCCTGCTCGACAAGTGGAGTTTCGTATTGACCTTGTTCCTGGTGCTAATCCTATCGCTAAAGCTCCTTATCGTCTTGCACCCTCTGAGATGCAAGAACTTGCTAGTCAATTACAGGAACTTTCTGATAAAGGGTTCATTCGCCCTAGTTCTTCTCCATGGGGAGCCCCTGTCTTATTCGTGAAAAAGAAGGATGGTTCTCTTCGGATGTGTATTGACTACCGTGAACTCAACAAACTCACCATCAAGAATCGTTATCCGCTTCCTAGGATTGACGATCTCTTCGATCAACTTCAAGGAGCAACCCACTTCTCGAAGATTGATCTCCGTTCTGGTTATCATCAGCTTAGAGTCCACGATGAAGATATTCCCAAGACAGCTTTTCGCACTCGCTACGGTCACTATGAATTCATGGTTATGCCTTTTGGGTTGACCAATGCTCCCGCAGTATTTATGGATTTGATGAATCGGGTTTGTAGACCCTATCTCGACAAATTCGTGATCGTTTTCATCGATGATATTTTGATTTACTCTAAATCAAAATCCGATCACGAGCAACATCTTCACTCTATCTTGAGTCTCCTAAAGAAAGAACAACTGTACGCCAAGTTCTCCAAATGTGAATTTTGGCTTAAGGAAGTTCAATTTTTGGGACATGTTATTGATATGAACGGAATTCATGTTGATCCTGCAAAGATCGAAGCTGTGAAAAATTGGAGTGTTCCTACCACTCCCACGGAAGTCCGTTCTTTTCTTGGGTTGGCTGGTTATTATCGTCGGTTCATCGCCAATTTCTCCAAGATCGCTGTTCCTCTCACTACCTTAACTCACAAGGGTAAACCCTATGAGTGGGGACCTAAGCAAGAGGAAGCATTTGAAACTCTTAAGCTGAAACTCTGTGAAGCTCCTGTCTTGTCTCTACCTGACGGTAATGATGATTTCGTGGTCTACTGTGATGCATCGAACCAAGGTCTTGGTTGTGTTCTCATGCAACGAGGAAAGGTTATTGCTTATGCGTCTCGACAACTCAAGACTCACGAGAAAAATTATACCACCCATGACCTTGAATTGGGCGTTGTTGTCTTTGCACTCAAGATTTGGAGACATTATCTGTATGGGACCAAATGCGTGGTGTTCACGGACCACAAAAGTCTCCAACATGTCTTCGATCAAAAGAATCTTAACATGAGGCAACGACGTTGGGTTGAATTACTTAACGACTATGATTGCGAAATTCGCTACCATCCTGGCAAGGCAAATGTTGTGGCTGACGCACTTCGTCGTAAAGAGCGTGTCAAACTCCAATGTGCGAGAGTTCGTACTGATCTTCAAGATCGCATTCTCCAGGCTCAACACACCTCAGTCACCCAAGGTAACATGTACGATGAAATGTCTTGTGGTGCTGAGACTCAACTTGAAACCAAACCCGATGGTCTCCTTTATTTCCTTAACCGACTGTGGATTCCCGACCGTGATGATCTTCGTACTTTTCTCATGAACGAGGCTCATAAGTCTCGTTATTCTATTCATCCTGGAGCTGACAAGATGTATCAAGATCTTCGTTATTCTTATTGGTGGCCTGGTATGAAGAAAGACATTGCTCTTTTCGTTGCAAAATGCCTCACTTGCTCCAAGGTTAAGGCTGAACATCAACGACCATCTGGTATGCTTGAACAACCAGAGATTCCTGTCTGGAAATGGGAGAGCATAGCTATGGATTTCATCACCAAACTCCCTCGCACACCCAAAGGTTTTGACAGTATTTGGGTAATCGTCGATCGTTTGACCAAGTCAGCTCATTTTCTACCTATTCGTGAGAAGTATTCTGTGGAAAGGTTGGCAAAGATGTACGTAAGTGAAATCGTATGTCGCCACGGTATACCTTTGGACATTATTTCTGATCGCGATGGTCGTTTCACCTCTCACTTTTGGGGATCTCTACAAGATGCTTTGGGTACCAAGTTGAACCTGAGCACTGCTTATCACCCTCAAACGGATGGTCAGACTGAACGAACCATCCAGACACTTGAGGACATGCTCAGGGCATGTGTCATCGATTTTGGTGGCGCATGGGATTCTCATCTTCCTTTGGTTGAGTTTTCATACAACAACAGTTATCACGCCAGCATTAACATGGCTCCTTTTGAGGCACTCTATGGTCGGAAATGTCGTTCACCTGTCTGTTGGACTGAGGTTGGTGAAGCTCGTATTACTGGACCCGAACTAATCCAGGAAACCACAGACAAAATCCAGCTTATTCAGGATAATCTTCTCAAGGCTAGAAGTCGCCAAAAGAGTTATGCTGATAAACGTCGTAAACCCCTGGAATTTCAAGTTGGGGACCTTGTGCTACTTAAGGTATCCCCTTGGAAGGGAGTTATTCGTTTCGGTAGAAAGGGAAAACTAGCTCCTCGTTACGTAGGCCCCTTCAAAATTCTTGACAGAGTTGGAAAAGTGGCTTACAAGCTTGATCTTCCACCTGAGCTAAGCAATGTTCATCCGACCTTCCATGTTTCGAACCTCAAGAAATGCTTAGCAGATGAGAACCTTCATGTTCCTCTTGAGGATGTGCAAATCGATGAAAGCATGCACATTATCGAGAAACCCGTCGAGATTGTTGACACTGGAGTCAAGAAACTCAAGCGCAGTCGTATTCCGATCGTTAAGGTTCGTTGGGAATCTAAACGAGGCCCAGAGTTCACTTGGGAACGTAAAGACCAGATGAAATCGAAGTATCCACATCTTTTCCCACCAGACTCTCCAACTCCAACTTCGGGACGAAGTTCCTAAAAGTAGGGGAGACTGTAACATTACGCATTTAATACTTGTACGTTACACGTTCGCATTTAATAAAACGTCAAGTTTTATCTTATTCATCGCATTTATTATTTTTGTCGCATTTGTGGAACCCTAATAGTATATATATATATATTATAATATATGTGTGTGGAATGTTAAAATGTCAAAAATAACAAAAATGCTTTGGCCGGGGTTCGAACCCGCGCCAAAGCCACACATACACACATGAACAACCATCTGGGCTGGACCATTTTATTTGAAATAACCCGGTCATACCTTATATTTATATACACTTTAAAAACCCCCACAGTTGACAAGGAAAGTCAACTGTGGGATAGCTTGATGATCAATCCATCAATTTAACGTGTAATTGATCTATTTTTGGCAAACTCGTATGATTACCGGCCTATTACAACACGATTACACGTCATATACACATCAATCGTTGACCCATTTGATCAATTATACGCGTATACATTCAATAAGAGGTCAACTTTCCAATTAACCTTAACCCTAATCCTCAGTATAAATAGATGCATTCCGAACCTTGACAACTCGCTCACAACTCTCTCTCAACCTCCCAATTTCTCTAATTCACTCTGAATATTATTATTTTGCTCGTTGGTTGACTTTTGCTTTGACCCGACGTTTGCAATCAAATCAACACTGTGAGTCCTCGTTTTTTTGTGGGGTTTATTCATCGGCAATCAAGCAACAATAGCCCTAACATTAATCGGGCTAAGGTTGTCTGAATCGTTCAATTGAAAATTCTAGGGTTCGTAATTTTATTTTGGGGATAAACTTGATTTCGCGTCGTGTATATTATTAATTTGAAACCAGAAACATCACAACCACCGGCCTAGGCCAAGTGGTTGTGACCATGGTCCTCCACAGTGGTCACCCGGGTTCGAGTCCCGGCACTGACCTTTCTTTTGTTCTTTTCTTTTCTTTTTTTTTTTACAAACATATATATATATATATTAAATCCTTTTAATCTTTTAAATTCATTTTAAAATATCAAAACTATTTTATAAATTCTAAAAAAATTACATTTGTTTAATCTGATATAAAAATTTTATTTATAATTTTTATTTAATATTTATAATAATTAAATCATTTTTATACTATTATATTTATAAAAATCCATTTATATATCAAAACAACTTTATTAAATTCTCCAAAAATTATCCTGACTTTTTATAAAGATAAACTTTACTGAAATAATTTTTAATTCAGTAAAATCATTTATTTTATATTTTTAAACAATTTTTGTTAGATTTAATCATAATTAATTCATAATAAATCCAATTTTCATCATTTTTGCACCAAAATTTTATACAAATTATTTTTAATCATTTAGAACAGAAATATGATTTTTAAAATAGAAATTCTTTAATTTTAGTATTTTTGAATATTAAAGTTAATATTGGCTATTTATAAATAAATAGATTTAAAAATCTATTTTAAATAAAATAATTTTATAAAAATTATTTTTATGCTTCAAACACTTTAATGTGCACATTCAAAATCCAAATTTTATAAAAAGACTTTCTTCCATTAATTATTAGATTTTCCTTTATTAATTAACATTTTAATTTAAATTCAACAATTGATTATCCCCAAATCAAAACCCTAGGATACACTTGTAAGTTAATTAGACTTAGACTTATTATTACCTTATTATAGGGTGATATTTGGAATCACTTGGGGCAACACAATTATCTCATATTTTCAACAAGTTAACATTTGCTAAGGTGAGTTTTACATAGCCCCTTTTATTTATCACCATTTTTGGGGTGAAACATGTTATAACATTATCATTGCAATTCAATCATCAATGTGTCTATGTGTTATCTATGTTGCATTATGTCTTGAGCATGATTAGAGTAAGCACCATTCTAGCATAATCATTAACATTGATCAGCCGACGGTATACATTGATAGATCTATTGGACTGACAATCCCACCCGGATACGTGCCTCCTACAAAGGTTACGTGGGTGTTTGTTATCGCATAACATATTCATTGGGACCATAAGTGTATGGTATGTATCATTTTATAACAGTCAACAGGGTTGATTATGCACTCGATTTATTTCTAATATGTTCTCACATATGGGCTAGATTAACATGACACATGAATTGCACAACATTTTATTCATTTTATCATCAAAAACCTATGTAATTCTCACCAACTTATGTTGACCCAAAATACTTTCAAAATTAACATGTTTCAGGTAACAATGAAGCTGAGGCTTGAGTTAGCATGAGGATTTTTCTTGAAGTTTATTTGAAGTTATTGAAGTTGCTATTTGATATTATGTATTTGAATTCTTAGACATTATTTCACATTTTGGATATTATGTTTGAATAAATTATTTAAAATTTATATTATACCATGTGCTACTGAAAACAATCATCAATACGTGGCACCCCGATGTTTCCGCCATCGGTTGGGGTGTTACAACAGTTAATCACAATAATCAACTAAAAACTAAACACTAACTAGCTCCCCGGCAACGGCGCCATTTGATGAGCCGGTCGTCACGGTTCATACAAAACCTAAATAACCTAAATAGATAGGGTAAGTAGGGTATCAATCCAAGGAGCGTGTGGTTAGTGAGTATTTCCTAGTTAACTTTGAATTTGTTACTTATGAAGATGCTAATTAATCATGCAATATGCAATTTTATCATTTAAGAATTTGTTGAAGAGTTGTTGATTAATATGAAACTTAAATTGAATTTGTAAGAAGTAAATAATAATATTTGTAAACAATTAGATAAAAATGATTACACTAAGGATTGGGTAATTGAACACTAGGGCTTTCAACAATTGGGCATAATTGGATGAACAAGGATAATGCAATTGGTACTAACGGGTTGATTGTTCAATAAACTTAGGTATCAAGTTTCGTCAACATTCAACAATGGACTAAACTATACTTTATCATCTAGAACATACAATCCTATGGTAGTGTTGATGCAAGAAACCATGCTTATCTCACTAGAAATTGGCACAAGATCAATTAACTAAAAATGAGTCTAGCATAAGATTAATCACTAGTCAACACAAATAATTCAAGTACATAAGAACATTAATTAAAAGTTTAAACAATACCCAAATGTTTCAGCCCTAGATATCAAGAACTTACATCCCTAGTGTAATACAAATGTTTTTAGCCAAGCATGGCTATAGTGTTCATCATCTTCAAAAGAGGGTCTTTAATCTTCAAGGAATTGATGCTAAAACTTTGGAGAATGATATGTGATGTTGTGTCTTCAATGGTGTTGAATTTTATAATCAAAATGAGATCAAAACAGCTCCCCAAAACAGTCTTCCTCATAAATTTTCGTATTAAAATGCATTCCATCAGCTTTGACTTGAAAAAAGGAAAGTATTGACTGAGTTTGACTTTTGGCGTAGGCTACGCCACTTTTGGCGTAGGCTACGCCAAGTCAGTTTAGCCTGAGTTGTTCTCTGCTGGCCTACGCCAGCTCTGTCATCCCTGCCTACGCCACTGGCATAGGGTACGCTAACTTTGGCGTATCCTACGCCAACACTCCTCGGTTGTCCGTTTTTGATTTTCCAGCTCACGTATGCTTTCGTTTCTCGCCCGGGCAACTCCAAAACGTCATTTTTGCCTCCTTTTAATTATCAAATCCTGAAACAACATAGCAATATCAAAGCAACACCATTTAACACTAAACACTCTTTAAAACTCATTTATGGGCGCTTTTATACACATCTTTTAATCAACCCATCACTAAAACACTAGTTTATTTGTTACATGGATTTCAAAAACCTAACTATATATATTTTATTTCAATGAAAAACGACTTATTATTATTTTTATAATCCATTACAAAATTTGTCTTATACCATTTCATCATATATTTAATTATATCACAACATATTATTGAGCTATAGTTCATTTATTATTAACTGTGAAAATAAGTTGTCAAATAGACCTTTCATAATAAAATGTTTTAAAGAGAAAATAAAGTTATATGGATACATAAACCAAAAAGGGACAAGCATATTAATTTGTTATGAATTGGATTTGTGTAGCATTATTGATCAAATCATGATACATTAACTTCTTAGGAACTAGATCGTGGCATGTTCTAAACCAAACAAATTTAACGGATCTTAGAGTTTCTACAATTGTAGGGTCCTAAAAAATAATCTACGTCACCTGTTACCTCTAACTGAGATTATCTTAAAACATGCTCGAACATTCTCTCTCCTTAACCACTCAAAGACTCGTTTGAGGACGTTCGTTCTCAAGACCTCCCTCTTTCCATCATATCGTCCACCATCATCTTGTCACATCGGTCGTAGAAACTGTCCATTGACGACCTCTAATTAAGTATAATGACATAATTGACAATACAATAAGTAGATTGATTATCTGAATCGACTCATAAACTTTAAATGGGTAGTGGGACGTTTATGGTATGGTCCATATTATCTCGATGTTGGCCTCACAGGAACAACAAGCCATCCCTAACGTGCAAACGAGGGGCAAAATCGTCCTTTAAAATCATTACGCCGCCTCAATAAACATATTATTCACATCGTCTTTATCCGCAAAACAATATTAATAGATAAGATAAGATTAACCAAAAGCAAAAGGGTCAAATCGTCCATTTATTTTTCATACCAACACAAACGGCAACAATAGTATTGTTATTATCATTAAAGAGCCGATTTATTACATCTTTTTGTGCATAAAAAGTCAAATATTTTTAAATGTATTATTTAACAGT
Source organism: Ambrosia trifida (assembly GCA_028751855.1). Classification (NCBI taxonomy): domain Eukaryota; kingdom Viridiplantae; phylum Streptophyta; class Magnoliopsida; order Asterales; family Asteraceae; genus Ambrosia; species Ambrosia trifida. Next base: position 75,940,762 of record CM054130.1, read on the forward strand.
TAGATTTTTAGTTTATAAATTAAGATTTTCTTTTAGCTTTACATTTATTTTAACTCAAACTAGTCCCAAAGGGAATGCAGTGAGAATTTGGTTTTTTTGGGTTTATCATGATACTATAATGTAGCCAAGTACGTAGTGATGATCTATCAAGACGTATATAAAAATAAGCACGCCACCATAACATATTCATTATTTTATAAAAGATCACATTTTAAATTCTATAACAGAAAAACAAAATATCTTCAAAATTAATTATAATAATCAAATATAAGAAATTATAAATTAAAAATTAATCATTTACCAAAGTGATTCCAATCCCTTAGTAAATGCTAGTGTATAATCTTAGTTTAAATATTATGAGCCTTAAAATGTGAAACTTTCATCGTACGTTGTGACCTATCACAGAGGGGGCAAACTTGTATAAAAGCAAAGACTCAAAAACTTGGCGAACGTAGGACTCAACGGGCATACATGTCAACCTTTGGCTAGGCACACTTGTTAATGCCTTTCAAAGCGTTATCTAGTGTGTGTGTGTGTTTAGCTTTGAATGTCTCATTCGACAACCAGTCTATAAGGCTTTTCACATTTTAGTGATTGCCCTTCGAATCTTGAGTAGGGGCCTTTAGTCTTTTTACTTAAGGTAGGGGTCACCAACTCACCATAGAGGAGAGCATACCCCCCCCTTACACAGTCATGGGTTTGTTTATAATACATTGTCATAATCAAACAAGGTTGAAACTTTCTAAAAAAAACTTCGAATTTATAAAACGATCATCTGATGAACTGACTCTATGCAAAACACCAACACATGCGTACAAGTAGGGATATAATAGTAACATGCCTAGGAGCATTCACAACCCATCCATCAAATCTCCTCTATCAAATTACACTAAAAATCACTACTTCACCCCTAAATCTTCTCTCACCTAATTAAAATAATCATACTTTTATCATTACATTTTCTCTCTCCTCACTTACAACTATTTACAAAAATATTAAAATATATATAGGGGTGAACAGTAACTTTTCATATTTAGGGTGGAATAATGTTTCCACCAAATATTTTCTTTCTCCTCCATTCACAACCACTTACACTCAACCCATATAATTTGGTGGACACACTCACATATATTTGGTGGATGGAATGTGAGTGCTCTAAGAGAACAATCCTTTGATCGATAAAACAACACATAGCAAAGATAACACCCGTTTATCAAATAAACAAAATTCTACATAATATATATACACACACAATATCCAAAAGGTTAAAACTATGTAATCTAAATTTCGAAATAATATTCCATATCCATAACTATTAACTTAACCTTTAAAAGAAAAAAAAACTAGCAATCTCATTTTTTTTTATAAAAAAATGTTAAAAAAAAAGAAGGCAGAAAACAAAAAGAAGAGGTAATGATGGATACCTTTTCATTCACTCACACACTCACTGACTCCCTCTCTTTATTTCACGTTCTGTCATCCAAATCTACCGCTTGTATCATACACCAACACACACTCATCTTCCAAGCAAAGAACCCATTCGGATCACAAATACCTCTCTTCAATCATCATCTTCTTCCTTCCTTCCTAATTCTCCTCTCTTTTTATTCCGTAATAATAATAATATTAATCATACTCTCTCTCTCTTTCTCTCTCTCTCTCTCTCTGTATATATTCTTCGTTTATCTTATTATTAATTATTAATAACATATATAAATTTCTTTCACTAATATTATATTTCACTTGATCAATTGCAGCGTTGTTGTTTTTGTGATGCTTTGAAAGTTGTTGTTGTAATGGCTGGGGAAATTGAAGAGCCGTTACGGTTTAATTATCAGGTAATAATCCTGTTACATGTCTGTTACCGTTACTAGATCTGATTTATCCTGATTGTGATTTAATTGTTTATTTGGTTAGTTTGTTGTTTTTGTAACGGTTATGACTTTGCATCGAATCTCGCTATCAATCATTTAATTGATGTTATTTGTGAGAATATGTTGATTGAATCAAAGTTTTATATGATTGAAGGTGATTTGATTTAGTTATGTAATCTATGTAGCATTTAGTTTTAATGTCTGTAGCGGTTATAGATTTGATCTCATATATTAATATTAATTAACTTGCATGGAGGTAATTTACTAAATTTAACTGTGTGTAAACAGTGTAATTGCAAGTGATTATAATGCTTGAGATCTGGTTCTTATACTGATATCTGTGTGATCCTTTGATAAACCGGTGGTTCAAAATGGAATAACAATTAGCTGTCATATAAGTTGGAGTAATTTGAAGTTTTAGTCTATGCTTACATATAGTTTTGATGTCGGCAGACGCTAATTACAAGTCTGATCTCATATAATAGTTAACTTGCATGGAAGTAAATATCTGGTTCTTAGATGATGTCTATGTTGCTTATGAGAAGGTTGAGTCAAATTGCTGTTGTTTTAGTAAAATATTAATTTGTTGTGATCCTTTGATAAACCGGTGGTTCAAAATGTAATAACAGTTAGTTGCAGCAAGTCAAAAGATCATTTAGTTGGAGTAATTTGACACCTGACTATGTAAATTAGTTTTAGTCTATGCACACATTTGTTGAGATCCCCAAAGATCTGTAACAACGATAGGCATATTGACATTGTTATTCGCTAATATTGAAAACTAACTAAACGTAAATGGTTACGCACTCTTTTTTTAATCTTATTATCTTGAAATCACTTCAATTGGGCAGGCAGACCTCTTGCACTCAGGGTCAATCTCGTTCGGAAGATTTGAATCAGAATCGTTATCATGGGAAAGAAGATCATCGTTTTCACACAATCGGTATCTCGAAGAGGTTGAAAAATACTCAAAACCAGGTTCAGTTACTGAGAAAAAGGCATATTTTGAGGCACATTTTAGAAGAAAAGCCCTTCTGAAACAAAGCCCTTCTGAAAGTCAAGACGGAAGAGAATTTCCTACCAGTCAAAATGATGATATGCATGATATACAAGAATCGGAAAATGGCAATGAGAGCAAGAGTACTTACTTTGATGAGAGCCCTCATAGTTCTGGTCAACATAGTTATGACAAAGAAACTGAAATTCAGATACATGTAAATCAAAATGTTGAAACTTCGTGTGCGGAGAACACCAACCTCAGCAGTGTTGACCATACAATAACTGGTCCAGAACATATTAAGCTTGAAGAAACACATGAGAATGGGACTGCAAATATCGATTTGGTCAAAAGTGAAGAAACTATGGAAGTGACCCTTAATAATTCGGTTGTAATGGTGGATGTGGCATCAGAAATGAAACAACCAAAGCCGAAATTCAAAGCCCGTGCCAATTTTGGTCAGGTTTCAAGAATGACTTCCAAAGAAGCATCCAATGTGTCTGCCAAAACCAAAATAAGCGAAGTCAAAACTTTACCAATGAAGGAAAAAGTAAAGAAGTCGCCTATACCTGCTATTTCCATGGCACATTCGGGGAGAAAACCTTCAAAGTCAGAGGTAAGTTTAATATCATCTTTAGACTTTATTATCACTTGCCCTTTTAGGTTGTTACATAAATTGACATCGACATGACAACATTTATGATACTGACATACCATTAATGTTAATGAATGAATTTCTTCTCTTAGGAAGCAAGTACAAGTTTTCTGAAGGCGAAAGTACCTCCATCAAATAGAAGGTATCCAATTTGGTGATTTGCTGTGTGAAATTTGTCTTCCATTGGTTATCCGAGTTGCATGGTTTCTTATGTTGTGCTTTTCTGCAGCACTGCGAAAGAAAATAGATCAGAAAAGTCTCTTCCAGGAGCACGAGAAACCGCCAACAGGTTCTAATTGTTTAAAAACTTTCCTGTGTGAAAACTGGAAAGTAGTTTTTTCATCTTCTTCACTCTCTTTTACTCTACATTCACAGGACTAAACAGACTACTCTTACTCCGAGTAAACCACATGCCAATCAGATTGCCGGGGGCTTCAGTTTTAAGAGTGATCAACGGGCTGAAAGGAGGAAAGAGGTAAGATGAGAATTCATCATGCATTTTACTAAAACTAATTAAATTGTTCTTTTCGGTCTGAGATATGCAATTACTTATATATTCAATTATTCGAATTTTCAGGAAAAAAGGGCTGCTGCGGAGATAACACAGTTTAGAAAAAGTCTCAACTTTAAAGCAACACCAATGCCTTCATTCTACAAAGAATCTGCTAGATCTTCGGATCAAATCAAGGTATTTAAGTTGTAGTTAATTAGCCTTTCATTTCTTTGAAAAACTAATCTAATTTTCTTAAGCTTGGTGCGGGTCACAATAGGTTATGGTAAAAATGGGCTGGTTAAAAACGTATCATATTCGTTCGGGTCAAAACGGGTTCTGACTGAAACAGACTCGGGTTGACTGAGTTGTTTTATAAAAAACCAAGTATTAAAATGGGTACGCCTGCTATATTTTTCTTATGGCGGGCTGCCGGCTAGTAGTGAAGGTGGCAGCGAAGAACTGTGGGTGCGGTTGGTGGACTGGTGGTGGTGGGTGCAGCGGCGGTGGTGGTATTGGCGAAGACAAGTATAGGTGGTGACAACAAAACTAGGTGGTGGGCGTTGCTGACTCATTTTGACGGTTGGACCCGGTTTAAACCAGTTTTGTAAGAGTGACCTGTTGTGTAACTGAATAGACCAAAATGGACCTGCTTTATAATTGAGCGAACCCAAAGGAAACCTACATGTAAAATATTTTTACTCAAATCAACTTCTTATTATTTCGCGTATTGAAAATGACAGCCTATATCATCAAGCAAGACACCAATCAGACAGCGAACTGCTTCGACGGGTCCAACTCCAAGCACCAAGAAAGTTCCATCAAATTCTGCCAGCTCATCAATCCCGAGGCCCAGTTCTTCAACTTCTGTAACTAGCAAATACCGTCGTCCAGAGCCTTTCAGAGCAGTACAAGAGAAGAAAAAGGATTTGAGTTCACAGAAACAAAAAGGGCATGAAGCAATTATCAGAGCACACGTTAGAGAGACGAAAAGAGTTCACACAGGCACAGGGCTCAAACCCGGCTACCCAACAGTCCGTGTTGCCACTTGATCATGTTGTTTTCATGATGGTTTACAAGGGAATAAAGATGGGGATGTATGTATGTACCAAGTAAGCTGTTGTACCTACATGGTAGATCGCGTTAGGAAAGTACTAAACTACCCTTAATACGGGAAAACATTAAAAACTAGGTACGTAAAATGGATGGTTTCTAGTATTTCTTGATGTATAAAAGGTTAAAAACGTATAAATGTCTTGAGGAAAATATTAAATTGCTATCATGTTATGTGTCGTTTTAAAAGGTCACTCGTATAATAATTTGTAAAGCTAGATCCTTAACTTGGAAAAGGGAATTGGTTTGGGCCTGGGAGTTCCAATAGGTTATGTTCTAATCAGACATTGGTTGCAACGTTTGGGCCTAAAAGGTTAAAATAAAACCATGCTTTTTCTTTTTGAGCCTAGTAAGTAGTAACTAAGAATAAAGGAATTGCTGTTCAAATTTAAACTTAAAAAAAAAAAAAAAAAAAAAAAAAAAAAGCAAAGGACAAAGAAATTATAAAGTTGATTTTATTTGTTAGAGGGCAAGTTCCCTCATCGCGCCTCTTACAATCGTCACCATACATATGAACCGTCGTCGCTACTGTTTTCGCCTCCACCCTCTACCACCACATTACCACCATTGTCCCCCAGACACATGCACAGTTGGCGCAGATAGCATCATCTGCGCTGTCCACTGTCTGTAGCGGTCATAAAAGCAAATATAGTTGGTAAATTTATTTAACGTGAACCTGTATTCGCTAAAAATCCGTTTTTCTCGTTACCCGGCGTGACTCCCTTCCCCGTTTTTTCATACTTAAAATTTATAATTATGTTTATGTAACTTGATAATAAAAGAATTATTACAACTTTCTTGAAAACATTTTCCATAGTTAGCTTGTAAAACTAGTCACAAAAAGCTTATAAGACTATGATGAATCAAAGACTTTCTAGTTTCAAGAACCAACCAGATTTACATCAATGATTGCAGAAAATTATAAATAAAAATCTCCATACAACATTATAATCAACAAGACTACAATAAAGAAAAAGTTGTCAACAATGTGCCCCTTTTATCATCTCTTCACCACTTTCTTTTCCTCTACTTTTTCTTCAATCATCAATCTTGCCTTTCTACAACATTCTAACACCAAGTTCAACACATACCAATCATGTCCACAATGATAAAAGTAGAAAACTAATCAAAACAATCACAACCTTCGATTGTATTCGGCTGCATGTTGATGAAGGTTGATCATTGCTATGAGGTGGCTTCTTGGAGTAATAAGGGAACCATGGAACTAGAGTGTTTGGGGGTGGCGGTCCACCGCCGTAGTAGTTAGGATTTGGAGTGTTATATGGGAATGTAGTGGAAGGTGGAGGGTAAATCCCCGCCTGTGAAGGCGGTGAAAAGGTGGTGGTGGGCTGATTGTTTCCACCACCACCATTGCCACCGCCAATAGGCGGTGGGTAGCATGGATATGGACACTCCTGACCCACGACCGCAGCCGAAGAATTTAGGGTTATGTAAACAAAGAAAATTGAGGAGAGAATTTGGTAGATTATAGAGGACATTTTGAAGTGAAAACTAGAGAAAATGAGTGTGTTATGAAGTAGATATAACTATATAAAAGATATAAAGAAAAAAAAAAAGACCAGAGGGTAGGAGAATTGTTTGAGTGATAATTATATCTAGTCAATAAAAATATGATAATTTGAACTATAAGCGGGAAAATTTGTAATATTTAGGGGTCACTTTTGACTTTTGTTTATGGTGAGGGTCCACATCTGCCCATCATGCATAATTACTGAGTCATGCTAACTATGGTAAAAGCTAACTCAGTTCTTAAGTTGAGTATGACTGACTCGGTCAAGTTGGGACATCTTTTGTTTCACATATAGTTAAATATAGTATTATTAATTATGGTTTACGCATATATTACGTATGTACGGTTAGGATCAAATACACAGTGAAAGAAAAATAGGAAGTCCTATGATGGGTATCAAACGGATTCTGATTGAATTCATTCAAGCGACATTGGATCCGTCTCATCGAACCCTACGATGTTAGTTTTCAGGTCTTCGTTTTTTAGGGTTTTAGCTTGTAGTTTTTAGAACATACGTTATATCATTGTGTCTTTTTCTTATTTTCATCATTGAGTCATTTTTTCAATTCATTGTGTCTTTTTTCTTCAACATTGTGTTATATTTTTCGACACTGTGTTATATTTTGTGGCTTTTTATGTCATATTTCATGATCTATTATGTTTTTTGTATCCTTTCCACCCTTCTCATTTTTGTTACACCGTATAGAATAACTTAACTCATATTATGTAATATGTAGTATGTACTATACAAGAAAAAAAGAGGTACACATCTTAAAGCCACATTCTCAACAAATCCGGCTATCTATCCGTCGTGATAGAAATAAAATTGCACCATTTCATAGTTTCATCTTCCTTAGATAACACGAATAACATTGCAATGAGTGAAATTTTACTGGATTAGAATTATTTGTATGTATTTATTTAGTTTAAAAAATCGAAAACTCGTAAAAAAAAATATCATTTTCATAATACAATTAACTCTCTTTTTTTTCCATTAACAAAACATCCAATTACAAGTGACATGTAGGTAAACGGGTCACAAGCTGCGTCTCTACCCCCCTTTTGTATTGCAAAGTCTGCTCTATTGAAAATAAAACATTGGCCTTAGCAGGCGGAGAGTTACTTTCCACAACTTTCTTCACACGATCGAGGGCCGTCGCTTATCGATTTGGTCACGGGTACCCCACTACCAGCACGGTAACACCGCTGCCACCCGTGCTGATAGGGGTCCCGTGAACGTTTTCTGATTGTAGTTAACGAGTTGGTAACCGTGTATTTCTTATTTTTTTTAATTTACTTTAATTCCTTTTTATTTATTTATAACCATTTTAAAGCAACATTTTGTTTATTTTTTTTTAAATAAATCAAACCAAAAGTAAATAAAAACATAAGATAATATTTATTAATATTAAACATAAATAAAAAAATACATAAAAACATAGAAGATAAAGCTTAGAATTGACGCATGAGTTGCCAGACCTGGAAATGCTCAAAGTTGTCGCGGTAACGAGCCGCATAGCTCGTCTGGGTCAACTCCACAGCCAACTCCGGCACAATGCCTGGGTGCCGGCTCATGGTACGCTCGTAGCACGTGGTCCACCGATCATATTTGTTGTTTAGATCGGTCCACTTTCTCTGTAGGCTCTCAATTGTGCGGTCGCTTTCTCCGACTTGTTGTTTGAAGTCAGCCAAGACACGGTCCCAGAAGCTTGTTTGGCGACCTCCTGAGCCCCCTGAGCCCCTACGTGATTGGCGTTGCAACGATAGGTCGTTTTGTGCGTCCTTAACGCACACAACCAAAGCCATTTCTTTGTTTTCGGTCTAACGAGTCATTTTGAAGGTTTGAAGGTGTGAGTGTTGTTGTTGATGTTCAAGTGTGTTTTCACCACCGTCGTTTATATACAAAAAAACCCAACCGTATCACATGCTAAAAGTTGAATTTCTCTTACGGTTAGATAAGATCGATTTAAATAGGATTAAATTTTTTTGACCGTGTTTGGTGTAGACGGTTGAGAAATAAACACGGTCTGACGGTTTTATGATAAAATTTATAAACCGTGTGAATTTAAAAAAAAAGTGTTTGTATTTGTTTTTAAATGAAAAAGAGAATAGAATCAGTGGAGTGTTGCCTACAAAAAACTGTTTCAGTGAAGTAAATCAGTTAAGTGATTTGGCAGTGCATAATTAGTTAAAATCAGTGAAAGAAAATGCACATACTAGTAACACCACTTTCACCCTAAGTACGCATATCATGTATTGGGATGGGATGGGCACATGCCCACCCTACCTTTTATGTACATCTGCCTTTGCGTTTAAGGGTATATCATGGATTCTAATACGGTCAAAAGGTTTCCTATCAAATACTTTTTCTTTTTATCTCCATCAATATTAGGGGTTGTTTGGTAGTATCTTAATGATTATTAAGAGGTTAACAAGTAACATCTTAACGGGTGACTCTTAACTATTCAGACTTAAGATTGTTTGTTAACCATTCAGAGGTTATGAACTATTAAGAGGTAGACTCTTAATGGTAATTAAGAGGCTACTAAACAACCCATAAGATTTAGGGTATGTTTGGCAATAAGCTTTTAGGAGCTTCCAAGCTTTAAACTTTTAAGAAAAAGCTCATACTTAATAAAAAACATTGTTTGGTTGAAGGAGTTTCAAGCTTTTAGGTTGAGAGAAAAAGCTCAATAGTGAAAAGCTCCTACTAGCTACAAGCTTTTAATGAGTAAATGACATAAATACCCATCATAACATAAAAAAATTAAAAAAGATACATACAAGCTTTTAGTTAATGCCTATTTTGGGCATTTTATACATTTTACTAAAAGCTCAAGTTACTTGCCAAACACTAAAATATATTTAAAAAGCTACAGCTTCCAGCTTCCAGTTACCAGTCACGAGCTAGTTTTACCAAACATACCCTTAATTGCCATACATTCCTCCTTTGAATTGTATATATATGGTAGGGTTCCTGTAAGAAAATGATTTTGTGTAGAAAGTGTTTTCAACCATTAGATTTAAAGATGGATGCTAGAGATTAAAAGATATTATGGTGTTTCAAATCAAATTAATATATTATAGAAATTAAGGGTATGATCGTCAATATGTGTTTTAAACAGTGTTTCAAAACTCGGTTTGGGCTTGTACTTAGCGACCTACCTTGGAGCGAGTACTCGGGGCTCAAATCGGCATATGCGGGGAGCACTCGGCCAACTCGGCTATACTCGACGACCTACCCTGGAGCGAGTACTCGGGGAGTAATCGGTCAACTCGGCCTTGTTTTGCAACATTGGTTTTAAATGAGGGTATCAATGTCATTTTGTATCAAGACTTTTAGAAACTGATTAAATGCTTCCTACATTCATGGTACCTTTCTCTCTCTCCTAATTTTTATTTTCAATAATATCATTTAAACTCGAACATTCATCTTCACAAAAAAAAAGAAAAAGAAACTGTGCACCCATCGTCAACATGTATCTTCAACCGTGCCGCAAACAATAAACCGTCGTGTTTTAAACCTCAACATTTATCTTCAACATTCCTTCTGCGCCGCCGCCAAAAACCAATTAGTGTTTTAAACATTCTTCTGTGACACCGACAACCGAGAAACACATAACAGTGTTTTTGTTTGTTATAAAATTGTTACATCAGAAGTGTTTTATATAAGACTTTTGTTAGTTGATTGTTTTATGTGGATTAAACATTTCAACAATTTTGTTTGTTATAAAACACCTCCAATTATAAAACACTCTTGATGGTATACTGTTATAAAACATTCCCGATGTTATATCAATCTATAATTCGTATTAATTAATAAAAGAAAATTAGCAACATTTGACCAAGCATATTTGCCAAAATAAACATCTGATACGTTTAAACATCAGGGACGAAACACTCTTTTGCGTCTACCAATCAGATGATTACACGTGTAAAAGCCTTCAGACGCCTTAATTTTTAAGGTCCCTACGTCTAAACTTTAGACGCGAGGCTGTTCTTTAGACGCGAAGAGTTAAGGAGGAAGCGTCTGAAGGCCTTTTGCGTCTAAAGAACAGCCTCGCATCTAATGTTTAGACGCAGGGACCTTAAAAATTAAAGTGTCTAAAGGCTTTAAACGTGTAATCATCTGATTGGTAGACGCAAAAGAGTGTTTCGTCCCTAATATTTAGACGCATTGGATGTTTATTTTGACAAATAAGCTTGGTCAAATGTTTACTTTGGCAATTTTCCCTTCTTTTAATTGCGGGTCATGTATATAAAAATGTACTAGTAGGGTGCCCGCGCGATGCAGCGGAAAAACACAGGCCCTTTTATAGGTGTTCATGCCTCAATTTAGTTATTAGCTTCAACTGAAACCGAAACCGAAGTCATCGATTAATATATCTATTAAATGTCGGTTAACTCATTTGGTTTATTTGGTTAGATTATCGATTTTCAGTTCAGTTCAGACTTTGGCTATATATATATATATTTTGCTTATAAGTACATGTTATGTGGGTATAAATACAAAAAACGAAGGTATAAAAACTAAGAATATATGAATTTATGAATGGTCCGGTTATGTTTTAGTTGATTTCGATTAATTAAGGGTACAAAAAAATTGATAACCAATTTTAAGTTAATTTGGTTTTTTTGTCAATTCGGTTAATTTCGATTGATTTTAGTTTAGTTTTGTCTATTTTTTGTTATTTGTCTGGTAACAGTTCAATTATTTCCCACCCGTAGATATTGTTAATCACGCTTTATAATAAAAAAATAAATATTAATACTATATTCAAATTAAAGAGAATAAAATTAGCGTTTTTATGATCTACTTTTCTTAATTCTTAACGTATGAAAAATTATGATCATTTAAAATTCATGGGGTAGTTGGTATAAAAAAGGTAAAAATGTAACTATTATTTAAATAACTAAAAGCTATCCATCCATAGTGGTGGAGTGGTGGAGAGGCCTTATGTTCACTTAGGTGATCAAGGGTTCAATTCCCATTTCCAACATTATGGTTTGGTATCCGGGTGAAGGTCGAATACGGGTGGCGCCGGTTCGAATATGACGGGCGGCGAGGTTTTACCGAGTTCTATAACACTGTCGTGCCTTCGGGCGGGTGAGACTCGGGTTTCCGCGCATCAGGAGAAGGCGGGGGCTGCTGGAGGTCGAGTAGTCGATTCTTGGGCACGGCGCCCCGCAAAGGTGATTGCCACACAGTTGTTCGCTGATAAAAAAATAACTAAAAGCTAATAAAGTTAAGGGGAATTAAGAAGCAATTAAGATGAGGGGTTAATGTGTAATTTAAGTTTGAAAAACTAATCTATCCTCACATTATCCATTATATTCTAAAAACTTTTTAACTCTTAGGTATTTTAAAATGCTCATCAAAAATACATTATAGTTGGTATCCAAGAACATGTTATAATATTGTACATATGTGTAACAATTATTATTACACGTAGATATTAATTTACAATATACATTTGAACTATATTCATGATTTTAACATTACACATGTGTTTCAAACTTAGTGTGAGCATTTTTATAAAATATTACACATATAACAATTATAACACATACTTGTTAACAAATAATCTCAACACTATTATTATTATCATTATGCAAAAGGGGTCAAGTATTCTATACAAGTAAAAGAAATAAGAAGAGTGATAATGATAAAAAAAACACAATGGATTATGAAATATAATATAATGGGTCATAAAATATAATACAATGCCGAAAAACACATCACAATTTTGAGGAAAAAAGACACAATGAGTCGCATTAATTACACAATGACAAAAAAAAAAAAAAAAAGATACAGTGCCACATAAAAGGACACAATATTATAACACAAATTCTAAAAACCACAAGCTAAAAATCCAAAAAAAATGAAAACCTAAAAATAAGATCATATTGTTTAATGAGACGGTTCAAATGCCGCTTGAATCAGAGTCCGTTTTATACATTTCATACGATTTCCTATTTTTTTCGTTGTGTATTTAATCCTAACCCCTTGCAATAAAACACATACAATATACCAAATAACATAAAAACATGTTAATATAAGAGACATACAAAAAGTCAAACCTTAAAAAAATATATTGGTTTCATCCTAAACTCGACGCTTTTACGACCATTGGTTTGTTCAAATAAGTATGTTTTTCTATTGAAATGAAACTGAAAAAAATGTTAGCATTTACATAGAAGTAAAATAAAATCATATATGCATTGATGTTCATACAAAATCATGTTAATATATTAGATTATTATATAATATCAACTTCTATATGAGAACCATAAACTAACAAATAACTAACCTTAGAAGCTTCAACCTTTGAAGTTAGGTTTAGATCCAAACCTAAAAATTTTAGCGAATGGAATAAGTGTGTGTTACTATTATTTATAGGATAAACTTTAGTTGTTCACTGTAGAGTTTAAATTTTAAAAATGTTTCCCGCTTGATTAACTATAAGATTTTCCCACCCCTTAAAATTAGGAAGTTTTGTTGATATTTGACTAAAGCGTAAAAAGTGTTTAGTTAATTAGTTTAATTTTTTTTAAAGTGCTTTCATCTTTTATTTTGTTATATTTGTTAAAAAGAACCCCCTTTTAAATAAGAAAGTTTTTGTTGATATTAACATATTACTAGTGGGTTAGCCCGCACGATGCAGCGGGTGTCGCCGAGTCCCTTTTAGAAAGTGTTTTCTAAGTTGATCTGTATTAAATACTTGTTATATTTCGGTACCATCACCACCACCGCCACTACTATATCTAAATAAGATGATACTAAATTTAAATAATATTACTTATAAAAATATTAATATTATCATGTACAACAATTTAATATTATTAATGGATTAATTATACAAGACTAATGTAAAGTCTTTGATATTACTATGGTTCATTAACTATAATGTGGTGTAATTAAAGACAAGTTTAAAAGACAAATTTGCCCCTAAAATATAGTTAAGATGTGCATTATGTATTGTATGATAAGCAAATATACTTGTACCTCTTATTTTTTAAGAAGTCTTTGAAAAATGCTTTATAACATAGTATAGATATAGATATAACACATGGGTAAAATATTATACGTATATGAAATCTTTTTAACACTCACTCCATAAAAATACAAAACTTATCAAATTCCAATATTATTTGTAAATGGTTTTGTTTTCTGTACTAGATTTAAATGTCCAACTAATACAAATATGTTCACTTTCGAATGTGGTTTTATCTTTTCAAACCATATCAAAATTAAACGATATTAACCGTAATAATTATCAATGTAAGACGTAACTATATATAAAATATTGTTTTATACACTTTCTTTAGTCCAACACTTATAGCCAAGTAGGTTGTTGGCCTAAGTTTCTTATGGGAGGCTTGGGTTTAATTCTGTCACACCCTCAAAATCCACTTACGGAGTTTTACCGCGAGGCGCATGACAAACCAGGATCCAAGTCAACGATCACAATAAACAAATCTAAATGAACATATGCAATTTCAAAAACATAGTTTAAAATTCCCCAAATACAGCGGAAACTTATTCTCAAAACATAATCCAAAAGTAACCCAAATATTCAATGTTTGAAAACCATGCAATCCTAACTAGACGCCGTGCAGACGCGTGCGCCCTAGTTCCGTGGTGCTACCTTAGCGACCTGAGAAAACATGTAAGAGTTACGTCAGCACAAAAATGCTGGTGAGTTCACAGGTTTTGTAATCAAAGTATCAAGTTCAACCTGTCCATACTATATCAATTTGTAAACCAAGTACGCTAGCTAGGCGTATGTTTTGTTACTTCTACGATTGGAAAACCATTACTAACTCGCAAACCAGATGTCGTGCCCGAATAGTAAACCTGTTCCTGTTTGAGACAATATGCACTCGCCGACCCTCCAAGCCGACGAGCGGGGTTGGTCACTCCCAATAGATCTATTCACATTTCCCGTTGTGCTAACCCGCACATTCATGGTTTCCCCCGGGACTTCCAAAGATCGTATAGTAAACCATAGAAACCCATAGTATGACAGTTGTTACCAAAACATAAGTTTAACACATGTTTTCTCCCCCAAAAAGTGAAACCAGTTAAAAGAGGGGCCGTAAACTCACCTTAGGTTGCGTTACTTCGTAATACGAATAAAATCAGCAAGCTATGTTAGCCCCGTAAGGCGGTGACCTAACATATGACAGTTACAAGTAATTAGACTAATAACCCGTAGGTTAGTTAGTCCCTAGATGTCCAGACCATAACCAAGTTCGTTTGAAAACACTGTGACTGTTAAATTAACCCAATGTACAAGACTCGACATCCCATTAGTGACCCGAGACTCCCCGTGTTATACTTGCACTCTCAAACATACAATCATGCAATCACACTTAACATACGTTAAAATCCAACAAGTTGTAGCACGTAGTTCAAGTATCTCATAAATAAGTCCGAGCACATGTTACCAAGTTATTAGGTATGTTACGGGGTTCCTAGCATGTTCCTAGGTGTCAAATCGGGTCCCGAAATGCTAAATTACACTTACAGCAGCAGTACAGGCGATTAGCAAAAGTCAACTAGTGATTATGTGGGTCAACAAGCATTTAGGAAGGCTAATCCCCTATACTATAGGCGATTAGGGTCATGCGGTATGCAAATCATGAGTTTATAGGCGATTAGGTCGTAAGGCATGCAATTCAGGGCTTAACTAGCAATTAGGATCGTAATCGCATGAAGTAAAGGCATTTAGACCCATATTCGCCTATACTATAGGCGATTAGGGTGTCCTATCAGGCGAATAGCCTCCTAATCGCCTATAGCATAGGCGATTAGGATTGCTAATCGCCTTTAGCCCAGCTGTTCCGGTTTTTCGCACGTTTAACACTCCAAATCAAATCCAGATCGTGTGTAAACATCAAATATCAATCAAACAACCATATCAAACATATTTCAATCAAAATCCTTCGTTTAACCTCGTTCTATCAGCCCTGCATGCAACCATGTATCCCAAAAACAATACACATAGCATGAAACATCACATTAACATGCATAACCGTAACTCTAATGAACAATTACTCAGATCTCATCAACCTGCTATCATCATCAATCTGTAACTACCTTAATATCATGCTAACAATCCTTCTTGAATCACAAAACCCTATCTTTTTATTATAAACACACATACAACATGCATAATAGCTAGAATCCAATTAACAACGATTATTAACGAATTTCAGAAGACACATACGTTTATAAACAAGTCTGGACCATTAGGGATTCAATAAAAACATTATTAAAGGTTGCATGGATGAAAACCACACCTTAGGTTTATGATAGATTGATGTAATAGGCTTGAAATCGTGTATTTTGATCCAAAATCGTGTTCCAGAGGTTGTGTGTGTGTTGGGACGAGTTGTGAGACGACTAGGGTTGTTATAATGAAGTTTAGGAGGTCAAGTATTGTATTTATAGTCGTTAGGGGTGTACAAAAAGCTCGCGGTTCGAGGCTCACTCGAAACTCGCTCGAAAAAAGCTCGAAAAAAGCTCGGCTCGAAGAGGCTCGTTTTGTTTTCGAGCCGAGCCGAGCTGGCTCGTTTTGTAATCGAGCCGAGCTCGAGCCAGGGGTGTTCAGCTCGTGGCTCGGCTCGATGGCTCGACTCGTGGCTCGACTCGATGGCTCGACTCAGGCTTGTGTATGTGTAATTAATATATAGATGAAACTAATATATTTTGGCTCCAAACCTAATTCTAAAATTCAAAATTTGAAAATTCCGCTCATACTACCTATCTACCCCATTTTTTCATAATAAATAAACCATAACTTAGAAAAAGAAAAAAAATATATACATGATTATGTGTAATTTTATTGTTTTTTATTTAATAAATATTTGTAAAAAAAATAAAAAAAATAATAAAAAAATATAGCGAGCTGGCTCGAGCCAGCTCGAGCTCGGCTCGAACATTTACGAGCCGAGCTCGAGCTCGACTTTTCAGCTCGACCAGAAAAATGAGCCGAGCCGAGCAGGCTCGATTTAAGTTCGAGCTCGAGCTCGAGCTGGGCCTGGCTCGGCTCGACTCGGCTCGTGTACAGCCCTAATAGTCGTTTTTAGTCGTCAGGTACGTTACAGGCGATTACGCAGCAGCATCAGGCGAATAGGGCTCCTAATCGCCTATAGTAGGGGCGATTAGGGCCTACTCGCCCAAAGGGAAACCCTACTCGCCTTCCCTATAGGCGATTACAGATGCTAATCGCCTATAGGGTCTGGTTCAGCGTATTTGGCGCGTTAAACTCCGTTTTAACATATGTTAACATGTTTTCACATACTGACAAGTCACATAATGATTGTAAACACATAATACTTGCAAACAAACACATTCACACTCGTTCACCAATTCCCGGGACTCGAGACTTGTATGTTCCCTATGCTCTGACGATTCTACGAATCGTCACCCTTTGTACACTTGGTTAAGGACTGACATCTAATGATCCTCTATACTAAACTAACAGTTCCCGAACCGTAACATGACTCGACTAACCCAGTTAAGTATAATCTACGTGTGACTCGCTAAGGTAGACTTTCATCTAGACAGCGTTGTTAACCAGAATTTACCGGGTGTCACATCATCCCCACGTTAAAAGAATTTTCGTTCCGAAAATTGCACAATTACCAAAAAGAATAACAAAAGAAACAGACAAAAGATAGAAACCAAGAGAGATTTACCCGAGTTGTCACATCATCCCCACGTTAAAAAAGGAATCTCGCCCCGAGATTCATTCAGCTACAGTGGTAACATATCTCGATTCGAACGCTTCCTTAGGAAAGAGATGAGGATACTTAGACTTCATCTGATCCTCCCGTTCCCAAGTGTACTCTGGTCCCCGGTTCGAGTTCCAGCGAACCTTAACAATGCGAATCTTGCTATGACGTAGGCTACGAATCTTGTAATCAAGAATCTCAACAGGTTCCTCCACAATCCGAAGACGATCATCAACCTTGATCTCTTCCAGTGGAACAATAAGAGACTCGTCAGCCAGACACTTCTTTAAGTTGGACACATGGAAGACGTTATGTACGTTTCCGAGCTCCGTCGGTAAATCAAGACGATATGCCACCGGTCCAATCCGTTCCAGGATTGTAAATGGGCCGACATACCGAGGGTTGAGTTTGCCACGCTTCCCAAAGCATATGACGCCCTTCCATGGTGAAACTTTCAGAAGTACTTTGTCATCAACTTGGAATTCCAATGGCTTGCGACGCTGATCGGCATAACTCTTCTGCCGATCCCGTGCCGCTGCCAACCGGTTACGAATCTGTACGATCTTTTCCGAAGTTTCGTACACTAGCTCAGGCCCAGTGAGTTGACTCTCACCCACCTCAGCCCAACAAAGAGGAGACCGGCATTTCCGCCCGTACAGTGCCTCGAACGGAGCTGCCTTGATGCTCGTGTGGTAACTGTTGTTGTAAGAGAATTCTACTAACGGTAGGTGAGCTTCCCAACTTTTGCCAAAATCGATCGCACATGCCCGCAGCATGTCTTCTAAGGTTTGAATCGTGCGTTCACTCTGACCGTCAGTCTGTGGGTGATAAGCTGTACTCATGTCTAGCTGGGTACCCAAAGCCTTGTGCAAAGACTTCCAGAAGTGAGAAGTAAAGTGGGAGTCACGATCCGAAATAATAGAAACCGGCACCCCGTGCCAAGAAACAACTTCCTTCAGATAAAGACGAGCCAAACGATACATGGTGTCGGTCTCCTTAATAGCGAGAAAATGGGCTGATTTCGTCAACCGATCAACAATCACCCATATCTTATCCTTCCCGCTCTGTGACTTAGGTAGTTGCGTGACAAAATCCATTGTAATCCGTTCCCATTTCCACTCCGGAATTTCAGGTTGTTGCAAGAGACCCGACGGTATCTGGTATTCCACCTTGACCTTAGCACAGGTCAAGCATTTGCTCACGTATGAGGCTATATCCGACCTCATGTTTGGCCACCAGTAAAGCACCTTTAGATCTTGGTACATCTTATCCGAACTAGGATGAATAGAATACCGGGACTTGTGAGCCTCATCTAAGACAAGCTCCCGAAGTCCCTCGAATAAAGGAACCCATATGCGTTCTGCGAAGTAGTGCAGGCCATCAGGCCTTCGCTCGAGGTGCTTGTCGGCACCGTGCATAGTCTCAGCTTTAAGGTTTTCTTCCTTCAAAGCTTCTAACTGAGCAGAACGGAGTTGGTCAGGTAGAGAGGAATGAATGGTGAGCTGCAACGCCCGAACGCGACGAGGATTAATTGATTCCTTCCTGCTCAAGGCGTCTGCTACTACATTCGCCTTGCCAGGATGGTACTTAATGGCGCAATCATAGTCGTTCAAGAGTTCAATCCAACGACGCTGTCGTATGTTCAAATGTTGTTGGTCGAAAATATGTTGAAGACTCTTGTAATCGGTGTTGATGGTGCATTTGGTACCGTACAAGTAATGTCTCCAAATTTTCAACGCGAAAACCACTGCACCCAATTCCAAGTCATGGGTGGTGTAGTTCCTCTCGTGCACCTTGAGTTGACGAGAAGCATACGCAATCACTTTCTCGCGTTGCATCAACACGCAACCGAGACCATGAATAGAAGCATCACAGTAAACAACGAAATCATCAGGGCCTTCAGGCAAGGACAAAATAGGAGTAGAACAAAGTTTAGACTTCAGTTCTTGAAATGCTGACTCTTGTGGTTCACCCCAGGCGAATTTTCTATCCTTCTGAGTAAGAGTGGTGAGGGGTTGAGCGATCTTCAAGAACCCCTTTATGAAACGACGATAATAGCCCGCAAGGCGTAAGAATTGCCGCACCTCAGTTGGCGTCTTTGGTGCTTCCCAGTCCTTGATCGCTTCGATCTTAGCTGGATCGACATGAATTCCTAGTTCATTAATGTAACACCCCAACCGATGGCGGAAACATCGGGGTGCCACATGGTATAAATTGAATTTTAAATAATTTATTCAAAACATAATATCCAAATATAAAATGATGTCTAGGAATTCAATACATAATATCAAATAACAAAACTTCAATAGCTTCAAATAAAACTTCATGTAAAATCCTCATGCTAACTCAAGCCTCAGCTTCATTGTTACCTGAAACATGTTAATTTTGAAAATATTTTGGGTCAACAAAAGTTGGTGAGAATTACATAGGTTTTTGATAAATGAATAAAAATGTTGTGCAATTCATGTGTCATGTCAATCTAGCCCATATGTGAGAACATACTAGAAATAAATCGAGTGCATAATCAACCCTGATGACTGTTATAATATGATACATACCATACGCTCATGGTTCACTTGAATATGTTATGCGATAACAAACACCCACGTAACCTTTGTAGGAGGCACGTATCCGGGTGGGATTGTCAGTCCAATAGATCTATCAATGTATACCGTCGGCTTGTACGGAGTTAATGATTATGCTAGAATGGTGCTTACTCTAATCATGCTCAAGACATAATGCAACATAGAAAACACATAGACACATTGATGATTGAATTGCAATAATGATGTTATAACATGTTTCACCCCAAAAATGGTGATAAATAAAAGGGGCTATGTAAAACTCACCTTAGCAAATGTTAAACTTCTTGAAAAGATGAAATAATAGTGTTGCCCAAAATAATGCCAAATATCACCCTATAATAAGGTAATAAATAAGTCTAAGTCTAATTAGTTTATAAGTGTATCCTAGGGTTTCGATTTGGGGATATCCAATTGTTGAATTTAAAATAAAATGTTAATTAAATAAAGGGAAATTTGATAATTAAATAAAAGAAAGTCTTTTTATAAAATTTGAATTTAGAATGTTCACAATAATGTGTTTGAAGTATAAAAATAGTTTTTATAAAATTATTTCTTTTAAAATAGATTTTTAAATCTATTTATTACAAATTGCCAATATTTAACTTTAATATTCAAAAATACTAAAATTAAAGAATTTCTATTTTAAAAATCATATTTCTGTTCTAAATATTTAAAAATAAATTGTATAAAATTTTGGTGCAAAAATAATGAATATTGAATTTATTATGATTTAATTATGATTAAATCTAGCAAAAATTGATTAAAAATATAAAATAAATGATTTTTCAGAATTAAAAATTATTTCAGTAAAGTTTAACTTTATACAAACTCTGGATAATTTTTGTAGAATTTAATAAAATTGTTTTGATATTTTAATGGATTTTTATAAATATAATATTATAAAATTGATTTAATTATTATAAATATTAAATAAATGAATTTTAGAAAAATAAAAATTGTGAATAAAACTTTTGACTCAGATTTAATAAATATAATTTTTTTAGAATTTATAAAATAGTTTTAATATTTAAAAATGAATTTATAAAATTAAAATGTATTATATATATTTTTTATTTAGTTTGTTGCTTATAAAAAGAAAAAGGAAAGAAAAAGGTGGTCACAGCCAGACTCGAACCCGGGTGCTCTGGGTTGCAAGCAATGGTCACAACCACTTGGCCTAGGCCTGTGGTTGTGATTCATTTCAGTTTAAAAAATATAAATACAATATACTGAAACAGTTTCTTCCCCAAATCATTTTGCACGAACCCTAGTTTTCCAATAACACGATTCACACATCATTGGCCCAATTGATGTTAGGGCTTTTGATGTGTGAACGCCAGTGATCAAAACCCACATAAAAACATCTTACTTACAGTGTGGATTCGTGTAAGATTGTCTGGTCAAAGACAAAAGTCAACAGCGAACAGAATGATAATTATTAGAGGTGTTTCAGAACAATTGGAGGTTAAGAGTGATGTGTGAGCGAGTTGAAATGATTCGTAGAAGGTCAATTTATAGTGTGGTTCGTTGGATCGTTTAATTGGCAAGGTTGACCACGAATTGAAATTCATACGCGTAATATAATTAATTGTTGGTCAATTGATTTGTAATTGACGTGTATCTTAGTCAGATGAGGCCGATAATCACATAAGTTTGCTAAATTAGGATCAATCACGAGTTAATATGGCTTGATTATGCATACGCGTGATCACAGTTGACTTACCAAGTCAACTGTGATGAATTTAAAAAGGGTATAAAGTTAAAACGCGTCTGGGTTTATTCCAAGTTGATGGCTAGCCCAGTTGGTTAAACTTGATGGTGTGGTTGGGCCGGCTTGGGCGCGGGTTCGATTCCCGGCCCAAGCGTTTATTTTTTTGATATTTTCTACACACTACCACATATATAATATATATATATAATGTATTAGGGTTCCAATCATGCGACAAAAATAATTAATTGAGAATACAAATGATAGAACTTGACGTTTTATTAATAACGATCGTGTAACGTACAAGTTTAAATGCGTAATGTTACAGTCTCCCCTACTTTTAGGAACTTCGTCCCGAAGTTGGAGTTGGAGAGTCTGGTGGAAAAAGATGTGGATACTTCGACTTCATCTGGTCTTTACGTTCCCAAGTGAACTCTGGGCCTCGTTTAGATTCCCAACGAACCTTAACGATCGGAATACGACTGCGCTTGAGTTTCTTGACTCCAGTATCAACAATCTCAACGGGTTTCTCGATAATGTGCATGCTTTCATCAATTTGCACATCCTCAAGAGGAACATGAAGGTTCTCATCTGCTAAGCATTTCTTGAGATTCGAAACATGGAAGGTCGGATGAATATTGCTTAGCTCAGGTGGAAGTTCAAGTTTGTAAGCCACCTTTCCAACTCTGTCAAGAATTTTGAAGGGGCCTACGTATCGAGGAGCTAGCTTTCCCTTTCTACCGAAATGAATTACTCCTTTCCAAGGGGATACCTTAAGTAGTACAAGGTCCCCAACTTGAAATTCCAAGGGTTTTCGACGTCTATCAGCATAACTCTTCTGGCGACTTCTAGCCTTGAGAAGATTATCCTGAATGAGTTGAATTTTGTCTGTGGTTTCCTGGATTAGTTCGGGTCCAGTAATACGAGCTTCACCAACCTCAGTCCAACAGACAGGTGAACGACATTTCCGACCATAGAGTGCCTCGAAAGGAGCCATGCTAATGCTGGCGTGATAACTGTTGTTGTATGAAAACTCAACCAAAGGAAGATGAGAATCCCATGCGCCACCAAAATCGATGACACATGCCCTGAGCATGTCCTCAAGTGTCTGGATGGTTCGTTCAGTCTGACCATCAGTTTGAGGGTGATAAGCAGTACTCAGGTTCAACTTGGTACCCAAAGCATCTTGTAGAGACTCCCAAAAGTGAGAGGTGAAACGACCATCGCGATCAGAAATAATGTCCAAAGGTATACCGTGACGACATACGATTTCACTTACGTACATCTTTGCCAACCTTTCCACAGAATACTTCTCACGAATAGGTAGGAAGTGAGCGGATTTGGTCAAACGATCGACGATTACCCAAATACTGTCAAAACCTTTGGGTGTACGAGGGAGTTTGGTGATGAAATCCATAGCTATGCTCTCCCATTTCCAGACAGGAATCTCTGGTTGTTCAAGCATACCAGATGGTCGTTGATGTTCAGCCTTGACCTTGGAACAAGTGAGACATTTTGCAACGAAAAGAGCAATGTCTTTCTTCATACCAGGCCACCAATAAGAATAACGAAGATCTTGGTACATCTTGTCAGCTCCAGGATGAATAGAATAACGAGACTTATGAGCCTCGTTCATGAGAAAAGTACGAAGATCATCACGGTCGGGAATCCACAGTCGATTAAGGAAATAAAGGAGACCATCGGGTTTGGTTTCAAGTTGAGTTTCAGCACCACAAGACATTTCATCGTACATGTTACCTTGGGTGACTGATGTGTGTTGAGCCTGGAGAATGCGATCTTGAAGGTCAGTACGAACTCTCGCACACTGGAGTTTGACACGCTCTTTACGACTAAGTGCGTCAGCCACAACATTCGCCTTGCCAGGATGGTAGCGAATTTCGCAATCATAGTCGTTAAGTAATTCAACCCAACGTCGTTGCGTCATGTTAAGATTCTTTTGGTCGAAGACATGTTGAAGACTTTTGTGGTCCGTGAACACCACACATTTGGTCCCATAAAGATAATGTCTCCAAATCTTGAGTGCAAAGACAACAGCGCCCAATTCAAGATCATGGGTGGTATAATTCTTTTCGTGAGTCTTGAGTTGTCGAGACGCATAAGCAATAACTTTTCCTCGTTGCATGAGAACATAACCAAGACCCTGGTTCGATGCATCACAGTAGACTACGAAATCATCATTACCATCAGGTAGAGACAAGATAGGAGCTTCACAGAGTTTCAGCTTAAGGGTTTCGAATGCTTCCTCTTGCTTAGGTCCCCACTCATAGGGTTTACCCTTGTGAGTTAAGGTAGTGAGAGGAACAGCGATTTTGGAGAAATTGGCGATGAATCGACGATAATAACCAGCCAAACCAAGGAAAGAACGGACTTCTGTTGGAGTGGTAGGAACACTCCAATTCTTCACAGCTTCGATCTTTGCAGGATCAACATGAATTCCGTTCATATCAATGACATGTCCCAAAAATTAAACTTCCTTAAGCCAAAATTCGCATTTTGAGAACTTGGCATACAGTTGTTCTTTCTTTAGGAGATTCAAGATAGAGTGAAGATGTTGCTCGTGATCGGATTTAGATTTAGAGTAAATCAAAATATCATCGATGAAAACGATCACGAATTTGTCGAGATAGGGTCTACAAACCCGATTCATCAAATCCATAAATACTGCGGGAGCATTGGTCAACCCAAAAGGCATAACCATGAATTCATAGTGACCATAGCGTGTGCGAAAAGCTGTCTTGGGAATATCTTCATCGTGAACTCTAAGCTGATGATAACCAGAACGGAGATCAATCTTCGAGAAGTGGGTTGCTCCTTGAAGTTGATCGAAGAGATTGTCAATCCTAGGAAGTGGATAACGATTCTTGATGGTGAGTTTGTTGGGTTCACGGTAGTCAATACACATCCTAAGAGAACCATCCTTCTTTTTAACGAATAAGACAGGGGCTCCCCATGGAGAAGAACTAGGGCGAATGAACCCTTTATCAGAAAGTTCCTGTAATTGACTAGCAAGTTCTTGCATCTCAGAGGGTGCAAGACGATAAGGAGCTTTAGCGACAGGATTAGCACCAGGAACAAGATCAATTCGAAATTCCACTTGTCGAGCAGGAGGCAAACCAGGTAAGTCCTCTGGAAAGACTTCAGGATAGTCTCGAATAATAGGAATGTCTTGGATACTTTTGCCTTTGTCCTTCTTTTCTATCACGTTAGCTAAGAAGGCTGTATACCCCTTTCGTAAGTACTTTTGGGCAGTAATACAAGACATAAGCTTAAGCTCGCCACAGGGTTTCTCACCATAGATCTTCAAAATCTCACCAGATTCAAGAGGAATGCGTATGACTTTCTCGAAGCACAGAATTTCGGCACGATGAGTTGACAACCAGTCCATGCCTACTATAATATCAAAACTTCCAAGATGCATGGGGATGAGATCGATAGAGAAGGTATGATCGTCGAGGTTCATCAAGCAGTTACGAATAATAGAGTCGATCGAAATAGACTTCCCGTTAGCTACCTCTACCACGAAAGGTTCTTCTAGATTAGTGTGGGGTAAGTTAAGTAAAGGTTCAAACTTCAGTGACACAAATGACTTATCAGCTCCCGAATCAAATAATATGGATGCATAGTGGTTATTAATGAGAAACGTACCATTCACCACCTCGTTGTTGTCACGAGCCTGGTTAGCGTTGAGATTGTAGGCGCGACCTCGAGCACCTTGGTTCTGGTTGCGGTTCTGGTTTTGGTTTTGGTTTCGGTTTTGGTTTTGGTTACGATTAGGGCAGTTGTTGATGTAGTGATTAGGGTTGCCACACTCGTAGCATTGACCACGAGCAGGCCTGTTGTTTTGTTGGTTGGGAGCTGGGTTATTGTTGTCTTGGGTAGTAGGAGGGGCTCGACAGACGTTCACCAGGTGACCATATCTTTGACACTTAGTACAAAAACGACATGGCACCTGTGCTGGATGATGGTACGTGCAAGTGTTGCACAACGGGTGAGGTCCGGTGTATGGTTTCTTGGCTGGGTTTTGGGCAGCAGGTGGAGTAGCAGCAACCATATAGTTTCTAGCCTTGCGCTTTTTGTTGCTTGAGGTCTCAGGCTTGACTTCAATTGCAGGCTGTGGAGTGTCTTTGGCAACCGTCTTCTTAGTGCCCTTGCGGAAGAGAGTACCGTTCTTCACGTGATTATCAGTAAGAGTGGCCGCTAGACGTTTGGCCTCTTCCAAAGTTGCAGGATTCCTACCCCAAACGGTGTCCTGGATTTGCATGGGCAGACCACCGATGTACTTCTCGATGGCTACCGGCAGAGGAGTAACTTTGTGAGGCAACAATAAGCTAAGCTCATGAAAGCGGGTGTTGTAGGCAAGGTTTTCCCCACTATCTTGAGCTAAGGTGTGGAACTCATCCTCAAGTTTCTTAACTTCATTGCGAGGACAAAACTCTTCCTTCATGATCTCTTTGACTTGATCCCATGTCATAGCAAGAGCAACTTCGGCCCCACGAGTACGCTTTTCTTCATTCCACCAAGTGAGTGCTCGTTTATGGAGAACACTCATGGCGTAACGAACCTTGAAGTTGTTGGGGCACTCACTATTGATGAAGGTATTCTCAATACCCTCAAACCACTGGAGGAGTCCTGTAGCTCCTTCTTCACCACTAAACTTTGGAGGGTTACAAGAGTTGAAATGCTTAAGGGTGCAGGCTGGGGGTCCATTACCATTGCCATTGCCGTTCCCGTTCCGGTTCCCGTTGCCGTGACCATTCCCGTTGCCGTTCATTTGGATGACCTGAGCGAGTAAATTGGGAACCGGAGTTGCGATTTGCTGCGCCATTTGTTGAGAAATGATCGCAGCCAGTTGAGCATCGACACCATTGTTGTTGTGGTTAGGAACTTGGTCATGGTTATGGTTGTCACCACCTTCTTCGTGGTTCTCACCATTGCTGTTGCGAGTGCTGCGACGAGGAGGCATGATCTGTAATAGACACAATGAAATGAATGAGATTATATAAGGAATGTAATCATTTATTCATTAATTAAAACGAATAAACGAAAACGTTGACTTATCAAAGATTCTAAATTCTAATAACATATGAAGACATGCTTTAGCCTATAAGTGAACACTCATCCCGAGAATTCCCAGGTAGGCATCCGGGTCCCTCGTCTGATTGGGATATATGCGCAATGCCAGCCTAGACAGAAGACTCAGAATACAGGCGTTCACCCTTCCAGATTGCACGTGTTCGTTATTAAAATCTAGAACTTCGACGAGATCTCAAGGGGGTTCAGGTTAAACCTGAGGATTTTGTCCTATTAATCTAATGGTGGATCAGGATTGCAGCAGACGAATAAGAGTAGTCACATGTAGGTTTAGGGTTATATAAGGCATAGGATAAGGATAGGATTAGGGAAGCAATTAGGGTTACAAGTAGGAGAAGCAAGTACTGTTTAAGTCCCTAAGGTTATAGTCTAGATTATTTCTAATAACCTAATTCCCTATAACCAAGGCTCTGATACCAATCTGTAACACCCCAACCGATGGCGGAAACATCGGGGTGCCACGTATTGATGATTGTTTCAGTAGCACATGGTATAAATTGAATTTTAAATAATTTATTCAAAACATAATATCCAAATATAAAATGATGTCTAGGAATTCAATACATAATATCAAATAACAAAACTTCAATAGCTTCAAATAAAACTTCATGTAAAATCCTCATGCTAACTCAAGCCTCAGCTTCATTGTTACCTGAAACATGTTAATTTTGAAAATATTTTGGGTCAACAAAAGTTGGTGAGAATTACATAGGTTTTTGATAAATGAATAAAAATGTTGTGCAATTCATGTGTCATGTCAATCTAGCCCATATGTGAGAACATACTAGAAATAAATCGAGTGCATAATCAACCCTGATGACTGTTATAATATGATACATACCATACGCTCATGGTTCACTTGAATATGTTATGCGATAACAAACACCCACGTAACCTTTGTAGGAGGCACGTATCCGGGTGGGATTGTCAGTCCAATAGATCTATCAATGTATACCGTCGGCTTGTACGGAGTTAATGATTATGCTAGAATGGTGCTTACTCTAATCATGCTCAAGACATAATGCAACATAGAAAACACATAGACACATTGATGATTGAATTGCAATAATGATGTTATAACATGTTTCACCCCAAAAATGGTGATAAATAAAAGGGGCTATGTAAAACTCACCTTAGCAAATGTTAAACTTCTTGAAAAGATGAAATAATAGTGTTGCCCAAAATAATGCCAAATATCACCCTATAATAAGGTAATAAATAAGTCTAAGTCTAATTAGTTTATAAGTGTATCCTAGGGTTTCGATTTGGGGATATCCAATTGTTGAATTTAAAATAAAATGTTAATTAAATAAAGGGAAATTTGATAATTAAATAAAAGAAAGTCTTTTTTATAAAATTTGAATTTAGAATGTTCACAATAATGTGTTTGAACTATAAAAATAATTTTTATAAAATTATTTCTTTTAAAATAGATTTTTAAATCTATTTATTACAAATTGCCAATATTTAACTTTAATATTCAAAAATACTAAAATTAAAGAATTTCTATTTTAAAAATCATATTTCTGTTCTAAATATTTAAAAATAAATTGTATAAAATTTTGGTGCAAAAATAATGAAAATTAAATTTATTATGATTTAATTATGATTAAATCTAACAAAAATTGATTAAAAATATAAAATAAATGATTTTTCAGAATTAAAAATTATTTCAGTAAAGTTTAACTTTATACAAACTCAGGATAATTTTTGTAGAATTTAATAAAATTTTTTTGATATTTTAATGGATTTTTATAAATATAATAGTATAAAATTGATTTAATTATTATAAATATTAAATAAATGAATTTTAGAAAAATAAAAATTGTGAATAAAACTTTTGACTCAATTTTAATAAATATAATTTTTTTAGAATTTATAAAATAGTTTTAATATTTAAAAATGAATTTATAAGATTAAAATGTATTATATATATTTTTTTATTTAGTTTCTTCCCCAAATCATTTTGCACGAACCCTAGTTTTCCAATAACACGATTCACACATCATTGGCCCAATTGATGTTAGGGCTTTTGATGTGTGAACGCCGGTGATCAAAACCCACATAAAAACATCTTACTTACAGTGTGGATTCGTGTAAGATTGTCTGGTCAAAGACAAAAGTCAACAGCGAACAGAATGATAATTATTAGAGGTGTTTCAGAACAATTGGAGGTTAAGAGAGATGTGTGAGTGAGTTGAAATGATTCGTAGAAGGTCAATTTATAGTGTGGTTCGTTGGATCGTTTAATTGGCAAGGTTGACCACGAATTGAAATTCATACGCGTAATATAATTAATTGTTGGTCAATTGATTTGTAATTGACGTGTATCTTAGTCAGATGAGGCCGATAATCACATAAGTTTGCCAAATTAGGATCAATCACGAGTTAATATGGCTTGATTATGCATACGCGTGATCACAGTTGACTTACCAAGTCAACTGTGATGAATTTAAAAAGGGTATAAAGTTAAAACACGTCTGGGTTTATTCCAAGTTGATGGCTAGCCCAGTTGGTTAAACTTGATGGTGTGGTTGGGCCGGCTTGGGCGCGGGTTCGATTCCCGGCCCAAGCGTTTATTTTTTTGATATTTTCTACACACTACCACATATATAATATATATATATATATAATGTATTAGGGTTCCAATCATGCGACAAAAATAATTAATTGAGAATACAAATGATAGAACTTGACGTTTTATTAATAACGATTGTGTAACGTACAAGTTTAAATGCGTAATGTTACAATTAACCACATGTCCTAGGAAATGGACTTCGCGTAACCAAAAGTCACACTTTGAGAACTTAGCGTAAAGTTGTTCCCGTCGCAAAAGTTCCAAAACCAAGCGCAGGTGTTCCTCGTGTTCGGTCTTGTTCTTGGAGTAAACCAGGATGTCATCAATAAACACGATGACGAACTTGTCAAGATATGGTTTGCAAACGCGGTTCATCAAATCCATGAAAACCGCCAGTGCGTTTGTGAGACCGAAAGGCATGACCAAGAACTCAAAATGGCCATAACGTGTACGAAATGAAGTCTTTGCAACGTCAGCTTCCCTTACGCGCAACTGGTGATAACCAGACCTCAAATCAATCTTAGAGTAGTAGCTAGAACCTTGTAGTTGGTCGAATAGATCATCAATACGTGGAAGAGGATAACGGTTCTTGATGGTCACTTTGTTCAATTCTCTGTAATCCACACACAATCGAAAACTTCCATCCTTCTTCTTAACGAACAGAATCGGGGCTCCCCAAGGGGAAGAACTTGGTCTAATGAAACCCTTGTCCAAGAGTTCCTGTAACTGACTGGACAATTCCTGCATCTCGGGAGGTGCAAGACGGTAGGGGGCCCGAGCAATAGGAGCAGCCCCCGGTACAAGATCAATACCGAACTCAACCTGACGATGGGGAGGAAGACCAGATAAATCATCGGGAAATACATCAGGAAACTCGCGTACAACAGGAATATCGTCGATCTTCTTCTCATCGGTAGAGGAAACAGATAAAAGTGCCAAAACGGCCGAATAACCCTTTCGAAGATACTTAAGGGCTTTCATGCTGGAGATGAGATTTAGCGGGGCACCGCCCTTGATACCGTACACCGAAAGGAATTCTCCATCAGGGAGGGGAATCCGAATAATCTTGTCGTAACAAATGATCTCAGCGCGATACAAAGACAACCAATCTATGCCTACAACAACGTCAAAACTACCCAAAGGTACCGGCATAAGGTCGATGGGGAAAGACAAACCCGAAAACTCTAGTTGACACTCCCGAAGGATACAAGTAGTTTCAATCTTTTTACCGTCAGCCAACTCAATTACATACTTTGCCTCTAATGTTACGGGTACTGCATCTAGCAGCCGACTAACTTCCATAGATATAAAACTTTTATCGGCACCGGAATCGAATAAAACACTAACAGAGCGATTATTGAGAAGGAACGTACCGGTAACTGTGTCAGGATCCTGTCTAGCCTCTGCGGCTCCAATGACGAAGGCACGTGCATTCCTGCCACCGCCCCCGTTGTTCTCGTTACCGTTTCTGTCCCTCACATCCCCGCCCTGCTTCAGTTTCGGGCACTCCTTCTTGTAATGCCCAGTCTCTCCACAGTTGTAACAACCCTGTTTTCCCGTAGTTCCTTGAGCAGTAGGAGCCGGGGTAGTACTTGGGGCCTGGGTCGATGGAAGTGTCGCCCGACAATCTTTAGCAAAATGCCCAAGTCGCTGGCAGCGATGGCAACGATTACGGTCGCAGTCCCCCTGATGATGACGCCCACATTTGTTGCACTTAGGTAATTTCCCCGCATAACCACCCGGTTTGGTACCAGAAGATGAAGAACCCCCGCTATCGAACTTCTTACCCTGTTGTGCTGGCACAGATCCTTTCCCCTCATTATCCAATTTACGCTTGTTATTCTCCGGGGCCTTGACAGTCGAACCCATAGCAGGCAAGATACCCTCATTCACCTTCAAGTTTGTCATCCTGTGAGCCGATCGGACCACCTCTGAGTATGTAGGAAGATTCCCTACAGCCACCAACCCTGCGATCTCTGGTACTAGCCCTGAGATATAGTGTTCAATCCTCCTGTATTTTGGCACATGCAGATCAGGACACAGCACTGCTAACTCATTACGCCTTACCGTATACTTTTCAATCTCTGACCCGGTCATCTTGAGGTTCCACACCTCATGCTCTAGCTTCTGAATTTCTTCCCTTGGACAGTACTCTCGCTTCAGTAGTTGAACAAAATTTTCCCAAGGCATAGCATAAGCCTCCCCTATACCCATATTCTGGGTGATGTTGTTCCACCAGGTCAAAGCAACATCCTGGAATAACGCAGCAGCATACTTGACTCGATCCTCTGGGAGACAGTTGCACATCAGAAACACTGACTCCACCTTTTCCAGCCACCTGAGCAAGCTCACCGCACCCTCAGTGCCAGAGAATTCCTGGGGCTTACAGTCCCGAAACATCTTGTAGGTACACATAGGTGGGGGTGGGTTAACAGGACCACCTGAAATGAAACGCATGAGAAACCACGAAGGATGTAAACAAGATTCACCAATGGGGCAAAAGTGAATAAGTCAACTTACCACCACCATTGTGCCCTAACTGAAAGGCAGCTTGCAGTAAGTTGTTCAGATCTTCCTGTGATAGGTTTACACCTCCACGACCACCACCACCACCACGACCACCACCACGCCCACCAGCGCGGCCACCTCCACGTCCTCCTCGTACTCCAGACATGATTCTGACAAAAAGGACAAGAAAATTTAGTTTCGCAGCTAATGGTAACCACTAGCGTTCACAAGATCAAAGCTAGATCCAACCCAGGACTATCCATTCAAACCCAGAGCTCACTAGGGCTTTCATGCATTTCGGTTTATGATTTTGTGTGCACCCAAAATGATAAACCGCTCTACATGGTCCTCCAAGTGTTCTCCTAGTTCAAAGTTCAAATCACCGGACATAGACTCTTAGCTATACACCGTAATGCTACGGTAGTTTATGGCAAGTGTTTCTATTGGAGTATGAAAGGGAGATGTCCGAGCCTTGGACAAATCTCAAGAGTACACTATTTACCCCAAGATACCACACTGCCTAGAAAGCAAGTAACCCGACATAAGATAGAACGGATGATGTAACATAGGAAGGTCAGATGATTTAGAGACACCCCGACAAGGCCATACGTAACCCACCATAATTTTTAGTACTATGTGATCGTCTAGTGTGTGCGACTCGGCTATAGACTAGACTCTACATGCAGTCCTAGTTCAATATAACCATTGGCTCTGATACCAATCTGTCACACCCTCAAAATCCACTTGCGGAGTTTTACCGCGAGGCGCATGACAAACCAGGATCCAAGTCAACGATCACAATAAACAAATCTAAATGAACATATGCAATTTCAAAAACATAGTTTAAAATTCCCCAAATACAGCGGAAGCTTATTCTCAAAACATAATCCAAAAGTAACCCAAATATTCAATGTTTGAAAACCATGCAATCCTAACTAGACGCCGTGCAGACGCGTGCGCCCTAGTTCCGTGGTGCTACCTTAGCGACCTGAGAAAACATGTAAGAGTTACGTCAGCACAAAAATGCTGGTGAGTTCACAGGTTTTGTAATCATAGTATCAAGTTCAACCTGTCCATACTATATCAATTTGTAAACCAAGTACGCTAGCTAGGCGTATGTTTTGTTACTTCTACGATTGGAAAACCATTACTAACTCGCAAACCAGATGTCGTGCCCGAATAGTAAACCTGTTCCTGTTTGAGACAATATGCACTCGCCGACCCTCCAAGCTGACGAGCGGGGTTGGTCACTCCCAATAGATCTATTCACATTTCCCGTTGTGCTAACCCGCACACTCATGGTTTCCCCCGGGACTTCCAAAGATCGTATAGTAAACCATAGAAACCCATAGTATGACAGTTGTTACCAAAACATAAGTTTAACACATGTTTTCTCCCCCAAAAAGTGAAACCAGTTAAAAGAGGGGCCGTAAACTCACCTTAGGTTGCGTTACTTCGTAATACGAATAAAATCAGCAAGCTATGTTAGCCCCGTAAGGCGGTGACCTAACATATGACAGTTACAAGTAATTAGACTAATAACCCGTAGGTTAGTTAGACCCTAGATGTCCAGACCATAACCAAGTTCGTTTGAAAACACTGTGACTGTTAAATTAACCCAATGTACAAGACTCGACATCCCATTGGTGACCCGAGACTCCCCGTGTTATACTTGCACTCTCAAACATACAATCATGCAATCACACTTAACATACGTTAAAATCCAACAAGTTGTAGCACGTAGTTCAAGTATCTCATAAATAAGTCCGAGCACATGTTACCAAGTTATTAGGTATGTTACGGGGTTCCTAGCATGTTCCTAGGTGTCAAATCGGGTCCCGAAATGCTAAATTACACTTACAGCAGCAGTACAGGCGATTAGGAAAAGTCAACTAGTGATTATGTGGG
Organism: Ambrosia trifida; assembly: GCA_028751855.1. Taxonomy (NCBI): domain Eukaryota; kingdom Viridiplantae; phylum Streptophyta; class Magnoliopsida; order Asterales; family Asteraceae; genus Ambrosia; species Ambrosia trifida. The sequence continues at coordinate 75,974,564 of CM054130.1, forward strand.
TCAACAGGCATTTAGGAAGGCTAATCCCCTATACTATAGGCGATTAGGGTCATGCGGTATGCAAATTATGAGTTTATAGGCGATTAGGGTGTCCTATCAGGCGAATAGCCTCCTAATCGCCTATAGCATAGGCGATTAGGATTGCTAATCGCCTTTAGCCCAGCTGTTCCGGTTTTTCGCGCGTTTAACACTCCAAATCAAATCCAGAACGTGTGTAAACTTCAAATATCAATCAAACAACCATATCAAACATATTTCAATCAAAATCCTTCGTTTAACCTCGTTCTATCAGCCCTACATGCAACCATGTATCCCAAAAACAATACACATAGCATGAAACATCACATTAATATGCATAACCGTATCCCTAATGAACAATTACTCAGATCTCATCAACCTGCTATCATCATCAATCTGTAACTACCTTAATATCATGCTAACAATCCTTCTTGAATCACAAAAACCCTATCTTTTAATTATAAACACACATACAACATGCATAATAGCTAGAATCCAATTAACAACGATTATTAACGAATTTCAGAAGACACATACGTTTATAAACAGGTCTGGACCATTAGGGATTCAATAAAAACATTATTAAAGGTTGCATGAATGAAAACCACACCTTAGGTTTATGATAGATTGATGTAATAGGCTTGAAATCGTGTATTTTGATCCAAAATCGTGTTCCAGAGGTTGTGTGTGTGTTGGGACGAGTTGTGAGACGAATAGGGTTGTTATAATGAAGTTTAGGAGGTCAAGTATTGTATTTATAGTCGTTTTTAGTCGTCAGGTACGTTACAGGCGATTACGCAGCAGCATCAGGCGAATAGGGCTCCTAATCGCCTATAGTAGGGGCGATTAGGGCCTACTCACCCAAAGGGAAACCCTACTCGCCTTCCCTATAGGCGATTACAGATGCTAATCGCCTATAGGGTCTGGTTCAGCGTATTTGGCGCGTTAAACTCCGTTTTAACATATGTTAACATGTTTTCACATACCGACAAGTCACATAATGATTGTAAACACATAATACTTGTAAACAAACACATTCACACTCGTTCACCAATTCCCGGGACTCGAGACTTGTATGTTCCCTATGCTCTGACGATTCTACGAATCGTCACCCTTTGTACACTTGGTTAAGGACTGACATCTAATGAGCCTCTAGACTGACATCTAATGATCCTCTATACTAAACTAACAGTTCCCGAACCGTAACACGACTCGACTAACCCAGTTAAGTATAATCTACGCGTGACTCGCTAAGGTAGACTTTCATCTAGACAGCGTTGTTAACCAGAATTTGCCGGGTGTCACAAATTCCCACTAGCTACATTTGGAGGACATTAAGAGAAATGAGGGATGACTCTTGACCTATGGTCAGGAGTTCGAGTCCTGATCTCGCCCGGGTTTTACCGGTTCTCTACGGTCTCGGACTGTGTGGGGGCGGGTCTCGAAGGACCTGCGCAGTCCGCAGGGAAATCCCTAACGGCGCAAATGGGGTGGGGTGGTAATGGTGCGGTGGGTAGTGGAACTAGCGGCAGATCGGCCTGTGGTGCCATGTCTCCTCCAGCGGGGGCCCACTCTGGGTCCTCACTGGGGTCTGTCTCATCGGAGCTGTCGCTGTCGGCTCCTCCCATGGCGGCGTCTACCTCCATGTCATCGTCCTCTGGGTCGAGTACTACGACCTCGATCGGTGGGGGCGGCAGAATCTGAATGCTACTGTCGTAGCTCGGCGCGGCACTCTCGGCGCCCGACATCCCTGACATAAGAACCGTACTAATATTTATATATTATTCATTAGAAAGTTAAGCGTACATTTGAGGCATTCTTCCTAACTTCTAATATTAATGTAATACGCACTAGTACCCATGGCTAGCTTGGTCGGAATCTCTTCATACCCAATGTCCTTTTCTTTCGAAATAATTTACTTTATTTGCGTTTTATGCAACGGTTTTGAAAACTTCATCTTTTGAACCAAATCCGGTTATAGTTTAGATTTTAAAAATGATTATATCAAAAGCGTTCATATCAACATTTGGTGATTTATGACAAAACATTTATAGCAAGTTAATTTAGTTTTTAGATGGTGAAGTTGTATTAGCATTCAGTCAAGCTATCAAACACCCTAACTATTATCTGAAGTTAACTCGACTAATAAATTCACATTCTAATATACCAACACGGTTTTGGTAATATAACCAGGGGTTCACTTTGGTTACCTTTTGATCGGAATACAATCGATGGTGATCTAAAGTGATACTCGCTGTCAAACATGAGGAGTATCAAGACATACATAACGACAAAGTACACGGGTTGGCAGCTACGCGACAATGGTGGTTCGTGTTGTCAACGAACATTGGCATGCCTAAGTCTTTAATTGCGTCCAAATTATGTTGATCTGTAATCCAAATTTTATATACATTTTAGTTTTAATTTAATGTATATTCAAGGTTTATAATATTTTCTCCTAAAACAACCCGTTGGTTACATTATGTTTACTTTTGCATTAATGGAATGTACTTTATAACAATATTAGTTACATCTTTTGAAATTTTAGCTATAAAGCATACGTTGTAGGTGAAATTTGAATTCTTCCAGTTAATTAATAAATAGTCGTTTTTTTAGATTTTTTTAGTTAAATGTTTAATGGAATAATCACTTGTACATAACACAATTTTTTTATACATTTCAAGCTACACATTGATATTGACTAAGACAAACATTGAAACGTTGACAAAAAAAAAAAGCAAGTCGTCACGATATTTTCGAACGTTTTAAAACATAATATTTTAAAAGTTACAATAGGATTAACTAAAAAATTATAATTTTGTAGGGGGGGGGGGTGTCACACCACGCCAATGGCGGAAACACGTGGCGTGACGGTTCAAGATCATAAAGCCAAGATTAACGCAAATCATAAGTAATTAAGAAAGACGGAACATTTATTTAAGACGTCAAAAACATGTTTGATGTTCACACATAAACGAAAAATTGTTTGAATACATTAAAATGGTTTCTCAAAAATATCCCGATGCCTTGGGAATTAAAGTTGAAACCCTTTTGAAACACCCGACGCCCATATGAGAGATTCTCCCGACCTAGCATTGCCACATTGTTCATCATCGATCAATTACCTGAAAGATATGTTTAAAGAGTCGTCAATATATAAATATTGGTGAGTTCACAGGTTTTAGTTTATCAAACTTTATCACTTTGGGAATTTCCATGTTATGACAATTCATAGGAGTTGCAAGTTCCTACAATTCTACTTGAGCCTATAATCAAACCAAGACAAATAATAATGCCCCGCTCCAAGTCGTTACTCGGTATTCCTACGACTTGATTTCAGAATACGTGCACCCCAGGCATACGCCGATGCATAATCGACGCTATCGATTAGGGGTGGGCCTTGTCAGGCACCAATAGTACTATTCAAATATTCCTTCGGTTTCATTTTCTTGAATTAATGATCATAGTAGAGAGGTCTCAACCCCGAGTGGCGATCACAACTCAAGTATTTATCCCGTCAAACATTTCCCTAACATATCTTTCCCCCGAAAAACATAAAATAGTTTAAAATGGGGCCGTGAGACTCACCTGAATCTGTGTTTGGCTCGAAAAGGAAGATAGCAAGATTTGTGGTCCCGCACCTACAAACGTCCTAGGCGTATAAGTCACTACACCTATAGTGCATGTGCCTTGGCAAGTTGTACACCCAACTCCCCGACCACGTTTTGTTCCAATTCCCGTTTAATTAGACGCGTATCCTAGGTTCGTTGGCGATGGATTACCCTTTTCTTACGAGTTATGTATTATTCTCGTTAATATTCTTTGTAACTCGTATACCATTATCCTCGACACAACTCTACCTAACGTATAATTATTTTCCCATTTAAATAATTATACTTAGGATCGTGTTTGTTCGATATAATGTATTCTTAATACCCGACCCGACTCACCTTGCCGCATATTTATTTTCCCATTTAAATAAATATGCTAAGTTCTTGTCGTTCGGTAATATATTCTTAACGCCCGACTCAACTTACCATGTCGTACATTTATTTTCCCATTCAAATAAATATACTAGGATCTTGTCGGTATTCACATGTTCGTAGATATATTTTACCTACTCGTCTCGGTTTTCCTTCTCGCATATCTACCTTCCCATTCAAATAGATATACTAGAATTTCGTCGAGACGAGCATGTATACATACATTAACGTGTGAGTTTTCCTTGTTAAGTCCATACGTTGGTTTAGCGTTTTTAATTCTTTACGTTATGCTTTCTCCCACGAATATTCTCTCTAACACTTAGGAAAGTGTTATATAATTTTCACCCATGTTGTATATATTTTACTTCTTAAATATATATTTTCATCTTGCCGCAAAGGCATTCTTTTCTCGTTTGTCCATTTATCCGTTATCGTTAGTTCATGTAACTAAGTCCGTTAGTTAGCTTTTTCCACGTTTTCTTCCAATATGCGTTCTATGGAAACATTATTCATACTTCCAATTCCGAACGTATATTACTTGGAAAAATATACTTTTGTATTTTTAGTTCGACTTGTTATCTTGTATTCCAAAAATGTTTCCGATACTTTTATATTACCATTTATATAAAAGTATCCATTTTTGTACAAGTTTTTCCCAAGTCTTTACTTTTGTCCAATATTTTATAAGACCTTTATTTTTATAAAATCCTTATGTTAACTTAACCTCCTATTTTTATAAAACTTCTATTTTTATAAAAATACATTTTTCAAAATATACATAAGTAGGTTTCTCATGTTTACCAAAACTATACTTGGAAAAAACCATTATTTACGTTTTTGACACCAAACTTTCCGTGAACACATTTTTGGACCAAAGTTTCTAAAATACTTATTTTAGTCCATCAACTTTCAAAGTTTCAACATTAGTCCTTTAACTTCTAAATGTTACTTTTTCCATCCTAACTTCCAAAGTTAGCATTTTTCTTCCAACTAGTGGACTTTGAAGAGTCATATTTCTCATGTTTGGTTATTTTTACATTATTCCACTTCTAATATTCTTTTATTTCATTATTGATGCTTTTAACATGTGTGTTTTATGTTTTTATCCAACATATCCAAATTTCACTCATCCAAGTGAGTAGACTTTGAACATGTAACTTTTTCATCCATGATTATCTAACATATTCCAACATATCTTTGACATTAGCTAGTCATTTTATGATGATTAAAACCATCTTTTATCATATTCAAGTCTTTTTCAAAAATCATGTTCCAATCATCATCCAACTCAAGTGTATGTACATATTTCTATATTTTCTTAAAATATCACATTACTAATATTAAATCCATGATTTATCCATGTTATTATTCTTCCATTTTTACTCTTGTAAGATACATTAAACTTTATGTTTCAAAACCACATTCTACCCATCAATGTACAACTTGCTCATAAGATCACATAATATGAACATTAATAATCAAAGCAAGGTTAAACTTACTACTAGCTCAAGGCTAGGGAAGACAAAAACCTTGGATTGGATGGGGTTTAGTGTGTTCTTCCAAAGGGTTAAGCTCTAAGCTTCTTGAAACACACAATGGGGTTTTGAAGGATAATGATCTAGAGATGATTTGGTAGTGTAAAATTTGTAAGAAAAATGTATATGGATGGGTGCAATGTTTCGGCCAAGAGGAAGAGAAGAAGAAGAGCTTTTGGTTTTTGTTTCAAGTATTCTTCACTAGTTGCTTATATCAATCTCTTTCAAATCTTTCCAAGATCACTCAATATCCCAATTAGATTATGGAAGATCAAGTGGATTATGTGAGATTTTAAAAATCTTTGGGAGATAATAAGAGGGTGTTTGGGCCGTGAGATTAGAGAGAGAAAGAAGAGGATTAGGTGATTTTTGGCCAATGCAATCCCATGCATTCTCATGATTAGCAATAATCCTAATGGGTTAATGAGATAACACAAGATTTTAATCATTTGGGTGGGCCATAGGCCGGCCCTTGGGGTGTCTTGGGTGGGGTCCACTTTGCTAAATATTACCTATAATTATTATGTTTAATTTACTCTTGTTCGGGTACCGTCCGGGTATTTTCGGGGTTTTAATCGCGTGTTATCCGAATATTAAAAATACCCTTAATATCCCTTAAACATAGTCCAGTTTAAGCGTTGATAAATTATTTTGGCTTTTGTCGGGTGAAATTATATGTTACGCGCACTTTATTCGTTACCGGGAGATTTGTATAACAAGCTTTCACGTATGGCTTCGGAGTTCCAAAACCCATTATATTTTGTGAAATTACGTTTTATTTTATATCCCGGGTGTCCGGGATCCGTTTCGCTTATTTAATTTTTACCGGGTAATCGCCAGTGTCCATACCGGATAATTTACTCGCACATGATCCTATCATGTTTTGTCATTAAACATATGCATTCCTATGCATTATTTGGGAATTGCTATCTTTCTAAGGCCCCAGTTAAATAATCAACACATAATTACATTTAATTACGTTAATCGCGTATAGTTAATTAGTACGGAATTACCTTAATTTTGCCGGTTGTTACAGGGGGGAGAGAAATGTGTAACTGCTAACTAAAAATAAGGGAATTAAAGTAACTAAAATGAGGTACTAAAATGTAAAAGTGTTTGAATGACTATTTTACCCTCATTTTAAGGTTGTTAATGAAAATAAAGTTCTTAACTTTTGGGTATCTTAAACCATAGTTACCAAAATCGCTCAAACAAACGCGAATTCCGTATTGGATGAAACACCCTAAACCAATTTACAGAAAAACGTGCAGCGGAAAATACCAACCGAAAAATTTATTTCTTTTAAAAACAGCCTTGGATGTTTATAACCCAAATCTACTAAACATTTTAGGTATTACATCTTTTAAATATGTTCTATCACATTGAACATGACCCATCTATATCACGTTATAGGGTCGTGTCCTCGTACAATCCGCCTCTTGCTCGATCTCCATCCTTTCCTTACTCTATTAGGTAGACCAGACAACCTGCGAACACCAATAACCGTTTCGTTAGTTCACTCAGTGACTTAATACACACTACTCAAAATGCGGAAATAATATCCATAGATGCTCCATGATCTCGTTCCAACGCCTTTTTGGAAGTTCGGGTGTGGTACCCCGAGCTGATCCTATAAGTCTCATGCATTCACACTTACATACCTGCATCTTCCTTACCATTCACATAACAAGGTTAATAATCCCACAATTCATACAAATACACAATTCCCTCAATACCCCACAATACATACAAGCATACAATTCCCTCATACAACCTACTTTACATACAAGCATACAATTCCCTCATATAACCTACTTTACATACAAGCATACAATTCCCTCATGTAATTTACCTTACATACAAGCATACAATTCCCTCGTACAACCTACTTTACGTACGAGCATACAATTCCCTCGTATAACCCCTCATATAACCTACTTTACCCGTCATGTTACTCTTTCTTCGCCAATCTCTAAGACAAATGTGACGTTTCCAATCCTCTACTCAATCTACATATAACTACCAACCCTTACATACATGAAGCTCTCTCTCTCAAACCCGAGCATGAGTACACATATGTACTATAAATGAGGTTTGGAGTTGCTCGGGCAAGGTACGGAAGCATAAACGAGCTGAAAAATCAACATCCGGGGCTGAAAGGGGTTTTGGCGTAGGGTACGCCAAAAGTGGCGTATCCTACGCCACTTGCGTAGGCAAGGGGTGACAGAATGGCGTAGGGCAGCAGAAGTTGGCGTAGGCAAAACAGGTCTGGCGTATCCTACGCCAAAACTGGCGTAGGGTACGCCAACAGCAGACCTCGCGCACTGTTTTCCTTTTTTCAACGTAATATCTTACATGCCATTCTTACCCACAATTTCCGACATTCTAGCAACCCATTTACCAACTCTCCCACCCCTCATTCCACACATACCTTGATCGAATGCGCGCCCCTACGAGCTTCCGGTTTGAGTTCAAGTGCCTAATATACTTGATTCGCTCAAACCTTGTCTACACTAGTTACATTTACCTAAAGACAATGTCCAAGTTAACTACCATGTGGATCCTTGACCCATAACCAAAACCACATACTCCTTCAAGATTCCCATTCTATGTGAACATAATTCAATATCATAGATGCGAGTTAAGTTCGGGAATCACTTACCTCAAGTCCTCCAAGTTCATGCTTGTTTATTTGTCTCCTCTTGACCCATTAGCTTCCCATGGTTGAGTCCATCCTTCCTATCCTTTCATATCATCATGTTCACATCATTGTTAGCATACATGATCATATCACACTAACAACTCTCCTCAACCAAATATCACATTGACTTTCATTAGTCAATTTCTATCATGTCTAAAACATACATTCACAACCACATTTATTCTCACATCATGTAATACCACTTACTATCATATATGTCTCATAGCTCTAACATATTATGCGTCGCATAGTGTTCTAATCACACAATCAAGTTTGGGAGCCTAATCATGTTATTCTACATTGTTGACTTTCCAGAAAGTCAACTTCCAACTATACCAACATCCTACTTAGAAACATATGTCCATATTGATGTACTAGATCATACACGATTCGCCATAGACATCATATTCACATCTCATTTAAGATACAAGATCATTCGTCACCCCAATCAATCAACACATCGTGTACATCATAATATTTAAGCATAGTGTACATACTACTAATGCATACTTCTTACCAATTCATACAATCAACTAATTCCCACATGATCTCTTCCTAAGATGAAATCCCCATGTTAACCTACTATCACTTGCACCAACTATCACATTACTTTCATACTTGTCGAGTCTTGCATACAAATTCACACATTATAGAACACACATACAACCATAGGATCGCTTATGTGCATACATACATACCTACATACAATCCATCATAATTCACACATGGTTTCCATCAAAACACATCCTTTATATTAATTTCCTACACTCATCATATTCCATTCATTCTCATCAATTACTTGCACGCAAGTTCATCTAAACATTTCATCGAACACATGGTGTGCGTACAACATTTGAAACACAATGTACAAGCATTTCATGCATACTTTCATAGCTCATAGCATCAATCATCACATTTCTTACCCACATCAATTACCCTTCATTCCATAAATATTAAACATAACAAAACTCACTTTCTTTCTAATCTATTCACCCATTTAACTAAAAATGACCATGGGTTACACTAATAGCAACATCTACTTTCAACTCTACACATATCCTTCAATTCATTCAATTTCTATACAATTAACACATATACCACTTTCAATCATCATCAATTTCCACATGCATATCATCAACTACACATTATTCTTACTATTACATGGATTTACCCATACTAAGCAATATCAAAGCTCAAATGAAAAACCCAATATCATCATCTATGCAAATAAGCAACTTCTAGTGATTAGCTCATCTCTAAACCATTAGAGATGATCAATATCACTTACAATCAAACAATAATACGAATTTAACATGTTTTGCTCAAAACCCACATGTAGGGTTCGAACCCTACACGAATTTAGGGATTAGGGTTCTTACCAAAGCTCAATCCTTGAAGATTTACCCTCTAGAATACACCCTTCATCTCCTACATCAACATCTTGCATTAATTCTTCAACTTAGGGGACTTAGGGCTTGGTTTAAGGCTCAAGAATGCCCTCTTTGGGGCTGAACTCGTTTTCCCCCAAATGGGGTGTGTTTGGGCATTTTGTTTGTGGTATATTTACACCACAAGTCCCTCAAGTTTACCCCAAAGCCATTTATTATCAAAACCTTAACTATGCAAGTTTCTTTCTAGTGTTATCTCCCCATTATAAAGATAATTACTTTCACTAGGTAAACTTTCATATTAGAACATAACCCACATTCGTATCATCCCCTTTTATTATCCATAAAAGGCTCATTCTACTATTTAATTCGTTTTTGTCATTTCTTATTCACGCCTAATGGCGTAATTAAGCGGAATGGATTTTTGGGATGTTACATTGGATCGCGTTGTACTCAATCGGAATTCGTTGTCGTACCCAAACGCATTTGGTACGCGACGGAAAACGGACAGTACGGTGCTCCCCTTTTGAAATTCCAAACTATCCGACCGTTGGTGGGTATGTTACTGGATCGAGGATGTAGAAGAAAAGGAATGCCAGGATTGAATCGGAAAACGACTTCAGACGCGATGCTGGGCGGCTTTGGCTGGAAACTAGGATGAGGAAGAAAGGGAATGTGGAGGAGAAGAGGATAACCGCCGCTGTAGATGTTTCTAATTTGTACGGTTTAATAAGTTTATGATTTTATACATTTAACCCCTTTATCTTTTAATAGTTTACACCTAGTCCATCAAACTTGTAATTTTAACATAAAAAGTGTAAAATTAGTTGTGAATTTAAACATTTAACCCCATCTATCTTCACTATGACATTTGGCTCTTATATTCATAAATTTATACATAAAAAATATAAAATTGATATTATATTACTATATAGTTAATATATAATATAAATTATAAATATCTATTTTTTTATTTTTCTACTACCTTATCGCTACATTGTACCGGACTCCGTGGAACACCGTACCGGTTCGTACCGAAGTGAGTCTAACCCTCTTCGTACCGAATTTGTCCAGCCTAGCAAATTGTGTATTCGTACCGCGTTCCTGTACTGTTGCGAACCGCGATTTAGGTAACTATGTCTTAAACTACCCCTCATGCATTATAATATAGTATAGATATAGATAATAACCTCTAGCAAGAAACAATAGATATACAGTATACATACCTATATGTTTAGTTTTCATATTTTCACAAAGTAGCATTGAAACTGTATTACACCTCCAAAACCTGCAACAATGGTCGACGTACTATTTAGTTTTATAGAAATTATATATACATCTTAAGTTGTTCGTTTTTCATGCTTCCAACAAACTGTTACCGACAATCCATCATCTAAAAATTAACATCAGTATCTTGTCACTTTCCATCCTCTGCAACCTGCAACGTACGACCGTACGTAGTACTATCTAATCTCAGATACAATAGTGTCGGTTTCCATGCATACTCTTGTCAAATAACCAGTCTGTTTGCTTCTTATTACCTCACATTCATTGTCTGTTCCACCTTGATATATAGGTAACGGTATTGTAAAAATTGATTTAAACCTGCAAATCGGTCTTACCATGAAAGGTGAAGGGTTTTTTTTTTTTTTTTTTTTTTTTTTTTTTTTTTTTTTCATGTTGTTAAGCATGTTTTTAGCCCTAAAATCTAAAAAAAAAAAAACGTTTTTGGTATAATTACTCTACTAGAGTAATTATATAACAAAAAGAGTAATTATGCAACAAAAATATATATATATATTTTTTTATCTAGAAAACATACTTTAACACATAGAAACAAAATTAAAAAAAAAAATCCTCTTCGCTTCTGTTAAGACTCATTCGTGTGTGTATATATAAATTCTCACACACACGAACACACATATGTATAGACACGCACGCATAAACAATATTGGTCCAGATATGGAAATTTACGAACAATGATAATAAAATCAAATTAAACTAGCAATATGATACCTTATTCGGTGTCTCTGGAATTCAATCGTTTGTTTTAAGTTCATGGAGTTTGGGTTTTGTTTTGTTTTTTCAAACGAGTGAACCTACAAGAACGATGCTAATATGCCACTAATTCAAATAGTGACATATTATGACCGTTCAAAGCAGTGGCGGATCTAGAAATGAATTTCAGTAGTAAAGTTTTTCATTTTTTTATTTTAGTAACAACGTTTTCCAAATTTCGTAAAAAAAAAAAACAAATTTTCCACTAATTTTTCACTATGCGCGTGAAGTTGAGCAGCAACGGACGCGGCAGCTAGCTCTATGCTAGGTCCGCCCCTGGTTCAAAGAAAATCACCTTGTAACACTTCACCATAAATCGTTCTATAATTATGTTACATTTTATGTCTTTAGAAGAGATGCTAGATCATAAGAAATGACACACCTAATCCACATCTTTTTGATGAACTGTGTTTTTGAATGAGATGAGAACTCCACAGTTAAGTGTGTTTGGATTTTAGTAATCTAAGTATGGGTGCCCTTGATCAGGTTCTCCAAGTGATGAATATTTATGATTCTAATATTAGTAATCACCTAGCTAGAGTTGTTGGGTAGATAATAACTAATTAAGCTAAACTAGATCTAACCAAACCACAAAGATGATGTTCTAAGATTGCAACTTTGTTCGATATCTAGAATTCGTTATCAATTGTTAGATCAGAGAGTTTGGGTTTTGTTTTCGTTATTCAAACTAGTGAACATACAAGAACGATCCCGATATGTCACCGTTTTAGTTAGTTACATATAAGATATAATTTTATAGGCTTAATTTTCCTTTTTCTGTTTTAGGGTTACTCAACAAACTCATGAGCATCCATCAATATCTACTTAAATATATATTAGTTAGGCTATTATATCTCCATGATTTAAGATATATCTCAACTCTAATATATAAACCCTTCTCTGCATGCCAATTTCCTAACCAAGTATTTAAAACACCCATTCGGGTTGGTAACTTAAAGATCATGAGTTCAATTCTTGTAAAAAAATTGTGAACAATTAACGTATAAATCAAAATGAACTATCTAGAGATATGATATCATTGACCAAAAAATTGTGTTAGGTAAGCAAGAAAATAAACAAAAAACTAAACTAGGGTTCAAAATATGTAAATAAAATAATCAAGGTCGAACAGACAACGAAAGAGAGGTGAACCGCAAAAGACTGCTCACTTGACATGAATCGCGTGGAAACCCCTCACCCGAAGATATGTTTCTTGCATCTTCTTTATTCATCAGAAGGATCAGATATCAATTCATCTGCCACATAATATGGTTATGGAGGGAAAATAATTGGTTAAGACCAAAAGTAATAAGCTAAAAGATGTGCTTTGGAATTTTGGGTAGAGGTTGATGATGGGGGTACCATCTTTTGAGGTTATATTAAGGTGGGGGAAGAGCTCTTTTTATAGATGAAGATGGATCTACCAAGCGTGTGAACTTGCAAAACTTGATGTATTATGTACCTACTACAAGTTAACACGTGATCGAGTTTGTTAACAATCCTTTTAACTACTTATGAAAGTATATATTTAAATATAATCACAAGTTGATTTTTTTTTTGAACGGCCAACAAATTGGAATCACTCACGGAACACTGGAGTATCATCGTGCCACTAATGTTGCCACGCGATCATATTCCACCACCAAGTCACCAATTCAGGAGGAAACTCATAATTATGAGAAAACCCCTTTGTGAGATTCGAACCTAGGACCTTATAGTCCTTAAGTTTTATCTCATCACCAAGATGCCGCTGGGCTATAATGCCTTTGGCTATTCACAAGTTGATTGATAGATAATCATTTCAAAAGACAACCTTAAAATGGTTGCCAACCAAAGCCTTAATTAAGTTCATGAACCACTAAAAATATGTAGGAACTTAGACATTCAATTAGAGGGGAATTAGATTTTAATAATCAAAACTTTGTCTCAATGGCCGACAATAATCTATACTTAAGAAATTCCACACAACAATTTTAACTTTCAAAGTAGTGGCCGACAATGAACTTTTGTTAACTGAAAACTAACCTATTTTCAAAACTGAAAGAGTTTGAGAGTTAAAAAATTCATTGTCGGCCAAAACGTTAAAAGTTAGGATTGTTGTGAGTAATTTTTTAAGTACAGATTACGGTCAGCCAACAAGGCAAAATATGAATTATTAAATTCGTGTTGCTTATATTTTGTTGTTAGCCATCTTGTCTAGAACCGTTGCTAAAAAGAAATAGAAAGCCTGTAACCTTTATGATAAAGTTTTCCCGATATGTATATTGAAATTGAGGTTGGTAAAATCAAAAAACGAGAAAGGTCCAAACGCATGTGGTTGTTGGTGTAAGTGGTGGTCATCAGACCACATGTAGGCTACATGTTAAAACTTCATTGATTTAAATACTTTTATTTATGGGAAAATCATGAAAATAGTCTTTTGACCGCGTGAATTACGAGAATATCCCCTTCATGTCTCTTTGAGAGACGGGTCACCAAGTTTGAGGCATCCAAGGCGTCTTCAGAGACGTTTTCGGTTTGGACAAGTTAGGTGACGACATGTGTCTCTCCCACCTGCCAGACGTCTCCGGTGACGTTTCCCTCTGTGTTTTTTCTGGTGACGTCTTCGGTAGTTTTCCGGTGACGTCTCTAAAAGAAACTATCTTATTGTACAGGAACGTCTCTTTCCTCTTCTCCATCTTCATTGTTCAATTTCAGTTCGCTGAGCCTCACCCTCCTCAGGTCGTTTGGGCGGCTAACAGAGACTATCCGGCCGGGCTTGATGCAACCCTGAATTTTAGCGCAGATGGAGAATTGGTCTTCCAAGCCAAATAATAATAATAATAATTAGTTGAATATGTGATTGTGAGTTTGTTATGGAAGAGGAAGAAGAACATAGATGATGGTGATGAGAAGCTTTTCAATTACAACAGTTTGTTTGTGTATATTGTGGGTTAGGAAGAAAAGAGACGCTAGGAGACGTTTCAGAGAGAGAGGAGAGAAAAAGGGAGAGAGAGTGTGTGGGGAGAGAGGAGAGAGAAAGTGAGGAGAGAGAGTGATAAGGTGTTGATTTTGTATTTGTCTCTACGGGAAACCTCTTAGGAGACGTTTCAGATGTCTTGGGAGTCGTGTGGGAGGGGGCTATTCTCGTAATTCACACGGTCAAAGGGCTATTCTCGTAATTTTCCCTTTATTTATTCGTATTTCCAAACGAGTCTAAACACGAAAAACCTTTGCTTTATGTAGGTTAATAATTCACAGGACATTAATATATCTTATGGTATACTTTACCATAAGATTGAAATAATTTAATGATACTTATTAAATTATAATAAGATAATTCAGAGAGAATCAAAAATGAATATGTAGTTATGTGAATTGTTCGATTATAATTTAATAAGTACCATCGAATTATTTCAACCTTATATCAAGAATGAATATGTAGATCTTTTATGAAAACAACATACCTTGATAATATCAAACCCCACTCGGTCAAAACTGAGATTGCCACCAAATAAATTTGAATTTCATTTACATATATTGTTGTAACTAATTTTGTATCTAGTCAAACCTTAGCTTATTTACCTCCTAGAGTTTAGCATCGGTTACCTAGTTTCTAGTCAATCTTCTTGTATATATTTGTTATACTTTTCAATGAGAATTATTAAGTTAATATTTCATATGGTATCAGCCAGGATTGATATCATCTAAATCCTTTTCTTCTTCGCAAAACTCATTCCTGCCCCTCATGTCTACCGCCGATAACACCATCACCACTCCCATACCGGCTGCTCCAACAAACCAAACCATTACAATGGTTAATTTCCCATCCTCCCTCAAACTTACCTCTACCAACTATCTAAGTTGGAAAACTCAACTTGAAGCAATCCTTCAAGGTCTAGATCTATACAAATTCATTGATGGATCTCACCTTGCACCCACCCCTATTCTCAATACCGATGGTTCCACTGCTCCCAATCCCGATTATAACAATTGGTACCGCCAAGATCGCCTCTTATTTGGTGCTATTGTTGGTAGCCTTTCACCCGAGATCGTTCCGTTAATCACCAATGCTAAAACTTCCCTTGAAGCATGCAAAATCCTAACCTCTACTTATGCCAACCCATCTCGTGGCCACATCAAACAACTCCACCATCGCCTCAAAAAATCCACCAAAACCAACAACCAATCCATCACCAACTTCATGCAATCCATAAAAATATTGGTCGATGAATTGGCTATTCTCGGCAAACCCATGGATTCCGAAGATGTCACGGACATCGTTCTTCAAGGTCTAGACCAAAACACCTACAAACCCGTTATCGAATCTGTCCACGCTCGTGACACTCCCATTTCTTTCCATGAACTCCACGAAAAACTCATTAATCACGAGCTCACTTTATCCCAAAACATTCCTGAATCGGCCTCCATTCACCAACCCGTCACTGCCTTTGCCGCTCACACCCGTCAATCCTTTAAGCCTTGGTCCGCTAGGACACCCAACAACAGCCCCGGTATACTTCCCACTCCTAATTCTACACCTAGTAACAACACTCGACCTTTCCTCGGCAAATGTCAATGGTGCTTTACTAAGGGCCACTCCCTCACTTCATGCCCAAGCTTCAAGAAATCGCACCCCACCATACACCTCCCCACATATAATCGCTCCAACAACAAACCACAGGCCAATATGATGGCAATGCACAACAACATTGATTCTGATTTATCATGGCTCAAAGATAGCGGTGCATCTCACCACATCACCAACGATCTCAATGCACTCTCCATGCACACCCCTTATGATGGTACCGAGGATCTTATCATCGGTGATGGTTCGTCTCTTAAAATTACTCATGTCGGCACAATCACTCTTTATTTTTCTAATATTCCTATTGTTCTAAAAAATGTTCTTTGCGTTCCTTCCATATCTCGCAATATTATTTCTATCTCTCGTTTATGCCTTGATAATAATATACTAATCTTATTTTTTTCTTCTTATTTTATTATCAAGGATTTCCACACTCGCCAAACCATTCTTCGGGGAATCGCTAATCATGGCCTCTATGAACTATCATCCACCAAGTCTCCCCATGTTTTTCATTTGCAAACTAATAAGGCGTCTTCTTGGCATCATCGCCTAGGACACCCACATTTGAAAGTTTTACAACATTTAGCTTCTTTTGTTCCTTTCATTTCTAGCAAACATGAATCATGTAATTCTTGTTGCATTAATAAAAGTCACAAACTCCCTTTTTATGTTTCTTCTATGACTTCTAATGCTCCTTTACAACTATTATATTCCGATGTTTGGTCATCTCCAATCACTTCTTTTGATGATTACAAATATTACATTATTTTTGTTGATCATTTCACTAAGTATATTTGGATTTATCCATTGAAACGTAAATCGGACTCTCTTCCCATCTTCATTCGTTTTCAAACTCTCGTTGAAAACTTCTTTAAAACCAAAATCAAACAACTATTTTCGGACAATGGTGGTGAATACATTAAAATGTCATCTCACCTTGCGTCTTGTGGAATTTCTCACCTTACTTCTCCCCCTCACACACCTGAACATAATGGTTATGCCGAACGTCGACATCGCCACATAGTCGAAACCGGTTTAGCCTTACTTTCTCACGCCAAAATGCCCCTCACATTTTGGCCCTTTGCCTTTACTACCGCCACTTATCTCATCAATCGCCTTCCCACCGCCTCTCTAAATAATGACTCCCCTTTCTTTCGTCTCTTCAAAACTCAACCGAACTATGAGAAACTCCATGGCTTCGGTTGCCTAGCCTATCCATGGTTGCGTCCTTACAACAAACACAAACTCGAGTCTAGGTCCAAACCATGTATCTTTATCGGTTACTCCTCCTCACAAAGCGCCTTTCACCTTCTTGATCCTCTCACCAACCGGATTTATACCTCTAGACATGTACGCTTTGTTGATCATATATTTCCATATGAATCTATTGTTAAAACAACATCCTCCCCAACCCCTCCACCCGATGATTGGCTTCCTCTCACCACTCAAATACTTCCCACCTCACCACCCGACACCACTACATCTCCTAACTCCCCACTTGAACACACATCTCCCACCACAGATCCGCTACCCACTTCACCCTCCACATCATCTACACCTTCTCCCATTCCCTTGTCTTCGGACTCCTCTTCCACCCCACCAAATAACCCCCCTCATCCTTATCAAACCCGTCCATCCAGAAAGCCAAACCCCAAATATCACAACCCGGACTATGTCTTGTACCACTCCACCGTTCACTCTCTTCCCGAACCCTCCACAATCACCCAAGCGCTCAAACAACCGCTATGGCGTGAAGCTATGCAAGCCGAGTTTGATGCCCTTCAAAGAAATCAAACTTGGACTCTTGTCCCTCGTGATCATGCTCCTAACCTTGTAGGTTGTAAATGGGTCTATCGTACTAAATTCAAACCGGATGGATCTGTTGATCGCCTAAAAGCAAGACTTGTTGCTAAAGGTTTTCATCAACGTCCCGGTTTAGACTATGTTGAAACTTTTAGTCCCGTAGTCAAACCCGCTACCCTTCGCCTCATTCTCGCCATTGCTACCTCTCTCAATTGGCCCCTTCGCCAACTTGATATCAATAATGCCTTTCTCCAAGGCAATCTCACCGAGTCAGTCTACATGACTCAACCCCCCGGCTTCATTGATTCTTCCCTTCCCAACCACGTTTGTAAACTCAATAAAGCCATCTACGGCCTTCGCCAAGCTTCACGAGCTTGGTATGATGAGCTCAAAAAATACCTTCTGTCGGTTCACTTCACACCCACTGTTTCGGACCCATCCTTGTTCATCAATAAAACCACCTCCTCTCCTATATTTATTTTAGTATACGTTGATGATATTATCATCACCGGTTCTAACTCCTCTCTTATACAATCCTTCATTCAATCTCTTGCCTCTCGATTTTCTCTCAAAGACCTCGGGGATCTATCTTATTTCCTTGGTATCGAGGTCATCCCTCACACTAATGGCCTTTTTCTCTCTCAATCCAAATACATCCTTGATATTCTTACTAAAGCCAACATGAGTAATTGCAAGCCGTCGACAACACCTATGTCTAGTTCCTCTACTATCACTATATTGGATGGAGAACCTTTACCCTCTCCAACAGATTATCGTGCATTCGTAGGCGCTCTACAATATTTAGCCTTAACCCGACCGGATATTGCCTACACTGTAAACAAGCTTTCACAATTCATGCACAAGCCTACTACAACCCATTGGGAAGCTCTGAAACGATTGCTTCGCTACCTACATGGTACTCTTCATCATGGTCTCTTTTTTAGACGACACTCCCCACTCCAGCTTCATGCCTTTACCGATGCTGATTGGGCCGGTGATCGCCCCTCTTACCGAAGTACTACCGGCTACATTATCTACCTCGGTTGCAATCCAATTTCATGGAGCTCAAAACGTCAACCTACTCTCGCCCGCTCATCCACAGAAGCCGAGTTCCGTGCAGTAGCTTCAACAACAACTGAAATGCAATGGCTTATCTCGCTCATGTCTGAAATTGGTTACAAGTCTACAGTCACTCCATCCATCTACTGTGATAATCTAAGTGCCACTCACTATTCTGCAAATCCGGTTTTTCACTCCCGAATGAAGCACCTTGCACTAGATTTTCATTTTGTTCGTGAAAAGGTTCGTGATGGAACTATACGGGTTACTCACATCGCTGGTGATGATCAACTTGCGGATGCCCTCACTAAACCCTTACTACGACAACGGTTTCAAATTCTCACATCCAAGATTGGTCTTCTCTCACGTTCGTCCATCTTGCGGGGGCATATCAAACCCCACTCGGTCAAAACTGAGATTGCCACCAAATAAATTTGAATTTCATTTACATATATTGTTGTAACTAATTTTGTATCTAGTCAAACCTTAGCTTATTTACCTCCTAGAGTTTAGCATCGGTTACCTAGTTTCTAGTCAATCTTCTTGTATATATTTGTTATACTTTTCAATGAGAATTATTAAGTTAATATTTCATAGATAATACCAATAACCTTCTTTATACACGGGTTGAATCATCACAAAGGTTATATTGCATTGTTGCAACTCTTTGCGAAAGAGTTAATTGTTGAAGGTTATAACTAAATCTCCATGAAACTAGCTACTGAATCAATTACCTATGATAACCTTGTTAGACCCACCGTAGTGAGGCGTGATTACTATAACATTCCTCTAATTTGGAGTTTTTTTTTGAAAAATAGCGCCCCCACACCAAAACATAGGGGCGCTATTTTTTAAAAATGGGTCGGAGCTTTATATAAAAAACGCCGAATTAAATTGGAACCATTCAATGAAATCAAAACATGTGGCTGCAAGTGGTGAATAAAGTCAATAAACAACATTTTACATAAAATAAAATATTAATAGGGGCTTTATAAATAAAGCCCCTACCACTACACCTCTTTTTCACTTTCTCTCTCCATGCTGACTCAGCTGTTACGTGGACCAATCAGGAAGGAGGACTTTATAAATAAAGCCTCTCAATACACAAGGTCTTATCAATGATGACAATTTATCATTAGTGCAAGTTGCTACCTGTCATTTGTACCTTACCACTGGTGACAATAAGATATAAGGTTGAAATAATTTGATGATACTTATTAAATTACTAGTATTCAACCCACGCGTTGCGGCGGGGTCGACAATACAAGGCGAGAACATAATTCAAACCTTAAAACGATAAAAAAATCATATGTAAGTTGTATATATTTATATATAAAAGCACTCGCGCTTAACGGCTGGGAAGTTTCTAACATTAATTAGGATAGTTACATGATACCATGTTACGTTCTATATACATATTGATAAAAAAAAATATGTGGATGGGTCTTTAGTTTACACTAAACGGAGGAAGTAGAAATTCTCTTTCAAAATGTGAAAAAGTTGTATAAAAAAAACATTTTTGATACGTACAACATATATAGGTGCTTGGGTGTGCTCTTTAAGTTGGTATTACAACTTGAAGTCACTACAAGTCAACATGACCAATCAAATCCAATAGTTTATTGAAATTAATTGTTAAGATTATTCAATATTATCTAACCAAATGTTAGTTTAACCATCTATTTATGATTCTAATTATTTAAGTTGGTATATTGAACCCAGTTAATTTCCATTCTATCATGAATGATTTGAGCTGCCGATTTAGTAATAACTTATTGTTTTGGCTTCAAGACTATGCTTGCATTTTCACTATTCGCCCCTACCTTAATTTCAGCCTCCAAATGAGATATCCCTGGAAAATGGAAAAAAAAAATTGCATACTCTTTAAACCTTTTAAATATATAAAGGTATGGGATTGAGAATTAAAAGGAGGGAATGAAAAGTCTTTATAATGAAGGTTACATATTTAAAGGGGTAGAAATTGTGTATAAGACAATTATACTATTGGCATTAAAGGTTGTACACAAGGGTATAAATGAAAGAAATGGGGTAAAAATTTAGAGATTACACTTGAGACTTTTGGAATGCCATCTTAACTTTGCCAAGTTGAACATCTTTGCCCATTGCTCCCTCTTTATAATGTAGTAGAGATAATCGGACAATTCATAGAGAATCAAGAATGAATATATAGATCTATTATGAAAACAACACACCTTGATAATACCAATAACCTTCTTTATACACGGGTTGAATCATCATAAAGGCTATATTACATTGTTACAACTCTTTGCGAAGAGTTAATTGTTTAAGGTTATAACTATATCCCCATAAAACTAGCTACTGAATCAATTACCTATGATAATCTTGTTACCAATTATGACAATTTATTACTATATCCCCATAAAACTAGCTACTGAATCAATTACCTATGATAATCTTGTTACCAATTATGACAATTTATTATTAGTCCAAGTTGCTACCTGTCACTTGTAACTTGCCACTGGTGACCATGTTGCCACTGATTAGTTACTATTTACCTAGCTTACTTGCCGCGATGGGTAAGTTGTTGCTGGTCACAATTACGACAAATGATCAATTCAATACAACTTTTCTACAGTTATGTAAATTTGTAGCAACTTTTAAAGTTATTTTAGTAACTTAATTAGAAAATTTTGTTGGAAATTTAATAATTTAAATATTATATTAATGTTTAATATAATGATATTTAATTATAAAAGCTAGATGAATGAGAGTTCTAAGCTTTAAGTGTGTGTGGTGAAACTTTAATGTTGTGGGAATTTGTGCTTGTCCCACATTGGTGGAGATATAAATCATGTGTTGGTTTATATGTAGAATTCTGTAGAGGAATGTATTCCTATACAACAGGACACACCCAGTGGAAGCCAGGAGGGTGCGAAGCACCCGACGCGCCCGCGCCCACGCCAGACTTAGCATATGCTGTGAGCAGGCTAAGCAGATATACTAGTAATCCTAGTGCTGAACATTGGAAAAGCATGACAAGACTGTTAAGGTATTTGAGATACACAAGGAATTATGGACTGCATTATGGCCATGATCCAGCTGTTGTGGAAGGATACAGTGATGCTAACTGGATATCCGATATGAAAGATTCTAAATCCACAAGTGGTTATGTGTTTACCCTTGGAGGAGCAGCTATAGCTTGGAAATCTTCCAAGCAAACTCTTATAGCTAGGTCCACGATGGAATCTGAATTTATTGCTTTAGATAAAGCTGGAGAAGAGGCAGAATGGATACGTCAGTTTTTGGAATATATTCCAAGATGGCCTAAGCCTGTTACGGCTATTTGCATACATTGTGATTGCCAGTCGGCAATTGGTAGAGCTAAAAGTGCAATGTATAATGGCAAATCGAGGCACATACGACGTAGGCATAATACGATACGACAACTGCTCTCAACAGGGGTTATCACTATTGACTATGTGAAGTCAAAGGATAACATTGCGGATCCGCTTACAAAAGGCTTAAGCAGAGAGGTAGTACATAAGTCGTCAATAGGAATGGGACTAAAGCCCTTGGAATAAGTTTGTACAACGGAAAACCTATCCTAGAAGATTGGAGATCCCATGATCTAGGCTCAATAGGACCACCTAACTGTACGGACTAAGATCACTGTGGGGGAGTACCCCAAAACACAAAGGGAGTTGCATACTTCCTAGTCCGTCCTTAAAATAAATCAGTGATGTCAAAGGAGGATAAGCATATGGCTTTTAATGATTTTGGTAAAATCACCTATGTTAGAGAGAAGTGGGGTCGCTTCAAATGGAATTGTGGGGGGCGCAATTCCTAGAGCTCTCGCAGAACCAGGATAGTGCTCCATGACCATAAACGGACACGACAATGAGGAGTTAACCAGACCAGGGAGAGTAATGTGTGATGTGTAATAACGTCTACGTAAAAAGGGGTTGGTTCAAGGACATCGCGTCTACTAACCGCTAGGATACAAAGTGCACATCACAAAGGAGGGTTCAAAGGGAATACCTACCTATCCTGCATTGCTTAACCGCTGAAATTTTATTGTGACACTTGAGTGTGTGGGGCGATCTCCATTCATGTGGGGGATTGTTGGAAATTTAATAATTTAAATATTATATTAATGTTTAATATATTGATATTTAATTATAAAAGCTAGATGAATGAGAGTTCTAAGCTTTAAGTGTGTGTGGTGAAACTTTAATGTTGTGGGAATTTGTGCTTGTCCCACATTGGTGGAGATATAAATCATGTGTTGGTTTATATGTAGAATTCTGTAGAGGAATGTATTCCTATACAACAGGACACACCCAGTGGAAGCCAGGAGGGTGCGAAGCACCCGACGCGCCCGCGCCCGCGCCCGGGCGCGGGCGCGGGCTCGGGCTCGGGCTCGGGACCGGGACCGGGACCGGGACCGGGACGAGGGCGATGGGCGTAATGTGGCGTTTTGATGGCGCACTTTGCACTTCGCACGCTCGCATCGCCGCGAGCCGCTTGAGAGCCGCCTTTATGTTTTTAACCAAGCTTGGATTGGTGTGGCTCGAGCCCATGGCTCAGGTTCTAGTCCGTCCTTTCAGATTCTTCACCTGTCAAGAGTCATTAAGTCTTGTGATTAATTACAAAGACTTAAATTGTGATTAAGTCTAGTAATTCAATACTATTGAATATGGACTCTTGGCATGCCTCCCTTCATGTTGATAAATACAGAGTTGTGAGCTCTGTTGAGACACACAGAAAAAATCCTCTGTATACATGTTCACGAACCACCACCTACTGTCTGATAATTTTCCTGACTTCGCTGCCCTCCGCACTCTTATTTCAGGTGCTAGGTTTTCTCCGGCAGTGCAATCTGCTTAGGCTGTTGTACCCTGGGAAACAGACGGGTTCACCTGGGTGGCCCGAAATCTGTTTTAAGGGAAGCGTGTTCTACACGTGCCTCGGTCACCACGAGATTCCTTTCGCTTTCTGTATTTCAATTTCTTGTAATTTTAATTTCTGTCTTTCTATTGTATTTACTTTTTATTTATGTATTGTAATCCGAAATTCATAATAATATTTGTATTTCTTTTATTTTTATGAACGGTGTTCCTACAAGCTTAAAACAGATTTTAAAACTCCGTTCATACTTTGTTTTAAAAATTTTCGGATTGCAAAACAAACTGTTTTGATAAACTCTTTGTGAGTTCCATTTGGTTTTTTGTAAACCAAACTGTTTGGTTTTTTTGTAAACCAAATTCTATTGTTAAAAAAGGATTATTCCTTTCTTCGATTATTTCTGTAAACTAATGTTGAACTCTTGTTTCAGAAATGGCTACGAGTGTTAATGCTTCATCAACAACTGTTGGATCGACATCCACCACTGTGGGACCATTAGTTGGTACCCAGGCAGCCCAGGCGGTTGCAAACCATGCTGAGAAACCAGAAAAGTTTTCTGGTTTGAACTTCAAAAGATGGCAGCAAAAGATGTTGTTTTACTTAACAACTCTGAATCTTGCGAGATTCTTGATTGAGGTTCCCCCTCAACTTGCTGAAGGGAATTCTGATGCGCAATCTGTGAGCGCACTTGATGCTTGGAAACACTCTGAGTACCTATGCAGAAACTATGTGTTGAATGGACTGGCTGATCCATTGTATAACGTGTACTGCAAAATACCAACTGCCAAAGAACTTTGGGAATCTTTGGAGCGCAAGTACAAAACTGAAGATGCTGGTACTAAGAAATATGTTGTGGCTCGATTTTTGGACTATAAAATGGTGGATTCCAAAACCGTTATTAGCCAAGTCCAAGAATTGCAAGTGATCCTCAGTGATATTCTGTCTGAAGGAATGAATCTTAGTGAAACATTCCAAGTGGCTGCAATGGTTGAAAAACTTCCTCCAAGTTGGACAGATTTTAAGAATTACCTTAAGCATAAGCGAAAGGAAATGACCATTGAAGATCTTGTGGTTCGCTTGCGTATTGAGGAAGATAACAGAGTGTCTCTAAAAGGAACTCAAGTTGAAGGTACTGCAAGAGCCAACATTGTTGAGCATGGTCAGTCTTCAAGGGGGAATAAGAGCAACAAAGGCCACAAATTTGGTGAAAAATCAAAAGGTAAGGGTCGTGATCTTGGGCCTAAGAAAGGTGGTGTGAGAAAGAAGGTTAGTTCCTTCAAAGGGAAATGTTACAATTGTAATGAAGCTGGTCACAAAGCTGACCAATGCAAAGCACCTAAACGTGAGAAGGCGCTTATGGTTGTTGATGATGATGTGCCTTTAGTGGCCATGATTTCAGACCTCACTGCCATGATGGAGGAGGTTAATTTGGTGTCTAATAGTCCAAAAGGGTGGTGGGTGGACACTGGGGCTACTCGCCATGTTTGCCCAGACAGGGCCCTCTTTAGTACGTTTAGAGAGGTGGTGGGAGATGAGAAGCTGTACATGGGGAATGCTGCTACAGCAGATATCAAGGGTGAAGGTGATGTGATCTTGAAGTGGACTTCTGGAAAAGAGCTCACCTTAAGCAATGTGCTTTATGTTCCTGACCTGCGTAAGAGTCTTGTGTCGGGTTGGTTGCTTAATAAGTTTGGTTTTCGTCTACTCTTTGAGAGTGACAAGTTTGTTTTAAGTAAGCGTGGTATGTTTGTTGGTAAGGGCTATGCCCAGAATGGTATGTTCAAACTCAATGTAATGGCTGTTACTAAGAATATGAATAAGAATGCTACTACTTCTGCTTACTTGGTTGAGTCTCCTAATGTTTGGCATGGTCGTCTTGGTCATGTTAATTTTAATTCGATGCGTCGTTTGATTAAATTAGATTACATACCAAATTTTGCCATAGACTCGAAATCAAAATGTAAAACATGTGTTGAAGCCAAACAAACAAGATCATCGTTTAAATCAGTTAATCGAATAACTGAACCCCTTGACTTGATTCACACTGATGTGTGTGATTTAAAATCAATTCCCACTAGAGGTGGAAATAAGTATTTTATTACTTTTATTGACGACAGTACGCGGTATTGTTATGTGTATTTACTTAAGAGTAAAGATGAAGCAATTGACAAGTTTATCTTGTATAAATCTGAAGTTGAAAATCAACTTAATAAGAAAATAAAGCGTGTAAGAAGTGATAGGGGAGGTGAATATGTTTCGCCATTTGGGGATGAATGTGCCAAAAGTGGCATAATACATGAGTGTACCCCACCCTATACACCCCAATCAAATGGCATTGCGGAACGAAAGAATCGTACACTAAAGGAAATGATGAATGCCATGTTGATAAGTTCTGGGATGAGCCAGGACATGTGGGGGGAGGCCATTTTGTCGGCCAATTTTTTGTTAAATAAAGTTCCTTTCAAGAATAAGGATGTAACACCATATGAGTTATGGTGGGGACATAAATCATCCTACAAATACTTGAAAGTGTGGGGGTGCCTGGCCAAGGTAATTGTTACACCTCCAAAGGCTCTTAGAATTGGGCCTAAAACTGTTGATTGCATATTTATTGGATATGCCCAAAATGGGACTTCACATCGTTTTCTTGTGCATGAGTCCAAAAATCCTGATGTTCATAAGAACTCCATAATAGAAACAAGGCCAGGAAATGCAACTTATTTTGAAGAGGAGTTCCCAATGTTATTAGAACAAACTCATGCGAGTTCATCAACAGCGGTTGATAAGGTTGTTCAAAATAAAACCCATGAACGATCAGAGGATGAAGAGGTTGAGCCAAGAAGAAGCAAAAGGCAAAGGATTGAAAAATCCTTTGGGCCTGATTTTCTTACCTACATGGTTGAGAGTGAGCCTCAAACCTATCGAGAAGCAGTCACCTCTTCAGATGGACCTCAATGGAAAGAAGCCATCGAAAGTGAGATTGATTCTATTTTGCAGAATCATACATGGGAGTTAGTTGATCTTCCACCAGGGTGCAAGCCACTTGGATATCGATGGATATTCAAGAAAAAGATGAAAGCTGATGGCTCTGTTGACAAATATAAGGCAAGGCTCGTAATCAAAGGGTATAGAAAAAAGGAAGGTCTTGACTACTTTGACACGTACTCGCCTGTGACTAGAATAACCTCTATAAGATTGGTGCTTGCAATTGCAGCGTTGAGAAATTTGGAAATACATCAAATGGATGTAAAAACTGCATTTCTAAATGGGGAGTTAGAGGAAGAGATTTACATGGAGCAACCTGAGGGTTTCTCTGCTCCTGGCCAAGAAGGCAAAGTATGTAAACTCGTCAAGTCACTGTATGGCTTAAAGCAAGCTCCAAAACAATGGCATCAAAAGTTTGACCATGTTATGCTTAACAGTGGTTTCAAAATAAATGAATGTGACAAGTGTGTCTATGTGAAA
This sequence comes from Ambrosia trifida, assembly GCA_028751855.1. NCBI lineage: Eukaryota > Viridiplantae > Streptophyta > Magnoliopsida > Asterales > Asteraceae > Ambrosia > Ambrosia trifida. The sequence continues at coordinate 76,002,028 of CM054130.1, forward strand.
GACACTTCTAAAGGTTATGTAATCTTATGTCTTTATGTGGATGATATGCTTATCGTTGGGAGTGATGACAAGATGATCAGATCTACTAAAGACATGTTGAAAGCGAGATTTGACATGAAAGACATGGGTCTAGCTGATGTAATTCTTGGAGTGAAGATTATTAGAACCCAAACTGGTCTTGTGTTAAGTCAATCTCATTATGTGGATAAGATCCTTGAGAAGTTCAATTCGGAAGACACAAGTGTGGCTCAAACCCCGATTGATACCTCTCAACATTTGGCTAAGAATAGAGGTGAGGGTGTTGCTCAATTGGAATATTCAAGGATCATTGGCAGTTTGATGTATCTCATGTCATGTACCAGGCCAGACTTAGCATATGCTGTGAGCAGGCTAAGCAGATATACTAGTAATCCTAGTGCTGAACATTGGAAAAGCATGACAAGACTGTTAAGGTATTTGAGATACACAAGGAATTATGGACTGCATTATGGCCATGATCCAGCTGTTGTGGAAGGATACAGTGATGCTAACTGGATATCCGATATGAAAGATTCTAAATCCACAAGTGGTTATGTGTTTACCCTTGGAGGAGCAGCTATAGCTTGGAAATCTTCCAAGCAAACTCTTATAGCTAGGTCCACGATGGAATCTGAATTTATTGCTTTAGATAAAGCTGGAGAAGAGGCAGAATGGATACGTCAGTTTTTGGAATATATTCCAAGATGGCCTAAGCCTGTTACGGCTATTTGCATACATTGTGATTGCCAGTCGGCAATTGGTAGAGCTAAAAGTGCAATGTATAATGGCAAATCGAGGCACATACGACGTAGGCATAATACGATACGACAACTGCTCTCAACAGGGGTTATCACTATTGACTATGTGAAGTCAAAGGATAACATTGCGGATCCGCTTACAAAAGGCTTAAGCAGAGAGGTAGTACATAAGTCGTCAATAGGAATGGGACTAAAGCCCTTGGAATAAGTTTGTACAACGGAAAACCTATCCTAGAAGATTGGAGATCCCATGATCTAGGCTCAATAGGACCACCTAACTGTACGGACTAAGATCACTGTGGGGGAGTACCCCAAAACACAAAGGGAGTTGCATACTTCCTAGTCCGTCCTTAAAATAAATCAGTGATGTCAAAGGAGGATAAGCATATGGCTTTTAATGATTTTGGTAAAATCACCTATGTTAGAGAGAAGTGGGGTCGCTTCAAATGGAATTGTGGGGGGCGCAATTCCTAGAGCTCTCGCAGAACCAGGATAGTGCTCCATGACCATAAACGGACACGACAATGAGGAGTTAACCAGACCAGGGAGAGTAATGTGTGATGTGTAATAACGTCTACGTAAAAAGGGGTTGGTTCAAGGACATCGCGTCTACTAACCGCTAGGAGACAAAGTGCACATCACAAAGGAGGGTTCAAAAGGAATACCTACCTATCCTGCATTGCTTAACCGCTGAAATTTTATTGTGACACTTGAGTGTGTGGGGCGATCTCCATTCATGTGGGGGATTGTTGGAAATTTAATAATTTAAATATTATATTAATGTTTAATATAATGATATTTAATTATAAAAGCTAGATGAATGAGAGTTCTAAGCTTTAAGTGTGTGTGGTGAAACTTTAATGTTGTGGGAATTTGTGCTTGTCCCACATTGGTGGAGATATAAATCATGTGTTGGTTTATATGTAGAATTCTGTAGAGGAATGTATTCCTATACAACAGGACACACCCAGTGGAAGCCAGGAGGGTGCGAAGCACCCGACGCGCCCGCGCCCGCGCCCGGGCCCGGGCGCGGGCTCGGGCTCGGGACCGGGACGAGGGCGATGGGCGTAATGTGGCGTTTTGATGGCGCACTTTGCACTTCGCATGCTCGCATCGCCGCGAGCCGCTTGAGAGCCGCCTTTATGTTTTTAACCAAGCTTGGATTGGTGTGGCTCGAGCCCATGGCTCAGGTTCTAGTCCGTCCTTTCAGATTCTTCACCTGTCAAGAGTCATTAAGTCTTGTGATTAATTACAAAGACTTAAATTGTGATTAAGTCTAGTAATTCAATACTATTGAATATGGACTCTTGGCATGCCTCCCTTCATGTTGATAAATACAGAGTTGTGAGCTCTGTTGAGACACACAGAAAAAATCCTCTGTATACATGTTCACGAACCACCACCTACTGTCTGATAATTTTCCTGACTTCGCTGCCCTCCGCACTCTTATTTCAGGTGCTAGGTTTTCTCCGGCAGTGCAATCTGCTTAGGCTGTTGTACCCTGGGAAACAGACGGGTTCACCTGGGTGGCCCGAAATCTGTTTTAAGGGAAGCGTGTTCTACATGTGCCTCGGTCACCACGAGATTCCTTTCGCTTTCTGTATTTCAATTTCTTGTAATTTTAATTTCTGTCTTTCTATTGTATTTACTTTTTATTTATGTATTGTAATCCGAAATTCATAATAATATTTGTATTTCTTTTATTTTTATGAACGGTGTTCCTACAAATTTTTCACGTGGGCGACACTTGCTATAAGCTAAACATGTGATCAAGAGAAAGTTTTTAATTTACCCATCATATTTTTAATTCCAAAACTGAAAAGGAAAATAACTAAATGGGCTAGAACTTTTTTTTTTTTATTTTTCTTTCACATGCTATTTTGAGTTGGGGTCCCTCTGCCCAGGATATAGGTAAGGTTGGTCAATATCATAACCTTAATTTCATACTCTACCAATAGTTTTGTTGTTTTTGTGAGATTTACTGGATATGATTGTTTTTTCAAGCATTATTTGCCGATCTTGCTAAAAATCATGATATAACTACTTTTGACTATTTTTTAAAGTTTACGTTTATATATTAATTGCCTGTTCGGAAGGGATGCAACGGTTGCATCGTGGTTTTGTGACAGTTAATAGTTTGATTTGTTTGTGTAGCGGGTATAAGGGAACTGATGGGCAAAATCTGGCGATGCTTCAATCCTCTTCTAACGGTTTTATTCACCACCAATGTACAGAGTTGCAACGGTGATGCCGTGAACATATTCTTACTGCTGTTAAGTTGGTAAAGGATCGTTCAGTTACTATTTGTATTTATATACAATTATAAGTTTATTGACAAATGATCATTTAAAAAATAACCTAAAAATGGTTTCACCGATTATTGCACTGTCATGCCTTCGGGTGGGTGGAAGTTGGGTTTCCGCGCATTTGTGAGAGCCAAGGGGCTGGCGACGGTCAAGTAGTCGAACTTGACCACAACACCCGGTGTCACGGTGGTCACCACGTTGTTATTTATCGTTAACAAAAAGAGCTGAAAAGAGTTAATTGCTTGGTTGGTCCATGTGATTTACCAATCTTGCGTACTTGGTCATAAAGCCTCACCAGTTAGGTAGTTGATCCAAATGATTTAAACCTTTTTGCTAAAATAGTCCAAATGTATTAACTTTATAATTGTGTTGGTCGTGTTCCTAACAATTGTTAAGTTTTCAAGTTAAATGAGTTTAAAATATTCATTTTACCCTTAAAACAAGAAGTGACATGTGGGTCCCACGACCCACTCATATTCTTCAATACAACTATATTTCTCTCACCTTCCCCACCCAACCACCAGCAGCAACTTGACATCATTCACCCCCACCTTCGTCTTGTTAACAGCCCATTCCATCACCATTTGTTAACCACCACACTTGCTTCTCGCCACCGCCACCTCCCACCGTCGCCACTACCTGCCCAAACCACCATCACCTGCGTCCAGCAATCCTTCCAAGCAATTAACCTGCCTCCAGTAACATTTCCAAGCTCACGACCACCGCCCAACTTCCCTGCCTAAAAAACATTATCGGGAAACAAAATCAAATGGTACACGTCATCATACAGAAAATGAATTTAGGTTTGTTTGTATCAGAATCTTCCATTCAAATCATCAACGATTTTCCAGACTACTTGTACCGAACACAACAATTTGAATTGGGGTTATTGTAAGTCAACTCATTTGGATTTCAATTGCTATTTTGGGGTGACAAGATGCAAAATGAGTTCAAATGGAGTGATCTAATGTTGATTTTAAAGTTAAGGGGTTGTCGATGACAATGGTGGTGGTGGTGAGGTGGGTGGAAAGATGGTGGTGGTTTGGGGAGGAAGAATGAGAATGGGTGGGGTTAATATTTTTTATTATGTTTTTTAATTGTTTATTTGTATAATTGAGGTCAAATGTATAATTTACTTTATTTTTAACGGAGGAAATTAACAACAGTTAGGGATAAGGACCACATAAGTGCAATTTTGCTAAACTCATATACCAACGGTGTAAATAGTGAAGCCTTAAGACCAAGACTGCAATATTAGAAAACCACAGGGACCAACCATGTTATTCTCTGTAAATTTTATGATCAAATTTTCATGCTATATATAGTAAACTAGATGTTTCACATTGCATGTTGCTACGGAGAAGCAAGTGGAATTCGATTGATATCTAATCTGCTTATCCCTATACCGGCACATGCTATAAGAAATGAAAAAATATCCGACAAAAAACAATGAGATATTATATATACATGTTTATACCTTTGAAACAGTAAACAAAACCTACTGCAATATCAATTTTTTGAAAAAAGTATCCTCTAAACTGCATGTTGCAAATCTTAATCTTATTTTTATTGAATATTGTTATCTAGATACATACACATTAAGCCATTTCACATATACATAACATGAATAACTTAATATAAAGTTACTATCATTTTTGAAGTTACAAACTTATATTTTTCCCTAGGGGTGAGCAGAATTGGGCCGGACCGAAAAATACCCGAGGACCGAACCGAAAAACTACCAAAACCGATCCGGGTATGGTTTTTAGGTTCTTTATTCGGTCCAGGATATTGACTCCAGCCGGTTCTCGGGTCAGGTCGGTCCAAGAGCACATGAGAACCGAGAAAAACCGATGGACCGAATTAATATTGTAAATTAACGACCTGCTATATATTAGGCTGCAAATCTTGGGCCTAAATAACAATTGGCAGCTATACAAACTATAATATTGATTCGGCTTAATGAAACAGTTGCTGAATGTTGATTACGAATTACCTGCAGCAGACCTGCAGGCTGAATGCTGAAACAGTTGCTGATTCAGCTTAAACTGTGAATTGGTCCATGAGTCTTGATTCGGCTTAAACTGTGGCTGCTGCTGCAGACCTGCAGGCTGCAGCAACCATGAGTCTTGATTCGGCTTCATGGTTGCATCTGATTCGGCTTCTGGATTTTTTTTCTTTGGGTCAATATATTGAAGGGTATTAGGGTCTTAGTTGCTGCAATGGGTCAAATAACCAATGCTGCTGCAATATATGTGGCTGCTGCTGCAATAAGTTAATGTAATGGGTCAAATAACCAATGTTGCTGCAATAACTTAATGGGTCAATTCACAACCAAGTATTAAAGGGTATTAGCGTCTTAGTTGCTCAATTCACAACCAAGTATTAAAGGGTATTAGCGTCTTAGTTGCTCAATTCACAACCAAGTATTTAAGGGTATTAGCGTCTTAGTTGCACAATTCACAAAGATTCATTAAAGGGTCTTAGCGTCTTAGTTGCACAATTGTATAAAATCACTTAGGAATTCTATCGAGCACTTGGTGTGCAAACATTTTGTACATACAAATCAAACACAATCAAACAAACTAATCAGATTCTAGCTAAATTGTAATAAACACAATGATTTGCCTAGAAATTCACATAACATAAACATCCATAACCTGATTTTATAGATGAACTAATATCCAAAATCAACATACAAGGTTTAAGAAAACAAATCTAACATACAAGGTTTAAGAAAACAAATCTAACCTGTAAACTACGGCCAATTCTGCTGTAAACAGGTACGGCTGTCTTCATAACCAAATAATCAACGGAAAATTATTGGTTGGTGAAGAAACAATAAGCTACTCGGGGATTATTACTAATCTCCGAGGGGTTGCACTTATGTTACTGTACGTACGTTCCTTTACCCAAACCGTTTGGATTACCCGAATGTGTAGATGAGTGATTGTGTAGTGAGTGAGTGAATATGAGACACAAATGTAACACCCGAAGTGTTACGGGTCTCGTAAACGGGTCGGGTCGTACCCGACCACCCGTTTATAAAATAATAATAAAATAAATTTTATTATTTCAGCCAAACGCCCCTATTTTTGCTATTAAATCCGTAACCAAACACTTCGGTGTAGTCTAATACTCGTTACCAAACATCGCGAGTCCCAGTTATTATCCTCGTTGCCAAACGCCCCTTTTTTTATCTTCTCTTATAAACCTTGCTCGCCCCTTTTCCTTGTCTGCATACCTCACGAACACACACACATAAGAGAGCAGCCACGCCGGTCACCACCTCCGGCGCCGGCCGCCGTTGCCTTTTCCCTTTCCGGCAACCGTCGTCCTCATCTTCCTCTCCGGTAATAACCACCCCTTCAACTCCTCCTCTGTTTCTGTTCCAAATCGAACCCGGTAACCCTCTGGTCAACCAAACCCAACCCGAAAAACCCCTTGTTGTCTTCTGTTCCGGTGGGTATATCACCGGTTAATTATAATCCCGATAAACCGGAACCTCTGTTCTTGTTGGGTAACGGTTAACCCAAACTTCCACCCAACTGTGACCTTTGCTTCTGATTCGTGATGTCCGGTGAAGGGGCAGTCACCGGAACAGGCAATTATTATCGGGTCCCGAACCCACCTTGTTATGCTTGTCCGAATAATCAGACAGTCACCGAGTCATGGTGACTATCATCAGATCTGTAACCACATGTCTGCTCGGGAATCATAACCGGGTTGTGTCGTAAATCTCCGGGAGTTATCTGTGACCATCGTTCCTTCTGTTCAGGTGACCGGTATGTCACCGGACAGTTATAACCAACCGAACCACAACCTTGATCTTGTTTCTATTTTGAACCTACGAATCCCAGCCCGAGACCTGTTTCCTTGTTCCGATATGTACTCGTGAAACCTTCACCTTAAACCATCCGATTATATTATGAGGGTGTGGTATCTTGTTAGTAATCGGGTAACTAATTCAATCTCCGGTAATAATCCGATATTATTCCGGTTAGTATATTACTTTCTGATCAGATTCAGGCTAGGTTCCGGTCACTTTCCGATAAGAATCTGATAAGGTATAATCTTAATATAAATATTCCGATATTTGATATCCGATAATAATACTGTTTTTATGATTAGTACGAGGAACCTATCGGAAGCCGGAATAATGAGGAATTCATACCGAGTCAACACAGTGACTCGGTCAACACCCGGAATAGAACCCGGTTCAATAGCTAGACGAGGATTATTAGAATTATACGAATAACGTACGGACTTGATAATAATAATAAGAGAATAATAATCATATATAAAATATATATGTTTATATATATACGATTCGATATATAAAACGATATACTAGACTCGGGTTAATAATAATATGCTCTGCCGAACCATCATCCGGGTAAGTTCGTGTCCAGAGTTCTTTAGGTTCGCGTGCCAAGCTGTAATGGCCAGCTTTATTAGCTACGAGTGCCAAGCTGTAATGGCCAGCTAGATTTAGGATGTCCGTGTCGTGTCAATAATAAACCCCGAGTTTAGGACTATCTAATATATACCGAATTCTATATGTATAAATTGTATATATGATATATATCCTAAATATTACAATTTAACAAGTCCCACACGTAAAACGTGTCAATATATATATATAGGGTTGAGATCCTGTGCAAAGTGTGTTTTGTGTGAGAAGGGTGAGAAGTGTTTTGGACCATTAGATCATCTTAATCAATGGTTTAGATTAGATGAGTGGCATAATTGTAAATAGTGTTTAGTTATCATTAATTAGAATCAATTAAAAAGGGCAGTATAGTAATTTACTTCATAAATTTAAAGAGGCGGATGAGAGAGGTTTCTTAAAACCGCTTTACCTCCTTGATTCTCGCATAATCCTTTCCTAAAAAACAACCGTCCCTATATCTCTCAATTAATCTCTCACTTATGGAGGATCTTCACCGATTTGGTATCACCTACAAACGTAACTGTGTTTTTTCTTCTTATCTTTCACGATTTATTCTAATCTTGTGTTTTTATCTGTTGTTCAAAACCACGGTTAGATTTCATCTTCTCGGTGTGTTTTAATCTGATTTAGGGAAGAAGATGAAGAAAACGAGTGAGGAGTTGATTAAGGAAAAAACACCCAAAAGAAAGGCTACTATTCCTTTTCTTCCAGCAAGGTTTGGTTATGGTATGTAATATATCTTATTTCTAGGTTTTTTTTTGACATTTTTTTTTATTAATGTTGTTTTAATTTTTATGTGGATTGTTATGTTTAAAAACATTCCGAAGGTGTATAGTGTGTAATGTGATTTAAAAAACACAATGCATGTGGGTTTTAAATCTTTAGTGTTTAAATCATTATTGTGTTTTAAAATCACATTACGCGTGATGTTAACTGGGTTGTTATAGGTTATTGTGTTTTTGTGGTGATTAGTATTGTCTTCATAATGTTTTATATTTGGTATTGTGTTTTTATTGTTTTAATTGCATATCAGTGTGTTAGGTAGTGTTTTAGGTTAGTTAGTAGTGTTAATCATACTAAATGTGTTTACTGTTGTGTTTTTTTTTTAAGTATTATGTTAGTGTTCCCTTAAATGTGTTTATATGTGGTGTTTTGTTTTGTTTATGTTTTGTTGTGTGGTGTTTTAACTTTAATGTTGTTTTGTTTTAGTATTTGTTTTAGTGTTTTTATGAATATATTGTTTTTTTGTGTGGTGTTTTAAAGTTAATGTTGTTTTGTTTTAGTATTTAAATCTGATATTGTTTTATTGTGTTTTTTGTTAGTATTTGTTTTAGTGTTTTTTAGAATATATTGTTGTTTTGTGTGGTGTTTTAAAGTTAATGTTGTTTTGTTTTAGTATTTAAATCTGATATTGTTTTATTGTGTTTTTTGTTAGTATTTGTTTTAGTGTTTTAAGTTACTATTGTTTTATTGTGTTTTATGTTAGCCTTCTTTTATGTGGTTTTTTATGTTAATACTGATTTGTTTAGATGTTTTAAGTAAAACTACTTATAATCTGTTTTAATACCTTATAATGCTGCTTTTGAGTTATGAATATAAACATATAGTGTAAAACACAGAAATGCGTTTTTTTGTTTCTGAAAAAATCTCAACAATAACAGCTAGAAGGAGCGGTAGAATCGCTAAAAAGAATTATTCTAAAAAGTTCACAAATACAATTGAACAACCTTTGGTTCTAGACGACTCGGATGAGGATACAATAAGTGTAGACAAGAAGGATTTGATGAAAGGAGAGGTTAACAAAGGAAGAGAAGTTCGCCGTAAGTTAGAATGTTATAAGATATAAATTGAAATAAAACTTGAACATGGAAAAAGTAAAAAAGGTTGACTGATGTTTTTTTTTTCTGGTGTTTTAGGTACTAGTGATCCTGATGATGATTTTGTTGATCCACCACCAAAAAAATTGTGCGTTGAGGCAAAATTGGCTGAGAGTAAGCCTAAGCCACAGTTTAAGAAAGCCGACGTCAAACATCTACCAGTTGAATCTGGAACACCATCAAAGGCTGTAACACTGTTGAAGAAAACTCAACCACATCGTGCTAGCGTGAAACCATACCTAGAATATACCGGTGCTAAGCTAAAATTGAGAAGTGCATTGAACAACATATGCCAGCTAGTTAGCAAATTGAATAGCAAGCAAAAAAAGGCAATAATCGACATTGGGTTTGGTGGTTTACTAGAGTTCAACATGAGTTCAGTCCCTACTGGCTTGGGATTTTGGTTGGTAAACAACTATGATGCAGATGCAAGTACTTTGAACGTAGGTAGTCATTTTATACATATAACACCTAGGTTAGTACATGATATTTTTGGCATACCGATGGGTAGACGTATGGTAGAGGAACACAAGAGACCGAGAAAAAGTGATCCGGTTGTTGCAGAATGGAAAGGGCAGTTTGAGGGGGGTGTGACCAGGACGTTACCGGTTAAGTTTAAAGAATACATTGAGACACAACGGGATAGTGGAAGAATCTTCATACTAAACATTCTGATTTTCTTTAACACATTCCTTGGCGAGACAACTCAAAACAATACTGTAAACTTGTTTTTCTTGCCATCAATAGAAAGCGGTCTGGACATCAAAGAATATAACTGGTGTGCCTACATGGTAACTATGCTCAAACGTAGCAGGAGAAGATGGATTGCTGATAAACCCTTTCATGGTCCTATTGCATTGCTTGCGGTAATTCTATATTTGTAACCTGTATTTATTTTTTAAACGTTTGATATAACACAACTGAATGATGTATATATTGATTATTTACATTAATGTAACGCAGGCTGCATTGGCTTACGATCAACGAGCTAATAATACAATGAAGTCTGGAAAAACACGTCTGATTGGAGATTTCGACACTGACGTCGTAGCTGAATTGGGACTGAAGTTGGATACAGCATTGTTTGAACATCAACTTGCAAGGGAAGAAGGGTTAAATCAGTCTCAGAAGTTTGTTTTTGTAAAAAAAGGTAGTGAAAGTGTTGAAGGTAACAAATCAAAAAGCGCTCGAAAAACTGCAGTGGGTAGAGACTCAGCGAAAAAAACCGGCGTTATGAAGGTTAATAAACCTACAACAGCTAAGAAATCGGCTGCTGCTGACATTGTAGGCGAAAAGTCTGGAGTAGCGTCTGGGACTTATAAAGAACCTGAAGTGGTAGTTGAAAAAGCAACAGAAGACATACCTGCTGAGTGTGATAACACTTTGGGTGTTGGATGTGGCGATAAAAGTGAGGCTCAAGAAGGGGGGATAGAAGGCGATTACAACGTGGGTGATATTGTTGAGGCTGATGACGACCACCTGGGACCGTTTAAGCATTGCGCGGACTACTTTCTTTCACAAAATGATTCACAGGCTATACAGCCGTACGTCGCATCGGATGGGGAGTTCTGGATTCCAATAGTTCATGACTATCAAGACTTCACTCAGATGGACGATGAAACCGAGGTATTAATACATTACATATTATATGACAAAAAAATATTAAAAAAAATAAAAATGCCTATATAAGACATTCGTGGTGTGTTTTTAGGCTGAAGAAGTTGGAGATGGTGCAACACGTGTCAATGAACAAGGAACGAAGGGGGAAAAGACTACAAGTGTCGAAGAACTTGAGGTATAAACAATTGCATACATATATTAAAAATATAAAATCTGAGGTTTTAAAAAAAAATAATACTAATGATTCCACCGAAATGCAGGCTACAATCAAACTGCTTGATGACCATGTCACCGAGTATCGTAATATCGTGGATAAAATAAACGGCACGATAAGAGATTCTTTGATGAAGTACCCTACAAATGAAGTCGTTAACCAAAAGACAAAACACCTTGCTGAGTTAATTGGAATGGCTCAAACTTCGCGGTCAAATGCTGGTGAGGACATTGGGGGGAATGATAAAACACCCACAAAAGCTGATAAAAATAATTCAGATTTGGAACTTACCATGTCTCCCATGACTAATTCGTTTATCGCAGAACTTGATGAAGTGATGAAGAAAAATAACCTTGATAAGACTCCGGAAGCAAAAATGAAAGTGTTTGATGTTCGACCACTGTCGTGGTCTAATGATGTTGTTAAAGAAGGCGTCCTGAAAGGAAAGAAGGTTACTGATAAAACACCAAGGCCAGCCCGAGCCAAAATTTTGCCTGATGCATTATGTTCTCCGTATGTGAAACGTGTGGTTTCTTTGAAAGACAAGATGGATAAAACAGAGGATGACGTTTCTGGTTACATGTTCTCGGCTTGGGATAGTAAATGGTAAGTATAATGTTATATGTATTTTTATAGTGTATATGTATTTAATAAATATTGAATGATCATTATGAATAGGGATGTGGTATTCATGGCTAACCCCGGGGGGACAGTTATGAGGGCGCCGATGGAGTCGTTGCGCCCAGGTGTTACAATACATGTGGAAGTCATAATGGCATGGGCTAATGTTCTAAATTATGAAGAGAGGTACCGCCGCAAAGGGACATTACCACGGCTATTTTGCTCGCCGGTTATGTTGGTAAGTTTTCAAATAAAAAAAAATACATAAATACCATTTTTAGTTAGTATCCGTTTAATTTGTGTTGCGTTAGTCAAGTTAGATATCAAAATAAAAAACACCTAAGGCTGTGAAAAAAACACCTAAGGCTGTTTATATATATATATTATTTGTTAACTTTGACAGTGGAGGGATGATTACGATGCATCGGAAGAGACAAGAATAAAACACTTCAGTGAAAATATGCATTCAGTCTTGCAATGTACAGAGTCGAGGTCAATTAAGGGGATACAACATGTATTGGTGCCCATTAATAGCTCAGAACACTACTACCTTCTTTCATTCAACTTTGCGACTTCTGAGATCCTGATAATCGACAACAGCGCAACAGAACAGGACTACAACGACAGATACAAAGGATGGCCTGAAAAAATGGTAAGCAAAATCCAGTAATACTCAAATATGACATCGTGTTATGATAGCGTAAAACATATATATAAGAAAAATATGCAATTAATATGTTTTTCATGCAACAGCGTGATGCATTAGCAGCTTACATGGGTAGCGTTTCGCCTACGATCGCTGAAAAGCTAAGGAAAACAAAGCCGTTAAGGGCAAAGTTCTCATGGAGGACTTTGCACAATCCGATCGATTGTGGAGTCTTCCTTATGCGTCATATGGAGACATATAAGGGAACATCAATGAGAGAATGGAGCTGCGGTTTGTCGGACGAAATAGACCTGAAAAGCGGAACTTCTGAAAAGCAAACACGTGAATTAGATGAGCTAAGGCATAAATATGTGACAAAAATCCTGCTGAGCGACATAAACAACTCAAAACACCTGGTGGAGGCTGGAGTCCAAAGGTACAAGAGGTTAACTGATCGGTACAAGATACGTTTGGATCGTCATGCAGCGAAAAAAATACCCGAACGTCTGAACAGTATCTAGATTGTCTGTTGAACTATGTGGTTTTAGTGTTTTTTGCTGCAGTACGACAAGTAGTGTTTTACTGGTGGTTTTAAAAACTTGTTCTATCTAACTGTTTGACATGCTACGCTTATGATGGTTTGGCCTTTTATTTTTAATTTAGTAAACTTATATCGACTAGATGCTCTTGTGTGTTTTACTAATTGACATTTGAAAAAGTCAATTCTGTCTAATGTTGAATGAAAAATAAGTTTGGAATTTTATTATGCAGTAAAACACTATACTAAACATATAAAATTTTGAAGTAAAAAAAATGACAAACATAAAACACTATAAACCAGAAACACACACAAAGACTTGATTACCAAAAAAAATAGAATGTAATATTACTAAAAAATAGAATGTAATCTTACTAAATTATTTCATGGTAGTTAGCTAAACTGTGATTTTGATTAAAAACACGACTGAATGATTGACTGATACACAATGCGGAAGAGAAAAAAAAAGTTTTTATTCAAATTAAAAACTAACAAAATGTCTCAATCATTACCACGCATGAAAATAAAAAAATGCAAAACACCAAACAAACGTAAAGGGAACAATGATAAAAACCAAAAGTAAAAGGACATTGGAAATAAAAGGTTTTTAACCACGCAAAACAAGCCTACTCTTCATCATCTGACTCCTGATTTTCAACCTCCTCCTCCTCAACTGATGTAGAGCCCACGTCATCATCATCAGCAACCTTCTTTTGAGCCTTACATGTGCGGATGTTGTGTCCGTAAGCTAAACAATTCTGACATTGCCTTCTTTTTGTTGCAGCTTGACTAATCGCTTGTTCACGCTTTGACTTCATGCGCTTTGGCTTACCCATACCTTTCCACCTAGTGCCAACAGGAACACGAACAGTTATAGATGATGGTTGGCAATTACCTGTAAGCTCGGCAAACCTATCCCTGCGACTCTTGCGTGGTACATTCATGGCGGCTTCATCCGCTTTAGGGGCAAACTGGTTGACATGATCTCTGAACAGACACAAAGATTCAAAATTAGAAACCAACTTGTTTATGTTGGCCTCAATTCCATATGTAATCTCTCTAACAACCCGTGACACCTCAACACTCTGTTCAGTTTGACCCTCATATCTAAGAATCGCATTGGGATCGCTATTTGGAACAGCTTCTCTAGTCCAACGACGTAAAATATACTGCTTGGGAAATTCTCTAATGTCACCCATCCGAAGAATACAAAAAATGTGACGGCATAGCAAACCATACTGTTCGAATCGGTTGCAATCACAAAAAACAGTCATATCTTCCTTCCTAAGCATAACCTGTGATGTTGGAATAAAAATTGGAGAATAAAAAACACTGAATCATATGGAAAAAATTAGCAAAATAAAACACATTATGACTGTACCTCATAAAATGCAGTGCGTAGCTGATCCCAATCCTTAACATAAAACTTCATAAAATCACCAACTACTTCGAATTTGCAGCTTTGGGTTCTATGGATGGCAGCTTCTATTTCCAACTGAACATCAAAAAAAATAGTCCTTGTGTACACTTCAGCAGCTTGCCTTTCAAGTGGGAAATCACTCCAAATGTCAGGGAAAGTGTATCTAGTGTCATGATCGTTTTTCCTATGTTCATGCCTCTGAGCCTCAATCGATGCATCAAAATGTCCAAGAAACTCAACCAATGTGCATCTGCGATTGCAGAACTGGCCAAAGAAATGGTTCTCGCTTTCAGATCGAGATGATGTACGCATTAGGCCGGACATTCTCTCATGTCGATAATATGCTGGAATCCATATTTCCCTTAGCTGGTAAATGGAATTCAACCACTCATGTTCTGTCAGCTGAAAATCATTCATAATAACCGCCCACTCCTTCTCGAATTCTTCAGGTGAGAGTGTATCAGTCCAAACGATAAAACACAATCTTTGTTTAAAATCAGTAGTGTTACACAAAGTGTGTCCAACCTGAAAATTGTTATTCGGGTTATTAAATAACAATCATAAAATAAAAAAACAACATGAATACATAACATTAAATATACCTTGCCAGTAAGTTTGTCCATCACATGCCACATACACAGTCTATGCCTACTTTCTGGCCATGTATCTTCTATAGCCCTCCTCATTGCGGGGTCTTGGTCAGTTACAATAACAGGTGGTGCGCTACCAAACACCGTTTTAAACACAGTTAACAGCCACTTGTACGTCTCAGCTGTTTCGTTACCCAAAATTGCAGCCCCAAGAGTAACGTTCCTGTTGTGGTTGTCTATCGCGGTAAACGGCACAAACATCATGTTGTACCTACAAAACAAAATTTAGCAAGAATACATACCAAACAAAATGTTTTTATCAATGCAAAAAAAAAAAAAAAAAAAAATACAAACAAAGGGGTATTTTTATCACATTAAATACTTACTTGTTTCTCTTATAAGTAGCATCAAACGATACAACATCACCAAACGTGTAATAATTACGCTTAGATTGTTCATCGGCCCAAAAACACCCCTGTAAAACACCATCATCATTAGTTAGGAATTCAAATGAAAAGTTTGGCAAAAATTCTTGCTTCCTTTTTAACCGTTTGATCATCATATCGGCGTCAAACTCTTCAACATATGAATTAATGTCCCTTTTGAAATTTTTGAAGTCAATCTTTGTTGCGCCAACTTTGTCAAAACCACCACACAATGTTCTCATTATGTTGAAAGCTCTTACAGGTCCAACATTAAGAGCCCCGAGAGCAGTTATTGCTTCTTCTTGTTGATAAGTCAAAGCTCTTGCCGAAGGGAGAAAGTGTCTGTCCATTTCATCAACGAAAGGGTGGTTGTGCTCTTCCTTAAAGTAGTAGACTTCATACAACTTCTTTTCATTTAACTTAATCCTAATGCTAGCTTCACACCCGGTGCGTATGGAAGGTACTTTACGAGACCCCTTATTTGATGACTGATCGTTCAAACTATCAAACGCCTTCATCTTCTTAAACCCCTGTTTTGAACACACGAAATATTTCCCCATAGTTAGATCATGATTCTTAGTCTCTGTACTTTTCCTGATACACCATCCGCCTGCACTTGCATAATTCTTGTAAAAATTGTAACCTTGTTCAACTGAAACGAACTGCATCCCCATGACAGGTTTCAAAGATTCGTCAACTATTGGGGAATAAGTCTTCTTTCCAGAATTGGGTGATACATGTTCAATACCAACAGGAACGTAGCTGGGTGCGTCTAAAATACAAAAATTATAAAACACAAAATCATTACAAATATTAGATACATAAAAAAAAGATAACCAATTAAAAATATAAAACACATTTCTATCTAAATGCAATATAATGCGTGATAATTTCATAAAAACATAAAACACATCCTGATAATTTAAAAAAAAAATAATCAATCGTAAAAAAAAAAATTGTGTATAAAAAAACAATGACAATAATAACAAAAAAAAAGGAAACAAAGATTATATGTATCAACAGGAAAAAAAATAAACAATATATGAACATACCATTTGTAAAAAAACACCATTAACAAAATTCGATATTGTTCTATGAAAACCACTAAAACACCCTACTAGATATTAAAAAAAAAAAAGGCTTCCAACATGTTTTAGCATGTATAACATGGTGAGAACTATAAAAACACATTAATAAGAATTGATATGTGAAACGCGTATAACAACAAGTTTATTTTCAAATAACAAAAAAATTCCTTCCTGTTTTTATGTATATAACATAAGGAAAATTTGTAAAACACATTTAATATGAATTTATATACAAAATTACTTGGTTTTAACAAAAAAATGGTTTAATGAATGATTATTACATAAACATCAATGCATATTATACTATGAAAAACAAAACTATGTACAAAATATAAAAACATACCATCGACCTGATCAACAATAGAATTATCCATCGATTAAAACACACCAATATGATCTTGAATAATACAGAGAAATCGTGATATTGTGTTGATTGTTAACAAGATATCCGTAAATAATATAGAGGATTTGAAAACAAAAATGCCTAATAATACTCTGAATTAAAACCGAATTAAATGATAGTTAAATGATATATTATCTCCTAAAATAAGATTATCAAGCAAATTTACAATCTTACCCTTTTATGTAAAATAATATACCTTCATCTTATTGGTTCTCACACTTCTCACAAAAATTATGTTTTTCACATGATCCTAAACCTATATATATATATATATATATATATATATATATATATGACATATAATTTTAAGCAGAAGATATAACACAAACATGTGAGTATCGTGAACTCCCCACTTTTACTGTTTTATTAATATTTTCGGGGGAATATATGTCATTTATTAGAAAACATAGAAATGCTTTACATAATAGAATAATTACTAATAGAAGTTATCTATAATCTATAATACATTATAAAGGAGGAGTGATGTACCATATTGGAATTTTGACATGGGTACAATTTTTAAAGCAACAAGTATAAGAGAATAAAGCTTATTTCATAAGGGTATTATAGGGATGTTGGTGACAATTAAGACACTTTGAAGGGTAATATAGACATTTCACTATCCTCATCTTTTACAATGTCAAAACAAATTTACAATTCTACCCTCCCATTCCCTTACTGCCCTCCATCCATTCATCTTCTCTAATCATATCATCTGTTACATCAATAAGTTGATTATTATGACAATTAATTCATCATCAATGGTTTCAATGGAAGACCTGAATCCATCCCAATTCATATTAGTTCAGATTTCAATCCATCACATTTTTTTTTTTAAATCTTTCATTTTTCTTGTATTTCATCATCTTTAACGGTGATATGTCAATTTATAGAATAATAGTATGTAAATTTTCAAGATTGTTATGAATATTATTATACCCTCCTTTTGTTGTTGTTGCTCATATATATATATATATATATATATATATATATATATATATATATATATATATATATGTCTCTGTTTCCTCTGTTTTCTTGCTTGAGTTTGAATTCATTGAATTTCATTAAATGGGTCATTTTTTTTTTTTAAATTTGGATACCCTTTTCGGTTTTTGTACTATGGATTCGGTTCTTGAGCTTTTGTATCCAAAATTGGTTCTTTTTGTGTTGGGATTTTGGTCTTTTGTATCCACATGTTTGCTTCAGTTGCTTCAGTATTTCATAAGGTATGTTTACTTTATTTATTTTTTAATTTCTTGTTATATATATTTATACGATGCAACTAACTATTATTCATTTTTTTGTTATATGTATATTTATATAATGTAATTAAGTGTTTTTTGACTGATTTGTTACTTAGGTTTACAAGAAAGTGTTCGTTTTAATTTTGTGTTATATATTTATATGATCTAATTAAGTTTGTTTTGAGTGTTTTGTTATTTAGGTTTACAACAAAGAGTGGTTCTTTGGAGGGGATATCGAATGATTCGTGGGTTCCGGTTACAGAAGCTATGGAAGAAAAAGAAGTTTTGGAGGTTTTAAGGGAAGAAGATGAGAGGATTGATGAAAAAGAAAAGGAAGAAGAAGATCAAAATGATTAAATGAAGGGCATGAGTTTCATTTACTTTCAAGTTTCCAACCTTTGAGGAGTTTAGTAAAAAACTCAAAAAGTTTTTCGGAGGTTTTGTTGGAAGATTGTGAAGCTGATAAGCCTAATATGAGTTTGGATGGCGGGTTGGTGTCGAATGAGTGTCCGGTTCTTGAGTTTGAAGGGTATGATTTACAGTTTTAAAATATTCACTGCAGTAACTGATTAGTGATTTTTATTTCTTTTGTTTTGATAAAGTTGGGTTACATGTAGGTCTGTTCATGAATCACATGATGATAAAAGGGAAGATGGTTTTGAATTTTGATGATCAAGAATGTGTCGTTGAACAATTGATGGATGATGGTTTAGATTTGAAGAAAATTAGAGAAGTGGTGGAAAAAGAAGAAATTTATACTTAACTAAATGTTTCAGATTGGTTGACCCATACCACTTTTGTTCACTTTTTTTTTTTTTTTTTTTACATAAACAATGCATTGAATACGATTACAAAAAGTGTATCTTCCGATAAAAATCTAAATATTTGAATTAACAATTTAAGAAGTTTTTTAAACTTAAAACAGTTTATAGCTATTTTTTTTATTTGGCATGTTTATGATAAAACATGATCCAAACCTAGACATTCACAATTGACGTTGATTTTGTGTATTGCAGACAGAAGTATCCAATCATTGAGCTGGGAAAGAGCTTTTAGGTCAAGCTACCAGCACGGAACCATCATTGTTCTTAAGAGGTGATAATCTTTACACATTTTGAGAACCACAATGGCAGGATTCTGGGACCAGTCACCAATTTAATGGGCTCAATGAGGGTACAAAAGTCATGATAAAGCACCAATAGTTTTATAAGATTGATACTTCATAAGGTATAATTTGTGTTGCAGTAAGATGTTAAAATTCACGTGCAGGAATGGCAGCCAAGGTACAAGCTAAAACCTTCCATGATGGATCTAGACAATGGTATGTGAAATCTTATGTGGGGACATATCAGTTATCACAAATTTCGTTTTGATGAGCCAAACCATGGATAGCTTCCCGATACATCCAAAAGAAAAATATTATGAGTTTTTTAACTAACATATCTAGAGGAGTTCTTTGTTATTTTTAATTCAACATCCATCATCTGTTTGTTTTATGTTCAATTATATTTTTTTATTTTTTTATTATATTTTTTTTATTATATTTTATTCGACCAGTCGAATATCTTTTTTTTTTCCTTTTTCATTAAATCCATCATAAAATGCTTTACTTTATATAAACATATTTCATCTCAATTTGGTTCCCCAACAACAAGTACGAGGTTACAAAACAGACGAACCCGCCGCAACGCGTGGGCATTCCCACTAGTACATTATAAAGGAGGAGTGATGTACAAGATGGTAATTTGCATTTCCGTACAACTTAAGAAGCAACATGTACAACATATTTAAGCAAGAAATTTAAGGGTGTTATGGGGATAGTTGTGACAATTAAGACACTTAGGAGGGTAATGTAGACATTTCACCCACATCATCCTTTACAATATCAAAACACTTTTACAATACTACCCTCTTTTTCCATTCCTACCCTTACAAACATCAATTGCCTTATGGTTTTCCTTCTTCATCATCAATGTTACCAATGAATGATTCATTCAAGAAGATGTTAGAAATTACAAAAATTTAATAATATGATGAATGAAATTTAATTGATTTTAAGGAAATTATTAAGGAGACTCTTGAGTAGAGTTTTTACAATACTACCCTCTTTTTCCATCCCTACCCTCACAAACATCAATTGCCTTATGGTTTTCCTTCTTCATCATCAATGTTACCAATGAATGATTCATTCAAGAAGATGTTAGAAATTACAAAAATTTAATAATATGATGAATGGAATTTAATTGATTTTAGTGAAATTATTAAGGAGACTCTTGAGTAGAGTTCTTTATTTCACTTTATTAGAGTTTATGGCTCTATTTAAGTTAGTCTCTACACTCATCCTTAGGTCTTGTATACATAGAAGTCTTTGTGCCTCATTTGAAAGACTAAAAAAATCAAGAAAAATAAAGAAGATGATCCATAAAAGAATTCTTGAAGAAGAAGGAAAACTTGACCCATATGTTCATATGTTGGGAACCTGTAGAGATAAGTTTTTCTATACTTGATTCCACCACATTTCTATTATTATTTGTTCCACAAGTTTTAAGACTATAATTTTATCCGGTGCAACCTTGGGCGTGTGGCCTTCTCTTCCAGTACAGACTGCTTCGCTGTTGTACCCTAGGAAACATACGCGTAATCTTGAGTAGAGGCACGTAATTTGTTTTAAGGGAAGCATGTTAAACACGTGCTTTAGTCACAACCGTCAACATTATTTTTTTGTTAATTCTTGCAACCAAGAAGGATCATACAAAAGGACGCGGTTCAAGTCTTCATTAAAGACGAAGAAGAAATCATATAAGAAGATGCGGTTCAAGCTCTTGATGAAATCTTCGGTTTGAATCATTTTATGTTGTATTTTATGTTATTTTTGTTTGGATTTGTACTCAGTACGGGTACTACAATTTTTCATAGTTTTATAAAGGTATCCTTTTAATTTTTATTAATATTATTTTAATAAAATCGTGACCCATGTAACACCTACAATATTACCTCCACCATTAAACCTATCTTAATAACCAAGTTTATTTGGACATGGAGTTATAGAATTGGCTCAACAATATAATCACCCTTTTCAATCATCATCTTCTTCTTTAACCCACCGCCTACGGTTAACCCAAATTCTTTCTAATTTGTTTTGTTTTCGTTGATTTTGCTTTTAACACATGGAGGAGGAATTTGTTTCTCATAATCGTTGTATTTTGTTGTTTGTTTATGAATTTGTGACGGTTTAATAATTGATTATGATTCGTGCAGACATTTCCTTCATCCAATTGTTGATTAAGATGCCGTTTTTTTTTGCAATGCCAAGGTTTATGTATTCAAAGGTGCTACTTCTTTATTTTATGAAATATCTCTATATCTATTCAATATTCGACTTTTATATTGCACTAATGTATTGTAAGTTGCATCCACATTATCTAACTTACTGTAAATTCTTGAACACTTGGATATGACCTCCTTGCATCACCAAGATGGTTGCTATTTGGAGTGAAGAAATACATAAGAATGAAGATATGAAGGCCTACATAAGAAAGTTGGGAGTTTTATGCACAGCTCTTGAAGAATTACATAACAATATCAAAGCATTTGAACAATGTCAAGTATTCCATTTTGGGTAGGTATGTATATGTATATTTTATAATTTTTGTGCATTTTGGGTATCTTCTTATGATTATCCATACTTCATTATAAAGGGGAGGCATGAGCAAATATATCCATATTGTCAAAGTTAAGATGGCATCCCAAGAGTCTAAAGTGTAATCCCCAAATTTTTACACCATTTCTTCCATTTATACCCTTGTGTACCATCTTTGATAGCAATTGTACAAAATAATAATGCAAAACGGTCAAAACGGGTCAAAACGGTTTGGCCAGGACGGGTAATTTGTGAGTTAAATTCCTTTTTTCTTGGGTTTTAAAAATCCCCAAATTTTTTCATCATTTCTTCCATTTATACCCTTGTGTACCATCTTTGATAGCAATTGTACAAAATAATAATGCAAAACGGGTCAAAACGGTTTGGTTAGAACGGGTAATATGTAAGGAGATAAATTCCTTTTTTCTTGAGTTTTAAAAATAATTAATGTATAAAATATCACTAAAATATAATTAGTCCGAATAAAGCGATTTAAGAGGTTATAAGTACTTCCAACACTATTTTCTTGTTAAAAAGCATATTATTTCAATTCCAATTGATTCATAAAATTGTTAAACCGGTTTTTCTACACTTTGTAGTTTAGATTTATACATTAATATGTTACGGTAAAGTTGTATGATTTATAATAAATAGTTATATTTTTGTTTTATATTTCTTAGATTTTTAGTCAATTAGTTCTTTAATTAACTCATGAATAACCGTTACTTATGAGTAATAAAATAACTCAAAAGATCATATTTCTTATAATACAATTCTTAAAAATGTGTGCACCTTTATACCTTTTCTTTTAGAGTTATGCATCCTTTATACCTTTTCTTTCATAGTTATGCATCAATTCTTTATCTAATAATTCCTCTTGGATTCCGGATGATTCTTCGTGGAAAAGATATTCAGGATTCAAATGTGATGTCTTTATTAAGTTTGTTACTTATGTATTATTTTAAATTTTATAATCATCTTTTAGGTATTTTAATCAAAAGATAGTTGCAGTTGTTACTATGGGATTCGTCGAGGATGCGAAAGTTGATATCGACGTTCAAGGATACAATGTTTATCATAAAAACCGACTCATTAAGGTTTGAATGCTATTTACATGGTGATCCTTGAGACATTTTACTTGATGGGTCATTTTGGGTTATAATGTTTCCCTAATAGGTCAAAGGGGTCAAATAAAAAAAAAATTATTCAAGTGGGTCAAATGGGTTGGAAGTGCCCGTGTTATATCTTTAGTGCTTACAAGCTTATAGCCGCCCAAATCATTTTATTTATAAACTAAAATAGATTGTTTTTGTGATAACATAATTGTTGTAATCATATTTTGACAATGACTATATGTAAAAGTATGGGGCTAGTCGGCCGACATGAACCACTTTGCCCGCATTAAAGACAACCCATTTTAACCCATTACCCAACACGTCCATTTGACCTTTTGCACTTAATTATGACACACGAAGTTTTTATTTTCCCGCTTGTTATTTGACGTATTCCTTTAATCAAATAGAGTTACGACACCTCTTGTTTTGCAGCCATTTTGGAGACTTTGGAATGTTGTATCATATGCAAACAATTTGAATTTGTCATGTTAATTAGTTTCATAGTTGACCATAAAAGTCAAATTATTTTAATCTTTTACCCGCCACAACACACGGTGGGAAAACTGCTAGCGTATTACAAGTTTTTTTGGATCCCGCCGCAACGCGCGGGTAAACCCACTAGTATAATAGTAAGGGGATAATAGAAACGACAAGGACAGTACTGACCGGTATATCGCCATTTCCTTTCTTGTCCAACTAGAGGACAAGAACCAGTCTTACCCGAGTAGAAGGTAGGAATAATTATATTTACCACAAGCAGAGTGGTACCCTCGATAGGAATGGCAACTAATAGAATATAATCGGAATAATATAATTGAAATATAATCAAATTAATATAATAGAATATATTTTCCCCTCCAGAAATTATACTGTAAAGCATGTTTATACAAAAGAAGGTTTTATATAAAATTATAAATAAACGAACTGGCCATTCGCTTTATAAAATACACGACCTCACCAACTTTATGTTGACAGAAACTATTTTTGGCATGTGTTCAGGTAACCCAACAGATATGATGACGTGGATCCTGGAAGAGTCAAGACTGTCATTATCCTGAATTCCGCTGCGTAGCTCTGATAACCCGACCCGACGACCCGGCACCGACTGCCAGGGTCATTACAACAAAGATGTAAGTGGTTCGGTCGAGTATGACCTACGTCCACTGTGAAGAGTTGAGAATATTATTACTTTGGAGAGTACAAAGCATAAGAGTAATTCTAGCCTTAGATACAAGTGATTAATGATCGATCCTTTTGAAGGGAGCTGGAGTCTTCCATTTATAATGAAGGTCGTGGGCTTGAGAAGAAGCCCACAACGAGTCTTGTTATCTTTGGGCCTTGGCCCGACCCAACCGTCCTTGGTATCTGAAAAAGGCGGGAAAAGGACGTCCACTGTAGGTGATGTCAGCGGTGAGTTTACCGGTGGACACGTGGCAGCTTGTGACTGGCCGTTGGCGGCATGTTGTTCTGAACCGGCATGGTTGACTTACCTGCCATCGTCTAATGTGACCTCTGACAGCAGGTAAGCATGCCTGGTCAAAACAGTAGGGGAAGCATGGTGGAAGCATGGAACTAGTCACGTCACTGTTGAACCTCAGTGGCTGTTGGGCAACCGCGGACACGTGTCCTTATCCTGTTGGTGGTGTCAGTGATCCTCTGCAGGTAGATCTTCCTGACTCTTGAACTTCCGTACCTCGTACCTAAGAACGTCTTTCTCCGCTTTACGTCAAAGGTCTGCGAACTCTGACGTTTCACGCCCTGTCTTATGAAAGGGTGGAGGCGGAGAACGTCTTTGTCCGCGTTTACGTCAAAGCTCCGCGAGCCATGATGTGTCACGCCACATATTTGTTATAAATGCGTTCCCATTCTTGGAGTAAATGTTGGGTGATGCATTTACTTTGTCGTCAATCATTTGAATTTATGGCGCCTGGAATTCGAATGTGGATAACGTTGTGTGGAAGTTTAGCAGACGTGTCAGACAGCTGCCTGACATGTTGTCTGCTAATTTATGTCTCCCCAGACGTTTTTGCAGGAGGTTTTTCGTCTGGTGTCTGGCGCGTGGCGGTCACGCGCGTCTGTTGATTAGACGAGTGCTCAGGGTAGTGCCATGTGTCCTGTCTCACGTGGGAGAGCACGCGTTTGATTATTTGAAATGGTGAGGTTTGCTGACACGTGTCCAGCAAGTGAACGGTTTCCAGCTGTGGCCGTTGGCCACGCGCCGCTGTGAGCCGTTCGATGATGCTAACGCCACGTGTCATCATCTCTTCCTTCCAGATGAAAAGGCACGACTGTTTGTATTTTCGTGGTGGGGCCCATTGCCATAAATGTAATGGGTATATATTTGTGTGGAGGCTTTGGAGGAACGGTTACACTTTCAAATTTCTCTCAAAGCCTCCCAAATTTTCTGATCAATCTTCATCTTTTCCGTCCATTCCCTTGAAGTTTCCGAGCAATCTTCAAGTTTCTCGGCGAGTTTTCCGGTGACGACTGAAGATTTCCTTGAAACTTCATCAAGTTATTCCCTTTTACTTTCCTTTCCTTTCATTCTTTCTTCTATTTGGTTGAAATGTCTGATCTTTCAACCAATCTCTCTCCCACCGGTGAGGCTCACCGTGATGAGTCGGAGGCTAGTAGTCAGGAGATAGAGCCTGACATCCCGGAGCTCAAGGTGAAGGAGAGGAAGTTGGCCACCAATACCCCCTGCAAATGGACAGCCACCGCCTTCAACGTCTTCTGTGCCAATCACGGCATTCTGTCAGAGTGGGAGCCGGAGTTACCTGCCCCGGGGAAGACCATTCTGACCGCTCCGGTGGGAAAACTTGCTTTTTATGAGGCCCACTTCTCTAAATGTGGGTTCCGTCTGCCTTGCACCCGCTTCCAGCTGGACACGCTGATAGAATATGAGGTGGCAGTGTCTCAAGTGAGCGGGTTTGGGATGCTCCGGTTGGGGCACTTTGAGAACCAGTGCCGGGTGCTGGATATTGAATCGACCATTAATCGGTTCAATGTATTTTACTTCATGGCTCGTGATGAGTCATGGTTTACGTTCAAGCCGCGGCCGAAGGTGCCCGTTATAGTTACTGAATTTCCAAAATCGCTTCATGGGTGGAAAGACAAGTTCTTCACCCTGAAGAAGGGCGTAATTCCGGTGGCGATGCCCTGGAAAGTGGTGACGTCCAAGGAGCGGGTGCCTGACCGCGAGGTGATGCGGGGTTATAAAGATGAAGCTTGGTTCATCGCCCTTACATCCCATTAGACCAAGCTGGAGTTGAAGGGTCTGTTCGAGGGCACCTTCAAACTACTTGGAACCAGCCGCACCGGCATCCGCGAGGGGAAAGAGCCGTACATTCCCCAAGAAGGTATGATCTAGCGCTTTAAATTTCTTTGGTAACTTCAGTTTTTGCTAACGTGTTTGTGGAATGCGCAGGTGTGTCCAAGTTTGATGTCTTTGAGTCCCGCGGGACTCTGAAGCTGAAGTGGAGGCGGCTACCTGAGGGGCAAGTTTCCTTTTTGGAGGAGTTTGTTGGACGATTTTATTATCCTAACTTGGATAATCCGCCCAACCACCATTATCCCACTCGTAAGTCCTCTAACCTCTATTCCGCATTTCCAAGTGAGGTGTCGCCCTTGGTGCGACATTCTCAAGGGCGTATGAAGCATGCCCCGCGTAGGCACTGCTATGCAGTTGAGCCAGTGTCCGCTGTCTCTGACACAGGGTCCTCGGATACAGGCGGAGAGTATGTGAAGAACCGGCACAAGCGAAAGGATGGGCCCGCCTCTGAGGACGAGGACGACGCTGGTGAGTTCAACTTGAAGACTCGAAAGAGGGGCCGGCGCGAGGCGGGTGCCAGCGCAGGTGGTAGGACAAGCGCAACTGTCGGACCTTCCACCGGAGTTGGAGCTGCGGGGGGCAAGGGCAAGTCCCCTGTTCAAGTTGCGCAATCACAGGGGCCTGATATCCCTATGTTTTCTTTTGATATAGGCGCACCACCTGCGCATCAGCCGCTTCTTCAAAAGATGGTGAAGAAGAATCCTGGTAAGTGTGTGTTGTTTTTGAACTTATCATTTTCTTCTGCTTGTGCCTAACTATTTGCTTTGCAGGCGCAGCTGCCAAGGTGACCAGCCCTTCGCCTCCACCTATCCCGACTACTGAGGAGATAGCGGAGGCATAGAAGAAAAGAGAAGATGCGCGCCTTCGTAGAGAGACGGAGGCTGCGTTGAAGACCCGGGCCGATGAAGCCGCTAACGCTGAGGCCCTTTTGAAAGCAAGGGCCGCTGAAGCTGCGAAAGCTGAGGCGGCGGAAAAGACAGCCGTTGAGGAAGCTGCCAGGAAGGCCGTGGCGGCTAAGGAGGCGGTTGCCGCCGATGCCGCTAGGTAGGCTGAGGCCTTGGAGCGGCAGAGGCTGTCTTCCGAAAAAGAAACCGAGGCCAAGCATAGGGCCGATGAAGTTTCTAGTTCTGGTGTTACACCCCCGGCGGGAGGCGCTGGGGGTAGTAAAGTTGACCGTCGGGCGGGTAGTGCGCCGCCCGGTGCGGTGGGTTGGGAGCCCGCTGGAGAGTATGATGGCTCCAGTTGGGTCGGGGGTGATGCCATTTGGTGTCCTCGCTGGGCGGTCAGGGAAAATACTTTATTTTCCAACTCCCTGGCCGCGGAGGAGTTTGTCAGCGGGGCGGTGCCCCCTTATGAACAGGCGTACCAGGATAGCCTGAGTCACCCAGACTTGATCACGAATATGTGCATCAGTCAGGCGAGTCAGTTGGCGATGATGGACTCCCTCCGGCGGCGGGATGCCGCCATGCAGCGGGACCTTGCCCGCTTAAAGATTGAGAAGGCCGCCCATGCTGAAAAAGAGGCGGCCATGCAATCTCGTCTTGAGGAGTACCGCCGCCGAGCTCATCGTGCTGAAGATGATGCCAAAAAGGTTTCGTCTGAGTTGGCGGCGGACAAGAAGCAATGGACTGAAGCTTGCGACCGTAACAATGAAGAGAGACGGTTGCTAAAGGAGCGCATCCAACAACTTAAGGACGAGAACAAGGCTGATGTCGCTGAACTTGAGAAAAAGTGCAAGGCTCTTACTGAGCGCACCGTCAAGTTCATCGATATGCGCAAGCAACTTGAATCAAAGTCCGCCGATCTGGATACGACCAATTCCCGCCTTGCCGCTCTTGAAGAAGAGCGGTTCACGATGCTAGAGGAGAAAGAAACTCTTCAACAGGAGAGGAATGCGGCCGTAAAGGATCGTGAGGCGGCTGTTGCCGAGGCTGATGCGGCCAAGGCTCTGTTGGATGGCTCTGTGGTAGAGCAGGAGAAGATGCGCGAGTCTCTCCGCTAGTTGATGACCGGCGGTGTCGACGGGGTGAGTTGTTCTTCTCCGTAGCTCTATCTTTTATTTTGATTATATACTTGCTAATTATTGTGTTTCATTGTTGCAGCTCTTCAAGCGCTTCTGGCAGGAGCCTAAGCTAGGCGACCAAGTGGCCAGTATAGCTGCCTCCGCCCATGCTTATGGGTATAGCGAGGGGTTCGAGGATGGCTTCCTTCACGCTCAGAACAACGGGCGCATTATCGACGCGGAGCACTATGGGAAGCCCCTGAAGGACGAATACTTGGCGGAACTTGAAAAATTTGATAAGCTTGAGTTCCCCGTCCTTCAGGTTGTGGCGGATTGCAATCGCCACGTCGACCCTGCCGCTGCCTTCCGGTACTTCATTGAGAAATCAGATGAGCTGGGCGAGAAGGCTAAGGAGCAGACTGCGGGGGCTGAACGGTTGCGGGCCGCTGGTGAAGGGTTTTCCGGTGCGCGCGCTGATGATGAGGAGGCGCCCGAGACTGATGAGCAGCTGGTGGATTTCAGCGGCTCGGAATAGCTAGCTTGTTCTTATTTTCCCAATAAATTTATGTTGGGTTTTGAATCCCCATAGCTAATGAAATATTTTAGTTTCTTATTTGTTTGTGTTGTCTCGCATTTAAGCGTTTGCTTTTGCCTTGAAGATCAATACTCGACGCAACTTGTGTCTTTAGTCCGACAAGCTCACCATATAGGTCTTGTCTTGAAGACGGATATTCGCGCCGCGGGGCACCACGCTACTCGTGAAGTCTGACCTGCGCTAAAACTGGGTTTAGGAGAATAAGGCGGGTTTTAGCGTGGTCCATTGGCGCGAATGTTACTGTCCGACAAGTGGGCTATGCCTTGAAGACTGCAGCGCAGGTTAGGTGTTTTACACATCCTAACCATAGCACGAAGCTGCGTTAGTCCGGCATAGCCTGTAGCATTGTCTTGAAGACCTCAGCGCGGAAAAATAAGTAAAACTACAAGTAATTGTGGAAACAGTCTTTTATTAATGATTGCCGCGGCATATGTAGCCGGGCGTAATGATAGGGTTACAAATAACATAAGCGCAGCTGTGCTGCATTCCAAGATCGAGGGATGGGCGTGCCGTCTAGCCTTTCTAGCGCGTAAGCCCCTTTGCCTAAAATTTCTTGAATATTGTATGGGCCTTCCCATTTTGGTGCAAGTTTTCCTGGCCTTTCTGCGCTTGATGCTTCGTTGTTGCGGAAAACGTAGTTCTTAACCTTGAAGGCACATTTCTTTACGCGCTTGTTGTAATACCGCTCTAATTGATTTTGTATTTGGCCTCTCTGATGGCCGCCAGGTCCCGCCGTTCCTCGAGCAAGTCCAAGTTGACTAGGAGTTCTTCATCATTGTTGTATTGGTCGGCCAGTAGGACCCTTGCGGAAGGGCAGTCCATCTTGGCCGGGATTATCGCCTCAGACCCGTAGGTTAGGTTGAACGGAGTTTCTCCGTTGCTTGTTTTTGTGTGAGTGCGGTAGGCCCACAGGACGTGTGGTAGTTCATCCACCCATCCTGTGCGCCTGGTGCCCAGCCGTGCCTTGATTCCTTCTACAATGCTTCTGTTGGCTCGTTCTACTTGGCCATTTCCTTGTGGGTGCGCAACGGATGTGAATATTTGGTTGACGCCCATTTGCGCTAACCAAGATTGTAGCATGTTATCCACAAACTGCGTGCCAGTGTAGCTAACAATTTGCATTGGTAGGCCGAATCTGCAGATGAATTGCCCACTTTTGGAAAGGCCATGCCGCCGTGACTAGTACCAAGTCGTTCTTTGGTCGCAAGGTATTTGGCGCATGGCGTTGGCAACTGTCGCACTTGCGCAGTTCTCTGACGGCATCAGTGTGCATGCCGGGCCAGTAGTATCCTGCATTCATGATTTTTGTGACCACCATCCTTGGTCCTGCATGTAATACGCATGTACATTCATGTATATCTTTAATGAGAAACAGTGCGTCTGCGGAGTCTACACAGCGGAGTAGTGGTCCCAGGTAGGATCGGCGGTATAGGATGCCATCTGTTAGCTGGTAATGCAAAGCCTTGTGCTGTATCTTCCGGGCCTCTGACATATCGTCAAGCAGGGTTCCGGAGGATAAGTAAGCATGAATTGGGGTCATCCAGGACGTGTTGCCTGTTTGGATGACGTTGACCTGTCTCAGCGGGACGGACGGGGTATTGAGTACCTCGACGCGGACTTCTTTAGCCATGTGTTCGAAAACCGTGGAGGCCATTTTGCTCAATGCATCTGCGGGTTTATTCTCGCTGCGCCTGATGTGTTCTACTGTGTAGGAGTCAAATTTATGAATGAGTTTTTTGGCCTGTTCCAAGTATAGTGCCATGGTTTCGTCCTTTGCGTCGTATACCCCGTTTATCTGTCGGGCGACAAGTAATGAGTCCACATGTGCCTCCACGTGCCTGGCCCCCATTTTTTCCGCAATGCGGAGGCCTGCCAGCAACGCTTCGTACTCCGCCTCGTTGTTTGTGCTTTTAAAGTCGAGGCGGATGGCGTATGTGAACTCATGTTTGTCTGGGCTAATGAGACGTAACCCTGCGCCTGAACCATCATCGTTGAAGGCCCCGTCTGTAAAGAGGGACCATGTCTGCGATGGGT
Organism: Ambrosia trifida; assembly: GCA_028751855.1. Lineage (NCBI taxonomy): Eukaryota > Viridiplantae > Streptophyta > Magnoliopsida > Asterales > Asteraceae > Ambrosia > Ambrosia trifida. The sequence continues at coordinate 76,032,969 of CM054130.1, forward strand.
TTTGTGTTGGCGCGGGGGATTGCTCTGCTTTGCATTCTTCAACTTTATCCATTGGTATTTCAGTGGTGAAGTCCGCTAAGACTTGTCTCTTGACCGCAGGTCGGGGCTTGTAATATATAGTATGCTCTCCAAGCTCTATGGCCCATTTTGCCAGTCGACCTGAAAGTTCCAGTTTGCGAAAGACGTCACTGATTTTGTAATCTGTGAGGACGTTGATTGGGTGCCCCTGGAAGTATCGTCGCAGTCTTCGGGACGCGTGTACCAGGGCTAAAACCAGTTTTTCCATAATAGTGTATCTTGTTTCCGCGTCGAGCAAGGTGCGGCTAATGTAGTAGATAGGCGTTTGTACCCCCTTGCGGTCTACCAGGAGTACGACACCTACTGCCCGCTCGGTAACGAAGAGGTAAAGTGTGAGCGGTTCTTTTGATGTTGGGGCCGTGAGGGTTGGTAGGTTCATGAGGCATTGCTTCATTGCTTGGAAAGCGGCTTCTGCATCCGTTGTCCAGCGGAAGTTGCTCTTTTTCAAGCAGTTCTTTAGCGTGTCCACGAACGGGAACGATTTTGAAGCATAGTTGGACAAGAACCTGTTGAGTGCTACAAGGCGACCCATCAACGTTTGGACCTCTTTTATTGATGCGGGGGAGGGCATGCGCTCTATTGCTTGCACTTTCTCCGGGTTTGCGCGAAATCCGTCCCGGGTGACGATGACGCCCAAGAACTTGCCCTCCTCCATTCCAAAAGAACATTTACTGGGGTTTAACTTCATGCGCACTTTGCGTAGTTGATTGAAGGTTTGTTGAATGTCCCGCAGTATGTCGCTTTCTTCTTTACTCTTGATGACTAAGTCATCCATGTATACCTCTAAGCGCACGCCTATTTCAGCCACGAATGTCGTATCCATGAGGCGCTGGTACGTCGCGCCTGCGTTCTTTAGGCCAAATGGCATTTTGGTGTAACAGAACGTGCCCATGTCAGTTAAGGGTGTTCATGGTCCGGATTTCGCGGTTTTTTGGTCAAACCATGAACCAAACCGTTAGTAACGGTTTCTTATTTTTGTAAACCATAACCGAACCATAGAACACTTAAACCGAACCGAACCGAACCGAACCAAACCATTAATAACGGTTTGGTTCCGGTTTGGTTTCACGGTTTGAACTTCTTAGGCCTTTATACAAGATGTGTGTGTATATAATTTTTTGAATAGCCTCTATATATAGTAAAGTTGTGGGATAAAGAAACAAAGGCTATCTAGAACAAGTTTTACAAAAGCACAAAAACAAGTTATCTATATTCTGCGTCAAATTTAGAAAAGAATAACATAAGCCATTCACAATCCTCCAAATATCATCATTTCTGTTTTGAGTTTTCAAATATTTAAACAAACAACTGTAAAATGTGAATATGGGCTTAGCACACTTTTGATTTACTTCAATTAACCTAGAGCAATAACAGTATTGATGTTATTATGTCTAACAATATATATTGATAATATGATGTATTTAAAAATTTAATATAATATATTCTACGGTCTGGTCCGGTTTAGTACGGTTGGTTTTCGGTATAAACCGTAAACCAAACCGTTCGCTATGGTTTAGAATTATTGAAACCAACCGACCAAAACTTGAGTAAAAAAACCAACCGTGAAACCAAACCAATGGTCGGTTTGGACGGTTTCACGGTTTGAAACCGAACCATAAACACCCCTAATGTCAGTGCGGAAGGCGGTTTTGTCTTCGTCTTCCTTTGCCATTTGTATTTGGTGATACCCCTTATACGCGTCAAGAAAACATTTGAAACGATAAGGGGCCAACGAGTCTACTTTTAGATCTATCTCCGGTAGGGGATAGCAATCTTTTGGGCATGCTTTGTTGAGGTCTTTGTAGTCGACGCACATGCGCCAGCTGCCATTAGATTTCGCGACCATGACCGGGTTCGCGAGCCACGATTGATATCGGATGGGCCTTAGTATGCCCGCGTTGAGCAGCTCGATGACTTGTTCGTTCATGGCCTTTGTTTTCTCTGGCCCCATGCTTATCTTCTTCTGAACAACTGGTTCTACTGACCGGTATACGTTGAGCTTGTGTTCCGCGATTTCTCGCGGGACGCCGACCATGTCCGCTGGCGAAGACGTCCATGTTGTGGATCAATAGCTGCTTCAAGTGATTGCGAATGGAGTCGGAGATTACATGGCCTATGACCACCATTTGCTCTGGAAATTTAGGATTGAGGATCCATTTTTCCGGCTCTGTGCGGGCATCCGTTTTAACCATCTTTGGCGGTTTTGCGGCTTCGGCCGAGTGGCATTCTTTGTTACCCCGAATGATTGCCACGCCTGTTCAGGTTGGGAATCCCACCATTGCGTGAGGCGTTGAAGCGTTGGCGTTGAAGCGTGCGATGCCCTCGCGGCCCAATAGGATGTCATGGTTGGAGTTTGCCGGCAAAACCATGAAGTCGCAGATTTGTGTGCGTTCATGTGTGCCATCTGACAGTGTTACTGGCATACAGATCATACCGCGAGGCATGATTGTTTCATGAATGAATCCCGAGATTGGTTCATTTACGGGGACGAGCTTGACCTTGTCCTCGTCATCTAATTGCTGGAAACATTGGAAATACATGATATCTGTGCTGCTACCGCCGTCTATGAATATGTACCTTGTTCGATAGTGACCAAAGACAGCGGTAATGACTAAAGGAGCGGTGCAGGATGCCCCGCCACGCACTTTCGGTAAGATGACCTCCACTTCCTTCCATGTGTCGTTTGTCGGCCCTCGGGATGATTGTTGCCGCATGCGTGTTCAGGTCACGGATCTTTTTTCGTGATCCGTCTGCTTGCGCGTCGTCACCAGCTTGGGCCTTGGCCGCGCGGTGGACGTTTTTGACCAAATGTCCCAGTTGTCCTGACTTCAGGGCCGCTTCAATTTCCAGCTTGAGACTGTAGCAATTGTCTGTGAGGTGGCCAAAGTCGTTGTGGTACTCACAGAATTTGGATGTGTCGACGTTGCGTCTTCTTCCGAGGGCTTTGGGTTCCTTAAGGGTGACTTGTTCCGTCTTTAAGACTTGAGACGGAGTTTTGGTCAACGGGGTCTAGTCTTGGTTTTTCCTGGAATGACCCCGCTGTTCTCTTGACTGTTTGCCGCTGATGATGTTGCAAGCATCATTCGCGGGAGAGTACTTTCCCTTGCTCTTATTATTATTATTATTATTATTATTATTATTATTATTATTATTATTATTATTATTATTATGGTGATTTTGTTGGAAACCATGCATTTGGTTAAATGATTTTTCTGAAGAAGCGTATATTTTAGCAGAGTGGATGACTTCATCCCAGGACTCCGGAATGCCGTCTTTGCCTGTGAGGCACTTCATGAGTTCCGGGCTGCGCACGTTGTGGACGAACGTAGCTCGGGTGAGTTCTTCCCCGCAGCCTATCTGTAGTGCCTCCTTGTTGAAGCGAACGATGAAGTCCTTGATGGACTCATGGTCATATCGGCGGCACAAAAGAATGTGTGCTTTGTCTTTCTTGTGTTTTCGAAGGTGTGAGAAATGATTACCGAACTTGTCGGTGAGATCATCAAAATCAGCGATGCTCCCTGCGGGGAGGTTGTCAAACCACTGGCTGCGCCGGTCAGGGTTTGGGCAAAGATGTGGCACCAAACCTGAACCGGCCAATTGACCGAACTTCCCGCACACTCGAAGTTGTGAATGTGGTCGTCTGGGTCACGCAGGCCGTCGTACATGCCGACGCTACTGGGAAGTTTGGTTGTTCTTGGTATTGCTGTCGTTGCTATGTGAGCAACGAATTTTGATTTTTTCGCAAATGACTTTGGGCGGAAGGGTTTGACTAAGTCATCGTCCACATCCTTGCGATATGAGCGGCGTGTGCGGTCCCTCCCTCCGCGGTCAGAGTCAGTGCTTGACGATTCGTACCCATCCGACTCGTCGCGGTTGCTGGCGCGGCCCCGAGCTCCGGCGTTTCCTCCGGGCTCCTCGCCGCGACCTCCGCGACGACCGGAGGTCTCTTTGTTTTTGTGGGCCTTTTTTGGCGAAGAACCATAGGTGAGGGTCTTGCCTTTCTTCTTCGCCTGTCGCACGAGCATCCGCTGGTAAATGGCAGCGCTTTTGATGCTCTGACGTAAGAACCACTGGTCTGGGTCTTCGTCTGAGTCGTCTCCATTACTTTCGTCTGTGACATCGTCATCGACCTCACGAGCAGGTTTCTGGATGCATGAGGTTGACTGTTTTGTGACCGTGGCCGGGGTACCGTCGTTTCCCATGGGTTGGACGTCGACGTCCTCAGCCGGATTAATGACAATTGTGTTGGGGTTGGGTTCAGCCATGGGTGGGTTAAAAGAAGAAATTGTTGTAATGGCGCCAATGAAGAAACAATAAGGTACTTGGGGATTATTACTAATCTCTGAGGGGTTGTGTAACATCGCAAAAATTTTCCCCAAATTTAATACGTAAAAGCCCTTATTTCTATTACATCTTTATCATTAATATTGTACAAATATGCCTAAGTCCTTATTTTTCCTAACTCACCACGTACATATATATATATATATATAATGTATAATAATAATAATAATAATAATCATAAAAACAACCAAACTCTAACCCCCTGAGCCCATCTCAGAGCTGGCCCAAACCAAGCAACCCACCAAACCCCAGTCCCCTCCTCCCTTCTTCCCTTTTACCTTGAACCGGCCCACTCCCATCTCCTATCTGTTAAAAAAAATGATTGTTTGGGCCGGGACTCGAACCCGCGCCCAAACCGGTCCAAGGTCTAGCATCACACAACGTAACCAACTGAGCCAAGGCTCATATCTGTTTGTATCCCAACCCAATATGTATATAAGCCCACTTCAATCTTGATGGCTTCTTCTGTCTTTCCTTCGCTGCAACAGGGACGAGCCAATTAAGGCTTGGTTGACCAATTGATTCAAGCAAACATGGTAAGAAGCTTGTAATTACATTGTTATTATGGTATGACTGGATGTACGCGTCTTTATCACGCATTAACCCAGTCAAAACATACCAATTATATAAGAAAAACGCGTTTTAATAATTAACTTGGTAAAATTTACTAAATCTATAATTCGGAATGTTTTGTGTAAATTGAAACCATTCCTGCAAACTAAACATACCGAATACCAAACCCCTAGTCTAAATTCTGTTAACTCCTCGTAATAATCAAGATATAGCTTACGTTTGACCTTTTGTTTGACCGTGGATTCCTCATTATTTTCTGACTCAAGGTAACGATTACTTGCATGTTTCTATTCTTCGTCAATGCCCGATCAATAACCCTATGGTTACTGGGGTTATTGATTGCTAATCTATTCGATTGTAAATACTAGGGTTCATAAAGTCACGAATTGGGGAAGATGATCTAGTGTAGTGTCTGTTCATATATTTTAACATACGAAAACTAATACCAACTGATCTGATCAGCAGATCAGTTGGTAGGCTTGAGTTTGGATAAACATTGAACCGGCCTACGGCCAGGGTTCGAATCCCACAAGCAACCAATTTTTTTAACACCTTATATATATATATATATATATATATATATATATATATATATATATATATATATATAGGGGAAAGTTAATTTGAGAACACCTATATTTCGTGCGAACCGTGAGAACGGCATCTAAAACCATTCAAATTTAAAATTTCTTTTTACATTTGTCTTTATTACTAAAATACAATCCCAAAAACACAATTTACGCGTAAAAATTCAAACGTATACGGAAATAATTTGTTTTTACACATGTGTAAATTTACTGTTTATACATGTGTAAACTGCTTCATTTACACATGTGTAAAAAGTTAATTTGAAAGTGTTTTTGCAAGAAAAGATGAATTATTTGGAAAGAAAAATCATCTATTAATGTTGTATTTTGATTATAATGAAGCTTGTATTAAAAAAATTTGATTTTGATTGATTTTTTTACTTGTTCTCACGGTTCTCACGATATTTAGCGTTCTCAAGATAACCCTCCCCTATATATATATATATATATATATATATATATATATATATATATATATATATATATATAACCTTTTAATTCTTTAAAATAGTTTTAAAATACCAAAAGAGGTTTATAAATTCTATAAAAATTATTTTATGTTATTCTAATGGTAAAGTTTATCATATAATTTATAGTTTTTCAAAAATCATTTATTTAATATATATAATAAATATTACAAATTTATTCAATTATAATTATAAAATTCTATAAAAATATCAAAACGATTATATAAATTTCCACAAAAATTATTCTGAGTTTATAAAACATTAAACATTCCAGAAATGATTTTTATTTTCGAAAAATCATTTATTTAATATTTTTAATCGATTTTTGTTATTTTAATCATAAATAAATCATAATAAATTCATTTTTCAATATTTTTGCACCAAAATTTTATATAAATTATTTCTGTCCATTTAGAACAGAAATACAAATTTTAATTTAAAAATTCTTTAATTTTAATATTTTTAGATATTAAAGTTATATTTTGACTAAATAGAAATAAATAGACTAAATATTCTATTTTTAAGAAAATAATTTTATAAAAATTATTTTCATTCTCAAAACCTTATAATGTGACCATCTTTAATCAAAAACCTACAAAAAGACTTTCGTTTATTTATTTATCGAATTTCTTTTATTTATTAAACAATTTAATTAATAATCAAACGAATACTTATCCCCAAATTCGAAACCCTAGAACATGTTTGTAGACTAGAAAGACTTAGACATATTTATTACCTTATATATACGGTAATACTTGGCATCGTTGGGCTACACTTATTCTATTTTCACGAGACTTAACATTTTGCTAAGGTGAGTTTACATAGCCCCTTTTTCTGTTTTACATTTTGGGGTGAAACATGTTTAAACATTTTATACACTATCATTTAATCATTCTTACATTGTTGAAAGTTAGGATTCAATTACACTATCATTTACTCATTCTATCATTTGACGGTAACAAAAAGACACAATACAATCATTAACATTGATCAAGCCGCCTGTTTAGATTATAGCGCTATATGTCTGACAAACCCATCCCCCCGCATAAATTCAGGGATGATCGATAATAGTTACACTTTTACTAACTTGCGAGTTAGGTCTCAGTCGACACAAGGTTTGATTGTTCAAATACGCATTGTTACATGTCGGACTCATACTCTATCATTACACAACTGTGATTGTTGTACAAACTATTGTTATCTATTATATTCGAAAACCTATGTATTCTCACCAACTTTTGTTGACCCAAAATATTTTCAAACTTAACATGTTTCAGGTTTTACTTGCTTGAAGATTAGAGTAAATGCTTGAAGATGTGTAGCTAGTATTTTTCATCTTGAGATGTACAAATTCTTAGAACAATTGTATGTAATTTAATTAAATCATTTAATGAAACTTATTATTCACCATGAGCTACTGAGCAATCATCAATACGTGACATCCCGATGTTTCCGCCATCGGTTGGGGTGTTACAGATTGGTATCAGAGCCATGGTTATAGGGAATTACGTTATTAGAAAAATAATCTAGTCTATAACCATAGGATTAAAATCAGTATTTGCTCCTTTTACTTGCTATTCTCTATCTCCCTCCTACTTCTTATCCCTACTTTAATCCTTACAAGAAGATTGCTCTCCATCACTGGATCTATTCTTAGACTAATAGGACAAAATCCTCAGGTTTAGCCTGAACCACCTTGAGATCTCGTCGAAGTTCTATATTTTAATAACGAACACGTGCAATCTGGAAGGGTGAACGCCTGTATTCTGAGTTTTCTGTCTAGGCTGGCATTGCGCATATATCCCAATCAGACGAGGGACCCAGATGCCTACCTGGGAATTCTCGGGATGAGTGTTTACTTATAGGCTAAAGCATGTCTTCACTATGTTATTAGAATCTAGAATCTTTGATAAGTCAACGTTTTCGTTTATTCGTTTTAATAAATGGGTAAATGATTACATTCCTTATATTACCTCATTCATGTCTCATTGAACCTTCATTGTGTCTCTTACAGATCATGCCTCCACGTCGCAGCGCTCGCCTTAACAGTGGTGACAATCAGGAGGAAGGGAGCAGCAACCACAACCATAACCATGACACTAACCACAACAATGGAGGTGATGCCCAACTGGCTGCGATCATCTCTCAACAAATGCCGCAACAGATCGCAACTCTGGTTCCTAACTTACTGGCTTAGGTCATCCAAATGAATGGGAACGGCAATGGAAATGGAAACGGCAATGGAAACGGAAACGGCAATGGAAACCACAATGGGAACGGGAATGGAAACGGGAATGGTCTCCCAGCCTGCACTCTCAAACACTTTAATACCTGTAATCCTCCTAAGTTCAGTGGAGATGAAGGGGCTACTGGTCTCCTACAATGGTTCGAGGGTATTGAGAATACCTTCATTAATAGTGAGTGTCCCGATAACTTTAAGGTCCGTTATGCTATGAGTGTTCTTCACAAACGAGCACTCATTTGGTGGAATGAGGAAAAACGCACCTGTGGAGCTGAAGTTGCACTTGCAATGACCTGGGATCAAGTCAAGGAGATAATGAAAGCTGAATTTTGCCCACGTAACGAGGTCAAGAAATTAGAAGACGAGTTCCACACCCTTGCTCAGGATAGTGGGGAAAACCTTGCTTATAATACCCGCTTCCATGAGCTCAGTCTGTTGTTGCCCCATAAGGTCACTCCGCTACCTGTAGCCATTGAGAAATATATCGGTGGTTTACCCATGCAGATTCAGGACACGGTATGGGGAAGGAACCCTGCTACCCTCGAAGAGGCCAAACGTCTAGCAGCTACCTTAACTGACAATCACGTAAAGAACGGGACCTTAGTTCGGAAAGGCGAGAGAGCAAGTATTGTAGCCGCGGTAACTACTGAGAACCAGAAGCGTAAGACCAGGGATCCTGATGCAAACCTCACTCCACAAACTTCTAACAAGAAACCTTATACAGGAAACCTTCCATTGTGTAACACATGCAAACGACATCATCCCACTGCTTCAGCGTGTCGCTTGTGCACCAATTGTGGTAAGTATGGCCATCTGGTCAACACATGTCGTGAGACCCCAAATCCTAATACCAACCAACCAACCAACCCTGCTCAGGCTGCTAATCCTAATCGTCCTGGTAGATACAACTATGGTGTAACAACTCTAAACTTAAACGTAATTATAAAACGATTAATTAAATAGTATTAGGCCACCCTAAGGTATTAACTAATAACGTTACCCGGATAACAGACCAGCCCAATAGCTGGCCCATTAACCAAAGCCCGATAATTAGGAAAGACCATAAAGTATAATGGGCCGTAGTATGGACCCGGTAGAAGAATGGGCCTAAGATAAACCATTAGTGATGGACTAGAAACCATTGAACCAAGTTAGGCCCATAATGATAGAACAAATGCTTAACTTTTTGGTTGATGAAGCCCAATTACCCTCCCTCATATATAATCGGCCCATCCTTGGAAGATGTGGATGCCGCCACTTTCCTCCACCTAATAAATTTAGATTCCATAATTACACTCAACATATCTCACACCACTCCACCTCACTTGATCTACTAATAGGTAATGATTGTATGCATGCATTATAGAAGCTATAAGATCCTCCTTTAGATTGTATGAACTCTTGATAAACCACTCCTCCAATCCGCAAGAAACCAACAAAACCACTCAACTTCTTCTCTCTTTCTAAACCATGCAGCGATGATCTACCTTCCCCATTTACCATCACACTAAACCTTGACACTAATCTTAGAGTTCATATAAAGTTAATAGGCCAAGGCTGATAACCGGCCGATTATATTTATCAAGAACACGACCATCCAGGTAAGTACTCCTATCAAATCTTTAGGAACCAAGCGCCAAGCTGTGATGGCCAGCTTTAGTTAGGATAAACGCCTAAGCTGTAACGGCCAGCTATACGATTATATTTCTTGTTATAATATGGTTTGTAATTAACAGGAACTCGAAGGAACTAGCATCTCTACGGCTTGTGAAACACCACAATCGGAAGTAACAAACGTGAGTGTGTGTACCCCATTTTTGTTATATTATTTTCGGGGTAAATGCATGTTGGTCGAGTAAAAAGATTTATCTTGTGTCATAGTTTGCATTGTGTCATGATCATGAAAAACCAAAGAACTCGATCGTATAGAAATAACGAGAGTGGATCCATTTGGTATTTAAAAGGATGTATTCCGACCACTTAGAGGATCGGACCACATAACATATGTCAAAATGTTCCATCGATATACATCCTACCTTAGAAAGGATCGATCCATAGAAATTGCATGTTTATAAAAGGTGTAATCGGTCATTCCGCCATCTTCCTCCACCTAATAAATTTAGATTCCACAATTACACTCAACATATCTCACACCACTCCACCTCACTTGATCTACTAATAGGTAATGATTGTATGCATGCATTATAGAAGCTATAAGATCCTCCTTTAGATTGCATGAACTCTTGATAAACCACTCCTCCAATCCGCAAGAAACCAACAAAACCACTCAACTTCTTCTCTCTTTCTAAACCATGCAGCGATGATCTACCTTCCCCATTTACCGTCACACTAAACCTTGACACTAATCTTAGAGTTCATATAAAGTTAATAGGCCAAGGCTGATAACCGGCCGATTATATTTATCAAGAACACGACCATCCAGGTAAGTACTCCTATCAAATCTTTAGGAACCAAGCGCCAAGCTGTGATGGCCAGCTTTAGTTAGGATAAACGCCTAAGCTGTAACGGCCAGCTATACGATTATATTTCTTGTTATAATATGGTTTGTCAGTAACAGGAACTCGAAGGAACTAGCATCCCTACGGCTTGTGAAACACCACAATCGGAAGTAACAAACGTGAGTGTGTGTACCCCATTTTTGTTATATTATTTTCGGGGTAAATGCATGTTGGTCGAGTAAAAAGATTTATCTTGTGTCATAGTTTGCATTGTGTCATGATCATGAAAAACCATAGAACTCGATCGTATAGAAATAACGAGAGTGGATCCATTTGGTATTTAAAAGGATGTATTCCGACCACTTAGAGGATCGGACCACATAACATATGTCAAAATGTTCCATCGATATACATCCTACCTTAGAAAGGATCGATCCATAGAAATTGCATGTTTATAAAAGGTGTAATCGGTCATTCTGGCACCACTCACTAGCATCGCTAACGTATTTTCGACATGCATTTCAGGTTGATGAATGAAAGGGAAACCCGAGCTCTAAGTAGGCTAAAATCGAGTCGATGCAAAGTTGATAAATAACCGGCCCTATGGGCCGGATTGCGTCCAAACAGGCTTCGGCCCAAGTAGTGTTTAAAAGTTGTTTGTTTAAAAGTAATGTTTGTATTTTGGACTTGGAACTAATGGGTTGTAATATAAATTATGATGTTTTTTCTTAATGAATATGATGGAAATTAAGTAAAGATTAGTGTCATGATTACCAATCCGTAATGACTCGGTAAATTTCGGGTCGTTACAGGTTGGTATCAGAGCTCGGGTTCGGATATAGTGGGTATAATTAGAACTAACTTGAATTAATTGTTTGAAAAATTTATGTGTAATAGAATGGCTAATGTGGAAGAACAAGTTGAAGTCATGGAATTTGAAGAAGGAGAAATTCAAGAGGTAGTTATGGAAAATGATGCGCAAGAGATTCCAAGCATGGAAGACTTGGTAAGAGAGATACCGGGATTAGAATGGAGTGAAAACGGGGTGGAGTTAAATCTAGGAACCATCGGCATTATCGGGCCACTACCCGAGCCGGTTTATGTTCCCTCCGAACCCGTCCACTCATACCCGTATGTCGAGCCAACTTCCCACTATTATCCCGACCCAACCTTCGGAGACTTTCTTAGCTCCTCTAGTAGCTTTTCAGCGGAAGGATCAAGCCAATCAAACCCGGACCTTTCTGCATATTACCCGATTTACCCTCCGATGACTCCTGCGATTGATCCCTACTTAGAAGCCACTATAGTTAATCGCACCAACTTGGCCTTGCAACCTCAAGATTTCGTAACCAAACAAGAACACATGGCATTGGTAGAAAAATACCACAAGGTGAAAGCTCAACGTGACCAAGCATGGGAAATGGTAGAAGAACTCAAGAGGGTGATAAGAAGGTTTGGACACCAAACTAGGCAAATCATGGAGGAACCGAAGTACCCTACGGTACTTTGAGGAGAAGGCCGAATGGTAGTAGCGGAAGTAGAATAAGAACCGTATGAAATAGTTCCTTAAGTAGTATGCTTGAAGTGCATGAAGTAATGGTTGTAATGCAATCCAAATAAGATAGAAATTTGGATGTAACATCTAGACTTTTGTTATAATATATATATCTAGATGTTTTATTATTCATGTTTTAAATAGGATAATAATATAGTAAGTAATTTAAATAAAAGCAAAAAGAGATAACTAATTAAATTGAACTTGTATTTATAGAGACATGCCTCGACGATCCGAGCGAAAGACAAATACCACGCCAGAAGTTGAAATTGACTTAAAGACTAAACAGAAAAATCGTGCTTCTTCATCTAAACAACCTATCGAAGAACCAATCATAGAAGAACACCCTACCTCAACTGAAACATCCGAGTTAGAAGAAAAGATGAAAAAGTTAGTATTAGATGGAATTCATGACTCACTACCCTCTATAATGGACATGCTAGGAATAGAAAAACAACCTACTTCAAAAACTCCCGTTTTTGATAGAGTAGAAGAATATGTTAATCCAGAAAATAACTCAGGAAAACCTTGTGACTATAAGTCTTTTATGGCATGTAAACCCGAGTCTTTTGATGGTAGCTCAGGGGCCACCGGGGCCACTAGATGGCTAGAAGAAATAGAAGCAATTCTAGAAATAAGTAATTGTGCACCCCGTGATCAAGTAAAATTCGCCACTCATTCCCTAAAAGCAGAAGCTTTAAACTGGTGGAATATGATTAGACAAATAAGAGGGAAAAATGTGGTAGTAAATATGTCTTGGGTAGAATTTAGAACCCTAATAACCGAAAAATACTGTCCTATTAATGAAATGGAGAAAATGGAAATGGAATTTTTAGGACTAGAAATGAAAGGGTTAGACTGTGTAAGCTATATCAACAAATTCAATCAACTCGCTCGCTTAGTACCACACCAGGTAACACCCGAACCTAAGCGAATAAGAAGATTCATTTGGGGTTCAAATCCACAAATCCAAGGGATAGTCAGAGGTGCTAAACCTACTAAATACGATGTTGCATGTGAACTAGCTTTAAGCTTAACCGATGACATAATCCGTCATAAGGAAAAAGATAAGGTACAAGTAGGTAATAAAAGAGGTTGGAGTGAAACCTTCCGTCCCGCCAATTATAACACTTCAGGTAGAAGTCAAGAAAATCCCCGAGAAGAAGGAAACCCAGGAAAGAAACCATATAGGGGAAGCAACCCATTTTGCCAAAAATGTAAGTTTTACCATACGGGAGATTGTAGAAAAAGGTGTAGTCGATGTGGACGATTTCATTTTGGTGAGTGCAAAGGACCTCATTGTCAAAAATGTAACAAAGTAGGACATCAAACCAAGGAGTGTAGGTTCGATCCCGATCGCCCACGAGTATGTTATGAATACAAAGAACCGGGTCATTACAAGGTTGATTGTCCAAAACTCAAGAATCCTCCACAGAAAGAGCAAGCACGAGGAAGAGCTTTTGTCATGAATGCAGACGAAGCACGGGAAGAACCAGATCTAGTGACGGGTATGTTCTATCTCGACCACTTACCCGTTTATGCTTTGTTCGATACCGGGGCTAATCTAAGTTTTATTTCAAAAACCTTTATAGAAAAACTCAACGTTTCCCCAGAATCACTAAACCAACCCTATGATATTGAAATAGCTAATGGTAAAATTTTGAAGGCTACAGAAGTATTTAAAAATTTTACATTAACTATTGAAAACCAGGAATTCGAAATCAATCTTATACCTATGACGTTAGGAGAATTTGATATCGTAATAGGGATGGATTGGTTAGCTTCTAATCAGGCGGAAATTGTTTGCAAAGAGAAATTAGTAAAAATTCCATTACCTAATCAAGAAATCTTAACCATTTACGGAGAAAAACCTAAGGGAACGTTAAACATAATTCCGAGTGCTAAGATGATTAAATATTTAAAGAAAGGGCATCAAGCTTTCTTAGTTCATGTGAATCTAGGAAATGAGGAACAAGGGATAGAAATGGCAAAAATTAAGATTGTTTCGGAATTTAGAGATGTATTTCCAAACGAATTACCTGGTTTACCCCCACCTCGTCAAGTAGAATTCCAAATTAACCTAATTCCTGGAGCCGCACCCATTGCTAGAGCTCCATATAGGTTGGCCACAACGGAATTAAAAGAATTAACAAACCAATTGGAAGAACTTATGGAAAGAGGGTTTGTTAGACCAAGCACGTCCCCTTGGGGAGCACCTGTGCTTTTTGTTAAAAAGAAAGATGGGTCAATGAGAATGTGTATAGACTATCGGGAGCTAAATAAGTTAACTATTAAGAACCGATATTCGTTACCTAGAATAGATGATCTTTTTGACTAATTGCACGGGTCAAAATACTTTTCAAAAATGGATCTTAGATCAGGTTACCATCAAGTGAAAATAAGAGAGGAAGATGTACCAAAAACTGCTTTTAGAACAAGGTACGGACATTATGAATTTTTAGTCATGCCTTTTGGACTAACAAATGCTCTAGCAGCATTCATGGATTTAATGAATAGGATCTGCCGACCTTATTTGGATAAATGTGTGATTGTGTTTTTAGATGATATATTAATTTATTCAAAATCTGAAGAAGAACACGAACAACATTTAAGAGAAGTTCTAGAAACCCTAAAGAAAGAGAAACTTTATGCTAAGTTTAGCAAATGTGAATTTTGGGTAAAAGAAATTAAGTTTCTAGGACATGTGATCAATGAGAACAGAATCCAAGTAGATCCTACAAAAGTAGAAGCCATTCAAAAATGGGAAACTCCCAAGAATCCTACAAAAATTAGACAATTTCTAGGATTAGCAGGATATTATAGAAGATTTATAGAAAACTTTGCTAGATTAGCATTACCTCTCACGTCCTTAACCCGAAAAGTTTCTAAGTTTGAATGGAAAGAAAAACAAGAACAGGCATTTCAAAGTTTGAAAGAAAAGTTATGTGAAGCTCCCGTGTTAACTCTACCAGAAGAAGGAAAAGCATTTACAGTGTACTGTGATGCTTCCCTACAAGGATTAGGTTGTGTATTAATGCAAGAAAATCATGTTATCGCATATGCTTCCCGACAGCTAAAAAGACATGAGCAAAATTATGTTACTCATGATTTGGAAATGGGAGCCATAATATTTGCATTGAAAATATGGAGACACTATTTATATGGGACCAAGTGTACCATCTACACGGACCATAAGGGTCTCCAACATATTTTTGATCAAAAACTCCTAAATATGCGACAAAGAAGGTGGGTAGAAATTCTAAGCGATTATGAGTGTGATATAAAATATCATCCAGGAAAAGCTAATATTGTAGCCGACGCTCTAAGCAGAAAGGATAGAACTTTAGGAGCAAAAGGTTATAAAATTTCCATAATCAATGAATTCTTGGCACAATTAAGAAATTTCCAAAGAAAAGCCTTAGAACCTACCATAGTGAAAACTGAATCACTCAACCGAGAAGAAATAAGATTAATAGAAGGAACAGATGGGATACTAAGATACAATCAAAGAATTTGGATACCTCAGCATGGAAATCAAAGAGAAATTGTTTTAAGAGAAATGCATGGTTCCAAATATTCTGTTCATCCAGGAAGCCATAAGATGTATCGAGATCTTAGGAGAAATTTTTGGTGGCCCGGTATGAAAAGAAATGTGGGCGAGTTTGTAGCCAAATGTGTAATCTGTTCTAAGGTTAAGGCTGAACATCAGAAACCTAGTGGTTTGTTAATCCAACCAGAAATTCCAATATGGAAATGGGACCAAATTACTATGGATTTTGTAACAAAGCTACCAAAAACCCAAAGAGGTTACGATACTATTTGGGTGATTGTAGATCGCCTAACCAAATCTGCTCATTTTCTGCCTATACAAGAAGATTTTAAGATCGAAAAACTGTCTAGGATTTATCTGCATGAAATAGTATCTAGACACGGAATACCCCTCTCAATAATCTCAGATCGTGACAGTCGTTTCACATCTAGATTTTGGGAAGGCTTCCAGAATGCATTAGGATCTCAAATAAAAATGAGCACCGCGTATCACCCACAGACAGACGGCCAAAGTGAAAGAACCATCCAGACACTAGAGGATATGCTAAGAGCTTGCATCCTGGAGTTTGGTGGCAGTTGGGACACTCATCTACCATTGATAGAATTTTCTTATAATAATAGTTATCACGCTTCTATTCAAGCTGCACCATATGAAGCTTTATATGGTAGAAAGTGTCGATCCCCGATATGCTGGAACGATATCGGAGAAACCCAACTCACGGGCCCACAAATTATCCAAGAAACAACCGATAAAATTATGCAGATCAAGAAAAATTTAGAAAAAGCCAGAAGTCGTCAAAAGAGTTATGCAGATAATCGGAGAAGGCCATTAGAATTCCAAGAGGGAGATTATGTCCTATTGAAAGTATCCCCCTGGAAAGGGGTAATAAGATTTCAAAAACGAGGAAAGTTAAATCCCCGTTTTATAGGACCTTATCAGGTGAAAGCTAGAATAGGACCAGTGGCCTATAGATTGGAATTACCCCCAGAATTAAGTGAAATTCATGATGTCTTCCATGTTTCTAACCTTAGGAAATGCGTGATCGATGCACAAGCTATTATTCCATTAGATCAGGTCAAGGTAAACCCTCAACTTCACTTTACCGAAGAACCCGTAGAAATTCTATCACGACAAGAAAGGAAGTTGAGAAGAGGCAAGATCCCTATAGTACAAGTTAAATGGAATGCCAAACAAGGACCTGAAATTACATTCGAAAGAGAAGACATCATGAAAACAAAGTATCCTCACTTGTTCAGAAATCAGGTAAAATTATTAAAATTTCGGGGACGAAATTTCCTAAGGGGGGGGGGGGGAGATTGTAACAACTCTAAACTTAAACATAATTATAAAACGATTAATTAAATAGTATTAGGCCACCCTAAGGTATTAACTAATAACGTTACCCGGATAACAGACCAGCCCAATAGCCGGCCCATTAACCAAAGCCCGATAATTAGGAAAGACCATAAAGTATAATGGGCCGTAGTATGGACCCGGTAGAAGAATGGGCCTAAGATAAACCATTAGTGATGGACTAGAAACCATTGAACCAAGTTAGGCCCATAATGATAGAACAAATGCTTAACTTTTTGGTTGATGAAGCCCAATTACCCTCCCTCATAATTAATCGGCCCATCCTTGGAAGATGTGGATGCCGCCACATTCCTCCACCTAATAAATTTAGATTCCACAATTACACTCAACATATCTCACACCACTCCACCTCACTTGATCTACTAATAGGTAATGATTGTATGCATGCATTATAGAAGCTATAAGATCCTCCTTTAGATTGCATGAACTCTTGATAAACCACTCCTCCAATCCGCAAGAAACCAACAAAACCACTCAACTTCTTCTCTCTTTCTAAACCATGCAGCGATGATCTACCTTCCCCATTTACCGTCACACTAAACCTTGACACTAATCTTAGAGTTCATATAAAGTTAATAGGCCAAGGCTGATAACCGGCCGATTATATTTATCAAGAACACAACCATCCGGGTAAGTACTCCTATCAAATCTTTAGGAACCAAGCGCCAAGCTGTGATGGCCAGCTTTAGTTAGGATAAACGCCTAAGCTGTAACGGCCAGCTATACGATTATATTTCTTGTTATAATATGGTTTGTCATTAACAGGAACTCGAAGGAACTAGCATCCCTACGGCTTGTGAAACACCACAATCGGAAGTAACAAACGTGAGTGTGTGTACCCCATTTTTGTTATATTATTTTCGGGGTAAATGCATGTTGGTCGAGTAAAAAGATTTATCTTGTGTCATAGTTTGCATTGTGTCATGATCATGAAAAACCATAGAACTCGATCGTATAGAAATAACGAGAGTGGATCCATTTGGTATTTAAAAGGATGTATTCCGACCACTTAGAGGATCGGACCACATAACATATGTCAAAATGTTCCATCGATATACATCCTACCTTAGAAAGGATCGATCCATAGAAATTGCATGTTTATAAAAGGTGTAATCGGTCATTCTGGCACCACTCACTAGCATCGCTAACGTATTTTCGACATGCATTTCAGGTTGATGAATGAAAGGGAAACCCGAGCTCTAAGTAGGCTAAAATCGAGTCGATGCAAAGTTGATAAATAACCGGCCCTGTGGGCCGGATTGCGTCCAAACAGGCTTCGGCCCAAGTAGTGTTTAAAAGTTGTTTGTTTAAAAGTAATGTTTGTATTTTGGACTTGGAACTAATGGGTTGTAATATAAATTATGATGTTTTTCTTAATGAATATGATGGAAATTAAGTAAAGATTAGTGTCATGATTACCAATCTGTAATGACTCGGTAAATTTCGGGTCGTTACATATGGTCAATGCTATGAATGTGGAGACCCAAATCACTTCCGTAACCAATGCCCTAAACTGAACAGAGATCAAGACTCTCCAGCTACCTAATAGCAAGCCCCACCATTTGAATGTTGTTTGCTTTTTAATTCTATGTATTGACGCTTTTGATTCAAGTAATAAATTCTAGTATTACCATAACACCTGGATGCATGCTTGTCTAAATGAGAACTAATTGCTATATCAATATCTAAATCCATATAACTACAACTCATATACTACACTCGTTATACTTATAAACTTGCTTGCATAAACATATTATCAATTTGCAATTTATGTGTATAATAATTGCTACACTTAATAGAGGATAAAGTACTTGCTCAACAGTTAGTTGAGTACCAAATAACCTACTCAACGATTGGTAGAGGTCATCATGCCTTTTCAACAGTCGGGAGAGGCCCTACAACCTGCTCCACGATTGGTGGAGGCTATCGAACCTGCTCAGTCGGGAGAGGCCCTACAACCTGCTCCACGACTAGTGGAGGCTATCGAACCTGCTCAACAATCGGTAGAGGTTCCTACTCACTAACTGGTGAGAGTCTTTTCCCTGCTCAACAATTGGACTCATTATATACAAAGGTTCAACCACATGATTATTTTTTGCATTACTTACATGTGTGTTAGAGTAATAGAAGGACACAAAACCCTAATGTAAGGTAATTGGTGATTGCGGTCCGGAACGTAATCATGAATTTACAGGTACGTTAAGGTAGTGTGAAATTCTATCAAGATTTCGGGAGATAACCAAATGTAAACTCTAGATACCTGGTAATTCATTTAGTTAGTCAATCAATTCATGCATTTCTTTTAGGATTCCTAAAACCTAAGTTTAGTGTTGTGCTAGATCCTTATTCTCCTTGTGATTTCAAGACACACCTAATCAAATCCTTAAAACTCACATACATCAATCCTTTCATCCAAATTATTCGAAACAATTTATTCCATTACCTATAATTCATGACGTCCAGACCACACTTATCCTAATTTCTACCCAATCACCTTTAACCCTGTGTTTTCAATAAACATCGGGACGAAGTTTCCAAAAGTAGGGGAGACTGTAACATCGCAAAAATTTTTCCCAAATTTTAATACGTAAAAGCCCTTATTTCTATTACATCTTTATCATTAATATTGTACAAATATGCCTAAGTCCTTATTTTTCCTAACTCACCACGTACATATATATATATATAATGTATAATAATAATAATAATAATAATAATCATAAAAACAACCAAACTCTAACCCCCCTGAGCCCATCTCAGAGCTGGCCCAAACCAAGCAGCCCACCAAAGTCTAGTCCCCTCCTCCCTTCTTCCCTGTTACCTTGAACCGGCCCACTCCCATCTCATATCTGTTTAAAAAAAATGATTGTTTGGGCCGGGACTCGAACCCGCGCCCAAACCGGTCCAAGGTCTAGCATCACACAACGTAACCAACTGAGCCAAGGCTCATATCTGTTTGTATCCCAACCCAATATGTATATAAGCCCACTTCAATCTTGATGGCTTCTTCTGTCTTTCCTTCGCTGCAACAGGGACGAGCCAATTAAGGCTTGGTTGACCAATTGATTCAAGCAAACATGGTAAGAAGCTTGTAATTACATTGTTATTATGGTATGACTGGATGTACGCGTCTTTATCACGCATTAACCCAGTCAAAACATACCAATTATATAAGAAAAACGCGTTTTAATAATTAACTTGGTAAAATTTACTAAATCTATAATTCGGAATGTTTTGTGTAAATTGAAACCATTCCTGCAAACTAAACATACCGAATACCAAACCCCTAGTCTAAATTCTGTTAACTCCTCGTAATAATCAAGATATAACTTACGTTTGACCTTTTGTTTGACCGTGGATTCCTCATTATTTTCTGACTCAAGGTAACGATTACTTGCATGTTTCTATTCTTCGTCAATGCCCGATCAATAACCCTATGGTTACTGGGGTTATTGATTGCTAATCTATTCGATTGTAAATACTAGGGTTCATAAAGTCACGAATTGGGGAAGATGATCTAGTGTAGTGTCTGTTCATATATTTTAACATACGAAAACTAATACCAACTGATCTGATCAGCAGATCAGTTGGTAGGCTTGAGTTTGGATAAACATTGAACCGGCCTACGGCCAGGGTTCGAATCCCACAAGCAACCAATTTTTTTAACACCTTATATATATATATATATATATATATATATATAGGGGAAAGTTAATTTGAGAACACCTATATTTCGTGCGAACCGTGAGAACGGCATCTAAAACCATTCAAATTTAAAATTTCTTTTTACACTTGTCTTTATTACTAAAATACAATCCCAAAAACACAATTTACGCGTAAAAATTCAAACGTATACGGAAATAATTTGTTTTTACACATGTGTAAATTTACTGTTTATACATGTGTAAACTGCTTCATTTACACATGTGTAAAAAGTTAATTTGAAAGTGTTTTTGCAAGAAAAGATGAATTATTTGGAAAGAAAAATCATCTATTAATGTTGTATTTTGATTATAATGAACCTTGTATTAAAAAAATTTGATTTTGATTGATTTTTTTACTTGTTCTCACGGTTCTCACGATATTTAGCGTTCTCAAGATAACCCTCCCCTATATATATATATATATATATATATATATATATATATATATATATATATATATATATAACCTTTTAATTCTTTAAAATAGTTTTAAAATACCAAAAGAGGTTTATAAATTCTATAAAAATTATTTTATGTTATTCTAATAGTAAAGTTTATCATATAATTTATAGTTTTTCAAAAATCATTTATTTAATATATATAATAAATATTACAAATTTATTCAATTATAATTATAAAATTCTATAAAAATATCAAAACGATTATATAAATTTCCACAAAAATTATTCTGAGTTTATAAAACATTAAACATTCCAGAAATGATTTTTATTTTTGAAAAATCATTTATTTAATATTTTTAATCGATTTTTGTTATTTTAATCATAAATAAATCATAATAAATTCATTTTTCAATATTTTTGCACCAAAATTTTATATAAATTATTTCTGTCCATTTAGAACAGAAATACAAATTTTAATTTAAAAATTCTTTAATTTTAATATTTTTAGATATTAAAGTTATATTTTGACTAAATAGAAATAAATAGACTAAATATTCTATTTTTAAGAAAATAATTTTATAAAAATTATTTTCATTCTCAAAACCTTATAATGTGACCATCTTTAATCAAAAACCTACAAAAAGACTTTCGTTTATTTATTTATCGAATTTCTTTTATTTATTAAACAATTTAATTAATAATCAAACGAATACTTATCCCCAAATTCGAAACCCTAGAACATGTTTGTAGACTAGAAAGACTTAGACATATTTATTACCTTATATATACGGTAATACTTGGCATCGTTGGGCTACACTTATTCTATTTTCACGAGACTTAACATTTTGCTAAGGTGAGTTTACATAGCCCCTTTTTCTGTTTTACATTTTGGGGTGAAACATGTTTAAACATTTTATACACTATCATTTAATCATTCTTACATTGTTGAAAGTTGGGATTCAATTACACTATCATTTACTCATTCTATCATTTGACGGTAACAAAAAGACACAATACAATCATTAACATTGATCAAGCCGCCTGTTTAGATTATAGCGCTATATGTCTGACAAACCCATCCCCCCGCATAAATTCAGGGATGATCGATAATAGTTACACTTTTACTAACTTGCGAGTTAGGTCTCAGTCGACACAAGGTTTGATTGTTCAAATACGCATTGTTACATGTCGGACTCATACTCTATCATTACACAACTGTGATTGTTGTACAAACTATTGTTATCTATTATATTCGAAAACCTATGTATTCTCACCAACTTTTGTTGACCCAAAATATTTTCAAACTTAACATGTTTCAGGTTTTACTTGCTTGAAGATTAGAGTAAATGCTTGAAGATGTGTAGCTAGTATTTTTCATCTTGAGATGTACAAATTCTTAGAACAATTGTATGTAATTTAATTAAATCATTTAATGAAACTTATTATTCACCATGAGCTACTGAGCAATCATCAATACGTGACATCCCGATGTTTTCTCCATCGGTTGGGGTGTTACAGGTTGCACTTATGTTACTGTACGTACGTTCCTTTACCCAAACCGTTTGGATTACCTGAATGTGTAGATGAGTGAATGTGTAGTGAGTGAGTGAATATGAGACACAAAGATGTAAGTGGTTCGGTCGAGTATGACCTACGTCCACTGTGAAGAGCTGAGAATATGATTACTTTGGAGAGTACAAAGCATAAGAGTAATTCTAGCCTTAGATACAAGTGATTAATGATCGGTCCTTTTGAAGGGAGCTGGAGTCTTTTATTTATAATGAAGGTCGTGGGCTTGAGAAGAAGCCCACGACGAGTCTTGTGATCTTTGGGCCTTGGCTCGGCCCAACCGTCCTTGGTATCTGAAAAAGGCGGGAAAAGGACGTCCACTGTAGGTGACGTCAGCGGTGAGTTAACCGGTGGACACGTGGCAGCTTGTGACTGGCCGTTGACGGCATGTTGTTCTGAACCGGCATGGTTGACTTACCTGCCGTCGTCTAACGTGACTTCTGACAGCACGTAAGCATGACTGGTCAGAACAGAAGGGGCAGCATGGTGGAAGCATGGAACTAGTCACGTCACTGTTGAACCTCAGTGGCTGTTGGGCAACCGCGGACAAGTGTCCTTATCCTGTTGGTGGTGTCAGTGATCATCTGTAGGTAGATCTTCCTGACTCTTGAACTTCCGTACCTCGTACCTAAGAATCTTACGATGCGAAGCAGTCCACGCGTTGGCAGACGCGCGTATGTTTTCCACAGGTGTGTAGGGTTGTGACCCAAGTATTTTCCGCTGGAACTGTGCTATGCGACCATTTCCGCGGATTCTCTGTTTAGCAGGGATAGGGAGGCCGCGTCCGCCTGGATTAGGCTCCCTATCCCTTCAGTAGGGTCGGTTTTGGGTTTAAGGACCGATGGACCCGACTAGACCAGGACCGAGGACCGAACCTAGTATTAGGGTCTGAGGTCGGTTGTAGTTTTCTATAAATCTCGGGTCTCGGGTCGAATCGGGTTTGGTCAGGTCGGGTCGGGTTTGGACCTATGCTCACCCCTATTTTTTTCCTACTCATACTCATACTCTTAAACTTCACCAAACATGTAAAGAGTTTGAACCTTTTTCTTCTCTCCAAAAGTCAAACAAAAAGAAGAAAACAATAATTTATCGGTTATTATTTTTTTCATAACAGTTTATATGGAAATCATATAAATATAAAAGGATGATATATACAAATAATATAT
This sequence comes from Ambrosia trifida, assembly GCA_028751855.1. Classification (NCBI taxonomy): domain Eukaryota; kingdom Viridiplantae; phylum Streptophyta; class Magnoliopsida; order Asterales; family Asteraceae; genus Ambrosia; species Ambrosia trifida. Next base: position 76,057,038 of record CM054130.1, read on the forward strand.
TCCTTTATAAAGCACACATATATAGTTGTGTCTTGTGTAGATAGAAAAGTAATTAACTTTACAGTTAATGTACAATGAAAATATGGAACTTGACATTTGACACAATCATAAATCATTTGCATCGGTCTTAAGGGGAAGGGCAATCTAGGGTATATACTCTGGTCTAGACTATTCCTGAAATGCCACCTCATTTTGAAGCCAAAATACTCTAGAACTTTCAAATCACTGGCGGCATTTTATGGTACTTTGCCTAACTCTCTCTCTCTCTAGGAAAATTGATTTGTGTAGGAAATATTTTCATCCATTAGATCTAGAGATGGATGGTGAAGATTAAAAATATAGATGTGTTTAAATTCTATTTAATGTATTACAATAATTGAGGGTAAGATCGTCCATTAAGTGTTTTAATTCAGGGTATGAATGCCAATTTTTGTTTTTCTTATAGAAACTTTTTCTTTCCTCTCTAAATTCATGGTTCTCTCTCTTTCCTCTCACCTCTGATAATATCCCACAATACAAGAATCATAATAAAAAAACAAACACCCTGAAAACACATCAGTGTTTTACCTACATTGGCTGACATCGACGGAGAACAAATCATCGATTGAAGACTGATTCTAAGGTTGGAACAACATTTTTCAACGGTAAGCTTAACGTGTTCATAAACTCCGACGGTTAAAAGCATGCATGGCAATTATTGTGCGTTATTAAGTTCATTTTTGTTGTTTTCTGTGTTTTTAAGAGTTGGAATTGAGGGATTTACAGGCTTGGGAGCTGAATCTTTTTATAGGAGGCCACCACCATCGGTGACTTATCCGGAACCAGCTGGTATTATATTTGGTGGTTGTTGCTTATTTTGGTTTAAATAGTGTTTTACATACTTTTGAAATCCAGAATAATTGTTGTTATTGTTGAAATTTCTAGAACTTAACTTATTGAAGTTTATTGTTGTTGTAAGTTGCTAAAGCAGTATAAAAACATTAATACAAAGTGTGTTTTACATACTTGTTCTTTGGAAACTACGTTCGTATAAAACACCTTAATCGCATCATGTAAAACACTATGCGTTGTTGGAATTGTTCACCTACAGATATGCTAAAAAACACTTCTGATGTTTCAATGTCATAAATTGTTCACCTACAGATATGCTAAAAGAACACTCCTTGATGTTATTTTTTAATGAAATCTTAAACGATGCATCTGAATAATGCTTGTTATCGATAAATGTATGGGCAGAGCCCAAAGGATTATGATGCACATGAGAGCTATAAGGGATTGCCAATAAAGGGCTGGAATCGCGGTATGTCAAAAGAGTGCGGCGAGAAGGGTAACCTGTTGGGGAGGCAGAAACGGGAACTAAATGAATTTAGGAGGAAGTATGTTGCGAAGATCCTACGCAGTGATATCAATTTATAAAATCCAGATGTTCAATTAGGTGTGGATAAATATTCCTTGATGTCAGCTGAATTTAAGAGACAATTGGAAAAAGACAGCGTTTGATCGAATCGACGACAAATTATGTCCGACAAAGTGAATGGTCATTTATTATAGCGCAATTTTTTTCTATCTAATGCTTGCTTTTGGTTTGTATCTTGGAACAAAAATGCTTTAAGTTTGTGATTTGGAAAACTATATGTGTCGTTATTAGACCGTGCATGTATCTGAATTTGGTAGTTGTTTATTTATTTTTGAACTATATGTTTTAGGTAATGCTAAAAAAGCTATGTTGGACACATGCTTGGTCGATGATTGAGAACTGTTTGTTAACACTACTTCATGTTAAGAAAACACTCCTTAGTATACACAATGTATTATAAAACACTCCTTATGTTATGAGAAAACAGTAGTGTTCTAAAGCAGTACCCCTGTTATAATAAACCACTTCAACAGAACCTCTTAGAAAAACATAATCCCAAATAACAATAACAACTGATCAAACCATTTTGTATAATACTTGATGTTAAGAAAACATCAAGTTAAAACACAATTGTTGTTATAATAAAACAATCATGATGATATGCGCAGTGGCGAAACTTGGTTTCGGAATCGGTGGGGGCCGGACTCAATTTTTTTTATCGGTAGTGGCAAATCGGTGTGGGCCGGACTCAACCCGGACTCAATTTACCTAAGAAAATCGCAAATTTATACCACCGCGTCAGAAAACAGGGGGGGCAGGGCCACCCCTGGCCCTTCTTATCCTTCGTCCCTGGATATGCGTTGATGTAAAAATACAATATAAAACACTTCTGATGTTACTATAAAATGCGCTCCCTATATTAACATGTGCTGAAAAGAGCTATACTTCACATATGTTGTGGAAAGTGTTAGTGAAAATAAAAACACCATCTAATAAAAACCTCTTATTGAATAATAAATACGTAAGTCTTGCGAAACAACAAACACGTAAAAAATTATATGGATCCTCAATTCTTGCAAACGCGCTGAGGAATTTTTGATTCATTTACAACAGGTGAATACGTTCTATTTCGTGAATTAGGGGATACACATTCCATCCTAACTGGTTTGTATGGTGATGACCCTATACTAAAAAAAAATGAGATGTTACGTACAAATACTATATAAAACACTCCTATACTAACATAAGAAACTACAAAACATTTATGGTGCATCTTTCTTGTATAAAAAATGAGATGTTACATACAAATACTATACAAACCCTGCGACCCGCAGATCTGCTTGTCTTTGGCTGGGAGAGGGGGAAACATGCCTGTGTGGACCTCACCGGGGTATCTCCGCTGGTTGGGTTAAGGGAAACAGGGTTCGTAACTGGGCAAGCATCAAGAAAGGCGGAATCAAAGAAAGTAGATAAACACGCTAAAGCTTGTGCAGATAACCAACATGTCTTTATCCCTCTGGCCTTCGACACCTTTGGCTCCCTGGCGCCAGAAGCTATTCGTTTCTTGACTAGGGTCCAACGGGTCGTCCACAGCAATGTTTCATCCCCAGGGGGGCAAGGTTTTGTCTTTAGTATATTAGGGTTTGCAATTCAAAACGGGGGTGACGACGCAGCTTGTTGCCCGTCTACCTGCTATTATGATGTAACTTTCGTATTTTGTTTTAATGAAATTGATAATTAAACACTCTATCGCACTACTAGAGAATAGGGCTTTTGCTACCGTATTTTCGGTAGCAAAACGGTCGCAATTTCTCTTTTGCCACCATTTTGCTACCAAACAACTCGGTAGCAAAATCACACATGGCAATTGCCCTATTGCAACCATTTTGCTACCGTATTATTTTTTGCTACTTTTTTGCTACCGTTTATTTGCCACCGTTTTGCCACTGCTTTTTGTCACCATTTTGCTATCGCTTTTTGTCACCACTTTGCTACCGTTTTTACCCTTTTTTGTCACCGTATTGCTACCGCTTTTTGTCACCACTTCGCTACCGGTTTTACCCTTTTTTTTCACCAGTAGCAGTTTTGCTACCGCTTTTTGTCGCCACTTTGCTACCAGTTTTTGTCACCGGTTTTTGTCACGACTTTGCTATCATTTATGAAATTTCAAAATCAAAATTATAACCCAAACCCAAATCATTCAAATAAACCAAATCCAAATCACTCAAATAAACCAAATCCAAATCATTCAAATAACGAAAATCCAAACATTCAAATAATCTAAGCTATAAACCCAGCCTCGATATTCATCATCCTAACGAGCATTGCATCTTTCTCCACTTTATCTTTTTCCATTTGACACATGAACAGCATGTGTATCACTGAAATAAGAGAATGTAACAATTAACTAGTAATATATATCTGAGATGAAGTATTGATGGCATACCCTGTACCAAGACAACCATTTTCATTGGAGCCCCATGTATACAATTCTCCACCACCTGTGATAACAAATTAACAATGACCATTTAATTCAAAATGACAAATTATAAATACAGACGACATATATGATAACAAGGCACCAAAAATATTTGAAGTTAACAACACTTGTCAAGACGTCAACAATTCTTATTTAATCAAGATGGTATTTTTGGATTTATAAAACACTCTCATAAATAAACAAAAAATAAAAATAAAAACTCAAAAGTGATGAAGAAATTACTTGTAATGACACATGTGTGATGAGCACCACATGCAACTTCTTGAGAATATGGTAGTTCCCCTCTCTTAGATGGAGTTGAAACAGAACTTTCTGCTCTTGAGGCCTACATATAATTTAACAGTTCATAATCAATCAGATAAAGAGTGCAATTTCATATAAATAAAATAGTTCTTATCAATCAAATAAAATATGCAATCATGATTCACGATATCTGTTTTGGCACTTACCAACTTCTGTACTGCTTTTTCCCCAAAAACATATACAGAACCATTTTCTGAAAATCAAAAATCGAAGGTTATGGCATCAAATAGTATTAGAGTAACAGGTAAAATAAGATCAGGAATATGAGGTACCATCAATGCATGCTGAATGCAGCATCCCAGCAGCGACACTCTTTATCCGTGTTAATAAGAAAATACGCATTCAAACTTTACACATAAACCACATTATTTATAATTTATGTTGATGTATCCAAAAGTAATTCACTATATGGTGTGATAAAATCAGTTTAGACTTTAGATCAATGTGTGCTAAAGAAACAAAAGACATCATATTTTTTTAGATTTAGAACACAATACCCATTTACTTTGGAGTGAAGAGTATCTAAGAATACCAACAAATATGAGAGATGTTATAGTCACTACCTTCATCCCTTCAAGTTCCTTAATAAGCCTTGGTGTATATTCACTGCACTAGAAGAGAATAAATACGTGATATTCTTATACTAGACATAATAAACAATGCTGTACTGCATAGTAAGGTACAGAAGATGTCAAGAACTATAAAAAACTTTAATGGGCTACAACAACATAATATATTACTCCATTAAATTGTAAATTATTTTAGATAATCAAAGCATACCTAGTAGAACTCAAAAATCCCAAGAGGCTCGCTTTGTGTCCATGACCAAGCCTTCCTGATTCTCCTCCACCCCAACTTAAAACCTCACCCTTATCTGAATATATGCCAACAAATATCAAAACAGAGAGTTTTAGGAAGAAATAATAAATCTTTTCGTACACTGGTACTCTGGTAGAAGGAAAACGGTATTTGTATTTTTTTTTTTAACCTGTAACAGCAATGGAGTGGTCAGAACCCAAAGCAGCCATCTTAATAGGAATGCCATTAAGGAAATCCACTTTACTTGGGACTGGAATCACTTTTGATGCCTCTGTGAAGTTCAAGATTGGACATTGGACTTATCCCTTTATTTCCACTTACAGATGATAAATAAAGGGTGCAAATAATGGAAGAACCACATATAAACATCTTACTCCTTCCAAGACCAAGTTGACCACTGGAATTCTTTCCCCACATATAAAGTTCTCCACTTTCTGCAGTTCAGAAGCATGTTTATCAGAGAACACAAATGCAACTGATTAACAACAGGCTAACATGGAGTTTGCAGTTTCATATATAGTTGGACGTACAAACCTGTAATAGCTGAAGAGTGATGATATCCCGCCGAAATTTTTACAATGTCCTTGGGAAGTCCAGAAACTTCAACTGGGTCCTGCGATGAGAAGATAAAGAAATACGGATACAATTAGAGAAAATCCTACTTTCTCGGTTCTTCCTAACAAACTACCTTTCAGACTCTTAGACCAACGGGTGTTGTTTAGGGACAATATAAGTACGCATATGTGGCATGAGTACCGCTAAGGCCAAACGGACACCGCTCCACCCCATCCCGGATGATAGGTGATGGAGCGTGTATCTACACTGATCAAACCTGTTTTCATTTTATATTTTTTATTAGCCAAGTTATTTAAATGTAGTACCTTTTATTCATATTGTACACGCCAAATATTTAACGACGTGAAAGATGACCATTTCCATGGTTTAGGGACGGTTTAGGGATGCTAAGGCAAAGCCCACACAGTTAGAGCGCATAAGACTTTCCACATCGTTTAATGCCCTAGATATGCTTTTAACAAAACACCATTCAATTATATATAATTCACACTCCTAAATAGTAAATACTAACTGAAATAAGAATTGTTAGTTTGTTACCAAAAATTCTAATGCAAAACATTATTACTTACCCATGACACACACACACACACATTCAACTAGAAAGATACCGTACAATTGTGAAGCTTCTACCATCATCCACACCCAATTGTCCACAATCATTAAGTCCAGCAGCATACACATTTCCAGTGTCTGCAAAACAAATACTAATTAATCAAACTCATATCTCAATAAAGACAATACATCATATATTAATTTCAAAATCAATAATTGATACAAAATCATATTTCAACCAGTTTAAAACAAGGTATGAGCTCCGCCACAGGCAATCTCTCGAAGACTCCCATGGCCACAAGGGCGGACCTTAGTGATCTGTAGACTGGGCCGAGGCCCGGTCTCTTTTTTCGTTTCGTAGTGTAAATTTTACCGAAAATTTCCAAAAATTTGTATATGTATTGAGTCCGGCCCGCCCAGATTGAGCCCGGCCCTACCGGATGTGTAGTTCAAGATCCGCCACTACATGGCCAAAAGCCGAAACAAAGGCAGGCCTCCATTTGGACTCTAAGCTACCCAAACCTAACCTATCATAATCGCCATTACCTGATCGCCAACCTACAGAGATCATCAACACTACAAATTCAAATCAATGCTCAATTTAGTGGTACTGAAAACTACATTTACAAAGCGGAAACAATATATATAATCAACCGATCTGAATCGCACAAAATCATACGCAACAAGCAGCAGATAGTTCAACAGATAGTCAAAACATAATCGATTGAATAATATTACGTAAAACCTAATCAAAAGCAACAACTATAATGCATCAACTATAATGAAAAGGAGATGAACAGCTGTCAGCTACTAAACCCTAGATGATATAACTTACCAGATGAATCGAATAAACTCCTTAGCAGCTTCTAACGAACCCTAGATGATACGCAACTCCTTAGCAGCTCCCTTCACTCCCCAATTTACGGAGTCAGAAGGAACGATTAAGCTCCTTACCCTAGATAACGGAGTCAGAAGGTTTGTATAAGGTTTGGTGATGGTATAAGGTCTGGTGATGGAGGTTATCGGTGATGGAGGTTTTGTGATGGAGGTTTGGTGATGGAGGTTATCAAGTTACGGTGTACGAAGGATTTAGGGGGAAATTTTAGGGAAAATTTTATATATATATTATTTTTATTTTTATGTTTTTTTTATTTACCAATTTGCTACCAAAAATACATGTTTAGCAATTTTTTTAATCTTGCCATCATTTTGCTACATTAAGTTCATAAAATTTGCTACCGTGTGTTTTGGTAGCAAATTTTGGTAGCAGTTGCTAAATTTTGTAGTAGTGTCGTATTGTAAAAAAAAAATATATAACACACCTTTTAAGAAGATCACTACTTTTACAAAACAACAATTTTTAATATCACTATTCAATTTATAATTAAAAAAAAAATGTTCAATTCCATTATATGTAACACTAATCAAATAACAATTTTAAACAACAAAACAGAAATAACAAACTTTTTGAGGAATCACTACTTTTACAAAACAATTTTTTTTTTACTATAACACTATTCAATTATAAAATTAAACAACAAAAAAAAAACGTTTAATTCCATTACATATTACACTATTCAAATAACAAATTTAAACAATTAAACTAAAAATATAAAAACTAATCCAAGCGGGTCTTCAACAACTCCCACGCAGAGGTGTGCGGAAACTCCAAACTGTAACGACATTGGTACTCAATTTGGGTTCGCCCAATGGCCACGTCTTCGTGCGTGTTTGCACTCTCCTTCGCCAATGTTCTTCGGTATTGGGTGTTGAAGCGCTCGTACATCTTTTAGAGGTCGTCTCATTTCCGCTGAAGTGAATCCACCGTGTGGTTGGTGTCACACACTAGCTTCTTGAAGTGTGCTAGGACACAAGGGCAAAGGGATGGTCGCGGTGGTGTGAGTGCATCCTTCACTTTGGTGTAGGCCGTGACCAAAGCGATCTCCTCCTCCTTCTCGGTCTAACGAACCATCGTGACGAACGGTATGTTAAGGGGTTAAAATTGGTGAAGATTGAAGGTGACGGTGGAGCTCGGTGGGTATGGTGGGTAAAAAATGGAGACGGTTGGATAGTATTTATATATAAAATTGAGTAAAAAAATTAAATTTTTTTAACGTTACTGCACGGTCAAATGGCAGAATGATCAAAAATAATAATTGAAATCATCTGTTGCAGCTTGACAAGGAGTAACCAAGTTGCAAGGTTTTATATTGAAACCAATTAAGGGGTGGCGGCAGTGTTTTCGGCAACAATAAACGAACATGCTTGCCAACGAATGCTCCGTCCCCTCTAAAAAAGACCCAACTTGCCACTCCTATTCTGAACACATGACCAAGCTCAAATTAGCTTACATCAACTGTTGTTAAGAATCAACCTCTTTTGTTACGGAGTATATTATAAAACGCTCAAATTTGCTTACATCCATTACTGATAAGAATCTACCTCTTTTTGTTATATTATACTCCAATATAGAGTAATTTGAGGTCAATAAAAACAAAAATGAGAAAGCTCCAGAGTCTTTTGGTGATCACCAAACCACATAGCGACATGTTAAAACTTCACTACTTAATTGTATTTAAATACTTTTATTTGTTTAAATTTCCATGCAAAGCTAACAAAACACAAAAACCTCCCGTGAACATAGGTTCTAGAATTTGTAGGGCCTCAATATCTCTTATAAATCATGTAAAATTAAGAGGAATTGAATTTTAATAATCCAAACTTTGTCTTATTAGCAGGCAATAATATGTACTTAAAAAATCCGCACAACAGTCTCAACTTTTAAAGTATTGGCTGATAAGAATCTCCTCGTTGTAAATTAAAAAAAAAAAAAAAAAAAAAAAAAAATCCTTTCATAGCTAAAATCGTTGATGTTCCATAAAATAAACTTCTTATTAATTCCATTTTCAGTTACATTCATATATATCTTGTAAGCCAATGTTTTGAAAACCGGACCCGACCGGCCGGTCCGACCGGTTTAACCGGAGTCCGGTAGCTCCGGCGGTCCGGTCATACCCTTTGGATCGTTTTGTGCAGTGACCGGCCGGTCAGATGGGTGGCCGGCGGTTCAACCGGAGAACCGCTGTTCAATGTGGTCGGACCGGTCTGATTTTAAACGATTTATTTCCTTCCTTCGTTGCCTCTAAACTCCTAGTCTCCAACCATCGGACCATTCAACCCCTTCGATTTGCATTTGAGACCAGTACACGATTGTTGGAAGAACAGTTTTGACAAAGAAAAAACCTGTAGTATGAAGAGAGAGAACATAGAAGTGTAAACTTGGTTGACGGCTGTGAATTTTGGTCATCCCATATGTGAAATGTTTCATTTATACTAGGGTTTTATATTTTACATATATACCCCTTTAGTTTTTAAGTTATTTTCATAAGTTTCTACAACTTTAAAGTCTAATGCTTTTAACATTTTATTTTCATTCAACTTGAACACCACATAAAATCGTTCATTCAATTGATGATATTGCCAATTGAAATTAAAACAAACACAAATTAATAATTATAGTTCATTAAAAATTATAAATTGGCTTCAAAGCATAACCACATTTTATATTCTGTCTTAATTTAGATGTGTAATATATAGTTTTAATTTTTCAATACTTGTGGCGTCATCCGGTTCTTACTTCCGGTCCGACCAGTGAACCAGTAAGGAGACCGGTTTGACGTCCGGTCCGGTCCTGAAAACATTGCTTGTAACACACCTCAAAAATCAATAACAATAAGAATCCACCACCAGTGTCACTTTCCATTTTCTCTCACCAACTATCAAGCCAAGACACTCAGAAATGGATCACTGAGCCATTTTCCATCACAAGTATTGCTTTTCAGGCCTCCTGGTCACATCAGTGTCGGTTTCAATGCAAACCCTTGTCAAATAACCAGTCTTTTTGCTGGTTAAAACCTCACATTCGTTGTCTGTCCCACCTTGATAATATGCATGCGATGGCCCATATATATACAGAAGTGCTTTTTGGTTGTGTGTGTGTGTTAAAAGGAAGCAAGGGTCCAAGAACATTGATAATGGATGCAGATCTGGTGAATAAATTTACCATAGAAAAAAATACAGTACTTAATTTAGCAAAATGGTACTTTTGTATGTATATGTTACACCAAAGGAATTACCGGTACCAACCAAGTCCAGTAGCAAATGTAGGTACCAAGGGTGGCTTAAGAGGGAATGAAATAAAGCAAGAGCTTTAGGCGTTTCCAAAGGGCCTACATATAGGAATTTTGGGCTTTGTGGTTGTTGGCGTTTTTTATTCATAATTGTGCAGACACAAATCTTGAGTATACCGCGACAGTAATTTTTAATCGCAAAACGAGCCTAAAAATTTATTATACGCTTTGAGCCCGAAAAGCTTGAGCATACCGGGACAGTAACTTTTAGTTGCAGGCAAAAATTGGTTTGGTCGTCAAAATTGAAATAGGACGTACCTTAAAAAGTTTATAGTTCTAATACAACAATAATTAGCATAAAGAAGCAAAAATAAAAAAGTAATCCACTAAACAAAAATAAAATAATCGAGAAACTGTAGAAGAGTAAATGTTCAAACAGATTATTTTTTTTAACTGGAAAATTTACTTTATTACACCAAATATAGTAAAATATTGTCCATACCAAAGTTTGAACCTATATATGTCTCTCTACCTACTATGATAGCCCCACATAATACTATTTTTTTTTTTTTAACGGTCAACGAATCAATTTTCGAGCATTTTCGGGCACCCTTTTGGTGAATCAGGTACTCGAGAGTACTCGGGCCACCAATTGCCACAAATTCACGGGAAAACCCGACCACTCACCCGCCCGAAGGCACGACAGTGAAATAATCGGTAAAACCGGTTGGGATTAGGACTCGAACCCAAGCCAATGGCTGGGTCATCCCTCATTTCCCCTCTACCAATGTCCTCTAAATGTAGTTAGTGGGAATTGAACCCAAGTCTTCCATAGGAAACTTTAGGCCCTCAACCAACTAGGCTACAAGTGTTGGACCACATAATACTATTCATGCCCAGGTTTAAACCTATAAACATCTTCTGTAGTGAAGAGGAATATACCTCTATAAGAGTGTGCGAGTGGGGCGGGATTTATCGTGTGGTTTGGCATCTCAAGCCTCATACACCACCCCTCCCCTGGCGTGGTTTGAGTGTTGCCCTTTGGGCGGGGTGTTCTTCACCGTCGTGGGGCAAGTGGGTGGGTTGGGTGGCACAATGTAATTAGTTATTTTTTTTTCTTTTTTAAATAAGTAACCTTTAAATATTTATAACTCAAACCCCTTTTCCAAGCCCATCCACTCCCTGTCTCTCCCTATCTTTTGAACAATTGATTTATAGACCCCACATGTGTTCAAGCCCCTCACTCCCTATAGTCTAAGTGATTTAGCCTCACACTGGCAAAATAAAAGGGGGAGATCAGCGATGCAACGGAACAAGACCGAACCAGAGACCTACACCAAGTGACCATTGAACCGGTTCGTAAATTTGTGAAGATTGTAAAATGACGATTACTTTTTTTTTTTTTTTTTTTATTTCTATGTGTCACTTTTATGCTTCTAATGAATTTCTATGTTGTCGGCCATAAAAATTACTTATACTAATAGACTTTTCATTGGCCGTATACGTACGGGGCCTGGCACCATGATCGAGGACCACTAAATTTTGTTAGAAATTTTATAGTAATACGATTCTAACGTTAATTGATCTACTCTAATGTTGGTGGGTGGTATCGTTGGTGATGATCAACCCACATATGCCATAGTGACATAACTATAGGTGTTATGACCATAAACTTCATACAAAAAAAATAAAGAAACATTTTGTAATCGTCTTTTTGTGGTGGTAGGTGACATAACTAAGCGACAACTAAAAACTGAAGATCCAAGACTTGTGGACCCAACATTTCGTTACCAACTTTTCACAATTTTCTTTTTGTTGTTTTAATATATATTTTATTTCAGACCTGTAACAATTGTTTAAAGTTTAAATAAAACAGATTAATTTTATTCAAGAAATATGTTAGATATTAAATAAAATAGATGTATTAAATGAAATATGGGCTAAAAAGGAAAGGGCATATGTTACATAAATATGGGGTGCTCACCGGTCAGTATCACAGCTTTTTTCATTGATATGTGTGCATTTCTGTACATGGGCAGGTGGAGCAAAGTTTGGCTCTTTCAAACCACGTGTAGATGAAAGTTAGGGGTGAAATGGGCAATTTTTAACACTTGGTATATGGTATATGGGGCTATTTTGGTGGGTAAAAAGGGCTTAAAATGTGCAAAGAGTATAATGGTGAGTGAAATTTGTTGATGAAAAGGGATATTTTTCTAATTAGTTATTCTTTTTATTCAAATATATAATGAATATTATATTTGAATGAAAAAAAAAATAAATAAAAATGAAATGAAAGGATATGATTGGCTAGGCAAGAGTTGATGTTACGCGAAATATTTCGCGTGAGGGCCTTTAGCGCCCCTTTAACATGGAGGGGGCGGTGTTCGTGGGTAAAATGGGCGACAAATATCCCCTTTCACGCCCCTTTCACTGACCATTACAGTTGGTTTTAGGGTGGTCAGGAGGTCCGTTACCCATGATAGTCTTGACCATCAAGATCACCATCCTACCATTTGTATCACGGCTGTGACAGCCATCACACTCCAACATTAAATCTCATCATCCCCTCTCTCTCATCTCTTCTCACTTATTTTAATATTTTTATTTTATTTAAAAAAAAGTTTAGTAATGTGTATCATTCCACCCCATAGTTTTAGTGATAAAGTATGATAGAAATAGATGACACAATATTATTGGGTGTGATAGTGTGCTAATGTGATGACCACCCCTTCCACCCTTACTATGGTGTAAACAAGGAATCAAGATGGGCTCGCCACAAACGTGAGTTGTCTGAATTTTTAAACAAGCTTGAGCGGAAGAATAAATCTTGTATAATAAATGTTTTTTACTATGTCGTTGAGTCTAAACGAGACTATTATTAACAGAGAGATAAATAGATAAAATAGCTAGGCAATCAAGAGAAACCAAGGAAATGAAGTATAATGTGGAAGAGAGATGGGTGGGGAGATAGGGCTAGTGGCGTAGCTTTTAAGGGGCGGCCGACCCCCCTGAATTTTCGCTCAGAAGTTCCGATTTTATAGTATTCGTATAATAATTTTTTGGTATATACAGTTTCGACCCCCCGAAATTGCTTTTCGACCCCCCGAAACTAGTGATTTCCGACCCCCGGTGACTTCCGACCCCCCGAAATTTCGGGTCAAGCTTCGCCACTGGATAGGGCGACGGGAGACCATAAGAGGGGGCGGGGCGCTCTCAACAACTTTTCCAAACCTCATCCAATCCCCCTCTGCCAATTTTGACCTTTACCGAATGGGAACGATTTTTACTGTATTCACAAAGGGTTGGCGGCGGTGTTGTCACACGACAACCCTAACTGACCATCCCTTGCTGAGAGGTGCCGTCCCCCTAAGAACTTTGTGTCTATAGGAATGGTTGTGCGCCCGTGGTCGTTCGGGTGGGATGCACATGGTCTTACTACACTAATGACTAATGCGTAACTACATAGCGACTCAAGAGGCATATATATGTATATGTGTGTGTATACTATCACCACCTTAATTGCTATAAATGTGTTTTTTTCGCTATATTTGGTTACTGAGGTGAATTATGATCATCCAATCAATATATAACAAAGGTGTCCAACACTTGTAGCCTAGTTGGTTGAGGGCCTAAAGTTTTCCATGGGAGGCTTGGGTTCAATTCCCACTAGCTACATTTGGAGGACATGGTGGATGGGAAATGAGGGATGACCCGGCCATTGGCTTGGGTTCGAGTCCTGATCCCGACCGGTTTTACCGACTATTTCACCGTCGTGCCTTCGGGCGGGTGAGTGGTCGGGTTTTCCCGGGAATTGGTGGCAATTGGTTGCCCGGGTACTCTCGAGTACCTGATTCGCTAAAAGGGTGCCCGAGAGTGCTCGGAATTGATTCGTTGGCCGTTCAAAAAAATATATATATATAACAAAGGTAGCGCTCAAATTAGAATCAAGAATTACGAGATCAACAGCATAAAACATAATACGTTTGTATGTGATACGTAAGATGGTTACATAATCACAATACGTAGGTGTTTGTTTTGAAAAGACTGCGTCACTGTATATTAAAAGGCTGCCAGTCTAAACATTAAATGAAGCATGCCTATATGTGACGAAGTCACTCGGGTCATAACTTCGATCATGTTCATTAGTTCAGATCTATGTTATCAAAAAAAAAAACATATAATTAGTTGTAAATAATATTTGAGCAACTAACATATTCAAGAGATATTATTTGAAGGGACCAAATATTTGCTTAGTTTTAACCATTTTTTTCGGTGTAACTTTAGAAGTAGGATTAATGGGTGCGAGTTTAACTGTCCTAAAAAATAATCAAGGTCGAACAGACAACGAAAGAGAGATGAAGTGCAAAAGACTGCTCACTTGACACGAATCGCATAGAAGCCCCTCACCCTATGGAAAGATTCATCATCTGCAATAGAAATCAATTATATATGCAGTTAGAAAATTAGGAATATAAAGCATAAAGGAATAAAACGGTTAAAACAGAAAGAAATAAATAACTAAATTAGTTGTACCGGCAATGGGTAGATGAAGAAAAGGTAGCATGTTTTGAGTATTTAAGGTGCAGGGACTAGAGTTCCTTTTATAGATGAAGAAATCTATCAAGCGTGTGAACATGCAAACCCCAATGCAATCTGGAGTGTACCTACTACAAGGTCGCACGTGATCAGAAAATAAGTTTTTACATGTACATGATATTTTTTAGGCCCGGTCTATTTCAACTCCCTCACTTTCTATTTTCACTCCTCTCAAAGCGCCTCGCTTAGGCCTAAGCGAGACGCTTTGCCCCCATTTCGAGGAGGTCAGTACGAGGTCAGAAAAAACTGAAATTTTAAAAGCGAAGCGCCTCGCTTAGGCCTAAGCGAGGCGCTTCGAATCTAACTTTATTTTTGGTAGTTTTTTGGTGTTTTAAATTTTAAAAGCGAAGCGCCTCGCGTGCCTCGCTTAGGCCTAAGCTAGGCGCTTTACCCCCAAAGCACCTCTCTTTGGCCTAAGCTAGGTGCTTTGGCCCTTTTATTTAAAATATATATATATATATATATATATATATATATATATATATATATTGTTTTAATTAAATTTAAATGGTTTTACTTAATTAAAAAAATATTTTAATTCATTTTTAATTGTTTTAACTAGTTTCCAATCAAAGAAAAATTAGTTTGGGGTGTTTCGGTTCGTTTATTGCTCGTTTGTAGTTTTCAGAACATACAACCGAGAATGAACAACTTTCATAAATATATGTACGTAACATATGAAGTGTGCAATCAATACCATGTGTTACCAAATTTCAAATTTTACATCTCTAATCGATATACTAGACTTCCGGACATTGTTTAACGCGTTTTGGTTCTTTTAGTTGCTCGTTTCAGAGCAAACAACCGAGTGTGAACAACTTTCATAAATCAATGTACGTAGCACATGAAGAGTGCAGTGCAACCAATACCATATCTTATCAAATTTCAAATTTTACATCTTTAATCGATATACTGGACTTTCGGACCTTGTTTGACGCGGTTTGGTTCGTTAAATTGCTCGTTTGTGGTTTTCAGAACAAACAACGGTGAATGAACAACTTTCATAAATAATAATATAACTTTTAAAGTCAGGTGCTTTACCCCCAATTAAACTATCGTTACCTGATCAGGTCCGGTAACGAACCGTACCGATTTCAAACTGACCGCCCGGTAACGAACCGTATCGGTTTCAAACTGACCGGCCCGTTATCCACCTAGACCGTATCGAACTGATCAGGTCCGGTAACAAACCGTATCGGTTTCGAACTGACCGGACCGTTATCCACCCATATCGTATCGACCTGATCAGGTCCGGTAACGAACCGTACCGGTTTCGAACTGACCGCCCGGTAACGAACTGTATCGATTTTGAACTGACCGTCCCGTTATCCACCCGGATCAAATCAACCTGATCAGACCCGGATACGAACCTTACCGGTTTCGAACTGACCGGCCCGTTATCCACCCAGATTGTATAGACCCGATCAGGTCCGGTAACGAACCGTACCGGTTTCGAACTGACCTGCCCGTTATCCACCCAGATTGTATCGACCCGATCAGGTCTGGTAACGAACCGTACCAGTTTCGAACTGACCGGCCCGTTATCCACCCGGATCGTATCAACCTGATCAGGCCCGGATACGAACCGTACCGGTTTCGAACTGACCGGCCCGTTATCCACCCAGATTGTATCAACCCGATCAGGTTCGGTAACGAACCGTACCGGTTTTGAACTGACCGGCCCGTTACCACCCGGACCGTATCAACCTGATCAGGTCCGGTAACGAACCATACCGGTTTCAAACTGACCGCCCGGTAACGAACTGTATCGGTTTCGAACTGACCGGTCTGTTATCCACCCGGATCGTATCGACCAGATAAGGCCCGGATACGAACCATACCGGTTTCAAACTGACCGGCCCGTTATCCACCCAGATTGTATCGACCCGATCAGGTCCGGTAACGAACCGTACCGGTTTTGAACTGACCGGCCCGTTATCCACCCGGACCGTATCGACCTGATCAGGTCCGGTAACGAACCGTACCGATTTCGAACTGACCGGCCCGTTATGCACCCAGATCTTATCGACCTGATCAGGTCCGGTAACGAACCGTACCGGTTTCAAACTGACCGCCCGGTAATGAACCGTATCGGTTTCGAACTGACCTGCCCGTTATCCACCGGATCGTATCGACCCGATCAGGTCCGGTAACGAACCGTACCGGTTTCGAACTGACCGGCCCGTTATCCACCCGGATCGTATCGATCCGATCAGGTCCGGTAACGAACCGTACTTGAAGACTGGATTCGGTGCAATCAGAATCTGAATATTATATTACAATAATATTCAGTATTAGTGGTTGGAAACTGTGATGACAAAGCTGGTGTGTGTTGAAACAAGGTATGGATATGGAGAACATGGAATGAGATGATTTCGATTTTCGTACAAAGATTCCATAAGTAAAAGTCAGTTGTTATCGGAGAGATAGCTGTCAACGATCAAGGCAACATACTTGAAATCAATGGGAAGGTAAACAATTCCTGCTCATCTTGATGAATATCTTCATCAATCTCCTTGATCTACGCATAAGTGTGAGAGTCGATCCGACTGTTGATTTCTTTTTGCAACCAGTACAACGAACTCTGAAGGTTTGCGCGTTAGCGCCGATCCGATTGTTAAAAGTATCAAGACTATGAAATTAGTAAAACAACTTTTCAGTTGTTATCGGAGAGATAACTGTCAACGATGAAGGCAACCTGATAAAGGCTGAACACGAGTGTAATCAAACAAGGTGCTATGAAAACCACCAACGATCAATTATAATATAGTCCGGAAGTCAAGCATATAAATTAAACATGCAAAAATTATGTTCTGAAAAATATAGGTATCGAATGTATAGTCGGAGGACCACGTACAATGATTCATCAAAGTTGTACAAAGCTGGATGTTTTTACTAAAAAACCCAAACGAGCAATAAATGAAGCGAAACGCCTCAAACAAATTTTCTTGACTTGGAAACAACTTAAAAGAACTAAAAATGAATTAAAATTATTTTTTGGTCAATAACAAATAATTTTAAATAATTAAAAGAAATTCATTTAAAAAAAAAAGGCCAAAGCTAGGCACTTAAATGCCTAGCTTGGCCAAAGCTAGGCGCTTGAGTGGTTTGATTAGACCACAAGCGCCTAGCTTTGACCAAAGCTAGGCGCTTTGGCTTTTTTTTTTTAAATGAATTTCTTTTAATTCTTTAAAATTATCTGTTATTGACCAAAAAATAATTTTAATTCATTTTTAGTTCTTTTAAGTTGTTTTCAAGCCAAGAAAATTTGTTTGAGGCGTTTCGCTTCGTTTATTGCTCGTTTGGGTTTTCAGTAGAAACATCCAGCTTTGTACAACTTTGATGAATCATTGTACGTGGTCCTCCGACTAAACCTAACACACAACAATTTGTTTTAATTCATTTTTATGTGTTTTTAATTACTTTTCAATAAATGAAGGTCCTCACATTTTAGTAACACTTTAGATTAAATGGGATTTAGAACAACCACATGTCAAGAAATGATAATTTTCAAATATTGCAGATCAGGGTGTTACCAAGCATGTCAAGAAATGATAATTTTCAAATATTGCAGATCAAGGTGTTACCAAGCATGTCAAGAAATGATAATTTTCAAATATTACACTCGTGTTCAGCCTTTATTAGGTTTCCTTCATCGTTGACAGCTATCTCTCTGATAACAACTGAATTTTACTTGCTTGCCTGAAAAGTTGTTTTACTAATTTCATAGTCTTGATACTTCAAGGTACCATGTATCGTATCGACCCGATCAGTTTTGGTAACGAACCGTACCGGTTTTGAACTGACCGCCCGGTAACGAACGTACCGGTTTAGAACTGACCGGCCCGTTATCCACCCAGACTGTATCGACCCGATCAGGTCCGGTAACGAACCGTACAGGTTTCAAACTGACCGCCCGGTAACGAACCGTACCAGTTTCAAACTGACCGGCCCGTTATCCACCCGGAAATGTATCAACCCAATCAGGTCCGGTAACGAATCGCACCGGTTTCGAACTGACCGGCTCGTTATCCACCCGGACCGTATCGACCCGATCAGGTCCGGTAACAAACCGTACTAGTTTCGAACTGACCGGCCCATTATCCACCCGTTGAGGTGCTTAAGAAACGAGCAATTTGACGAACCAAACTGCGTCAAACAAGGTCCGAAAGTCCAGTATATCGATTAGAGATGTAAAATTTGAAATTTGATAAGACATGGTATTGATTGCACTCTTTATGTGCTACGTATATTCACTAGTTTTTATCCCGGGAGCGTCCCGGGTTGAATATCTAATAATAATAATAATAAAATATATTATTATTATTTTAAAAAAATCTCTGCATAAGTTATCATATTCAAATATTAAAAAAACGAATCTCTGCGCCGGGGTATAAATCTAGTGCCATTACAAATGAATTCGGAAGTTTGTAATCGATCATTCTAAAAAGAACTAATATGAAATAAGAAAAAAAAAAGTTAATTATTGAAATATCGAACGCATTAGTCTAAGGGTTATGTGATGCGTTAAAAAATTCATGGGTATATGATCGGGTATATAGTTCGGGTATTTGGGTATGTTGTTTTGGGTAATCGGGTCGGGTATCACCTAATCCCAGACCCGACCCAAACCCACAATTTTTTTTTAAACTAATCCCAAACCCGACACAATATCTGTCGCGTTACAAAAAATAGTCATTTTTTTCTCCGTTTTTATATAGCACTATGGTACTCGTTGGAAAGATAACAAAACACTCGTTAATTTGGTGTAATTTTTTTCTTTAAAAAATCTCGTATATAAAAGATATTAACGTTTAAAAATTATGGGAGGAAACATGAAAGAAAAAATAATAAAGTTTTAATATTTAGATTTAGTAGATTATGTATTTAATAGATTAGGTTAAAGATTATAATAGATTAGGTAAAATCATATTTATTTCTTTTTTTTAATTGGTTTACACTTGCCACATCACATCCTATGTGGCATCTCTCAAAGGAGAGATTGCATAAGAGCATGACATGTAGGATTAATCCATTTGCAATATATATATATATATATATATATATATATATATATATATATAGGGGAAAGATCCGGTACAAATAGCTTTTTTGGTAAGAACTGTGAGAATCAAAGAAGGGTATTTTTTTTATTTTTTTTTTCAAAATTTTTTTTCCCCATATTGTTAAACATGTATTATAGTATTGAAAACTAAAAAAAAAAAAAAAATTGGTGTAGAGTAATACGTGTAGAGTAATTACATAATTACTCTAGTGTAAACTAATGTATTTACCTTAATGACGTAATTACACTAAAAAAAATTTTTTAATTTTTTTTTTGTATTATTCATCTAGAAAGAATGTTTAAGCACATGGGAAAAAAAAAATTCTAAAAAAAATAATAAATTTTTTTTACCCCATTTGATTCTCACAGTTCTTACAAAAAAACTATATGTATTTGATCTTTACTCTATATATATAGATTTATGAAAGTTGTTCATACTCGGTTGTTTGCTCTGAAACGAGCAAATAAAAGAACCAAAACGCGTTAAACAATGTCCGGAAGTCTAGTATATCGATTAGAGATGTAAAATCTGAAATTTGGTAATACATGGTATTGATTGCACACTTCATGTGTTACGTACATATATTTACGAAAGTTGTTCATTCTCGTTTGTTTGTTTTGAAAATCACAAACGAGCAATAAACGAACAGAAACACGCCAAACTAATTTTTCTTTGATTGGAAACAAGTTAAAACAATTAAAAATGAATTAAAATATTTTTTTAATTAAGTAAAACCATTTAAATCTAATTAAAATAATATATTTTTTTTAATAAAAGGGCCAAAGCACCTAGCTTTGGCCAAAGAGAGGTGCTTTGGGGGTAAATCTAGAAAACATGTCCAGATTCATCCCCCCCTAAAAAAAGGGGCGACTTTGGCCTAAGCGAGGGGCTTTGAAGTTGCTTTTTGCTTTTCCCGATAAAGCAGTCAACCTAGTACTACGATTTGACCCAAAACGTCTCGCTTTGAGCAAAGCGATGCGCTTTGAAGGGGGTTGAAATAGAACCCAGGGGGTGTAAATAGAATGGTCCTATTTTTTATTTTAAAAATGAATCCCAATCCCTCATACAATGTAGTATGTAGGTTGCACATCTAGCTCATTCTATTGTATAGAGTGCTAGCTAGTAAATAGACTTTCAACCACGGAAAAAATCAATATACTTTTAATGTCGAATAATGATCAATTAAGACAGAAATAAAGTATTAGGATTTGGGTCAAATTCTTTTTGGTGTCAAGGTAATCGTGGTGAATAGTCATCTACTTCAGGGAAATACTAGAAGAATGAAATTCATTATGGGACAAATAATGCATAAAAACGTATGATCATTACACTTAAACCGGGTTATTCTATTCCACTTCTTAAAAAAAAGAACTTAAATCAAAATACTTAATAGCATGACGATACAAATATACAAAACTTCTACCCCGAGCACACGCAATAAAATCGTAGACGGTTCCAATCCACAAAATAATTTAATCTATAAACAACATTATTGTGGTACAGGTTGTAACGCCAGAAGATCATATGTCAGATTTGCAATAAAAAAATTAGAGATCAAAATTAAAAGGAGTATGAGAATTATGAATCAGATTATAGACATATTTCATTTTGGATTATCCATGTGGAATTTTCACATAATTTTTCATTTTTATTTACTTCAAAGTATAAAATCCCATTCACTTTGAATTCTATTTAGACATTTCTTAGCAGAGTCCAACTCTCTTGACTCTCTCATCATCAAAAGGAATTCAAACCTATAAATTGTAATAAACATGTTTACAAAATTAATAACAAAACCTGCTTTTAATAATCATTCACATGAATGAAGCTTGATGAAATGTATGTAAAATGTGTGGATGATTAATAATAGCTGTTAATTTTAGTTTATTTCATCCAAGGAGAAGCCAGAAGTATTCACCAAGGGAGCTAAAAACATGTGAATAGCAGGAGAGGATAACGGGATTGAGAGGATCATATCATTTTTTTCCAAGTATATCTCATGCACACTTGTTAACTAGTGACATGCCCGCACGATGCGGCGGGGACAACACACATATTGGTGATTTTAGAGGGTGCATGGGTCGATTCGATTAACTTCGGTTCAGCTCTAAATCATAACCGTAATGAAAATTAATTTAGTTATAAAATATGTGATTCTAACCTAGTTGGTTAAAAAAATATATCATAGGTGTATTAGATTATGTTACATAAAGTTAGTATTAAGAATTACTTTACCCCTCACTTTATAAGGCAATTGGTCTTAAACTTTTCTTGAACTAACATAAATAGCATTGATATTTAAGCCTTGGACAAAAAGTTTTGGTTAACTCACACATACATAAACACTATATCTAACAAATCAAGATTTAAAAGTAAGCAAAACGTATAAATAAATTACGTAGCTAAGAGAAGTTTTTTTCTTCTTTGAACATCAAATGCTACACCTACTCTAGCATTACACCAATAATTCTAAATTATACTCTTACCAAGGTTTGAACCTTGAATGCCCCCCAATAAAAGACATATGTCTCTACCAAACGGGCTAGCCCCACAATTACATATTTCAAAGGTATTATGAAGTTGCACCAAGCTACCCATGATGACTCCCACTTCCTTAAACTATGTTGCAACCAATTAAAGCATATTTCCTTCACTTCACCATTTTGAATGTTGAAGTTTTCTTATTATTGAACACCTTTTCCAACACGCGAGACAAAAGGATTGACTTTAGGATTTATTAAGAACTCGTCTAACTCGCATTTTAAAAATATATGTTATTAACTAAATACGCTTACAAATAAGTCATCAGCATCTACATCTTTGGCCTCTTCAATCAAATATGCTAATATTAAATCTGAAATGAGCAGGAAGAACACAAGGGTATCATTAGTGACAAAACATCTCTAATAAAATAAAAAAGGATAATTATTTCAAATAAATACAATAAATAATTGACTCTAAAAGGATTAGTGTGAATCATTAATCCTCTAGTTTTAGTAAATATAAGAATCTTAACTAAAAATCTGTGCAAAAAAGACTGTTCTGCCACACTTTACAGTTATGATATTTTGTCTAACAAGTCATTTTCTTTACCTTTTCCCCTATCTGCATCCTTCATGACGTAAAACATGAATGAATGACATTACATAAAACATATAAAACCAATGAAGTAAAGAAATTCCTAAATTAAAATTAGCAAGACAGAAAACTTTATTGACTTCTTGGGTTTGGTGAACTCAACGTAACATCTAAATCATTAGTCTTAATCCAATTTTCACCATGGCGAAGAACAAATGGCATGCCCAAAAAAGCATTGTCCTTTTTATGTAATTCAAAAGAAAGAACAATAATTTTTTTTTTTTTTTGAAATGTAAAGAACAATGCTTTATAAGAGTTTGTTCTCTTTTCAGTTTCCTCAAGTAATTATTAGATCATTTAAGTTTCTAAGGAGTTACACTACTTCAAGTTCATCTTTTAAATGTTATCATATTACAAGTATATGATAATTAAAGACTAATTATTTCTTCTCAAAATTTAATGGAATAATATTTATTAAATTAGTTTTTATTTCATTATTAATTTTTTTTTTATTAAATACTATAATTTGTTATTCCTAAAATGCTTTCACTTAGAGTCATAAAATTGTTGTAAGATGTATATATATTAGTATAGTTTATATAAAAAAAAGTATTGTGGGCGTGACACGCAACTTCGTATTATTAATTCAAAAATTAAGTAACCTTATTCAATTGCAATTTCCATGAAAGAAAAATAAGGGAAGAAAAGTCATTAATCTTATTTATTGGTTAAGAAATGAAGTGACAAAACAAAATATTAAACAATAAGAAATCAAAGTTTGTCTTAGTATAGTTTATAAAAAAAAATTATTGTGGGTGTGACACGCAAGATCGTATTGTTAATTCAAAAATTAAGTAACCTTATTCAATTGCAATTTTCATGAAAGAAAAATAAGGGAAGAAAAGTCATTAATCTTATTTATTGGTTAAGAAATGAAGTGACAAAACAAAATATTAAACAATAAGAAATCAAAGTTTGCATTATTGCTTTAATTTACAGTTTCATATTTACCCCTAGATTATTAGAAAACTTACAAAACAAACCTTCTATATTCATGATAACTTTAATATTCAAGTTGAAAGACAATTTTGCCCTCTAACTAACTCCATTGAAAGACAATTTTGCCCTCTAAGTAACTCCATTTAGAATTGTACTATACGCATAAAAGGTTCTGATTACTTAAATTTTACCATCACCCCTCTCAAATGCTTTATATATAGTATAGATTACATAAGGGTCGGTTTTCTTACCTTTTTTCTGCATTTTGATATAAAATTTATTAAAAACCGAGTTTTAAAGAAAATAAAGTGCTTATATATAGGGTATGGTTTTTGTAGGAAAATGGTTTTGTGTAGGAAGTGTTGTCAACCATTAGATTTAAAGATGGATGGTGGAGATTAAAAGAGGGGATGTGTTTAAAATCTAATTAATATATTATAGGAATTAAGGGTAAGATCGTCAATATGTGTTTTTATTGAGGGTATTAAGTCATTTGGATCAAAGTGTTTTAGAAGTTGTTTTAATGCTCCTACATTAATGGCTCTCTCTCTCATCTAAATATTATTATAAATAATTAATATTCATGACTCTCTCTGTCCTACATTCAAACTCAATTCATCTTCCAAAAGAAAAAACAATTGCATCCACAATATCTTTAGCGTCAGTTTGTTTTAAACCTCATACTAGTAGTGTTTTAAAACACTACTGATTCGCATATGATTAAAAACTCAATTCATCTTCAATCCGACTTCTGCGTGTGTTTTAAACCTCATACTAGTAGTGTTTTAAAACATTACTGATTCGCATATGATTAAAAACACTAGTGACTCGTGTCTGTTTAAAAACACTACTGCTTCGCATCTGTTTAATAACATAACTGACTCACATCTGTTAAAAAACACTCATGTTGTTATCCTTTTGTGAAAATGTTTGTTATTTTATATAAAGCACTACTTATTCGTATATGTTAATAAACACTACTGATTCGCATCAGTTTAAAAACACCGCTAATTCGTGGATTTCAATAATTTGTTGATGATTGTATGGAATGAAAATAGAAGAAAATGTGTGAATTTACAAAAAACAATGAATATAAAGTTATTTGGGGTTGAAGATCTTCATAATTAGTGAGATTCTTTGTGCTAAAAAAAGTGGGATTAGCATATTTTAAAAGGTACATAAAGTCTATAATGCCCCTATTCTAAAAATTTGATCCAAGGGCTATAACTCTTTCCTACGCAAACCAATTTTCTTACAAGATCCTCTACACACACACACACACACACACACATATATATATATATGCTAAGTATCCTGTGAAAACTCTCTTGAGTTGAGAAAACTGTGAAAACCCTACGTAACCCTATGTAAAATCATTTTTTCGCTATAGCTTTTATATTCAATTTTATTAGTTTTGGCAAAAAAAAATCCAAAAAAAAAAAAATCAAAAAAGACTTAGGAGAACTTAAATATTTTCTTAGGTTAGAAGTCATTTCTAAGGATGATAATATATGTTTGTCCAAAGAAAATATTGTATGGCTCTGTTAACTCAGTAGAGTATGATAGGTTGCAAACCAGTCAATAGTCCTCTTGAACCTAATCATGTTTTAACTTCTACTCCTTCCGTCCCTATTTAAATGTCCATCTTTTCATTTTTGGTTGTCCTAAATTAAATGTTCATTTCCAAAATTAGAAATGCAATTTCCAGTTTTGTTATAAAAGACAAAACACAATCACCACTTTTGAGGATATTATTGTCATTTTACCACATACAAACAAAAGATTTCTTAAAATGTGTATTTTTGGGCCCACGACATTTAAATAGGGACGGATAGAGTATTTGCAATGATCATTCTAAGGTTTTGGCAAATGTAACTGGCTATCAACAGTTAATAGGCAAACTGATATATCTATCACATACTAGACCTGATATATCATATGTTGTTCATTACTTAAGCCAGTACATGCACAAACCTAGTGAAGATCATAAAAGAATTGCATTTAGGTTGTTAAGATATTTAAAAAGGCCCCTGGTAAAGGTCGTTGGTTCAGAAAAAGTTCTTCCTTTGATTTAATTGCCTATTCAAATTCTGATTAGGCTAAGTGTATAAAAACTAGAAAATCTGTAACAGGTTTTTGTTTTTTTAGGGAACTCTTTAGTTTCTTGTAAAAGTAAAAAACAATCTGTGACACCCGGCATATTTAGCTTAAACATTTTAGTAACATCTAAGTCTACCTTAGCGAGAAACGTTTATAAACAGACTTAACTGGGTTAGTTGAGTCGGGTCAAGTTAGGATTGTCCATGGTGCAATGATCTGGAGGATCATTGGGAGTCGTTTTGGTAATACACTAGTACCGGGTTCCGTTGTTGGTGACATTACATGAACTAATTAAGTATATGTGTAGATTATAGGTCGTGTGGTGGATCATATACATATATGTGTTTAAATGATGTGTAAATGATTGTCCATGCTTAAATATGTTAAACATAGACTAAGGTTGCATGCTCATGTGTTAAGATGTGTTAGAATGCGTTAAACACGACGAACTGGAAAACTAGGCAAACAAGAATTCTGGTTCGACCACTTCGAGTGGTCGAAGGAGAAATTTTGTTTGGTTCGAACCTTTGTAAATGGGCGAACCTGGGATGTGGAATTGAAAGAATTCCCTTCAACCAGGACATGGCTCATTCGACCCTGTGGAAGGGTCGAAGGAGGCCACCTGCGACCATTGATATGGGGCGAAGGAGGATTAGTATAAATACCAAACTTTGTCATTTTTCATCATTTCACAAACCCTAACCATCTCAAAACACTCTCAAACGATTTTAATCACTAAGGAAGGAGTTTTTGCTCTTCTTTTTTATAATCTAACCTATCTACAACATCTAAACAAGAATCCAAGGTGTGTTCTTGATCCTAAACCCTTTTAAAACATTTTAATTCGTTTTCATCTAACCCTAATTGTCCGGATCTGTTCTAAGGGTGTTTTCATGATTAAAAACCTTTTAAACATCTTTCTAAATCAAAACCTTATCATTTAAACATGGGTCTTCATGATGATAAACATATGTGAATTGTGTATTATGTGGTGTTATGTGTTGTTCAATGATTTGCTGCTGTATCTATGATAGAAACATGATATAGGATTGTTATTGATGCTAGGTTATTATTGTTTAGGGTTAGGATTGGATAGATGGTGATGTTATGGGTATTTTGGGGGTTTTAACGAATCTAGACTTGATAAATGATATTTATGATCAATAGAACTAATAAGGAGAAATTGAACACTCGATAAACTGAGCATTTTAAGTTGAATATGGATTGATTTCAAAAGTTTCCAAATTGGGTAAAGAACCCATGCATGATTGTGACATTTTCATAATTCTTACCATTTTGGGAAAGGGCTGAAATGGATGTATTATCGGGAGAAATCGATGGGGTTTTGTAGGGATAAGTTATTCATGCTTGACTGCTGTGTTTGATGATGTTGCGAGTCGTTTTGAATGTGTTTGAAGCGTTTTTAGGAAAATTTGCACAACAGGGGCGAACCTGGACTCCTTCGACCGATCGAAGGTGCGAAGGAGAAAATCCAGGGTCGAACCTGGGTTATGTTTGGGCGAACGTGGCAAAACGGTCGAAATAGACATCAAACGGTCGAACGAAAGATAAAACGGGCGAAGGAGATTTAAAACGGTCGAAGGAGACATCAAACGGTCTAACGAAACATAAAACGGGCGAAGGAGACTTAATCTGACTGGTTCGACCATTCTGATGCAGAAATGAGATTTTTGATACAAACTAAGCGTTTTATGCTTGAACCTTGTGTGTAATCTATGTGTACTTGATTAGTTAGGGTAATGGGTCACCAACGGGATGTCGGGTCGGTCTAGTGTGTCGGTTAAACATTTAAACACGTTTTAAAACATACTTGGTTACGATCTGTACAATCGGGGACTAGATAACCTTATGGTTATTAGTCGGAACACTTATGTGAACATTTTGATAGATCTCCGGTAGAGGGATTATCAAGGGCTTAGCATTTTACTTGTAATCGAAGAACGCTATCTAAGGTGAGTTCACGGCCCCACTTTTACTGCTTTAACTTTTGGGGGAGAAAACATGCGCTAAACTATTTTGGTAACATATGTCATACTATGGTTTTAAACTTGTGTACTATACGATCTTTTAAAGTCCCGGGGGAAACCATGAATGTGCGGGGATGCACAACGGGGGAAATGTGGATAGATCTATTGGGTTTGACAAACCCCACTCAACGGCTTGGAGGGCCGGGCGGGTGCATATTGTCTCGAACTGGTAACACTCGTAGCGTGGCTACAACACATCGGGCTGAACACATGGTAACAGTCTAGTAATGGTTTTCCAATCGTAGTAGTAACAAAACATACGCCTAGCTAGCGTACTTGGTAACATTGATATAGTATGGACATGGTAACGTTTCGGTAACACTTGGTAACATATTGAACAAAACCTGTGAACTCACCAGCATTATATGTTGACGTCTTTTTGGCATGTTTTTCTCAGGTCGCTAAGGTAGCAACGAATAGAACTAGGCGCACGAGTCTGCATTGGCGTCTAGGTTTAGATCATGTTTTTGTAATAAACACTTGGTACAATTGGGTCTACGACTTGTAACTTGTCTATTGCTTCCGCAACTGGTTTTGAGCTTATGAAAACTATATCTTTTGAATGTTATGTATTTCATATAGAGTTGTTTATCGTGACCGTTGACTTGGATCCTGGTTTGTCATGCGCCTCGCGGTAAAACTCCGCAAGTGGTAATTTGAGGGTGTGACACAATCAACTATATCCAGGTCTTCAGTAGAAGCAGAATACAGAGCAATGTGCTCTACTGCTTGTGAAGTCTTATGGTTGGTTAATGTGTTAACTGAGTTACATGTTGATGTTAATTTACCTGTTATAATGCATTGTGATAACAGTGCAGTTCTTTCAATTGCAGCTAATCCAGTGTTCTTTGATAAGACTAAGCATTTTGAATTGGACATATTTTTTCTAAGAGATTTAATATCAAAAGGTTTTATTAAAACTTCAAAAATTCCTACTGAGTTACAACTTGCTGACATAATGACTAAAGGACTTGGGGTAAGTCAACATGAAGAGTTGTGTAAAAAACTAAACATGTTTGACCCATTTGGGGTATCAAATTGGGGGGGGGGGTGTTAAAATATATCATATTTGATACTTGAATATTTTGCATAAGTGGTTTGGCAGGATTTGGTGATTGAAGAATGTTGAATAAAAGTGGTCACAAAGCCTAACAAGAAGAGTGCTGATAAGAAGATGGTTTGTGGGTCAAGTCCAGGTTGATACTTGTGGAGTCGTCTAGTTCAGCAAGGCCCAGAAGTTTTGTTTTATATTTAGTCCAGTATCAGTTAAATGTTTGGGCTGGTGGATGAGTGTGGCCCTTGGCCCACTTAGTGTTTAAATGTTTTATGCTGATGTGGCAATCCGTGACAACTAACACAAAGCCTATACATCCGTTTGATCTAATTAATAGGAGCCGTTGATTCCCTTGAATAAACACAAGTCTTTCAGCTATAAATAGCTCGTTTTTTCACTCAGGGATAACTTTTTGATCTCTTTCTTTCTTTCGTACGATTATCTCTCATATTCTAGGGTTTTTAATCAGGAACATCTTGTTCTTGTTTATTGTTAGTCTTTGATCCTGTGTCAAGTGGAATATAGTGATCTTGTTTGATCAGAGAGTTGTTTTGTTTCTGTGTGAGAGATTTGTTGTCTTTGATTTCTTTTGTATTTTGTTGAGACTATCAGTTCAGTTTTTGGTATTAATAAGATTTAGCTGTTCTTAATATCATGTATTTTGACAGGTGACGCATTAAATAACTATTGGACTGATTCATTCAATGTTTGCAAATGTACTAGCACCGCATGTCTGCATAATAGTACACTAATACGATATTAAATAACAACTTACTGCTAGAGAGTACATAACAAACCCACCCTTTTGAATTTTATTACAAGAAAACCATCATTCAGTTGTTTTACTTCGAATGGTCACGATTAGTTTGTGATCTTGGAATTAGTGGCTCGGAGGTGTTGGATGATTTACAAAGATATACGCAAATATATAACAGAAACTGATAAAGAACGATAATAATTATATTGAAATTGATCGAATTGATCGAATGATTACAAAGTGTTTCGTATTCGTTTGGTTTGTGATAATGAAAACTTGATAACCGTAAAAATGATACAATCTTAACTATATATACATATGATAACTATTCTAAATGTCGCGACTGTAATTGAAACATTGTGTCTTTGTGGTTGAACCGTCGTGTCTTGTGAGTCTTGTATTTGAACCGGCTTGTTAAATGACTTGAACCGGTATGTAAATAATCTAGCTTATATTATGATAATGTCCAATACCCTCCCTTAAGCTAGATTGGTATTACATTCAACATACTTCGCAGCCTTGTGAAGTCCTTTGGTTGTAATGCCTTTGTGAAAATATCCGCTACTTGATCTTTGGTGTTGCAGTACTTTATCTCCACATCTTCAGTTTTGATTATATCTCTTATAAAGTGATACTTGATTCTAATATGTTTACTTTTTCCATGATATACTGGATCTTTTGTGAGATTGATGGTGGATTTGTTGTCGCAATATAAGATGATTGCTTTATCTGCTTCAAACTCTAATTCTTTTAAAATTCCTTTGAGCCATAGAGTTTGACATCCAGCAAGTGATAGAGCAATATATTCTGCTTCTGTTGATGATAATGCTACCACCTTTTGTTTCTTTGATTGCCATGAAATTGCTCCTGATCCTATATTGATTATATATCCTGATGTACTTTTACTATCATCTAAGTTTCCAGCATAATCACTGTCACTGTAGCCTTTTAATTCAAATGTGTTTCTCGTGTATACTATTCCATATTCTGTAGTGCCCTTTATATATCTTAATACATGTTTTCCTGCTTCCCAATGAGACTTCTTTGGTTGATCAATGAATCTACTGATTTTGCTGACTGCAAACATTATGTCGGGCCTTGTATTTGTTAGATACATGAGACTTCCAACTAGACTACGATATAGGCTCGGGTCAATATTTTCTTCGTTGTTGTTCTTGATAAGCTTTAAACCATATTCCATCGGAGTTGAAGCTTTAATGTTGTCTGCCATTCTAAATCTTTCTAATATCTCTTTCGCATACTTGGTTTGAGAGATTTTTATAGCTTCATGATCATAAGTAACTTCCATCCCTAGAAAATAATGTAATTTTCCCATATCTGTCATCTCAAACTCCCTTTGCATGGATTCCTTGAATGAGATAATTTCCTTCATGCAGTCACTAGCTATAATTAAATCATCTACGTATAGGCATACCACTAGTATGGATGTAACACCCCAACCGATGGCGGAAACATCGGGATGTCACGTATTGATGATTGTTTCAGTAGCACATGGTATATATTGAAATTTTAAGTAATTTATTCATAACATAAATATCCAAAAGGAAATGATGTCTAGAAATCCCAAATACATGATATCAAATAAAGCAAATAACTTCAAATAACTTCAAAATAAACTTCATAGTATTTCCTCATGCATACTCTAAGCCTCAGCTTCATTGTTACCTGAAACATGTTAATTTTGAAAATATTTTTGGGTCAACAAAAGTTGGTGAGAATTACATAGGTTTTGATAATCGAATAAAGCTTGTACAATTCAAGTGTCATGGCAAGTCTAGTCCATATGTGAAAACATACTAGCAGTAAATCGAGTGCATAATCA
Organism: Ambrosia trifida; assembly: GCA_028751855.1. NCBI lineage: Eukaryota > Viridiplantae > Streptophyta > Magnoliopsida > Asterales > Asteraceae > Ambrosia > Ambrosia trifida. The sequence continues at coordinate 76,088,816 of CM054130.1, forward strand.
ACCCTTGTGACTAGAATATTGTGGTCCATCCCATACGCTCATGGTTCATTCGATTATGTTATGCGATAACAATCACCCACGCTACCTATGTAGGAGGCACGCATCCGGGTGAGATTGTCAGTCCAATAGATCTATCATTGTATACCATCGGCTTATCAATGTTAATGATTATGCTAGAATATTGTGCTTACCCTAGTCATGTTTAAGACATAATGCAACATAGAAAAACACATAGACACTTTATGATTGAATTGTATATAGAATGTTGTAACATGTTTCACCCCAAAAATAGTGAAAAATAGAAAAGGGGCTATGTAAAACTCACCTTAGCAAAATGTTATGTCTCGTGAAAATAGAATATGTGTTGCCCAACGATGCCAAGTATTACCCTATAATTAAGGTAATAAATATGTCTAAGTCTTTCTAATCTACAAATATTTTCTAGGGTTTCGAATTGGGGATAAGTGTTTGTTTGATTAATAAATAAAATGTTTAATAAATAAGAGAAATTTGATAAATAAATAATCAAAAGTCTTTTTGTAAATTTTAAATTAAATATGGTCACAATATAAAGTTTTAAGTATGAAAATAATTTTTATAAAATTATTTTCTTTAAAATAGAATATTAAATCTATTTATTTCAAATTGTCAAAATATAACTTTAATATTTAAAAATACTAAAATTAAAGAATTATTAAATTAAAAATTGTATTTCTGTTCCAAATAAATAGAAATAATTTATATAAATTTTTGGTGCAAAAATATTGAAAAATGAATTTATTATGATTTATTTATGATTAAAACTAACAAAAATTGATTAAAAGTATTAAATAAATGATTTTTCAGAAATAGAAATCATTTCAGAAAAGTTTAATGTTATAAAAACTCAGAATAATTTTTGTGGAAATTTATATAATTGTTTTGATATTTTTATAGAATTTTATAAATAAAATAGAATAAACTTGAATTATTTATTATATATATTAAATAAATAATTTTTGGAAAACTAAAAATTGTATGTTAAACTTTTCTACTAGAATAACATAAAATAATTTTTGTAGAATTTATAAAATAGTTTTAGTATTTTAAAACGAATTTTAAAAACACAAAAGAATATATATAAGCTTAAATGGTATAAAAAAATGGTTAATGATGCTGGGAATCGAACCCGGGCCCTTGGCCGGTTCGTGTGTTTTAAATCACAAGCCTAGACCAACTGGTCTGGACCCTGAGAACGAATAGATTGGACTTGCAATTAATTATATATCATATGTTAAAATTGACTTATAATTCATTTTAAAAGAAAAGGATTAAAACCGTATAAAGTGGGACTCGAACTCGCGTGCCCTGATCAACAAGCATCAGACACAACCACTTGATCTAGATCAGTGGTTGTGTTGGGTTTGTGTTCGTTTAAAATATATAACCATAGTCTGCAATGTGTTCTTCCCCAATTCAAATCTGATCGTGCCCTAGTTTTATAATAATTTGATTTACACAACAATAACCCAATTAATCATAGGGTTATTGTTGTGTGTATGCTGATGAACAAAACCCACAAGAAAAAGATAACTTACAAACACGAATTCGTGTGAGATGCTTGGTCAAGCAGAAAGTCAAACACGAGCGATTAATGCTTGCACAGATGTTTTTCACAGAAATTGAAGGTGGGGAATGAGAGATCGGCGAGTTGAGAAGGGATTGGGAGGTTCAATTTATAGGGTGAGGGTCGGGTGAATGAATTGGGTAAGTTGACTCGTTTAATGGTGATGACGCGGTGATTGAAGCAAAATTGGTAGGTTTTAACGAAGATTGGTTGTATAATTGTACGCGTAATAGTCAAACCAATCACCAATCATTCCTAATCAAGCATCAGTACGCGTTTGAATGATTAAACAAGGCAATCGTTCATCACAGTTGACTTTCCTAGTCAGCTGTTAAGAACTAAACTCGTTATATATTTATTATGTGTTGGAATTAAACCAAGTGTGTTGTGTAGACCAGTTGGTTGTGCTGTTGTGTGTGGTTGACCCGGCTGTGGGCGCGGGTTCGAATCCCGTCCCAAGCCATTTATTTTTGGTAATTATTCCTTATATATATGTATACTATATATATATATATATATATATATATATATATATATATATAACACAGTATTAGGGTTCCAAATGCGTCACAATAATATTTTTAAAGAACGAATAATGATGAAACTTGACGTTTTATTCATAAAAAAATCGTAACGTACAAGTATTTAATGCGTAATGTTACAATGGAGGTCTTTGTTTTCTTTAAGAATAAGGTATGCTCAAATGTACATCTTTTGATGTTATGTTGTTCAAAATACTGACTGATCCGACTATACCATGCTCGTGGAGCTTGTTTCAAATCGTACAGTGCTTTCTTAAGAAGACATACCTTATTTTCATTTCCCTTTTCTATAAATCCCAGAGGTTGTTCTATAAACACCTTCTCCTTTAATTCTCCATTCAGGAATGCAGTTATCACATCCATTTGATGTAGATACCATTTATATTGAGCTGCTAAGGCAAGTACTAGTCTTACAGTCTCAAAACGAATTACTGGTGCAAAAACTTCCTGATAATCTATCCCATATTTTTGCTTATAATCCTTTACTACTAGACGAGCTTTGTGTTTATCTATATTTCCATGTTCATCATATTTGGTTTTATATATCCATTTTACTCCTATGGGTTTTTGATCTTTTGGTAAATCAACCAACTCCCAGGTTTTATTCTTTTGTATAGATTCTATTTCCCTCTTCATTGCTTCCTTCCATTTGTCATCCTTACTTGCTTCATCATAATCAATTGGATCCGAGTCAGTGTAAAATGCAAAGTTTGCAGCTTCTTGATGTCTTTGATATAAATATCGTACTTCTGGACTGCTCATTGGTTGGGTTCTACTATGAATATCTGCTAGTGTACGTACTTTTAAAGGTGGACTTTGACTGGATGTTGTGGCATCCAGATTTTCATCCTCAATTTGGATTTCTTGCTCTTCCTGCCTCTCATTTCAGATGTATTGTTTATGGGTGAGTGTTCTTCATTCCTTGATGTCTGATCATGTGTATTGTTCTCACTGCTTTCTATGTTTTCATTGTCGTCTAAAGTTATGACATCTTCATCTTCATTTTCTTCCCAAGTTTTGTTCTCATCAAATATGACATCTCGGCTGACTATGATCTTTCTTGTAATTGGATTGTATAATTTATAGGCTTTACTATTCTCACTATATCCAACAAAGATTGCCCTTTCTGTTTTATCATCAAGTTTACCCCGTTTTTGTTCTGGAACGTGTGCATAGGCAAGACAGCCAAATATTCGTAAATTTGATACATCAGGTTTGATTCCAATCCAGGCTTCTTCAGGAGTTTTATCACTGATACTCTTAGAAGTTGTTCGATTTAAGAGATATGTTGTGCAACTTACAACTTCTCCCCAATATTTATTCGGGAGTTTCTTTGTTTTCAACATGCTCCTACTTAGTTCCATTATGGTTCTATTTTTACGTTCTGCAACTCCATTTTGTTGTGGTGTATAACTTGTGGTCAGCTGATGATGTATTCCATGTTCTTGTAAGTATTCTTGGAAAGCATTTCCACAATATTCTCCACCTCTGTCAGTCCTAAGATATTTGATTCTTTTGTCTGATTGATTTTTTGTTAAGGCTTTAAATATTTTGAAGAAGTGTAGTGCTTGTGATTTTTCTTTGAGGAAGTATATCCAGGTTTTCCTTGTAAAATCGTCTATGAATGTAATGAAATATTTGCATCCTCCTATTGTCTTTGTTCTCATTGGTACACATATATCTGAGTGAACAAGTTGCAAGGGGTTTTCTGCTCTCCATTTTGCTTGTTTACTAAATGGTTTTCTTGCATGTTTTCCTAAAGCACAACCTTCACATACGTTTTATGTCTTATATATCTTAGGTAAACCTTTTACTGCGTTTTTGTGCTCCATTTCAATGAATGTTTCATAGTTGATGTGACCATATCTTTGATGCCATAAATCAGAACTGGTTTTTGTGGATGTGTACAGTACTTTAGGCAAGTCTTGATTTGGGTATAAAGTAAACATCTTATTTTGTGTCATGGGTGTTTCTATAATTGTTTTTCCTTCATGATTTTTTATGGTGCACATTCCTTGTCCAAAAAATACGTTATATCCCTTTTGCAGTAATTGTCCCACACTAAGAAGGTTATGTCTTAGTCCTTCTACATAAAATACATTTGGAATCTTGTTTACCTTATCATTTACTCTTATGCATACCTCGCCACTTCCTAATACTTGTAATCTTTTATCATCAACTGTTCTAATTTCTCGTCTATATTGATCATTAAATGTGATGAATATGCTCCTATTTCCTTTCATATGATTACTGCATCCGCTGTCTAAGTACCAACAATTTGTGTCTTTATTCTCTTCCATGTTAAATATCATAAACATGCTATCTTGTTCTGATTTACTTTCTTCTTTACAAACCATTGCGGATTCTTCTTTCTCATTTTCTTCCTTATGTGGATAATTTCTAGCTATATGACCTAACCCTTGACAGATGTAACATACAATGGGTCCATATCGCCCTGATCTACCTCCTCTTCCTCTTCCTCTGTAGCTATTATTATATCTATTTCCTCCTCTATTTCTTACTTGAGTCTTGTTGGATGATTTACAAAGATATACGCAAATCTATAACAGAAACTAATAAAGAACGATAATAATTATATTGAAATTGATCGAATTGATCGAATGATTACAAAGTGTTTCGTATTCTTTTGGTTTGTGATAATGAAAACTTGATAACCGTAAAAATGATACAATCTTAACTGTATATAAATATGATAACTATTCTAAATGTCGCGACTGTAATTGAAACATTGTGTCTTTGTGGTTGAACCGTCGTGTCTTGTGAGTCTTGTATTTGAACCGGCTTGTTAAATGACTTGAACCGGTATGTAAATAGTCTAGCTTATATTATGATAATGTCCAATAGGAGGAAGGATGTGGGTTTGTTTGCACGTGATTCGACGGTGTGGTGGATCGCCGGACGACAGAAAGTTCTTCGAGTTTGTGAGGGAAAGAGAATGGTGGTGGTGGTAGTGGTGGTGAAAGATAACGATGACGTCATCATGTTTCGATCAAAATCTAAGGAATGGACACGATGAAGACCAACAAATTAGAAAAGGAAACTAATTTTTTGTTTGTTTACTTTAGGAAAATAAATCTATGATAAAAGCTTGGTTTTAAAAAGCGCAAAGCGCACAAAAGCGACGAGGTCTAAAACCGAGGCGCAAAGCGCAAAGCGCAAAAGCGGTGGGCTTTTCGTACGCGAGGCGCAAGACGATTATATAATTTTTTTTATATATGCTATAGGTTTTTAACATTATTTACTCAAAATATAGATACAAATAAGGTATATATATGATTTAACTTGAATGTACAACCTTTTTAGCTACATGTATAACAATTTTAAGCACAAAAATAACATGTGTACAAAAAGCGCGCTTTTAGTGCGCTTTTTTCGTGCGCTTTTTGCGCTTTTAGGGCGCTTTTTGCGCTTTTCTTGCGCTTTTTTCACACTGCTCGCCTAGGGTTACATAAGGCGCACGGGGTTGCGCCTAGGTGCGCTTTGCGCTTAAGCGCGCCTCAAGCGCGCTTTTTAAAACCAAGGATAAAAGAAGTATTGTATTATTGATTAGTTTAGTTTAGTAAAACAAGCGTATTTGAATTTTGGTAAAAAAAAAAGTTTTTTTTTTTAAACGGCCAATAAACATTTCCGCCCGATTATCCAGCGGAGTCCTCACATTATGGACAGACCCCCACGACCAACCCAATAGAGGGCCCATACGTACCTCGGGGCGGCTGGCGTAGTCAAGCCCGTCCATGCAGTTCCCGAAACTGGGGAAAACCCAACCCCTCACCCACCCGTAGTAACGACGGTGAAGGATTGGTAAAACCCGGGTGAGATCAGGACTCGAACTCGTGACCAAAGGCCAGGAGTCATCCATCATTTCTTATTATGTCCATCGTAGGAATTGAACCCGGGACCCTCAAAAGGAATCTCTGATCATTCACCAACTGAGCTACCCGTGAAAAACAAACCAATTTAAATACTAAATTAAACTAACCATGTTTTTTTTAACAACAAATTTTTATCCCATGTATATGCTCAAACCAAGAATAGAACCTGTGTCTCACCAAACTAGCATTTCGTTAGTTACCAATGGGCCACAAACCCAATGACCAAAAAAAAGTTAATAGTACATTTTGTTGAAATGTTTTTAGCAAATCGAACATGAGTAGCTGTAGATCCCCTTTGGACGCATTTTGTTGATTAAATTCTTTTAGTTTTCCTTTTCATTTAACGGTTTAGCTTCTTTATTTTCTTTAAAGAAGTTTTGAAGGTGTTATTAACCTGTTACAACACACGAAGGCCGTAACATGCCGGACTAAACTACTAGTAAATGCTACACAACAAAAAAACATTTAGCATTGACTTTTCACTTTCAATGTACCCCTTCTCAAACATATATAACAAACTAGATTATACCCCGGGAGCGTCCCGGGTTGAGAAAGTTAATATGATACATCAATTTTACATATGAAATAGACTGATGTATAACTCTAATATTAATATGTAACCTAAAACAAATTAACAATGTACAACTCCAATGCTAACACCTAACCTAAAAGAATGTAGAACTTTAATGTAACTCTAATATTAACACCTATCCTAAAGACTAAACAAATGTACAACTCTAACATACTAATATGATACCTAACTTAAAACAACGTATGACTTTATTAACCTATTCGGCTCTGGTTGAAAAAAAAATCATATTTACTGATTTAAACATAATTAGTGACTTGTCTATACATGATTAACGATTTACCTGAACACTTTGTGTTTTTTCCTGTATGAACAAAACCCCACAAAAAAATTTCCCCGTTTTTTATATAGCACTATGGTACTCGTTGGAAAGATAATAAAACGCTTGTTAATTTGGTGTAATTTTTTTCTTTAAAAAATCTCGTATATTAAAGATATTAACGTTTAAAAATTATGGGAGGAAACATGAGGGTGAAAAATTCAATTTTGTTTTTAAATTATTTTTTTCCTAAAATATCTCAATGCCACATGGGATAACACATGGCACACTCAAGGAAGAGAATGCCTCTTTGAGTGCCATGTCATTAAAATGGCTTTGGTTTATAATATGTATAGATAGATAACCCTACATGAGATAAAAAAGATTTGAAAAGGATCCTTTTTTTTTTTTGTAAATACTAAATAATTTTGTTTAGAATAAAAGAGAGTTAGGTAGCTTGCATCGTGTGATGCTGTGTAAGGTTGGTTTACATCCATAGAAAGTACTCACCTACACCCAATGCCAACTTGACCACTACTTAACCTTTTAATAATCTAATTTCCACTTTCAATACTCATTCACGTGCCACACAATTTATTATCTTTTTTTTTTTTTTTAACAGCAAACAAATATATTCATTCACCAACCTTTAGAAGGGATCTCCTAGTCACTCTACAATGGTCAGACTATGTTGTCTTAACCGGGTCCACGCTAATGCGAGAGTGGCCGGCCCACAAGCGAGTCGAGGTTGCGGGCCTGCGCATAAGGGGCACTAAGGCTTCCACCCGGAAAATTTCTCGTCACCTGTCACTTGACAGATGTTGCACTATTCACAAGAGGCAAGCCTATCTGGAGTAAATGCACGGTAGTAAAAACCGGAGGGCCATCAGAATCGAACCTGACCCCTCCAAAGAAAGTAGGCGCAACCATCACTTGACAAATATCCAACCATATATGATAAAAATGAGGATCGAACCCTTGATCACATAAAATGAACAAATGCCACTCCACCACTATGGATTAAGGCTGGATACACAATTTATTATCTCTTTTTCCAATTTCTCTTTAGTAATTTCCTAATTCAAAGCTGGTTCATTCACATATCTTCCATAGTTTTTTCAATAAGTTCCTTTTTAATTAAAAAGATTAATCAATTTTGGGTATAACTACAGTTTAGGCCCATGCAACAAGTGATCACTACAAACATTTTTTTTTATATAAATAAGAACCAACATCTCACCGGCCACTATCCCGCTAAGAGCATTCCCATCTCCTCCACCAAATTTCATCTATCAAATTACACACAAAATTATTATTCTACCATAAAATTTTCTCTCATTTTTAAAATAATAATATTGTTTCATTATTTTTTATCTCTCCTCACTCACAACCACTTCTAAAAATATTAAAATATTAAAAATATTAAAATATTTTTAGGGGTGAACAGTAGCTTTTCAAATATAGAGGTGACCAAATGTTTTCTTTCTCCTCCACTCACAATCACTTACACCCAACCCATATAATTTGATGGATATACTCAAATGAATTTAGTTCCCCAAATGTGAATGCTCTAACTGATACTATCAAATAAAACACACGATTTACCGAGTGGAAGGCCAAGGGTTAAAGAAAACAATAAGTTGAAGATAAATTCGAATACGAAACCTATGCTAGAAGGATTTTAAGTGTTTGCCGCTACGACGCCCGTTCAAATTTCAAACATTTAAGTTGAATATATTTAGTTGAATTTAGACCATATAATCTACCTTCTTGCGCATTGGCTGCTTTAAAAATTGTGTACCCTCTTTAACTTTTGTTAAAAGCGCATTAATTGATTTTATATAAATAGAGAGTGACTAACACTTTCAATCTTGCCGTCATGGAATCGTGGTAGGTACTTGCCGAAGGGCATCATATGTACTTGTATTTTATTATTCCACTTGTAAAACACATAACTTTATTTTTTTAAAACGTTCACTTATGATTTTTAGTTTAAATCTATATAGAGTTCAATTTTAAAGAGTAACAACTACTTCATTTAAAAATGATAATATAATGAGGCTAAGAAACAGAAAAATTACGCTCATTAACGAGCATTGAGTATTTGACTAACTCGTGGTGTTGGTGGCTCAGTTTTTTTCTAGGACAGTGACAAAGCATATACGAGTGTGGTACCCTATTTTGGAGCTCAAAATAATCTCAACCTCATTTCTATACAATTACTTTTATAATTTTACAACGTGGGAATTACCAAAATAAGAAGTTGTTGAGTGGGAGACGGTGAGAACCGGTGAAGTGTCTGATACGTGCCACATATTCTATGCAGCCACCAACATCACCAAGCAACTATGCTCCTTGATAACCCACGTTGTCCACATGCATATAGTTAGGAAGTTTAATATAGTTATTTATGTTTCCATTTTCCCATGTTTGAGTAGTTTACTGCATAGATTTAGGAGCAAGTAATTTCATTAGTCTATATATTGTAATTTGCATTTCTTTTAATGAGAAGAAGAAAATTGATCAAATTCTAGTTCTATCTCTTGTTCTTTGGAGCCTAACCCACTCTACGGGTCTATTGGGAGATTGACCATCTCGAATCGGTCTCTATCATTTGGTGCTTTCATTCCCGAATTCACCTCCATCATGACCTCAAAAATCATGTTGTTGCTTGACGAATTGTGGGATACTATCGAGAAAAACCAAAAACGCCTCGAAGAATATACCGCTAGCCGTGGTCTTCCTCCACCACCTCCACTACCCGCTCGACTACCACTTCCTAGACCGCCGCCCAAACCATTTGCCCCGAAACCATTCTTACATCAAATATCCTCTTCATCCGCATCTAAAAACCGCACCATTCGGTACCAACAAACGACCTACAAAACAAAACCCAAACGACCCTCTTCGACCCCCTCATCCCCACCGTCAACTCCAACTTTTGTTGCATCTACAAAACAATTCTTGCCTTGCATGGATTCTCAAAAACTACTACCCTTGTTTTCCATCACGGCTTCTTACACGAATATGGATTCAAGAAGTCCAACATATATTGTTTCCACAAAGCCAAACCTTGTTGCCAAGAAGCATATCATAAATACCGTGACGAGACGCGAGTGGAGGCCACCATGGCGTCCCGTTGAGACCGCTCCAAATGCCGCCGGAAGACTCGAATGGCGTCCTCCGTGGCGACATCATTCCGTTCTTGAGGACAAGAACGTTTTGAAGCGGTGGGGAGTGATACGTGCCACATATTCTATGCAGCCACCAACATCACCAAGCAACTATGCTCCTTGATAACCCACGTTGTCCACATGCATATAGTTAGGAAGTTTAATATAGTTATTTATGTTTCCATTTTCCCATGTTTGAGTAGTTTACTGCATAGATTTAGGAGCAAGTAATTTCATTAGTCTATATATTGTAATTTGCATTTCTTTTAATGAGAAGAAGAAAATTGATCAAATTCTAGTTCTATCTCTTGTTCTTTGGAGCCTAACCCACTCTACGGGTCTATTGGGAGATTGACCATCTCGAATCGGTCTCTATCAGTGTCGGCTGGGAAACCTCCTCCTGTAACACCTGAAAATCTAAATTTAATAATAAACGTGGTTAACTTGTTAAAAACATGGGTTAAAATAGTCTTGATGTTGATCACAAAACTTAACTGGTTGTGTCTATATTAAAGATGGACAAACCTCAAGGACTAAATGTATTAAAATGGCAAAGTCAAATTTGATATATTAATAATAAAAAATGGGTGTGTTGGCCAAATATACCGATTGACCAAAACACGCTAGGGATGGCAAAAAAACCCGAGCTCGACGGGTATACCTGATACCTAACAGCTATGGGATGGGTTTGGTATTAGAAAAAAAATATTTCGCGGGTATGGGACATGTATGGTATTAAGTGATCCTCGACCCGATTACCCGAAATTAAATACCCGTCTACCCGAAATATATACCCGAATACTTTTAAGTTTTATATATATCTTTTCTTAACTATTTTTTAATAATGTTTCATTTTAATAGTTTCATTATTTGAAGAATAAACTTTTCGTCAAAATTATATATTCTAATAATATTATTATTTATATTTATATGCTATGAAATATATAAATAGTTTTCAAAATTCATATTATAATACATATTTACATACTAAATGTTTCAAAGATTATTATGGTGATGATAATATATATGTTACTTATTACAATTTCATATACTCTAGATTTCTTAAAACATAAGACTATAAAAAAAAAGAAAATAATATATATATATATATATATATATATATATATATATATATATATATATATATATATATATATATATATAAGGCGGTTATTCTACAAAGTAAAAGAAACGTGCGAAGGATGCGAAGGAACTTTGTACATAATAATTACGTAATGTTTTTCATGTTCATGAAAGCATTACGTAATTATCATGCACTTTGTACATGATAATTACGTAATGTTTTTGTATGTTCTTGAAGGCATTACGTAATTATCATGTACAAAGTGATCCTTCGCATCCTTCGTACGTTTGTATTACTTTGTATTTGATCCTGCCCATATATATATATATATATATATATATATATATATATATATATATATATAGGGGGCGGTTATTCTACAAAGTAAAAGAAACGTGCGAATTAAGGATGCGAAGTCACTTTTGTACATGATAATTACGTAATGTTTTTGTATGTTCATGAAAACATTACGTAAATATCATTACGTAATTATCATGTACAAAATGTATGATAATTACGTAATTATCATGAAAACATTACATAATTATCATTACGTAATTATCATGTACAAGAATGCCTTCGCACACTTTGTACGTTTGTATTGCTTTGTATTTGAACCTGCCCCTATATATACACACACACACACACACACACACACACATAAGCAAATACCTGATACCCGCGGGTATGCTCTATACCCGACGGGTATGGTATGAGATTCTATAACCAGGTATGGTATTAACCAAACCCGACCCGTTGCCATCCCTAAAACACACACCAACACACACATTTCACCTTCACAACAATCTGTTCAAAAACCATCAACTGGGAAGTGGATCTCAAGCTAAATCAGTGCATGCCCATGAAAAATAAATCCCTATAAAAATCTGATTATAAGGTATGTTATAATTTTTTATTTGGTGATGATTCTTGAAAATGGGTTTCTTGTGAATAGTCATAAAAAAGGAAATCATTGATATGTGATGCAATCTAGGTTTATATGTATATAGAAAGAATTTTTTTTAACAGAGAAGGAGATAATTTTATTCCACACAAAAAACTAAACACATTAGCGAGTACACGGGTTTCCTAACAAGAAGTTAGAAAACCGGGATAAAAAGATACACATATGACTCTCGCCTAACAACCACAAAAACTACAATCTCCCAACCAAACACTATGAAAACCAGTAACCGGATTCGCCTGAACTAAATCTATAAGAGGACAAGCACTCAACTATAATCTCCGCCGCATTTCAGGCATCTAGATCTCCACAATTCCACAAAATGAAATACATTATGCCTATGTTTTTGACGATTTCGATACTTCCATCCTGCAATACTTAGCCTTCCCAAGCATCAACTCAATTGCCCTAAACCGGGTGAAATTCTTAACAATTGATTTTAGTGTATAGAAAATGTTATGATAGGGAGGTGGGTTTCAACCCTATGGTGGAATCCCTAGAAGATTGTGTCATGAATTAATTATAATGCTTGTTAATTAACTTTTTAAGTCAAATGCTAACTAATAACATAATTCGGAATGTATGCTTGTGTAATTGTGGACTAGTACTCTTAATTGAACTCACAATGTTACTATAAAATCTATGTCCACTAAGTGTTTGATACATTGCCTAAGTGAATTGAAAATAGTCATAACCTCATAAGTCATTGGATGGATACCACATGTGTTAATTGTGGTTTTGAACCGAATGTATCTGAGGAAGGAAACTATAGAATTCTAACGATATCATGGTTTGCTTGATTAGGCGGATCAAGTGGTAGTAAGGAAGTCAAGAGCGAGCAAGAAACTCGCCAAAAGGAGAAGCTCTAAGGTACGTTATATTGTGAATTCGTATGCTTATATTCGCTAATGTTCTTATCATAGTTTTGTTGTGATGGGAGAAACTTGAATATTGTATAGGAATTAGCTACAACACTAGAAATCATAAGATAGTGATTTAGACGTATGTAGATGGAACAAATAAATCAAATCCTAAGTAGTCCTAGAGGCTATAGGGGCAAAAGTATCATTTAAGAAATCATGCTATGGTTGCGTGCTATGGCGAATATAGTAGAACCATGGTCACGGGTATAGTGGCCATCATTTTGATCTTGTAACGAGTCAAATGGGGAATTCATGCTCAACCGAGCAATTGGCAAGTAAGATCAAAGTATAGGCAATTCCCACGCGAATTGTAGAGTCCGGGGCATTCCTATAATAGCATCGCTCTTGACTAAGTCTTGAACGATCAATGCAATACAATCATGAACCATATATTGGTTGATATCAACTTTAAGGATCTTGGCAAATCGTTGTCCGGATTCTTGAAGGATTCTACAATAGTTGAAATGACTAATGGAAAAATCATTAACATGTGCAAGGAACTTGTTGGTAACAATTGCTTAGATTGATTTAAGTCTAAGTTGTTAGAAAATCTGGATACATGAGAAATAAGCAAATCATGAGCCTAACGGGTCGATTTGGATGGAATATCCCAAATCGAACAATGGATCATGAAGGTTAAAAAGTACTTGATAAATAAAAGGGAACTTCATTTTAGGAGGCCCGAATGTTGAGAAAACGGACATATTCGTCACTCCATGTTTTAAGATAGAAAACCCCACACTTGGGGATGGAAAAATACGGCTAAGGCATGGGTTTGGCTGTAAAACAGCAGCTCCCAACTGAAGAAACAACGGGTATAACTGAGGGGAGGTAGGACGGGATAGTATATGGAATAACAACTCGTGTTCGCTGCAGGGTATAATCCTTGGCTCACAACGATGGTTGATCTATGGTTATATGCACGGATATTAAGCAAAGAGACACAATAGGCAAAGGTATAAGTGGTTCGATCACGTAGGATCTACCTCCACTGGAAACAACAATCTTTATTGATAAAAGATATAAGTAATAGTACAAGTGGTGGAACAAGTGTCTTTGTTCTAATTGGTTAATTTCCATCTCTAAGAAAGGAGGCCAAGTCCTCCTTTTATAGGAGAGGCATGGGCCCAAGGTCACCGGGCCCATTCTGGTTATTAACGGGCTTGGGTTAGAGGCCCGAGCCGGTTGCTTGTGTAGGTCCCACTAGTTGGATTCCAATCCTTAGTTGGATAAAGTGATCCAAGTTGAGGAGGGCCTCTTCGATTGGGCCACGTGTCGCCTTGTGGTTGGTCGGCTGGGCGGTGCTTTGTCCTCCACACACGTGGCGTATTGTGGCTGGGTCTGCAGAGGAGTCAGACGTCAGGCGGCTGACCACTTGTCAGCTGACACCTGACGGGTGGTAGCAAGTTGGGGCTCCAAGGGGGATGTTCCCGGGTGTTGTCAACTTGTACCTCTGCGCAGGCTAGCAGCAGCGCCAGGCGCTGCTGTGCATCTGATTGTGTTACTTTCTGCGGGGGCTTTGGGTAGGGTGCGCCTGAAAGCGCAGGTGAATAGTACCCTACCCCTTCAAGTCCCCCAAGTCCAGGGTGTCTCCTGTTCTTGCTTAGAGAGCTGGTGGGGCGCTGGACTAAACGTGTGATTTTTGTGATGTGCTCCGTTGTGTTGTTCTAGAGGGGTAATTGTTTGCCTCTTGTAAAGGTGCTAATGCGAGCAACAGAGTGCGCGTTGCGGCTCTGGTGGCATGTGGAAAGATAAAAGCGTCCCCTTATCTTTGTACATGGCTCTCTTTATAAAAAATCGGCGCCAAGTGGAGACTTAGCGCGGGTGAGAAAATTTTTTGCAAAGTCTAGTGACGGTGTTTAAATTTTACATGAACCCAGCGCCATGTGTTGACGTGTCAATGTGGGTGTGAGTAAAATTCGACGGAGAAAACGTGTTTCCGACTTCGCGTTTACCCTGCGCCAAGTGATGACGTGGCAAGCAAGGTGTTGGATGGTAAAATCCGGCTGAGAACGTCCTTTGGATTTTACGTCAACCCATCGCCGAGTGATGACGTGGCAATCAGGGTGTTGGATAGTAAAATCCGGCGGAGAACGTCCTTTGGATTTTACGTCAACCCATCGCCGAGTGATGACGTGGCAATCAGGGTGTTGGATAGTAAAATCCGGCGGAGAACGTCTTTTGGATTTTACGTCAAGCCATCGCCAAGCGATGACGTGGCAATCAGGGTGAATTAAATGTGTCGTCATTGTAATTAATTTTGAAATTTAAAAGGTTTCCTTAATATTTAGGAAACGTGCCTGGGAAGCCGAGACGGTTGGTGGACGTGTCAGGGTGCAGAAAGGATGTGTGCACAGTTGTCAGTCATGTCAGCACGTGGGTGGGAGGTTATCCATCGTGTGTCAGGCGAGTGGCCGTTCACGCGCGCGAGTGGTGCAGTTTGTCAGGCTTATGGCTGACGTTCGGCAGGTGAGAAGTCGTCCTGTTGGTCAGACGCGTGTCCTCACGTGCTGACGAGTAACTGCTTACACAACTGTTACGCCACGTGTAGCGTCCGGAGGTCTTCCCTTCTGGCAAGATGAAGAGTCTTCTGCCAGCTGTTCCCATCGCATTAAATGCGATGGGTATAAATACTCCAGGAGGTCCTTGGAGTTTCTTCTTATCTTACCTTTTGCCAAAAATTCTCTCATCCTTTTCTTCGAAGATCTTCATCTTCTCCGGTCAACCTTCAAGTTTTCCGGCGAACTTCTGGAAAAAATTTCTTTTTCTTTTTCTTAAAACCCTCGTCACCATGTCTGAGGGCTCTGATGTTGGGGGAAACCCTAGTAAGGCTGCTGAGACGTCGAAGAAGTTGATGCATAACACCACTTGTAAGTGGGGTAAGAAGAGTTTCGCGAAATTTTTGGAGGCTATGGAGTTTGATCCTTCCTGGGAGATTGAGTTACCGACTGCCCAGAATACTGCCTTGGCTCCTCCCCCTGGGAAGATTAGCTTATATGGGGCCCACCTTGCCTTATGTGGGTTCCGTTTACCTGCCACCAAGTTCCAGGTGGATACCTTGGTGAGGTATGGTGTTCATGTCACCCAGGTTAGTGGGTTTGGGATGCTTCAACTTGTCCATTTTGAAGCCTGCTGCCGTGCTCTGGACATTGAGCCGTCTTTTGAACGGTTCAATGTCTTTTATTTGCTGAACATGGAGGGTTCCTGGTTCAACTTTGTTCCTCGTCCCCATGTGCCTCCCTGTGGAACAACTGCTCCCAAGTCACTCCATGACTGGAAGGAGAAGTTCTTCTACGTCAAGAGGGGGTGATACCTGTGGACATGCCATGGAAGGTTGTGGCTGAGCGTCAGAAAGTAGGTGATCACCCTGTTATGGAGGGTTACAGGGATGAAGCCTGGTTCAAGGAGTTGGTGGCTCATGCTTCCCCGTTTGACACGGGTATGTGTCCCGAAGCCATGTTGGCTTTGTTGGGTATGAGCCGGGCTCAGATTGTGGAGGGGAAAGAGCCGGTGATTGTTAGACCTGGTAAGTTTTTTCCAAGCTTTTCAACCGTTATCTTTCTTAGCGTGTGACTAACTTATGTGTTGTTTCTTAGGGATGTCAAAATTTGATGCTTTTCTGTTGAGGGATAAAACCCCATTGGAGTGGAGGGATCCTGCGGAGGGTAGGGTGTCTGTGATAGATGAGATGGTTGATAGGTTCTACTTTCCCTATCTGGAGTTCAAGCCAACCGTTCTTCTTTTTTCACGTGAGCATCCTATAAACCCTGATCCTTTATCTGCTGTTCCTCATGCGGGGGTAGACCCTTGTTTTGTCGTTTCCTCTGATGAGGAATCCACTGGGTCTTCTGTAGAAATGGTGGATCCATCGCCTCCGCGTGGTCGTAAGAAGAGTGTGCCGCGCTTTCATAAGCATAAGGTGTTGTCTCAAGCTAAATCTGCGCCTTTGAGTGCAGGTGGTGAAGGTCCTCTCTTTGGCCAGCGCGATAGACGTACAGAATCTTTTTCTTCCGCCCCTGAAGATGATGCGGCGGTGAGTACGCTGAAGAAGAAGCGTGTAACATCCGGCCCCTCTCACCACCAATATTGTCCGCTTTGCCCTGATGGGTCGCCCATCCAGAGCTCACGGATTTGTTTTTGGTTGCCCAGTGGAGACTTCCCAGGAGGTCACCCATCCTGATACTGCTCCCACCTGAGCACGCATAACTGTGGAGTTCTCCTCTCATCCACTACATTATGCCCCAAAACGCGTTTGTTATTTAAGAGGCAAGACATTACATATGAACCAAGGATCTCTCCTGGCCACGGCCGATGTGGGATTTTCCTGGGGTGTCACATTCACCCCCTGTTAGTGTCTCATCGTCCCTGATGAGGTGTGTTCCTGGGGTGTCACATTCACCCCCTGTTAGAGTCTCATCGTCCCTGATGAGGTATGCACCCATTATCCCGAACGGCACAGGAGTGGCTCTGATACCATCTGTAACATCCGGCCCCTCTCACCACCAATATTGTCCGCTTTGCCCTGATGGGTCGCCCATCCAGAGCTCACGGATTTGTTTTTGGTTAGTGGCTATGATACCATCTGTAACATCCCGCCCCTCTCATCACCAATATTGTCCGCTTTGCCCATCTAGAGCTCACGGATTTGTTTTTGGTTGCCCATGTGGAGACTTCCCAGGAGGTCACCCATCCTGAAATTTCTCCCACCTAAGCACGCTTAACTGTGGAGTTCTCCTCTCATCCACTAACATTAAGCCCCAAAACGCGTTGGTGATTTAAGAGGCAAGACATTACTTATGAACCAAGGATCTCTCCTGGCCACGGCCGATGTGGGATTTTCCTGGGGTGTCACATTCAAAATGTGACACCCCAGGAACACACCTCATCAGGGACGATGAGACACTAACAGGGGGTGAATGTGACACCCCAGGAAAATCCCACATCGGCCGTGGCCAGGAGAGATCCTTGGTTCATATGTAATGTTTTGCCTCTTAAATAACCAACGCGTTTTGAGGCTTAATGTTAATGGATGAGAGGAGAACTCCACAGTTAAGCGTGCTCAGGTGGGAGAAATTTCAGGATGGGTGACCTCCTGGGAAGTATCCACTTGTGCAACCAAAAACAAATCCGTGAGCTCTGGATGGGCAAAGCGGACAATATTGGTGGTGAGAGAGGCGGGGTGTTACAGATGGTATCAGAGCCACTCCTGTGCCGTTCGGGATGGTGGGTGCACACCTCATCAGCGACGATGAGACTCTAACAGGGGGTGAATGTGACACCCCAGAAACACACCTCATCAGGGACGATGAGACACTAACAGGGGGTGAATGTGACACCCCAGGAAAATCCCACATCGGCCGTGGCCAGGAGAGATCCTTGGTTCATATGTAATGTCTTGCCTCTTAAATAACCAACGCGTTTTGAGGCTTAATGTTAGTGGATGAGAGGAGAACTCCACAGTTAAGCGTGCTCAGGTGGGAGAAATTTCAGGATGGGTGACCTCCTGGGAAGTCTCCACTTGGGCAACCAAAAACAAATCCGTGAGCTCTGGATGGGCAAAGCGGACAATATTGGTGGTGAGAGAGGCGGGGTGTTACAAAGCGGAAGTTGGGTAAAGTCCCCGGCGGGAAGGCTGGATCCTCCAAGTCTGGCGGGGTTGGTCCCGCGCCATTTTCTTTGGAGATTAGTCCTCCGCCAGAGCGTCGTCCTCTCATTCAGAAGACGTTGAAGAAAGTGACCAGTAAGTGGTGTTCCGCCTTTCTTCTTTCCTTTTGTTATATTGATATTTTCCTAAGTGTTATCCTGCTTTTTGTTGCAGTTGTTTCTCCGCAAGCTCTGGGTTCCGCCTCCGAGCCAAGTGAGGCAAAGGTTGCCAAGAAAAGGCGGGAGGAGGAGGAGGAGGAGGAGGCGAAAGCTCGGGCGGAGAAAGAGGCAGCTGAGGCCGAGAAGCGGGCCAAGGAAGCTGCTGCCAAGAAGGCGGAGGAGGAGAGGGTAGCAGCTGAGAAGCTACGTCTGGAGGAAGTGGCCAGGAAGGCCGAGGCGGAGAGAGTGGCAGCTGAAAAGCTGCGTGTTGAGAAGGAGAAGGCTAAGGCTGAAGCCAGAGCCCGGGCGGAGGAAGAGGCCAACAGGGCTAGGGCGGAGGAGGAGGCCGCCAGGGCTGCCTCTAATCAGGCACTTTCTGGCGACTCTCCTGCAGGTGGTAGTCGCGGCATGCCTTCTGGTGGAAGGTCGAGTGTCGACCGGAGTGGCCCGGGTTACTTCGCGGGTGATGTTGTCTGGCGCCCGCACTGAAGGTATCCGGGAGAACTCCCGTTTTGCAAACCCTCTTATAGCTGAGGAGTTTGTTTCTCAAGTGGTTCCTCCCAAGGAAAGGGAGTATCAGGACAGCTTGTCCCGTTCGCAGCTAATAACCGATGTCTGCGTTGGGCAGGCTCTTCAGGTTGCTGCGGTGGAGTCGTTAAAGCGTCGGGATGAAGAGTTTGCCCGTGATGTCGCCGAGTTTAATGCTCGGCGGTCAGCTCAGGCGCAGAGGGAGGAGAAGATGAAATCTGAGGTGGAGAGATATAGGGACAGAGCCTATAAGTCTGAGGACAAGGTGAAGGTACTTGAGCGTGATCATGCGCTGGCTCATCAGAGGTGGATCGATGCCTGTCAAGTGACTAACCAGGATACTATGAAACTGAAGGATCAGATCCAGGCGTTGAAGAATGAGAATGCCAAGCTGCGGGAGACCGCGGAGGGCCATGCCAAAGTTTTAGATGATAAGGACTCGGTGGTGGCGGGCCTGCGGTCTGAGTTGCGCAGCAAAGATGATGAGCTTGTGAGTGCCTCTTCTCAGCTGTCCGAGTTGGTGAGTGAGAAGGAAGCGTGGGTGAAGGAGAAGGCGGCGATGACTGAGGAGAGGGCTTCTTTAGAAGAGGCGTTGACCCTGTCGCAGACGGAGGCGGAAAATGCCAAGACTCTCTTGGATGAAGCCAACGTTGCGCAGGAGAAGGCCCAGGAGTCTGTCCGTTGGGTGATGACCGAGGGTATCGCCGGGGTAAGTATGTTCCTATTTTTTTCCTTGTAATTGCGTATTCTCTTTCTAATCCTTGTTGTTGTGCAGATTTTCAAGCGGTTCTGGAATGAACCCAATCTGGGCGATCAGGTTGCTGCTATTGCTGCCGCTGCGCGCGCTGCTGGGGAAGCTGAGGGATTTGACAGTGGGTTCTACCATGCGTTGAACGGAGGGCATATAACCAAGGGCGCGCATTATGGTGAACCCCGGGAGAAGGAGTATGAAGCTGAACTCCTTAAGTTTGAGCAAGTCGAATTCCTCATACTGAAGACAGTGGCGGACTGTAATCAGTATGCTGATCCAGCCGGCGCTCTCCGTTACTTTATTGAAGAATCCGACCGTTTGGGTGCGGAGGCGCAGGAGAAAGGGAAGCAGGCAGCAGCTGGCGGAGGGGAGACATCCGGGACAGTACTGGGGGATACAGAAGAGCAACTTGTGGACTTTGAGGAGTCCGAAGAAGAATAGGTTGTCTGTTTAGGATGGTGTTTTTGTGTTTACGTTGTAAAGCTTGGGGCCGCTTGAACGCCCTTTTTTGGTGGGATGTTTTGAAGTAATAATATTTTTAACTTTTTGTATGATGTTTATTTGGATTTGGTTATTGAGTCCGGCGATAGTTATGTTTAATATCTATGCCTTGAAGACCCAAGGTTCCAGTAGTGCACATCATAAGTTAAATGGTAAAACTTCTTAGAATCCCAAAAGGGGCTTAGGCATGTGTAGCCTAAGTGTTTACAAAAAATTACATGTAACAGAAACGTAGCTGTGCCGCGTTCCAAGAACGTGGGACAGGCGTGCCATCTATTTTTTCTAGCGCATAGGCGCCTTTGCCCAAGATCTCTTGAACTTTGTAAGGTCCTTCCCATGTTGGAGCAAGTTTTCCTTGCTTTTCTGTGTTTGAGGCGCTATTATTTCTTAGAACGTAATCTCCAATGTTAAACTTGTGTAGCTTAACTTTTTGGTTGTAGTAGCGCTCTAACTTATTTTTGTATCTGGCTTCTTTGATGGCGGCGAGCTCCCGCCGCTCTTCGAGTAAGTCTAAGTTTAATCGTAGATCTTTGTCGTTTTGCCCCTGCTCCGCCATGAGTACTCTTGCGGAGGGGCATCCGATTTCTGCGGGGATGACGGCCTCGGAACCGTAGGTTAGGCTAAACGGATTTCGCCATTGCTAGTTTTGGCGAGTATGCGGTTTGCCCATAGGACGTGTGGAACTTCGTCCACCCATCCTGTTCTTTTGGTTCCCAGCCGCTTTTTGATGCCTTCGATGAGGCTTCGATTTGCTCTTTCGACTTGACCGTTCCCTTGGGGATGAGCTACTGATGTGAAGATTTGTTGGACGCCCATTTGCGCCAGCCATTGTTGCAGGTGTTGGTCGGTGAATTGGGTTCCGTTGTCGCTTATGATCTGATATGGCAAACCGAACCTGCATATGATGAACTCCCATATGAATTTCTTGGTGTGTGCGTCGTCTATTTTTGCTAGTGGCTTCGCTTCAATCCACTTTGTGAAGTAGTCGATTGCCACTATCAAGAATTTGACGTTTCCCGGTGCTGTGGGGAATGGACCGACAAGGTCTATTGCCCATTTCTGAAATGGCCATGCTGCCGTGACGGGAACCAAGTCATTTTTGGGGCGCAAGGTGTTTGGCGCGTGGCGCTGGCAAGAATCACATTTGCGTAATTCTGCTACGGCGTCTGGGTGCATACCCGGCCAGTAGTAGCCTGCGCTCATTAACTTGGCCACCACCATTCTGGGTCCTGCGTGTAGTCCGCAAGTTCCTTCGTGAATATCTCTGATGAGGAAGGAGGCGTCTTCCTTGTCGACGCACCGCAGTAGGGGACCCAAGTATGATCGTCGGTAGAGGATTCCATCTGTTAACTGATAGTGCAAGGCTTTGTGTTGAATTTTTCGTGCTTCCGCCTTGTTATCGGGTAACATTCCGGATGTTAGGTATGCTTTGAGTGGCGCCATCCAAGAGGTGGTACCTGTTTGGATGACGTTTACCTGTCTTGTCGGGACGGATGGTGCTTCTTGTAATTCGACCCGTACATTTTTGGCCATGTGATCAAAAACTGTGGAGGCCATTTTGCTTAATGCGTCAACGGGTTTGTTCTCGCTCCGGTTGATGTGGGTGACCGTGCAAGAAGTGAATTTGCGCATAAGTAGCTTGGCCTGCTGTAGGTATAGGGCCATTGTGGCGTCCCTTGCGTCATAGGTGCCATTGATGTGTCCAGCTACTAGCAGTGAATCAACGTGTGCTTCGAGGTGGGAGGCTCCCATTTGGTGCGCTATGCGCAGTCCTGCTAGTAGTGCTTCGTATTCCACTTCATTGTTTGTTGCGGTAAAATCTAGCCGAATGCCGTATGTGTGTTCTTTCTTGTTTGGGCTGATTAGTCGCAGGCCCGCCCCTGCGCCATCTGAATTTGATGCGCCGTCAGTGTAGAGTTGCCAGCTTTCATTGTCGGGCGTTGGCTGTGCGGGGTCTTGCTCGGCTAAACATTCAGCGATTTTGTCTGTTGGTATTTCAGTGGTGAAGTCAGCCAGTACTTGTCCCTTGACTGCGGGTCTAGGTTTATAATTGATGGTGTGTTCACCTAGCTCGATTGCCCATTTTGCCAGGCGTCCTGAGGTTTCAGGCTTGAGTAGCACGTCGCTGATTCTGTAGTCTGTTAGGACGTTTATTGGGTGGCCGTGGAAATACCTGCGCAGTCGGCGCGATGCATGGATGAGAGCTAGGACCAGTTTTTCCATTGTGGAGTACCTAGTCTCTGCGTCTAGCAAGGTTCTGTTGATGTAGTAGATGGGTGTTTGAACGGTTTTCCTGTCTACTAGGAGTACTGCGCCGATTGCCCGCTCTGTTACAGAGAGGTATAAGGTTAATGGCTCTTTGGGTAATGGTGCAGTGAGAGTAGGTAAATTCATAAGACATTCTTTCATTTCTTGAAAATCCTTTTCCGCCTCAGGGGTCCAGCGGAAATGACTTTTTTTAAGACAATTTTTTAGAGTGTCTACAAATGGAAAAGACTTGGAAGCATAATTCGAAAGGAAGCGATTGAGGGCGACGAGGGGTCCTATAAGAGTTTGGACTTCCTTTATGGATGTCGGTGAAGACATTCTTTCGATGGCGAGGACCTTGTCAGGGTTTGCGCGGAAGCCATCCCTTGTGACAATAACTCCCAGGAATTTCCCTTCTTCCATGCCGAAGGAACATTTGCTGGGGTTAAGCTTCATGCGCACCTTTCGCAGTTGGTTGAATGTCTTTTGGATGTCTTCCAGCATGCAGTCTTCGTCTTTGCTTTTGATGACGAGATCATCAACGTATACTTCCAAGCGTACGCCTATCTCGTGGATGTAGGCGCTGTCCATGAGTCGCTGATATGTGGCTCCTGCATTTTTCAGGCCGAAGGGCATTTTGGTGTAGCAGAAGATTCCTGTGTCCGTGCGGAAAGCCGTTTTGTCTTCATCTTCCTTTGCCATTTGGATTTGGTGATAGCCTTTATAGGTGTCGAGGAAGCATTTGAAGCGAAATGGCGCGAGGGAGTCCACCTTTAAGTCGATTTCTGGAAGAGGATATCAATCCTTTGGACAGGCCTTGTTCAAATCTTTGTAGTCGACACACATGCGCCATCCACCCGTTGCTTTTCCTACCATGACTGGGTTGGCCACCCAGGTTTGGTAGCGTATTGGGCGGATGATGCCTGCGTGGAGTAGTTCATTGACTTGTTCGTTCATCGCCTTTGTTTTCTCTGGCCCCATTTTGCGCATCTTTTGAGCGACTGGCTCCACCGATCTGTAAGTGTTGAGTTTGTGTTCCGCGATTTCCCTTGGAACGCCGATCATGTCGGATGGTTGCCAGGCGAATATGTCTATGTTCTTTACTAAGAGTTGTTTGAGGTGCGCTCTTATGGTGTTGGAGATTTCATGGCCGATGATGACCGTTTGGTCCGGGAATTTGGGGTTGAGGATCCAGTTTTCCGGCTCCAATCGGGTTTGTGTTTTTTGTGGTTTTGCCACCTCGATTGCGTGGCACTGTTTGTTCTCGCGGATTATTGCGACGTCGGTTCGGGTCGGGAAGCCTACCATTTGGTGTGGGGTGGAGGCGTTGGCGTTGAACTTTGCCAGGCCTTCCCGCCTTAGTAGGACATCGTGGCGGGATGTTGCTGGTAGGACCATGAAGTCACATATTTCTGTACGCTCATGGGTGCCATCTGTCAAAGTGACTGGGAAGCTGATTATGCCGCGCGGCATGATAACTTTGTCAATAAAGCCCGAGATTGGTGCATTGACTGGAACGAGGCGGGCTTTGTCATCCTCGTCCAGTTGTTGAAAACACTGATCGTAGATGATGTCAGTGCTGCTTCCGCCGTCTAGAAACATAGATTGAGTTCTATAGTGTCCTACGACGCCGGTGACGATTAATGGCGCAGTTGCGGAGGGTCCGCCTTGTACCCGGGGGAGGAGGACGTCCACCTCCTTCCAGGAGTCATTTGTTTCTCTCGGGCGCTTTCCTTTGTTTTGGCGTTTTCCCGCGTCGGAGATCATGTTGCAATGATGATGCGGGGTATGCCTGATGTAACTTGTTTGTAGATTCCGGATTGGTTTCTTTCCGGGCTCTTCATGTTTGTCGTCTTGGTTGTTGCGCCCGCCTTTGTTAACGTTTTTGACAAGATGACCGAGCTGGCCCGTCTTTAGCGTCGCCTCTATTTCTAACTTTAGGCTGTAGCAGTTGTCTGTCAGGTGACCATAATCGTTATGGTATTCGCAATATTTGGTGTGGTCAACGTTCTTTCGTTTGCCCAGCACTTTAGGTTCCCTGAAAGTGACCTGCTCTGTCTTGAGCACTTGCGACGGAGTTTTGGTTAGTGGCGTCCAGTCAGTGGTCTTCTTGGATTGGCCTCTCTGATCCCTGGATTGCTTGTTGGTAATCGTCTGTCGAGCGTCGTTGTTGGGTGAGTATTTACCTTCGTCCGTTGGTCCTGAGATGCGTGACCAGACGGATTGCTTGCCTTTGTTCCTGTTAGAGTTGTTTGTTTAGTTGTAGCCGCGCTGCTGTTTGATAGAGCGTTCTGAGGATGCGTATATTTTTGAGGCTTTGATAACTTCCTCCCAAGAGTCTGGGATCCCTGTTTTTCTGGATAGTGTTTTCATCAGATCCTCGCTGCGTACTCCATGAATGAAGCCTGCGCGCGTCAGCTCTTCTCCGCAACCGATCTGCAGTGCCTCCTTGTTGTAGCGCACAATGTAGTCATCTATTGATTCGTTGTCTATGCGCTGGCATAAGAGGATATGGGCCTTGTCCCGTTTGTGCCGCCTGAGATGGGAGAAGTGATCCTTGAACTTCTGGATGAGGTCATCGAAGTCTAGGATGCCTCCTATTGGAAGGTTGTCAAACCAAACTCTGGCTGCACCTGTAAGGGTTTGAGCGAACAGGTGACACCAGACTTGTACAGGCCAGAGGACTGTGGTTCCCGCACACTCGAAGTCGTGCAAATGGTCAGTGGGGTCTCGCAGGCCATCGTACCTGCCGATGCTGCTGGGGAGTTTAGCTTGTTTTTTTATAGGGGCGGTGGCTATGCGCTGACAGAATTTTGAACTCAGAGCGAACGACTTAGGTCTGTATGGCCTGTTCAAGTCGTCGTCGTCCTTCTTGTGTGATGACGCTGATTGTGTTTTTGTCAGCTTCCGCCTTTTGGCTTTTGAGGTTGTTGCGTCTAAGTCACTAGTTGGCTGGTAGCCGTCAGATTCTGACGCGGAGTCTACTAGGTCCTGGTCGCGTGTGTTCTTACTGCGACCTCCACCATGAGACTTTGGACGCGTGGTTTGCTTTTCCTTCCCCTTTCGACTGTGTTTGGCGGAAGGGGAGGCCTTGCTTTTAGACTTGTTGGTTTGGAGTTTTGCCAACATATTTTGGTAGATTTTGGTGTTTTTAAGCTGTTTGCGAAACAGCCACTCGTCGGGATCCATTGGTGTGTTGGGTGCGTCGGATTTGGACGAGTCTGAGGCAGAAACCGCCCGTGGTGGTGTTTCTTCCCTTGTGGTTGCTTGTGGCGTGCCCTTGTCTGAAGTTTGGAGCGTTCCCGCTCTGGCGGTCTGTACGACTGTAGAGGGGGTTGCTCCTTTGGTTCCAACAGGGGTTAGATCAGCCATTTTGTGAGTTTGAAAGATGTGGGTTTGAAAGTTTTGTGGGTCTTTCAGCCGGTACGGATGGCGCCAATGAAGAAACAACGAGTATAACTGAGGGGAGGTAGGACGGGATAGTATATGGAATAACGACTCGTGTTCGCTGCAGGCTATAATCCTTGGCTCACAACGATGGTTAATCTATGGTTATATGCACGGATAATAAGCAAAGAGACACAATAGGCAAAGGTATAAGTGGTTCGATCACGTAGGATCTACCTCCACTGGAAACAACAATCTTTATTGATAAAAGATATAAGTAATAGTACAAGTGGTGGAACAAGTGTCTTTGTTCTAATTGGTTAATTTCCATCTCTATGAAAGGAGACCAAGTCCTCCTTTTATAGGAGAGGCATGGGCCCAAGGTCACCGGGCCCATTCTGGTTATTAACGGGCTTGGGTTAGAGGCCCGAGCCGGTTGCTTGTGTAGGTCTCACTAGTTGGATTCCAATCCTTAGTTGGATAAAGTGATCCAAGTTGAGGAGGGCCTCTTCGATTGGGCCACGTGTCACCTTGTGGTTGGTCGGCTGGGCGGTGCTTTGTCCTCCACACACGTGGCGTATTGTGGCTGGGTCTGCAGAGGAGTCAGAAGTCAGGCGGCTGACCACTTGTCAGCTGACACCTGACGGGTGGTAGCAAGTTGGGGCTCCAAGGGGGATGTTCCCGGGTGTTGTCAACTTGTACCTCTGCGGAGGCTAGCAGGAGCGCCAGGCGCTGCTGTGCATCTGATTGTGTTACTTTCTGCGGGGGCTTTGGGTAGGGTGCGCCTGAAAGCGCAGGTGAATAGTACCCTACCCCTTCACCAACCATAGCCTACAACTTACAATCGTCAGCTATGACCAAATAATTAAATCCGGATAGAAAGCACCAGCCGTAAGCTACAGCTGGCTGGCCGTATCTTATGGCGAGAAGAAAGACATCAGTTGTAGCCAGCCGTAAGATATGGTCTGGCCACCGTAGCTTATGTCGGGCCAGGCCAAAATCAATATTTTGATTTCATCTTTCGATTTAACCATGTTTTAACTACTCATTCTTGTGTGTTGTTTCCATGTTTGGTTGAAGTATGTTATGGGACTTTCCGGGGAATGATCAAGCAGTCGAACGAACCGAACAAGTCAAGCCATGTGCGGCCTTTTGAAAATTGAATCTTCTCATTTGGATTTGGCTACTATAGTCGAACTTTTTGGATCTTCTGCTGTGTCTTTAAACCTAAAATCTAACTTGATGTAACTAGGACCACGTCTTAACTAGGTGTTGAATGTTTATGATGTTCGGGTATGGATTTTTGTTAAACACTAATCCTTAACATTTTCAAAAGAAAATTGTTGCCCATGTTAAACTATCTTTTATGTTGTTTAATTCATGATTGGGGTAAGGGTCTTACAACACCCCTCCCCCCACTCTAAGAGAGAGAGAGAGAGAGAGAGAGAGAGAGAGAGAGAGAGAGAGAGAGAGAGAGAAAATGAGAAGGAATTTTCACGAAAAAACCAGGGAACTAGCACCGATAATTAGGGATGGAGCTAGAGAGTAGGGAAAAGTTGTCAAGATTAATTTAATCTATTTTGGTGAAAATTGAGACAACAGCGTGCATTATAAGGAAAACTGGGGAAAATGAGAAAAAAAACCCTGATATGATACTCATGTAACACATGATGAAATATAGGGAAACTATGGTGACTCCCTCACTTGGTAAGCGGACAGAATCTCAGGTTTTAACCAGTGATTTATACTATGAGATATTAACTGCATTCTTAATAACTTAAAGAATGTAACTATAAGATGTTTATGTCTCATAAAAACATAGTGAAGCCACTAAGGATACAGTTGTCAAAACAAATGATAAAAATATTTATCTGATCAACAAAAAATTTATATTCATACCAAACTTAAAACACGTACTTGTGTATGGATGGGAAGCGTATTTGATGCGGTTGCTTCACCATTATAAATAAACCCTAGTTTTGTAACTAATTGGGAGCATTCATTATTATCGTTTGATAGTGTTTAGAAGACAAGAAGAAAGTGAGTATAAATGAGGTCCAACACTTGTAGCCTAGTTGGTTGAGGGCCTAAAGTTTCCTATGGGAGGCTTGAGTTCAATTCCCACTGCTACATTTGGAGGACATTGGTGGAGGGGAAATGAGGGATGACCCGGCCATTGGTTTGGGTTCGAGTCCTGATCCCGACCGGTTTTACCGACTATTTCACGGTCTTGCCTTCGGGCGGGTGAGTGGTCGGGTTTTCCCGGGAATTGGTGGCAATTGGTGGCCCGGGTACTCTCGAATACCTGATTCGCCAAAAGGGTGCCAGAGAGTGCTCGGAATTGATTCGTTGGCCGTTCAAAAAAAGTATAAATGAGTATTTAATGGATCAATAAAAGTCATTTAGGATCAAGTACTTAGTATTGAAATTAAATTGGGTCCAATGTGTTTTATGGAGGTGGGTTACATCTTGAGAAAGGGGTTGGGTTAATTTTTCTATTGCATTAATGGTTTATACTATTGGCATTAAAAGTTATACAACAAGGGTAGAAAGAGAAGAATTTAGTAAAGAAATTAGAGAATTACACTATGGCTCTTGGTATGCCGTCTTAAAGTTGATGTAAAATTACATATCTATCCATCAAGGTTCTTTAATAAGACTAGCAAGAACCCGCGCGTTGCGGCGGGGTTGCACTGTGTGTAAAAGAAAAGGACAATCAATCTATTTATCCACATTTCCAAATCAAACAAGACTTATACGTTTTGACACTTTATATAAACTATACTTATATAAAAACATATATATATATATATGATATAGTCCAACGGTTTAGTCCAATATACAGTATTATTAGCCACGCTTTATAATACCAATCATCCGGTTAATACTTTTCTTTTATTATCTTTACCGGTTCGTTTCGCGAGTTAACACTTGTTCTTTCATATTTATAGTCCGGTGCCTATCAAGTCTCAATTCCCAAATTGAATACCAAATATTTGTTATCAAATGGGTTACCTTTTTCAATCAAAACCAGTACAAAAAAATATACCTTTTTTTAATATTTAAAGCAGAAGAAAAGAGAACATTATGGTAAAAAAAAATATCAATACTATAGATATTGAATAAAAGACCGATAGAGGTATTAATTATATCAACCGTATAAGGTTTGATTGGTAGATCAAATGCATAATAATGATTTGGAATGAATGCTACGGTTTCAAAAAACAATGACTTGAATGAGTTGCATTAGAAATTTGTATAATGGCCATCAAAGGTGGTACACAAGGGTATTAGTGGAAGAAAGGGGGTAAAAATTTGGGGATTACACTTGTGGCTTTTGAGATGCCATCTTTAAATGGTAGTGAAATTATCTTGATGCCCATCTAGGATGCATTATATAATATTATAGAAGATATAGATAATATAGATATAGATATTGATAGTGTAAAAAGTTCAAGGGCCTTAAATTGTTGATATAACCTAGATTTAGGTGTAAAAAGTGTCATTGTAATTTACCTCAAATCTTAATACAAATTAATATATTATTTAATAGAAACTTCTAATTAGTTGTATATAGAATATCTCCTTTTAACACTAGGAGATCTTGTTTTTATTCTACATATTGTTATAATATTGAAAGAGAGGAGATCAAGGTTTGATAATTTCCTATATGGTATCATCGTAAATCTTGATCCTTCCCTACCCTAGAACCGCCACCGCCGGTTCCTTCTTCCTCTTCACCTCCGACTTCTTTCCTTCTCCTCTTCCTCACCTTCAATGGAGTCTAAGCTTCACCCCGCTTTAACGGTCTCAAACATTAAAACTCATGTCCCTATCACCCTTGAAAATGATTCTTCTCTTCACACCACTTGGTCGACATTTTTTAAGGTGCATTGTCGCGCCTTTGTAGTCATCGATCATCTCTCCCCTCGCCCCCTCTCATTGTTGCTTCTTCTACAGACTCTACCAAAACCACAGCTACTTCGGCGGCTGAAACACTTTGGCTACAACTTGATGCAATCGTCCTTCAATGGATATATGCGACCATCTCCCCGTCTCTTCTTCACATCATACTTAAACCTGGCCAAACCACCCATGAAGCGTGGACCGCGCTACAGAACCACTTTAATGATAATAAGAACACAAGAGTCGTCTACCTTAGCAAAGAATTTGCAAACCTAAGCCTAGAAAATTTTTCAGTCCATGGCCGAATATTGTCAGAAAGCCAAACAATTGGTTGATCAACTTGAGAGTGTCAGCTCTCTAGTTAATGATCGAATGTTGGTATTCAAAGTATTACTCGAATTAACCGAGCAATACGATAGTATCTTGATTGTCTTACAGAATTGGGACCCCCTTCTGGATTTCAATGAAGTCCGGTCTCGTCTCAACATGGAAGAAGACAACAAGAAACGACAAACGGCCCCAGCCGCCCAACAGTCGACCATCGCCCTTGATGCTGTGTCTACCTCGTCTTAGTCCAACACAAAACCGGCCCCCTATTATAATTCCTCTGATCGCAGACGCGGTCGGGATCGCTCCTCTAATAACCGGGGTTGTTTCTATACTCCCTAAACCAAATCCGCAAACCACCCTTACATTGTCTTCCTAAACAACTAGACCGCCACCTAATGGGCTGCACTCTTGCATGCCCAATTGACCCAAACCCCGCCACCCTGTCCGCATCTATCTCGACCCAACATCACCTCAAACAATACCGGTCAGGGTATCCTCGGCCACGTCCTGATAAAAACAACACCAATAACTACACTCCCACTAACATTGAACAAGTACTATATACCATGGCATTGAACCAGCCTGACCACAGTTTCATGGACATTGGAGCAACATTTCATTCGGTAAACGAACAAGGTATATACTCTCCGTTTAATTTTAATAAATGCACTGATAAAAATATTATTGTTGGTAATGGCATGGCAATTCCAGTCTTGGCCCAAGGCAACCAAACCTTGCCCCCACCCTTTCCACCACTAAAACTGTGACATCCGCCTCTTTTAAATTATCAATATTACAACTTTTGTCCTTGTAATTAAGTATTTTAAATTCAGCCCTTTCATTTTTCTCAAGTTAATAACATTTTGAGTTATACTAAATCGTTGTATTTTTTTCTCTCTATAAATATGTTTTCTTAATATAATACAAATGAATGAACCATATTAATAATAATTTTAACCACTTTAACCTTGCTTTAAAATCATAATGACCTCTAGAAATTGAAACCAATGAAACCGTAGTTGCTTGCTCTTTCAAAACCACCACCCATCATTTACAACCATTAAATGGCAATCAAAGGAAATACTATGGGTAACCGACACTTTAGTAGTTCAAGGTTAAAATCATTTGGGGTCCTTCTTGTTAGATATTATTGTTTCATATTTCTACACTCCTTCACTTTCACTATCCTTCTGTACCAAAACCCCCTGGCAAACACAATCTAATCAAGCTCCAATTGACATTTTAGCTCTTGAACCATCTTCCTTGACTTACCCGTTCCAATGAACAACAACCAACCCCACCGGGAGTCTGATGCCATCAACCACCTTCGTCGCCTCCAACCCACTATAGTTGACCATCGTTACTGCCACCAAACATCACCATCTTAACCACAGTCACACCATTCGATACCCATGTCCTTATTTCAAACCACCTCTGTTTTACGACCAGACCACTTCTCTGACGAGCCTACCGTCATTGGGCAAACACCTGTTGGAGGTATTAACTTCAGACTTACTAGTTATTTATTTATTTATTTTTTGCAAAATGGTCATCTAACAATACCTGGTCTTGATTTTAAAATAAGGATCCGAACATGATTTTTTATATAATCATTGTGATGGCTGTGAAAGTGAAAAAAAAGAATTTAGTCAACATATATCCTTGGTCAGTTTGATGGTCAGAGAGCTTATGGCAACATCAAATAAAATTGTCTTTTTCTTAATTGATTTAATCTTTATTTTATTTACTTATACTATTATTTAAAATACTTAGTCAAATGTCATTGAGTTAATTATTATTAAATTGACATCTTTAATACGTACATATGTAAATGTAACTTGCAAATCATTTGGAGCCAACTTTTGTTACATTTTTTTATAAAATTATATGCACATATTTAATCGGTTCATATGTATAAATTCTATATTTCATGTTACCAATAAAGATAATTTATAAGTATCAATTATTTTTATAAAGTAGCCCTCCAATTAAAACTCTAACTATTCGTAAATTAAACCTAAAATCCCTAGCTGTCTATAGTTTTAGAAACCCTAGACTTAATCCAATCATTCTTAGACTTTGTAATTACATTATAGGTTGAATCTACGTGATTCGTTCCGCCTACAATTTGTACATTCGGATACTGAGACTACTTCGCTAACTGTGAGTATATCTTCCCCCTTTTTCATGTTTTACACTTTTGGGGTGACTCATGTACGCTTATTACTTCACTCACTTAATCATGTTTTATCATACATTCACAATCACAATTCTTGTATGTGTTTTACTTGTTGATTCGCTGATAGTGTGTACTTATGACCTTAATCATTAACCGCTGGGCGGCCTAGCATAGCAATAAATAGTACTTAATTATTGTTATGTGTGAACGATTATTCATCGCCTACTATGAGCGAATACTATATATATGTGACTCTTGATTCATTGAACAAAGGTTTGATTTTGGGTAGCATTTGTACATAGCTTGAACACTAAATTGTAGACAGTATAACACGTGAATTGCGAAACTCTTTTTCTACTATATGTATTCAATCAGGGTATGCTCATCAATACATTTTTGTATTGACATATACTATTTTCGTACATATTTTAGGTTATTTATGAGATGACTTTTAAGCTTTTGGAATTTTTACTTAGATTTTGGATTCATTGTATTTTCAGTTTTAGTTGTCACTTTAGAATTATTGTATCTTGTATTTTTCTTTCAATGTAATAAACTACTTAATCAATATATCAAAATTTAAATTTCTAGTCCATGAGCTATTGAACAATCGTCACTAAGTGACACCTCGATGTTTCCACCATCGGTTGTGGTGTTACAAAAACTAAAAACGTCCTTTTCACCCCAACATCATTAAAAACCTGATTTCGATTCACCGCCTTACCACTAATAATCTTGTATCCATCAAGTTTGGCCCTTTTGGTTTTCTTGTGAAGGATCTCAAAACTCAGGTGCCTATCCTTAGATGTAATAGCACCGACGATCTTTACCCCATGACGCAACCACTCTCTACCTTATCTCAACCCACCGCCTTTGCAGCTGTTACACAACATCGCTGCCATCAATGCTTGAGTCACGCTGGCGCAAATTTATTGAATTCTTTGAAAACTTCTGTAACATTATGTAAATTTAAAAAAAAAAAATCTTATTTTTATAACAAAATTTCAAATTTTATTTTTTGTTCAACTCTCATTCATTTTATACGACTATATTTACATCTAAACATATTTTTTTTTCACAATATATACATGTTGGAAATTCTAACATTTTAAAATTTTGCAAAGTGCACAATTCCAAAATAAACTATATATTTCTTTTAACTACTTATTTATTTTAAATAATAATACTAATAGTTAGGACAAAACAAAACAACCTATACACAAATCGTTGACTAAAAAAATATATATAGAGAAAGGTAATAAATCCTTCATCTTCACCCGGCCTATTACCATGTTTACATGCAATTTCAAAACTTCCAAAAGTCAAACTAATTTTGCCGCTAATTGTTTTATCAATTACCATAAAATAGTACTACATCAACTAATTAGGAAAATGAAACCGCAAGTTAGTTCTTTCTTGCAACGTAGTCAACTCCCGGGGTTGACAGTCTATTCGATCTATAAAACCAACCTAAAACTTTACATCCGTTCCATCAATTTTGCCTATTCTATCCTACGCATTTAATGTGTCAATCATGTCCTAATTTAAAAGTAATCACAACCCACAAATAACGCCTACAAACCCATTCAATCAATTCAACGCGCTATGGAAACTTTGTATAAATGGGATCATTTTCTGGATGTTCAAGAAGGACGCAAACAATCTCAAAAAAAAAAAAAAAAAAAAAACAGTAGCCATCTCCGATGAAACCAAACCGCACAACCCATACTGCCGCTCACCGACTTCTATTCGGAGCTCTTGCCACCACTAACCGATGCCGTCGTAAACTATCTCTTTCTTCCTCGCTGCCACTGGTAAGCGTCAGTGCCGCAGCGTAACCACCGATAACACGTTGTCGTTTGTTCGAACCACGTCAGCGATTGACCACCAGGGATCACCGTCAGCACCATCATGTCTTTCGATGATCTACAGTGATTCAATACGCTTAACGATCAACTGTTCTTTTTGACATAAGGTAACAATGCTAACCCGTTATTGTATGGAACACCTTAAAACATTGAAACAAAATTTTCCAAAACATAACTAATTCAGACGTTGTAATTGTTTTATTGGTGGTGAAGATATGGTCATATTTTCTTATTTTACCATGTTTCCTTGTTTGTCATTAAACGATGCATAAATTCATACTGAAATGTTTTAGCGAAATAAATTATATAATTAATGACCAATTACATTAGTATGAATTCAAATATGGGTCCTCTATGATAAACGTTTTTGATATTATTCAAATTTAAGTATGACTAAACTGAATATTAAAAAGGAATTGTATAAAGGGTGCTATATAATATTCATAGGAGGTTAGATTAAAGAAAAAGACTGATCGTATTTATTTAAATTCATAATGAATTATGACATAAATAAGTGTGTAATATAAAGTGACGTAAGTACCATTTGAAACAAGTTTCAAATTTAAGTTTTCTTATATTACTAGTAAATATTTGTTGTCATAATTCTTATATGTAAAAATGCAAATCAGTTAGTAGAATCAATCATTTATTTACCATGCATAAGACCATTCAATGAACACAAACATTTAAAACACCTACGCCACCATGAAACATGCCCATAATTCTAATATTGAATACACTTAATTACCATTTAGGTTACCCAGAGGATATTAATCATTATGCATATTCGTTATCACAATCAAGGTGAGTTTACATAGCCCCTTTT
This sequence comes from Ambrosia trifida, assembly GCA_028751855.1. NCBI lineage: Eukaryota > Viridiplantae > Streptophyta > Magnoliopsida > Asterales > Asteraceae > Ambrosia > Ambrosia trifida. The sequence goes on from CM054130.1 coordinate 76,124,174, forward strand.
TCTGTTTTACATTTTGGGGTGAAATATGTTTAAACATTTTATACACTATCATTTACTCATTCTTACATTGTTGAAACTTGTGATTCAATTACACTATCATTTACTCATTCTATCATTTGACTGTAACAAAAAGACACAGTACAATCATTAACATTGATCAAGCCGCCTGTTTAGATTATAGCACTGTAGGTCTGACAAACCCATCCCCCCGCATAAATTCAGGGATGATCGATAACAGTTACACTTTTACAAACTTGCGAGTTAGGTCTCAGTCGACACAAGGTTTGATTGTACAAAAGACGCATTGTTACATGTCGGACTCATATTCTATCATTACTCATTATTATACTTCAACTATGATTGCTATACAAACTATTGATTTCTATTACATGCAAAACCTATGTATTCTCACTAACTATTTATAGTTGACCCTCCATCTTTCCAACTTAACATGTTTCAGGTTTTATTTGCTATTGAAAGTTGTACAAGTCTTGGAACACATAGGAGCTTTGGACCTAGTTTATGCAAATCACGTTTATGTAATTTGTATGAAACATTGTAAATTGTTTAGTAACTAGTTGGCGTAGCCGCGCGTTGCAGCGGATAGGATTTTAAGAGTGAGGAAATGTTTAAATGAAACAAAATGTCTAACGTGAAGGTTTTATGATCCAGGTTAGATAATAATTATAAAATTGGTAAACATAAATTGTGTTTGGTTCAAGGTAAGACTTAAACCACCTTGACTTTAACTTTGAATGAAATAGAACCTTGAATGTGGTTTTTGACTGAGCTAAACCTAGAAATTTACCTACACATTAAGGCGTAGTTTTTTACATGTGCACTTGAATAACTTTTGCATTTATGTATTACAAAGAGATAGCACTTTAGAGTTTGAAGACTTGTGTGTAGTCTTATAATTTGAACTTTCCATAGTTTTGTAATATCATGGGTAAAATATACAATAGCATTTAAATCCCAAGCTATGTTTAAAAATCAAAATTTGTTAGTTCTAAAAGAAATTGGATTTATATTGAATTCAACAAAATGAGATATCAAATTAATTTACAGCTAATGCCATTGAAATATCAAACCAATTTATACAACCAATGCGAAAGTGTTAGATAGGCGGATTACATACAAACCACGTCTGTTTTGCGAGTGGAGAAATTAGTGGTTTTGAATCTACCTTGAAACACAAAACCAATGTGTGCGAATACCTGCAGATGTACAACATAGTAGAAACCAAAGTCAAGTGAGTAATACCCAATCTATTTGAAAGAGTACAACAAAATTCTACAATTTCAAGGTTAAAGAACTTAAGCATATACATAACAGAAGTTCCTAGCGTTTTCAGAAGAAATATAACTTTTTTAATTTAAGCGCAATTATATTAACAAATACATATATAATTAAGACAATCATGAACTAACCTTAGGAACCTGAACGACAACACCATATATAAGCAACTTACTTACGCAATCAAAATAAGATTAGTTTTGTCAAAACGTTTCTCCCCATACACATATGTTTTGTCGGCTACCTCAATTAATTGCTAGTACATAAATCTAAATGACTTCCAAAGGCCAACTCAAACAACATCAATCTGCATATGTTTTTTGTAACTATAACTAATGTCAACAGTTTTCCTTATCTAAGTCTAAAGTGAAGGCAAAATATGTACCTCGTAATGAAGAATCAACCACTTGGTTTCGGATCAGTCAAAATGCTTAGTTGCAACCACTTTGTTGCAGCTTAGTCAACACACTTAATTGAGTTTCAAAATGTTGAGAATTTCACTGCATCTTGACTTTTTGACGTTTCACTTATTTTTGTTACATATAATTTGACTTGTCTACAAAACTTACAAAACTTAGAATGGGATGATATGGGTTAAGATGTATTGGTAAGTAATTTTGTTTTCCAAAATGGAAGTGGCATCACCGGCATGTCTCAAATGGGTAGAATGGCTCGACACTCAAACATGCTCAAAGTTGTTAAATCCAAAGCACATGCCTCTTTTTATTCATATATATTTAGATTTCTACTACTAATAATGTTGCTTTAAAGAAAAAAGTAGTTAAAAATGCATCTAATTCAGAGAGCAATGCACATGAATGACAGTGAACAAAATTGCAACCAAAAGAATATGCAACAGTATTAAAAACGCTCATAATAGCAAGAAATATCCAGCACTTATGATTAATAGAAACATTGTGTAAAAATGACAGGGTATTAAGAAAAAAAATCAATAAGTAACGCCTGATCGATGATGCTATTTTAATCTCGAATTTGAGAGTATCCACTTTAGCCATTTTTATATGTTTACACAATTTCGAGAAAAAAAAGAAGAAAATAAAACCTTTTCAAAGCGTCAAGAAGAACAACAACATTAATTCTTCAGTCATAGCTTTTCCCTAATTTTGGTTGATTATCTACTTTTAGACTATAATGCCCTCGCCGCCAAATTCACCAATGTTTTGATAATAGCAATACAACACCGAAATTCACAAATAGAAATAATAATGTGAACAAAGCCCTTAATTGGAAGCCCTGTAATTCAAAAATTCACACAAATTACATTAGAAATATAATAGTAAATATAAGAATTGTAAATTGAATAAATAAAGAAAAATTACTTGCCATTACTAATCAAACCCTACGGTAGAAACGGAATTTTCGAGAAGAATTTGTTAAGTGTACAAAGAAGAAGGCGACAATTGAAGGGCATAAAAGAAAGAGGGGGAGTGGGAAGAGATGGTAAGGAATGATTGACTGGGAGACGGAAAGAAAGAGGACGGCAGGCAAAGAACGGCGTTAAATCATGGTTTAATTTATTCAGCGGTTGAACATGAGAAACCCTGTAAGATACTTTTTGTTTCGACGGTTGAAGGAGCAGCGCTGTAAAGATATTACGTGGCCTCTAGGAGGGGGAGTAGGTAACGCCGTTAAAAGAAAAGTTAAGTTGCTTTTTGTATTATATATATAATATTCAACTTCCATTTAGTACCATGAGCTATTGAACAATCATCACTACGTGACACCTCGATGTTTCCGCCATCGGTTGGGGTGTTACAACTTCTTCTTTTTTTTTTTTTTTAATTTTGATAACCAAAACGTTAAATTGTGTGAACCTTGTGTGTTTGGAAAAAGTGTTAAGTTACCATTCTATGATTGTGTTAATTATACTCATTTGCCATTTGACATCATTCATAGCGACCTTTGGACCTCCCTTGTCCTTAGCACGGGAGGTCACCGATATTATGTGCTCTTTCTTGATGATTACACCAATCTTTTGTGGACATTCCCACTTGCCAAAAAATCACAGGTTTTTGCCGTTTTTACACTGTTTACAACCACATCACCACTCAATTTGAACGAAAATAAAACAGTTTCAATGTGACAACAGTAAGGAGTATGCCAATAACAATGTTTTGGCCTTTTTGCAATACACACGACATGCGATTTTGCTTCCCCTGTCCTCACACATCGTCACAAAATGGTAAAGCAGAACGCAAAATCCGCACCATCAATAGCATGCTCTGCACCCTCTTTGCCCAAGCCAACTTACCTCCAAATTTTTGGCATCACGCCCTTGAGACAACCACTTACCTACTCAACATCGTACCAAGTAAAAACCATGATTTTCTATCACCCACATCCTTACTATATAACTGTAAACCCGAGTATGACCATCTTCGTGTCTTCGAGTGTTTATATTACTCTATCACTCCTTCCACAACCATAAACAAACTCACCAATCATTCTCAACTATTTGTTTTTCTTGGCTACCCACCGAACCACCGTGGCTACAAATGTCCCGACCTCAAAACTCACCAAATCTTAACCTCTCGACATGTCCACTTCGAGGAAACAATTAATCCCTACAAATTCCAATCACCCGAAAATCCACAAATATACAACTTCCTTCACTCCCCAATTAACCCACAACTTTGGGAACATATTTGCTCTGCACCGTCCACCGATAATCCACTGACCCCGGTCCAAACACAAACTACTACATCAGCCCAACTTCACTCTACTTCCCTAGCCCAACACTTTTTGGTCGCCAACCAATCCTTTAACCAAACACCTACATCATCTCCTACTACTCCTACTAGCCTAAGCCCAACTGTCCACCCCACCCCTCCCCTACCTATCCCTATTATAACCGGCCCAATCCAACTTACGCCAAACACCCTTCCTACCTAACATAACCCCTCGCCTGAAACCTTCCCACAACCGGACCAGGCCCAAAACCAACCGCAACCTTCAAACCCACCATCTAATATCCCCACCCATACCAAGCGAACCCGTGCAATGCGTGGGATTGTTAAACACAAAAAAAAATATTCAATCTATCCACCAATACCCTGAAACCCACAAACTGCCTTGACCATTCCGGAATGGCGAGTTAATAGCCAAAATCGTCCCTGAGGTTTGGTCACTTTTGCCACTTCAGTCCAAAACCCAAACCTTTTACATCTAGGTCCTTCAGTTTTATTTTTCTTGCCAAATTCGTCCCTGACAAGGTTTGGGTTTTGGACTGAAGTGACAAAAGTGACCAAACCTCAGGGATGAATTTAGCAAAAGTCAAACCTTTTCACGGACGAATTTGGCAAAAAAAAAAAAAAAAAAAAAAAAAAAAAAAAAAAAAAAAACAAAGGACCAAGATGTAAAAGGTTTGGGTTTTGGACTGAAGTGGCAAAAGTGACCAAACCGCAGGGACGATTTTGGCTATTAACTCCGGAATGGCACAATGCAATGACCAATGAGTTTAGTGCACTTATTAAAAACAAGACCAGGGAGTTACTGCCTTGTAAACCGAATATGAATATTATCCATAGTATGTGGCTTTTTAAACATAAATTTAGGTCATATGACACTTTGGAACGCTATAAAGTTCGGCTAGTTTGTGATGGTCGTCGACAACAACCTGGTATTGATTGTGTGAGACATTTAATCTGGTTGCAACACCCGTTGATACTCAGTCCAAACTTAGCGCCGATTCTGGCCCTCTTTATGATGATCCTACTACCTACCGTAGTCTTGCGGGTGCATATGCACTCCCCCAGGGTTGCGCACTGGAATGCTTTGAAGCGCATTCTTTAATATATATATAGGGTACGGTCGATCTTGGTCTTCACCTAGGCCCAACAGATCACGTGTCTTGTTCGACAATTTCAGATCCAGTCTCAGCATTCGGCCACCCTTCGCGTCGACTGCGAGGGTGTAATAGGATAACTGTAAATTAGGAATTTTTTGTAGTTAATTGTATAGAGAATATCTCCTTAACAATAGGAGATCTTGTTTATATTCTATATATTGTCATAATATTTAATGAGAGGAGATTAAGGTTTGAAAATTTCCTATACATAGAGTTGGGGATGTAGAGTTGTTGTGAGACTCACTGAACCTATGATAAGGAACATCGGTAAAAGAGGTATAAACCACAACTTTATTGGGGAAGTCTCCACACATTCAGCAAAAAAATAACGTAAGCTCCTACTTGCAAAGCGGACAATACTAAGAATCCAAAAGATTGAATATTACAAAATTAATCAATAAGTACAAACTCTAGGAATGTAATTATTACGGATTTTAGTAAGTTATTATATCCATGTCATTTGAAAACAATCAACGTGAAACAACATAACAAGAACTAAGTCATATTAAAATGACAGTTTGGACTAGCTTTTTGTTTCAGTAGTGTGATTAGCATTTTAGATATGGGTTAATTTTATCCACCTGCTATATGTTGTAGTGTTGTTGTCATTACATCTCTTGATTTCACCAACTTTTTCGATTTAACATGGGTTGACTTTGATTTATTAACCGACGTTGGCCCTGGCATCAACTAAACCTTCCTAGTCTTTGATATTATGATATGGTTATAACTTATAGGGGAAATGGAATTAAATAATTCCAACTTTGGGGGGTTGAAAGGGAATAATCTCAACTTGAAACTTGTAATATAACAATCACAAGTTGTCAATACTTTTTTTTTGTTAGTCCCAAACTAACCATCGTTAACTTATTCTGTTAAATGCCTACGTGGCATCACACGTGGCATCCTACATGGCCTAAAGTGATAACCTGTCAAAAAAAGTGTGGCCCACCTTATCCACATGTGTAAATGTAATTAAAATAAATGTTTTATTAATGTTTTAAAAAAATAGGGCCCACAAACATCCTCTAATCAGTGTCTATTATCATCACTCGATCAAATAATCTTTAAAACTCATTAACCCTAAAAAATCAAAACTCGATTAAAAACCCTCTCTACCAGACGATCAACCCCTAGACGATAACAATGACCGAAGAAATCAACATTAAGCTATGGTATGGTGGCACCTTCGTTTCTCATGCTTCAAGTTGCTTGGGCAGTGGTGGAAGGAGATAACAATGACAGTTGGACATGGTTCATGGAACAGTTAAGGAGATGTCTACAAGTTGTTGATGGTGGAAAGCAATGGACATTGTTATCAAATCAACAAAAGATAACATCCTCTAATTTTATGTATTCTATAAATGAAACACTAATACATCATTCTAACACTTAATAAATTGTTGTGTAGGGTTTGCTTAATGTTGTAGCTTTGGTCTGGCTTGAAGCTGAGCATAGAAATTGTGTCAGACACATATATGCCAAGTGGCATAAAAACATAAAAGTGATGAATTGAAGGAGGGGTTCCAGACAGCTGTGAGAGCATACAATGAGGCTGACTACAAAGATGCATTGAAGGAGATGAAAAGGTTGTCTATTGACGCAGTTGATGATTTTCTGAAATAGGATCCTAAGTGTTTTATAAGGTGCTTTCTCAAGACACACACTAGGTGTGATGTTATCTACAACAACATGGTAGAAACATTTAATGGGTTCATTGTGCAGTCTAGACATAAGCACATTATAAACATGTTGGAGGACTAACATAAGGGTGCAAATTATGACTAGGTTAATAAACATGAAAATGGAAATGGAAAGAGAAGACGCTGTTCTTTGTGCTAAGATTTAGGGGAAGTTGGATCTTGGAAAGGATTGGGCTTATAGATCTGTGGTTTATCCATCCTCATTGCATGTGTTCCAGGTTAGGGAGTTGGATGATGTATCAGTTGCATGTAGAAAATGGGATTTGTCAGGTATCCCTTGCAAGCATGTATGTGCAGTTGCTTGATTTCTCAATAAGAATGCTGAAATGTATGTGCATGACTGGTACCACAAGGAACAATACATGAAATCTTATTCTTATACCATAACTCATTTGGCTAGTGAAAAATATTGGCCTTTTGTTGATTTCCGTCTTGCCCACCACAAATCAGGTCTCAACAAGGTAGACCAAAGAAAAACAAGAGAAGGGACCCACATGAGAACCCTAAGAAACAAGGTATGATTGAATTTGTTTTAGGTTAATTAATTTCAGATGATAATTTTTTAACTTTTACCTGTGAATGTCCAAGTAAGCTTAGTAGACATGGAACTATTATGATTTATTTAAATTGTCAAGAGAAGGGCCATAACAAAAAGGAGTGTAAAAGGGGAAGAGGACAAGGGTTGAGGTTTCAGGAATGAAGAGACCAAGGGGAAGGCCAAAGAGGTCAAGGATTGAAGGGGCAGGCCAGTCATCACAGGCAACAGGTCAATCTAGTCAACCACCACAATCCAGTTAAACAACCCAATCAAATGTACCGGCTCATTCAGGTGGACCAGCTCATTCAGATGGACTAGCTAAGTCTAGTCAAACAAGGGGCAGGGGCAAGGGAAGGTTAACCAGATGGGGGTCAAGTCAAACAAGGGGGAAAGTCAAACAAGGGGGTTGGTTTTTGGTTTCCCTTGCCAGCATGAAGGAATTTGATGTTTGAATGTTATGAACTAGTTTATGTAGTTTGGTATGTGTATGACTGTTGGTAGTGTTTATGATGTTTGAATGTTAAGGTTATGACTATTATGTATTTTGGATATGAATATAGTGTTTATGATGTTTGATGTTTATAATGTTTATAATGTTTGATGTTTATAATGTTTATGATGTTTATGATGTTTGCAGGCTGTTTTGGTTTGATGTTTATGATGTTTGCAGGTTGTTTGATGTTTGATGTTTATAATCTAGTTCGCAGGCTGTTTGATGTTTGCAGGCTATTTGATGTTTCATGTTTGATGTGTATTATCTAGTTGCAGTTTTGATTCATTAAGTATTTCTTTTATGACCAAGTTCCATCAATTTGATGCAGTCTGGTGATGTTTATGATGCAGTCAGTTGATCAATTTTGACCTATTATACATATTCAACTCCATTACCAAGTACCAAGTTCCATTAATCTGTTTTGACTCATTATACATATTCAACTCTTTTAACCCATATGTTTAGCAAGTTTCCCATCATACACATTCAACTCTTTTGACCCATCATACACCTTCAACTGTTTTGACACATTCAAATGTCTTTCTGTTTTGACCCAAGTACCAAGTTCCATCAATCTGTTTTGACCCATTATACATATTCAACTCTTATGACCCATCTGTTTAGAAAGTTTCACATCATACACATTCAACTCTTTTGACCCATCATACACCTTTAACTGTTTTGACACATTCAAATGTCTTTTTGTTTTGACCCATTAACTAAACTGACCCATTAGCAAGTATATCATACATTGAACTCAGCATACACATTCAACTTCAAAACAAACCTATTTCATTTCATTGAAACAAAACTTACATAACAAACTATAATATCATGAATCATTACATATTCAAACAATGAAACACATTGCAAGAACCACAACTACTAATCCTAATACATATCCTGAATTCCATGAACAAGATTTGAGCAGCTGGCCTTTGAGAAGCTTGTTTTCATTCTCCAAGATTCTCTTTTGTAGTTGTAGGTTTTCAATCTTCAATTCTTCATATTTACCTATAGGGCATCTAACCTGTTCATCAAGCATCTTCTCAAAATCATCTTTCCATAAGAAGAATTTGCAATCTTCTTTCTACAACAAAACTGTCCAATCAAAACATACCAATGTTATTGAAACAAACAAAATATAAATTACTTACTTGCCATAACCGACACCCATAAAATTCCTTGCTAGTTAGTGGGTTGTTTCGTCTAACCACTCCTATGATTGCAACCATATCATGATTACAATAGACCTGCCATCCAAATCGATCTTAAATATTTTAGGGGTTTTGTTTGTTGAGGATGAAGACGAGCTCATGTTTAGTGTCGATCTTAAAGATTTTAGTGTGGATTAGAGCTATTGTTTAGGGCTGAAAATTAGGGTTCATCGATTTAGGGTTCTTGGGAGGTTGGGTTTACGTTTGATGATTGTAGATGGATTATGGAAGGGATATAAGATAAATGTTTGTGGGCCCCATTTTTTAAAACATTAATAAAACATTTATTTTAATTACATTTACACTTGTGGATAAGGTGGGCCACACTTTTTTTTATAGGTTATCACTTTAGGTCACATAGGATGCCGCGTGTGATGTCACGTAGGCATTTAACATAATAAGTTAACGGTGGTTAGTTTGAGACTAACAAAATAAAAGCATTGACAGGTTGGGACTGTTATATTACAAGTTTCAAATGGGATTATTCCCTTCCAACCCCTGAAAGTTAGGATTATTTAATTCCATTTCCCCTAACTTATACGTTCATATTTTGACTTATGAAGATTATCCTACTGTTTCTTTTACGAAATATGTTTTAGAACTCTAGAACTTTGCTAAACATTATATTCATTGTCACATGTAGGGGTGCAAACCACCTGAGCCCGAGCTCGATCAGGATCAAGCTCGGCTTGGTTCAAGCTTTGTTTTTAAGGCTCGAGCTCGGCTCGTTTAGTGTTTATTAGGTAATATATTAAATAAAAATAATAGGCTCGTTTAGGCTCGATAAGTCAAAAGCTCGGCTTGTTTATTAAAAAACTTTAAATGTGGGGTAAATAATATAAAATATTAATAAAACTAATATTATTCTAAGGCTCGATAAGGCTTGACGAACCTGACGAGCTTCATATGTGAGGCTCGATCATGGGCTCGATAAGTAAATGAGCTTTTTTTAGGCTTAAGCTCAAGCTCGACTCGAGCTCGATAAGGCTCGGCTCGTTTGAGCTTTTTATCAAGCCGATCTCGAGTAGCTCGCGAGCTGCTCAGCTCATTTGCACCCCTAGTCACATGTTCCCTTATTATCAATCCGATTGCGAACTTTCCTATTAAAATCTACTTCCCCATAGGTTTCTTTGTGTTGTACATAATGCTTTATGAGTTTTTTTTTTTTTTTTTTTTTTGTGCATTGTAATGTTGTACATAGGTTGCTTTGTGTTGTAGGTTTAAAACCCCACACCCACATCTGATTCTTTCCGTCTAATCAATCTCAAGCATTTAAATCTCCCTGGCTGTCATTGGGTGAAGGGCTTTGCCCGCTTATTGAGGTACCCTCAGGACTTTCTGTTCATGTTTTAGGTTATATACCAGGTTCAATGATGTTAGCGGAAGGAGAATGAGAAACCGAGTTGCTTCCATGTAATGGTATCGACCTGGAGTGAAGGGAGTGGCCTGTGTTGTTTGAAAATCGGTTAACACGTTGGACGGTGTGGTTTGTTGATGGCAGACAACTCCGGCGGCCACATGAAGCATTTTACAGCGAAGGCACACACGGATATACAACTACGGCTTGCCTTTGTACTTGGATGCGGTTGATGTTGCCAAACCACCGTCGGAAACACATATCTATATCTATACTTCTATACTATATTATAAAGCATTTAACAAGGACTTCTTAAATTTTAAGAGGTACAAGTTTAATTGCTTATGATACAACAAACAATGCATATAATAACTACCTTTTGAGGGTAAAATTGTCTTTTAAACAACATATTTAATCAAAAGATAATCAAGAGCCATGAGATGTTTATGAGACCTCATGACATTCAATTCTACAATTATTTTAAACACATTAATTAGAACAAATATAAAAAATAATTCATAATACTACATGTTTTGTTATAATCTTTTTTACATACAATTAGGTACTTTATAAAAGTTAAAGTTTTTATAAACCTGATAATACTATATAGAAATTAAGAAATCGACCAATAACGAAAGTTGTGTTTTTCATCATGAGGTAACGATTTGAATTCTAAAATTACTACATATGGCTAATCTGATCTAAACTATACTGTCACCGGATTCTATGATCGGAGAAAAAAGATTATGTTTATAATGAATTTTGAACAAAGATATTAAGAAATATTCATATAAAGGAGTAGACAATAAAAAAAATTAATTAATTAATAATAATGGGTTCTTTTTATTGAGTACTTCAACTCAAGTCCACATTTCCCGCTCAGGTAAAATTTTTGATTATTTATTGAAAACCAATTGGACCGATGTTCATAACCGATTAACCAAATGGGAACAAATGAATGATTGAAACCAATCGGTTTTTGAAATATTTTAATCGAAAGTTTAGGTTTTAGTTATGGCTCAAAACCGAAGTGAACCGAACAACAGCTTGTACACACCCTTAAAATCACCAATTGAAGTGTTGTGGTCTCCACCGCAACGCGCAGGCACCCCACTAGTATAATCAGGAGTGGTTGATATCTACTTAATTTACAAAGAAATATTATTAAATAAGAATACAAACGTGTAAGAGCATTCTCATCCCCTTCATCAAATCCCCTCCATCAAATTACACTAAAAATCACTACTTCACTCCTAAATCTTCTCTCCTAATTAAAATAATAATACTTTTATCATTATATTTTTTCTCTCCTCACTCACAACTATTTACAAAAATATCTAAAAATATATAGGGATTAACAGTAGCTTTTCATATTTAGGGTGGAACAGTGCTTCCACCAAATATTTTCTCTCTCATTCACTCACAACCACTTACACTCACCCTATATAATTTGATGAACACACTCACATACATTTGATAGACCGAATGTGAATGCTCCAACTACTTCTTTTAATCAATGAACATATGTTTTTAAAAAATTAAATAAATTAAAAAGATGTATGCTACTGGTACCATAAAAATAGAACTAATTATTATATTATATATAACAATAGTTTACTTTTTCCTTTTTACATTTTGACAAGTAAATTTTTTTTCCTCTATAAAGAACATGACTACAAAAGTTCACATGGATAAAAAAAAAACAAATTATAATATAAATATTAAATAAAACAAAAATGTTAACTTAATGTAAAAATAATACAATATATTTATAGACCTTAAAATAAATAGTAGTAACGACGTTAACTTCTTTGTTTTTATTTTTATTTTTTAACAACTCAACGATCACGCCAATAGTACCAACGGCGTTACCGTATAATCATATGGAATGTCGCTATCATACCAGGTACCGCAACAAACCAAACTGTAGGCCTAAGCTTTGACGTAACTTTTTTCCAAATTCGAGTTGGTATAAATTTCAATTTAAGTTTTGACGGTATAAATTCAGAAGAGTAGTAACGGAAACGTCGTTAGTAGTAAGGGTGTTAGTACTAATGGCGTTAACTTTTTCGTTTTAACAACTCAATGATAACGCCATTAGTAATAATGGCTTTAGTACTAACGGATTAAGTAAGGGCAAAACTGTTAATACTAACGGCGTTAGCGTATAGTCATATGGAATGCCGCTACCATACCATGTACCCAACAAACGAAACTGTAGGTCTACGTTTTGACGTAACTTTTGTCCAGATTTGAATTGATATAAATTTCAGTTTAAGTTTTAACAGTATAAATTTGAGTTACGGTATGTTTAGACGACGGCGCAACGCGTCGCGGGTAACATACTAGTTGCTAATAATATGTCCACTTGGTTCTAGTGCGTGATTTCATCTCATTTATAGCTATATTCCAAATTAAAGTATTATACTAATTTATTCAAAACACGTCGATATCATTTTGAGTATATATATTTCGTTTGCTATGCCGTTACTTTATTGAATCAAACCAATAATAAATATAATCCCATCGCGGGCATATTACTAGTTTACAACTTAAAAAAAAATACTGAATAAGGATCTATATATATATATATATATATATATATATATATATATATATATATATTGCAAAGGATTAATCCTACATGTCATACTCTTATGCAATCTCTCCTTTAAAAGATGCCATATAAGATGTGATGTGACAACTTTAAACCAATTAAATAAAAGAAATATATATTGCAAAGGATTAATCCTACATGTCATACTCTTATGCAATCTCTCCTTTAAAAGATGCCATATAAGATTTGATGTGGCAACTTTAAACCAATTAAATAAAAGAAATAAATATGATTTAACATAATTTATTATAATCTTTAACCTAATCTATTAAATACCTAATCTACTAAATCTAAACATTAATCCTTTATTATTTTATCTCTTGTGTTTCCTCCCATAACTTTTAAACGTTAATATATCTTTTATATACGAGAAGGATTAATCCTACATGTCATACTCTTATGCAATCTCTCCTTTAAAAGATGCCACATAAGATGTGATGTGGCAACTTTAAACCAATTAAATAAAAGAAATAAATATGATTTAACATAATTTATTATAATCTTTAACCTAATATATTAAATACCTAATCTACTAAATCTAAATATTAATCCTTTATTATTTTATCTCTTGTGTTTCCTCTCATAACTTTTAAACGTTAATATCTTTTATATACGAGATTTTTTAAAGAAAAAAATTACACAAAATTAACGAACGTTTTATTATCTTTCCAACGAGTACCATAGTGCTATATAAAAATCGGAGAAAAAAATGACTATTTTTTGTAACCCGGCAGGTTTTGTATCGGGTTTGGGATTAGTTTAAAAAAAATGTGGGTTTGGGTCGGGTCTGGGATTAGGTGTTACCCGACCTGATTACCCAAAACAACATACCCAAATACCCGAACTACATACCCGATCATATACCCATGAATTTTTTAACGCGTCACATAACCCTTAGACTAATGCGTTCGATATTTCAATAATTAACTTTTTTTTCTTATTTCATGTTAGTTCTTTTTAAAATGATCGATTACAAACTTCCAAATTCATTTGTAATGGCACTAGATTTATACCCCGACGCAGAGATTAGTTTTTTTTTTTTTTTTTTTTATTTGAATATGGTAACTTATGGCAGAGATTTGTTTATAATAATAATAATAATAATAATAATAATAATAATAATAATAATAATAATAATAATAATAATAATAATATGTTTTATTATGTTATATTAGATATTTCAACCCGAGACGCTCCTGGGATAAAAACTAGTAAGTATATAACGCACAATATTATTGCTTGCCCCCGTCAAGCATAAAATCTATGATTTTATTATTCTTTTTCTGGATTATAACCTCGTATCACACGGTTTTTAGTAACGGGCCAGTTGTTCGAACCCACGAAATGTAAAAAGGTATGGGCTTTCTGATGGGCTACACCGCTACTAATTATTCTGACTAATTTATTATTTCTAGCCCAATTTCTATCATATAAGAAAAAATATTAAAATAAATCATTGTGTTATTAAAACACTTAAGTTTTAATAGCGTTTGCCGTTTGGTGTTATAATAGTTTTATAATCTGTTTAAAGTGTTAGAAAAAATAATTATGAAATTAACTTACAATTTAATGTTTTCTTTTGAAGTTACCAGTTCGTTTACTTGAAATTAAATACTACTTTTCCAATCAATTTACCCTCATTAAAATGGATAATGATAATTATTCACCTTTTGTATAAATATATTAACTTATGTTTATAGTGAAAGATGAAATGAGAAGAAACTTAGGGTATGTTTGGCAAGGAGCTTTTAAAAGCTTTTAAGAGCTTCAAGCTTCAAGCTTTTAAGAAAAAGCTCATACTCAATAAAAAGTCTTGTTTGGTTAAAGAAGCTGGAAGCTTTTAAGTTAGAGAAAAGCTCTATAGTAAAAAGCTACTAGGGGTATGTTTGGCAAAACTAGCCGGAGGCTGGTAGCTGGAAGCTGGTAGCTGGAAGCTTTTTAAATACTAGTAGGAAAGCCCGCGCGTTGCGGCGGGTGCATCTGTTTTGCCCCTCGTGCATCGTGTTTGTTGGTTATTCGTTATGATGAAGTAGAAAACAACGATGTATAAAATATATGTTACTAAAAACTGAAACTTATAAGTATATCTTCTGAAAATTTTAAATGGGTACATAACAATAGGCCGTACTATTCCTTGCAACACCCTTAAATTGGCCCACGTCCTTTGGTGGGACCCTTTTATGTATCTCGAAGGTAGATAAGTATGTCATCGTAGAGCGGTGCTTAGCGTAGTAAAGTGACGTTATATCTCTTAATGACCATAAGATTGTAGTGGAAGTGATGTAATTACTAAAATGTAGTTTGTAGTGTCCAGCATATTTCTATTATTTTAGGGCACCCGCGAGATGTAGTGGAGTCAATGATTTGCATAAATACTCTTGTTTTATGTTAGTTTGACAAACGCCGTAACAAATATAATTGACCAAACAAATTAGTAATCAATATAGTTAAAACTACCAAATCGACTTATAAGAACTTGTCTTCTTTTGGATATGTAAACAATTGGTGACTTCGTGAGATCAGAAACTTAAACTCTATTCCTAGAAGCTTATAGTAGCAGAGAAAACAAAAAACCATCGAGGAAGATGATGACGTTGCTCATGAAGTATTTATACCATATTTGCTTGTATAAACGTCAATCCTACATATATCGCTCACTTTAATGGGTTGAAACGTGTCATGGGTTGGGTGTGTTGGCAAACTTCAAGGCTACATATTCATTTGTGTGCAAAAGTGTCACATCATACCATCCTGCAACAACAAAAATTTAAAAAGAATATATAAATACATAATATATGATGTAATTTATTTACTATAAACATTGAAAGATATGTAAGTTATGTATGTGAAGAGTCACCACATTATTTATATACCAAATATATGACTACTATTTATAAGACTATATAATTGATACAAACATAATAAAGACATGGAGGTTATGAATGTAAAGAGTCACCATTGTTAATTTCCTCATCAATTTTATAATTATGTTTAAATTAATTTCTTCAACAATTTAATATTTAAGTAGAAAGACAATTTTACCCACTATTTATAAGACTATAACATTGATACAAACATAATAAAGGTTGTATTTACTTAAATTTTGCAGATATCCTTCACTGATGCTTTATAATATAGTATAGAAGATAAAAATTCGGGTTGATTCATTAGCGTGAGCATGAATTTATAGCCTTTTGATTTCTTATTTCTTAACACAAATAACATAAGTAATTAACACATAGTTAAGTTTTTGTTTTCTCTTTATGCTAGTGTTTAATTTATTTTATCAATTAGAATTAGAACTCAAACAATATACACTAGCCGAAAGCAAAATAATATTGCGTACCACACTACATACAACGTTTAACAAAAACATTAAATAGATCAACAAATACCTTAAAAGTCTTAGAACAAATATAGTTTACGTATAGATCGAGTTAACTATTTCGTGGCATTCAAGGAGACCATGTTGATTGAAATTAAGGAAAGTCTCCATACCCATTGTCACACCCTCAAATTTCCACATGCGGGGTTTTACCGCAAGGCGCGTGACACACCAGGATCCAAGTCAACGGTTACAATAAACGACATCTATATGATAAGAAAACAACGTAAACTACCATTGAGTTTCAAAAACGTTCTAACACAGCGGAAGCAAAATGTATTATTACAACTTAAAAGTAAAACTCAAAGTCTGAAATGTTTAACAAAACATGCATATGATCCCTAGACGCCGTGAGACTCCGTGCGCCTATACTCAATGCTGCTACCTTAGCGACTTGAGAAAACATGCCAAAAAGACGTCAACATATAATGCTGGTGAGTTCACAGGTTTTAAGTTCGTAAAAATTTTCATGTGTAAAGCGATTCCTCATAAAGTGCCAAGTGTGCAAAGGTTCCAAGTAAATAACAAACGTTCCCTTACTGCTACGACTGTGTTGCTAAAACCATTACTAACAAACGTTGCTCGAGTTGCTGCCCATGTGCCAAGTGTCAAGTAGAGACAATATGCACCCGCCCGGCTCCCAGCCGTTGGGTGGGGTTCGTCACGCCCAATAGATCTATCCACATTTCCCCCGTTGTGCCCCGCACATTCATGGTTTCAATAGGGACTTAGGTTTCGTCGTATAGTAAATAAGTGTCAAGCGCCAAGTGCCAAATGCCAAGTGGCAATGTTTAAAAGTGTCAAGTGCCAATGTTTAAATATGCCAAATGCCAATGTTTGAAAGTGTCAAGTGCCAATGTTAAATATGCCAAGTGCCAAACGTGTCACGTTTCTTAAAAGAGTTACATTCCCAAAAGGCGTCATGTTTCTAAAAGTGTTATGTTTCCAAAAGTGGTAAGTTTCATAAGAGTTGCGTTTTCAATTCATAAACGTTGCATTGTTAAAACGTGTGGCATGCTTCTCCCCCGAGAGAAAAGAGTATAAAAGAGGGGCCGTGAAACTCACCTTAGAGTGCGTCTTCTGATAACTAGAATTCCAACACGTGTATGATAATCCCAACTAATGATAACCTATCAATGAGTTTACATAAGTGCGATGACTATTAACCCGAAGGCTAACTAGTCCCCGATTGTCCAGATCTTGACTACGTGTGTTAAAAAGTGTGTTTAAACGTTAACCGGACATCCCAGACCGACCCAACATCCCGTTGGTGACCCATTACATCAATTAGTCATGCACATAAGTTTAACATATAAGTTTCAAGCATAAAACACTTAGTTTGCATCAAAAATCTCATTCCGGACATCAGATGGTCGAATGTGGTTTTTCCCCTTTCCACGTTCGCCCGTTTGAGCCACGTTCGCCCGTTTTTCCCACGTTTTGTTCCACGTTCGCCCGTTTTCCCCACGTTCGCCCGTTTTTCCCATGTTTTGTTCCACGTTCGCCCGTTTGAGCCACGTTCCCCCGTTTTTCTCATGTTTTGTTCCACGTTCGCCCATTCGAACCAATTTTATTCCACGTTCGCCCGTTTTCATCAGCATTTAATAAAACGCACCAAAACGCATCTAAATGGTCCGAAAACATCACGAAACATCACCAATCACAGCAGTCAAGTATCATTAACATATTCCTACAAAACCCTACCAATTTTATCCCGAAATCCGTCCGTTTTACAAGTTACCCGAAATAGCAAATTATGGAGATGTCACATCAAACGCATGCAATCTTTACTTAATTAGGAAACTTTATGAAATCAATCAATAATCAACTTAATATACTCAGATTATCATGAACAATAAACCCCCAATCATATCCCTATCACTATCATCATGAACAAGCCCTAGATCTAACCCAAAATCCCCAAAATGAACAAAACATCATCAATAATCAATTGTAACCTATCTCAATCCTAAATCATCATCAATAACAGTCCTAGATCATTGTTATAACATCTATACAGCAATCAATCATCAAACAATACATAACACCACAAAAAACACCATTAACACATGTTAATTTGTATGAAAACTCATTGTTTATGAATAGGTTTTGTTTAGAAAGATATTAGGAAGGTTTTTATCCATGAAAACATGTTTAAATCAGATCTGGACTTTTGGGGTTTAATGAAAACGAATTGAAATGCTTTAAAAATGATTTAGAATGAAGAACACACCTTAGATCTTTGTGTAGAAGATGTTTGTAGGTTAGATTATAGAAAACAAGGGCAAAAACTCCTTCCCCAATGTTTAAAGTTGCTAGAGAGTGTTTTGAGACGGTTAGGGTTTGTGAAATGGTGAAAAAAAAATGACAAAGTGTGGTATTTATACTATGTCCACATTCGCCCCTTTTACCTGGGCGAATGTACTCTCCTTCGACCGTTTCACAGGGTCGAACGTACCCTGACTTGGTCGAATGAAATTCTTTCAATTCCATATCCCAGGTTCGCCCCTTTTACAAGGGTCAAACCAAGAGTATTGTCCAGGTTCGCCCATTCGTTTGGTCGAACTAGGACTCACGTTTTTCTAGTTTTCCAATTTGTCGTGTTTAACGCATTTTAACGCACCCTAACATACGAGCATGCAACCTTAGTCTATGTTTAACATATTTAAGCACGGATGATTATCTACACATCATTTAAACACATCTAAGCATATAATCCACCATACGGCAATTAGTCTACACATACACTTAATTAGTTTATGTAATTCACCAACAACGGGACTCGTATCGTGTGTGTGTGTGTGTGTGACTAACCCAATGATCTCCCGAATCATTGGACCCTGGACAATACGGAATGTGTTCCAACTCTACTGACCCCGTCAAGTATGTTTAATAAACGTTTTTTCGCTAAGGTAGACTTATGTGTTTATAAAATGTTGACCCAAACATGCCGGGTGTCACATCATCCCCCTGTTGAAAGAATTTTCGTCCCGAAAATTTCCCGAAGTCAAAGAGAACGAAGCGATAAAAAGAAAAATTTTCCCGGTCGTCACATCATCCCCCCGTTGAAGGAATCTCGCCCCGAGATTCACTCTTCGACAGTAATAAGTGTCAACCTAACCCAAGTAACGTTTCCCAGAACACAAACGAAATGATAACCACGAACGAGAGATGATATCAACAGATACTCTATCCCGGGGAACCGCCCTCCCCAAAGTGAATACAAAACAATGAATCCTCCTGATCGAAGGCCTACTAAAGACTACTGTGATCGGTATAAATGACACACCGGTACCGTCCAAGTAGCATCTCTAAAGGACCCACATCAGACCCATGAATGCAAAACGATGACCAAATACCAGACTGAATGCACACAATGAATACGAATCGCCAAACAATGTGAATGGGAATGAATGTAAGCATAACGAGAATCGAGAAAAGAATACTCACGATTAACAGTATCAGGATCCTCCTGGTTCTCCCTAGCGCCAATGACGTAAACATGACCACGAGTAGTTCGACCGCCACCTTCGTTCCCAGCACCACTTGCAGTCCCTTGGTTTAGCTTAGGACAATCCCGCTTGAAGTGCCCAGTCTCCCCACAGTTAAAACACCCATGGTTTCCCCGAGGAGCAGGAGCGGGGACAACCACTTGAGTCTGTTTCGGCTGCAGATTGACCCTACAATCCTTGGCCAAATGACCGACTCGCTGACAACGATTACAGCGAAACTCATCGCAACCCCCAACATGGTGATACCCACACGTGTTACACTTCGTACTCTTACCAACATAACCCCCAGTCTTCTGCTCAGATAACGCTCCCACAATGTCCTGCCTCTTAACCTGCTGTTGAGAAGACCCAATGTTCTTTCCAGCACTCTCCCACTTCCTCTTGTCGTCCGCAGGGGCTTTCACAGCAGCACCCCTCGGAGGTAGAACACCCTCAGCAACCTTCATGTTGGTCAGCTTGTGAGCTGCCCGAACAGTGGCCAACATAGTAGTTTGATCAGCAGCGGCAACAAGTCCAGCAATCTCCGGCACTAACCCAACAATTTAGTGCTCAATCTTCTGGTACTCCGGTGTAGCCAAACCGGGGCACATTACAGCCAACTCGTTGTGCCTAGCAGTAAACTCCTCGATCTCCGACCCAACCATCTTCAGATTCCAGAACTCATGCTCCAACTTCATAATCTCGTCCCTCGGGCAATACTCCGCTCCCAACATCTGAACAAACTCGGACTACGGCATAGCATTGGCCTCACCCAGGCCAAGATTCGCAGTGGTGGAGTTCCACCAGGTCAACGCATGTCCCTCCAGTGTAGCAGAAGCATACTTGACACGATCAGCGTCAGGACAGTTACACATAGCAAATGTAACCTCACGAATTTTCCCATTTATTTTGCATTAAATTATTTCCCGATCCATGATATAAAGTCTAATTTATTTCTAAGTATTCTTATCTTTATCCGTGCACTCTATTTTTCTAAGTTCCTTTTATCATTGTACTTAAAAAAAAAAAATCTTCAATCATGACATATGTCCTATCCTAATTGTATTTATAAAATCGTCATTTTATAAGACGGTGTTTTTTTTTATTTTCTAATTCAAACTAATGATTTTTTTTATTTTTTTTTCTTAAATAAAGCCTTGAGTCAAATAGTCAAAGTCCTGGTCAAAGTCCTGGTCAAAGTCTTAGTCAAACAGTCAAAGTCCTAGTCAAATAGTCAATTCATCATAAAACCTTACTTTATGGTGTTGACCAATTTTAATGGCTAATTGAATCCAAAACTAGTATAAAAACCCACCTATGAACCATTACACTTGCCACCTCTAAATCGATTGTTTCGATCCGATTAAACTTTCCCTCATACCTTTCTTCTATAGTCTATTACTTCTACAATTGAAGCTTTGATTATAAGCTCTTGTAATTGGCAACTTTGGGGCTACACATATTCTATTTTTCGAGACTTAATACTTTGCTAAGGTGAGTTTTACATAGCCCATTTTCTATTTCACTATTTTGGGGTGAAACATGTTACAACATTCTATCTACAATTCAATCATAAAGTGTCTATGTGTTATTCTATGTTGCATTATGTCTTAAACATGACTAGGGTAAGCACAATATTCTAGCATAATCATTAACATTGATCAGCCGACGGTATACAATGATAGATCTATTGGATTGACAATCCCACCCGGATACGTGTACCTCCTACATAGGTAGCGTGGGTGATTGTTATCGTTCCAACATATTACTAAGGTGAACCGTGGATGACGGGATGGACCTAAACTAGTCGGAGGTTTGATTATGTCGATTCAACATATTATGTTTATTCATGTAGACTTAAACTTACGATAGACATATGAATTGCTAAACTTTTATACTAAAACTATTTGCTTGACATGGCTTATGTATTCTCACCAACTTCTAGTTGACCCCCCCATTTTTCCAAACTCAACAGGAAATACTGATGCTTGAAGTCTAGAGCTAGCATGAGGAGATATTTGAAGTTTTAAGCTTTGTTTGATTATTTGATGTAGACTTTAATGTAATTCAATTTTGTAATTAAATAAAGGATTATTTAAACATATGTATTACCATGAGCTACTGAACAATCATCAATACGTGACATCCCGATGTTTCCGCCATCGGTTGGGGTGTTACAGCAAACACCGACTCGATCTTCTCTAACCACCTAAGTAGTCCCACTGCTCCTTCAGTCCCATTGAAGAAATGGGGCTTACAGTCCATGAACTTCTTGTAGGTGCACCCAGACTACACCTGATTAGTATTTCCCAGGGTCTACTGAGCAGCCTGGAAAGCAGCCAACGCAACGTTCAACTGCTGCTGCAACATGTTCTCCAACTCCGCCTGAGTCATGGTGATGTTCCCACCACCTCGTCCACCGCCATTGCGACCCCCGCCGCCACCACGGCGTCCACCAGCACGTCCACCAGCGCGACCAGACATGTTCTGCCAAACATGAGACGAGACACTCAAAACCACTAACAGATCAAGCTACAAGTGACCAAACGAATTCAGATAATGGTTCCAGCATGACCTTTAGTCCGAACACGAAGTCCACCAAGATTTTCATGCATTTCGATTTATGATTTCGTGTGCACCCGAAATAACAAATCGCTCTACATGGTCCTCTAGGCGTGCTCCTAGCTAGAACTTCCAATCACCCGATACCCACATTCCTAAAAGAAACTATTATCGCACGAGGATCCCAAAGTGAACAGTCACCCAGGAGTGTACTATGACAAGTACTAGTGCATGATAGTGTGTGTGTACGCAAGTATGTACATTAGAGCATAGAGGGGAGATATCCAAAACCCGGAAAGATCTCAAGAATGTGCCGAAGCCACCCCAATGCACACTACTGCCAAGTACAAGCGATAAGCCCCTTCATCTTCAAACCCGAAGAAGAAGATAGAACCAAGGTAGGAATAACAAAAGATAGATAATGTGATACTGCGTGATGAGGACACCGACACCCCGACAAGGTTAGTATGTTTACCAAATGACACGACTCGTAAATATTTGTGACCGTCTAATGTGTGTGATACTCGGCTATAGACTAGACTCTACATGCAGTCCTAGTTCACTATAACCATTGGCACTGATACCAATCTGTCACACCCTCAAATTTCCACATGCAGAGTTTTACCGCGAGGCGCGTGACACACCAGGATCCAAGTCAACGGTCACAATAAACGACATCTATATGATAAGAAAACAACGTAAACTACCATTAAGTTTCAAAACCGTCCTAACACAGCGGAAGCAAAATGTATTATTACAACTTAAAAGTAAAACTCAAAGTCTGAAATGTTTATCAAAACATGCATATGATCCCTAGACGCCGTGAGACTCCGTGCGCCTATACTCAATGCTGCTACCTTAGCGACCTGAGAAAACATGCCAAAAAGACGTCAACATATAATGCTGGTGAGTTCACAGGTTTTAAGTTCATAAAAGTTTTCATGTGTAAAGCGATTCCTCATAAAGTGCCAAGTGTGCAAAGGTTCCAAGTAAATAACAAACGTTCCCTTACTACTACGACTGTGTTGCTAAAACCATTACTGACAAACGTTGCTCGAGTTGCTGCCTATGTGCCAAGTGTCAAGTAGAGACAATATGCACCTGCCCGGCTCCCAGCCGTTGGGTGGGGTTCGTCACGCCCAATAGATCTATCCACATTTCCCCCGTTGTGCCCCGCACATTCATGGTTTCAATAGGGACTTAGGTTTCGTCGTATAGTAAATAAGTGCCAAGCGCCAAGTGCCAAATGCCAAGTGGCAATGTTTAAAAGTGTCAACTGCCAATGTTTAAATATGCCAAATGCCAATGTTTAAAAGTGTCAAGTGCCAATGTTAAATATGCCAAGTGCCAAACGTGTCACGTTTCTTAAAAGAGTTACATTCCCAAAAGGCGTCATGTTTCTAAAAGTGTTATGTTTCCAAAAGTGGTAAGTTTCATAAGAGTTGCGTTTTCAAATCATAAACGTTGCATTGTTAAAACGTGTGGCATGCTTCTCCCCCGAGAGAAAAGAGTATAAAAGAGGGGCCGTGAAACTCACCTTAGAGTGCGTCTTCTGATAACTAGAATTCCAACACGTGTATGATAATCCCAACTAATGATAACCTATCAATGAGTTTACATAAGTGCGATGACTATTAACCCGAAGGCTAACTAGTCCCCGATTGTCCAGATCTTGACTACGTGTGTTAAAAAGTGTGTTTAAACGTTAACCGGACATCCCAGACCGACCCGACATCCCGTTGGTGACCCATTACATCAATTAGTCATGCACATAAGTTTAACACATAAGTTTCAAGCAAAAAACACTTAGTTTGCATCAAAAATCTCATTCCGGACATCAGATGGTCGAATGTGGTTTTTCCCCTTTCCACGTTCGCCCGTTTGAGCCACGTTCGCCCGTTTTCCCCACGTTCGCCCGTTTTTCCCATGTTTTGTTCCACGTTCGCCCGTTTGAGCCACGTTCCCCCATTTTTCCCATGTTTTGTTCCACGTTCGCCCATTCGAACCAATTTTATTCCACGTTCGCCCGTTTTCATCAGCATTTTATAAAACGCACCAAAACGCATCTAAATGGTCCGAAAACATCACGAAACATCACCAATCACAGCAGTCAAGTATCATTAACATATTCCTACAAAACCCTACCAATTTTATCCCGAAATCCGTCCGTTTTACAAGTTACCCGAAATAGCAAATTATGGAGATGTCACATCAAACGCTTGCAATCTTTACTCAATTAGGAAACTTTATGAAATCAATCAATAATCAACTTAATATACTCCGATTATCATGAACAATAAACCCCCAATCATATCCTTATCACTATCATCATGAACAAGCCCTAGATCTAACCCAAAATCCCCAAAATGAACAAAACATCATCAATAATCAATTGTAACCTATCTCAATCCTAAATCATCATCAATAACAGTCCTAGATCATTGTTATAACATCTATACAGCAATAATTCATCAAACAATACATAACACCACATAAAACACCATTAACACATGTTAATTTGTATGAAAACTCATTGTTTATGAAGAGGTTTTGTTTAGAAAGATATTAGGAAGGTTTTTATCCATGAAAACATGTTTAAATCAGATCTGGACTTTTGGGGTTTAATGAAAACGAATTGAAATGCTTTAAAAATGATTTAGAATGAAGAACACACCTTAGATCTTTGTGTAGAAGATGTTTGTAGGTTAGATTATAGAAAACAAGGGCAAAAACTCCTTCCCCAATGTTTAAAGTTGCTAGAGAGTGTTTTGAGACGGTTAGGTTTGTGAAATGGTGAAAAAAAAATGACAAAGTGTGGTATTTATACTATGTCCACATTCGCCCCTTTTACCTGGGCGAATGTACTCTCCTTCGACCCTTTCACAGGGTCGAACGTACCCTGACTTGGTCGAATGAAATTCTTTCAATTCCATATCCCAGGTTCGCCCCTTTTACAAGGGTCAAACCAAGAGTATTGTCCAGGTTCGCCCATTCGTTTGGTCGAACTAGGACTCACGTTTTTCTAGTTTTCCAATTTGTCGTGTTTAACGCATTTTAACGCACCCTAACATACGAGCATGCAACCTTAGTCTATGTTTAACATATTTAAGCACGGATGATTATCTACACATCATTTAAACACATCTAAGCATATAATCCACCATACGGCAATTAGTCTACACATACACTTAATTAGTTTATGTAATTCACCAACAACGGGACTCGTATCGTGTGTGTGTGTGTGTGTGTGACTAACCCAATGATCTCCCGAATCATTGGACCCTGGACAATACGGACTGTGTTCCAACTCTACTGACCCCGTCAAGTATGTTTAATAAACGTTTTTTCGCTAAGGTAGACTTATGTGTTTATAAAATGTTGACCCAAACATGCCGGGTGTCACATCATCCCCCTGTTGAAAGAATTTTCGTCCCGAAAATTTCCCGAAGTCAAAGAGAACGAAGCGATAAAAAGAAAAATTTTCCCGGTCGTCACATCATCCCCCTGTTGAAAGGAATCTCGCCCCGAGATTCACTCTTCGACAGTAATAAGTGTCAACCTAACCCAAGTAACGTTTCCCAGAACACAAACGAAATGATAACCACGAACGAGAGATGATATCAACAGATACTCTATCCCGGGGAACCGCCCTCCCCAAAGTGAATACAAAACAATGAATCCTCCTGATCGAAGGCCTACTAAAGACTACTGTGATCGGTATAAATGACACACCGGTACCGTCCAAGTAGCATCTCTAAAGGACCCACATCAGACCCATGAATGCAAAACGATGACCAAATACCAGACTGAATGCACACAATGAATACGAATCGCCAAACAATGTGAATGGGAATGAATGTAAGCATAACGAGAATCGAGAAAAGAATACTCACGATTAACAGTATCAGGATCCTCCTGGTTCTCCCTAGCGCCAATGACGTAAACATGACCACGAGTAGTTCGACCGCCACCTTCGTTCCCAGCACCACTTGCAGTCCCTTGGTTTAGCTTAGGACAATCCCGCTTGAAGTGCCCAGTCTCCCCACAGTTAAAACACCCATGGTTTCCCCGAGGAGCAGGAGCGGGGACAACCACTTGAGTCTGTTTCGGCTGCAGATTGACCCTACAATCCTTGGCCAAATGACCGACTCGCTGACAACGATTACAGCGAAACTCATCGCAACCCCCAACATGGTGATACCCACACGTGTTACACTTCGGACTCTTACCAACATAACCCCCAGTCTTCTGCTCAGATAACGCTCCCACAATGTCCTGCCTCTTAACCTGCTGTTGAGACGACCCAATGTTCTTTCCAGCACTCTCCCACTTCCTCTTGTCGTCCGCAGGGGCTTTCACAGCAGCACCCCTCGGAGGTAGAACACCCTCAGCAACCTTCATGTTGGTCAGCTTGTGAGCTGCCCGAACAGTGGCCAACATAGTAGTTTGATCAGCAGCGGCAACAAGTCCAGCAATCTCCGGCACTAACCCAGCAATTTAGTGCTCAATCTTCTGGTACTCCGGTGTAGCCAAACCGGGGCACATTACAGCCAACTCGTTGTGCCTAGCAGTAAACTCCTCGATCTCCGACCCAACCATCTTCAGATTCCAGAACTCATGCTCCAACTTCATAATCTCGTCCCTCGGGCAATACTCCGCTCCCAACATCTGAACAAACTCGAACTACGGCATAGCATTGGCCTCACCCAGGCCAAGATTCGCAGTGGTGGAGTTCCACCAGGTCAACGCATGTCCCTCCAGTGTAGCAGAAGCATACTTGACACGATCAGCGTCAGGACAGTTACACATAGCAAATGTAACCTCACGAATTTTCCCATTTATTTTGCATTAAAGTATTTCCCGATCCATGATATAAAGTCTAATTTATTTCTAAGTATTCTTATCTTTATCCGTGCACTCTATTTTTCTAAGTTCCTTTTATCATTGTACTTAAAAAAAAAAAAAATCTTCAATCATGACATATGTCCTATCCTAATTGTATTTATAAAATCGTCATTTTATAAGACGGTGTTTTTTTTTTATTTTCTAATTCAAACTAATGATTTTTTTTATTTTTTTTCTTAAATAAAGCCTTGAGTCAAATAGTCAAAGTCCTGGTCAAAGTCCTGGTCAAAGTCTTAGTCAAACAGTCAAAGTCCTAGTCAAATAGTCAATTCATCATAAAACCTTACTTTATGGTGTTGACCAATTTTAATGGCTAATTGAATCCAAAACTAGTATAAAAACCCACCTATGAACCATTACACTTGCCACCTCTAAATCGATTGTTTCGATCCGATTAAACTTTCCCTCATACCTTTCTTCTATAGTCTATTACTTCTACAATTGAAGCTTTGATTATAAGCTCTTGTAATTGGCAACTTTGGGGCTACACATATTCTATTTTTCGAGACTTAATACTTTGCTAAGGTGAGTTTTACATAGCCCATTTTCTATTTCACTATTTTGGGGTGAAACATGTTACAACATTCTATCTACAATTCAATCATAAAGTGTCTATGTGTTATTCTATGTTGCATTATGTCTTAAACATGACTAGGGTAAGCACAATATTCTAGCATAATCATTAACATTGATCAGCCGACGGTATACAATGATAGATCTATTGGATTGACAATCCCACCCGGATACGTGTACCTCCTACATAGGTAGCGTGGGTGATTGTTATCGTTCCAACATATTACTAAGGTGAACCGTGGATGACGGGATGGACCTAAACTAGTCGGAGGTTTGATTATGTCGATTCAACATATTATGTTTATTCATGTAGACTTAAACTTACGATAGACATATGAATTGCTAAACTTTTATACTAAAACTATTTGCTTGACATGGCTTATGTATTCTCACCAACTTCTAGTTGACCCCCCCATTTTTCCAAACTCAACAGGAAATACTGATGCTTGAAGTCTAGAGCTAGCATGAGGAGATATTTGAAGTTTTAAGCTTTGTTTGATTATTTGATGTAGACTTTAATGTAATTCAATTTTGTAATGAAATAAAGGATTATTTAAACATATGTATTACCATGAGCTACTGAACAATCATCAATACGTGACATCCCGATGTTTCCGCCATCGGTTGGGGTGTTACAGCAAACACCGACTCGATCTTCTCTAACCACCTAAGTAGTCCCACTGCTCCTTCAGTCCCATTGAAGAAATGGGGCTTACAGTCCATGAACTTCTTGTAGGTGCACCCAGACTACACCTGATTAGTATTTCCCAGGGTCTACTGAGCAGCCTGGAAAGCAGCCAACGCAACGTTCAACTGCTGCTGCAACATGTTCTCCAACTCCGCCTGAGTCATGGTGATGTTCCCACCACCTCGTCCACCGCCATTGCGACCCCCGCCGCCACCACGGCGTCCACCAGCACGTCCACCAGCGCGACCAGACATGTTCTGCCAAACATGAGACGAGACACTCAAAACCACTAACAGATCAAGCTACAAGTGACCAAACGAATTCAGATAATGGTTCCAGCATGACCTTTAGTCCGAACACGAAGTCCACCAAGATTTTCATGCATTTCGATTTATGATTTCGTGTGCACCCGAAATAACAAATCGCTCTACATGGTCCTCTAGGCGTGCTCCTAGCTAGAACTTCCAATCACCCGATACCCACATTCCTAAAAGAAACTATTATCGCACGAGGATCCCAAAGTGAACAGTCACCCAGGAGTGTACTATGACAAGTACTAGTGCATGATAGTGTGTGTGTACGCAAGTATGTACATTAGAGCATAGAGGGGAGATATCCAAAACCCGGAAAGATCTCAAGAATGTGCCGAAGCCACCCCAATGCACACTACTGCCAAGTATAAGCGATAAGCCCCTTCATCTTCAAACCCGAAGAAGAAGATAGAACCAAGGTAGGAATAACAAAAGATAGATAATGTGATACTGCGTGATGAGGACACCGACACCCCGACAAGGTTAGTATGTTTACCAAATGACACGACTCGTAAATATGTGTGACCGTCTAATGTGTGTGATACTCGGCTATAGACTAGACTCTACATGCAGTCCTAGTTCACTATAACCATTGGCACTGATACCAATCTGTCACCCCCTCAAATTTCCACATGCGGGGTTTTACCGCGAGGCGCGTGACACACCAGGATCCAAGTCAACGGTCACAATAAACGACATCTATATGATAAGAAAACAACGTAAACTACCATTAAGTTTCAAAACCGTTCTAACACAGCGGAAGCAAAATGTATTATTACAACTTAAAAGTAAAACTCAAAGTCTGAAATGTTTAACAAAACATGCATATGATCCCTAGACGCCGTGAGACTCCGTGCGCCTATACTCAATGCTGCTACCTTAGCGACCTGAGAAAACATGCCAAAAAGACGTCAACATATAATGCTGGCGAGTTCACAGGTTTTAAGTTCGTAAAAGTTTTCATGTGTAAAGCGTCCTCATAAAGTGCCAAGTGTGCAAAGGTTCCAAGTAAATAACAAACGTTCCCTTACTACTACGACTGTGTTGCTAATACCATTACTGACAAACGTTGCTCGAGTTGCTGCCCATGTGCCAAGTGTCAAGTAGAGACAATATGCACCTGCCCGGCTCCCAGCCATTGGGTGGGGTTCGTCACGCCCAATAGATCTATCCACATTTCCCCCGTTGTGCCCCGCACATTCATGGTTTCAATAGAGACTTAGGTTTCGTCGTATAGTAAATAAGTGCCAAGCGCCAAGTGCCAAATGCCAAGTGGCAATGTTTAAAAGTGTCAAGTGCCAATGTTTAAATATGCCAAATGCCAATGTTTAAAAGTGTCAAGTGCCAATGTTAAATATGCCAAGTGCCAAACGTGTCACGTTTCTTAAAAGAGTTACATTCCCAAAAGGCGTCATGTTTCTAAAAGTGTTATGTTTCCAAAAGTGGTAAGTTTCATAAGAGTTGCGTTTTCAAATCATAAACGTTGCATTGTTAAAACGTGTGGCATGCTTCTCCCCCGAGAGAAAAGAGTATAAAAGAGGGGCCGTGAAACTCACCTTAGAGTGCGTCTTCTGATAACTAGAATTCCAACACGTGTATGATAATCCCAAATAATGATAACCTATCAATGAGTTTACATAAGTGCGATGACTATTAACCCGAAGGCTAACTAGTCCCCGATTGTCCAGATCTTGACTACGTGTGTTAAAAAGTGTGCTTAAACGTTAACCGGACATCCCAGACCGACCCGACATCCCGTTGGTGACCCATTACATCAATTAGTCATGCACATAAGTTTAACACATAAGTTTCAAGCATAAAACACTTAGTTTGCACCAATTTTATCCCGAAATCCGTCCGTTTTACAAGTTACCCGAAATAGCAAATTATGGAGATGTCACATCAAACGCTTGCAATCTTTACTCAATTAGGAAACTTTATGAAATCAATCAATAATCAACTTAATATACTCAGATTATCATGAACAATAAACCCCCAATCATATCCTTATCACTATCATCATGAACAAGCCCTAGATCTAACCCAAAATCCCCAAAATGAACAAAACATCATCAATAATCAATTGTAACCTATCTCAATCCTAAATCATCATCAATAACAGTCCTAGATCATTGTTATAACATCTATACAACAATCAATCATCAAACAATACATAACACCACATAAAACACCATTAACACATGTTAATTTGTATGAAAACTCATTGTTTATGAATAGGTTTTGTTTAGAAAGATATTAGGAAGGTTTTTATCCATGAAAACATGTTTAAATCAGATCTGGACTCTTGGGGTTTAATGAAAACGAATTGAAATGCTTTAAAAATGATTTAGAATGAAGAACACACCTTAGATCTTTGTGTAGAACATGTTTGTAGGTTAGATTATAGAAAACAAGGGCAAAAACTCCTTCCCCAATGTTTAAAGTTGCTAGAGAGTGTTTTGAGACGGTTAGGTTTGTGAAATGGTGAAAAAAAAATGACAAAGTGTGGTATTTATACTATGTCCACATTCGCCCCTTTTACCTGGGCGAATGTACTCTCCTTCGACCCTTTCACAGGGTCGAACGTACCCTGACTTGGTCGAATGAAATTCTTTCAATTCCATATCCCAGGTTCGCCCCTTTTACAAGGGTCAAACCAAGAGTATTGTCCAGGTTCGCCCATTCGTTTGGTCGAACTAGGACTCACGTTTTTCTAGTTTTCCAATTTGTCGTGTTTAACGCATTTTAACGCACCCTAACATACGAGCATGCAACCTTAGTCTATGTTTAACATATTTAAGCACGGATGATTATCTACACATCATTTAAACACATCTAAGCATATAATCCACCATACGGCAATTAGTCTACACACACACTTAATTAGTTTATGTAATTCACCAACAACGGGACTCGTATCGTGTGTGTGTGTGTGTGACTAACCCAATGATCTCCCGAATCATTGGACCCTGGACAATACGGACTGTGTTCCAACTCTACTGACCCCGTCAAGTATGTTTAATAAACGTTTTTTCGCTAAGGTAGACTTATGTGTTTATAAAATGTTGACCCAAACATGCCGGGTGTCACATCATCCCCATGTTGAAAGAATTTTCGTCCCGAAAATTTCCCGAAGTCAAAGAGAACGAAGCGATAAAAAGAAAAATTTTCCCGGTCGTCACACCCTTCTCCAACCATCCCATGCAGTAAGTGGAAGTAATATTTATAGTATTTTAGTGTGAGCGTTGGATTTTAGCTAAAACAGGATTATACGATCATACAAGTCACAAAACTAGGTGCGGAAACCCTAGATCTGAACAAATTGATAAAACACAAATCGCGACACAATCAAGATCATTTTCAATATCATTTTCATAGATTAACTTTCATTCAAAAAGCATTTACAATGAGTTTATGTTAATCTAGAACACACTAATAATCTCTCAAAAACACCTCTGAACCTGATCTGAACCTGGACACAAATGACAACTCCCTTCCATTATCAAAAACACAAAAACTATATATAGGCACTGCACATTCGCCCGTTTCAACTGGTCGAATGTGAGCTTTTTCCACATTCGCCCACTTCAGGTGGTCGAATGTGTCTTCTAGTTAAGTCCAGTCTTCCTTCGTCCATTTCAAATCTACCTTCGCCCCACATCTATCTACATTCGCCCATTCTATTCTACATTCGCCCCATCTTATACACCTTCGGCCAAGCTTAACATGTGTTAATATTGTATATCCAATCCTTAGTCGCAAAACGCATCAACAAACTCCCCCTCGACTATTGATTGGATAGTTTTCTCTGTTGGTCCATCGTCTTGTTCATCAGCTTGATTCTGAGCTGTTTCTTCTGCTCAGTAGTCATTGGCGGCTCAAATGTTTTCTTCACAGGCTTTGATACATTGGCTATCTTCACAGTCTTGCCAAGTTTACCCTCCAAGTTGCTTCCTGCATTAATATCATACGCAAAACAAACTCCAACAACTTGCGTATACTTTCTCGCTTGAGCAAAGTCATTGGGTTCATAGTAGATCGGATTGTAAAACAACATGATGATGTCTTCAAAGGTGCAATTAATCAACCACATAGGATCAAATACATGAACATGCTTGTATTTATCCTTTCCATCTCTCAACACGATCACCGCTTCTGCCTTTCTCCAATCGTAATACCAAAAGATGAAATCAGCACTAAAATGCTGTGGCATTGACATCAACGGTATCTTCCTCATCACATTAGGTGCTTTATAAATCAAAGTAACACGCTTCATATTGGTTTGTGGATCAATATCCCTATGCACTTTTCTACGGGGATATTGAGGCTGAAATCTCTTCCATCTCGTACGACTTTCCCAAACTAATTTATCAGCACACCAACCGACATGTGATCCATTTACTTCGGCACCTGACATTGGGAATCTGCATAAGTCTCTAACCGCCCAGTACGGTAGAGTAAGCAAGTCACATAATCTGTTGAAGTACAGAATTCCGGTTTCCCATTTTGCAGCAATACACTTCAGTCTGCCTAAGTAAGTCCACCCGAGAGCTCTGCCTTTGAACTTGGCATTATGAAATCGATAAAAGTTACCTTGAGCTTCAGGCTTTGGTCGGTTCTCATCCATTTCCTTCAATTTCTTCATATAATTCTTCAACTCATCAGACTGGTTAGAAGAATCTTTCTTTTCAGTACCAAATACCTTCTCAACAAACTCTTCACTCCTTTTCTTTGCTTTCTGTTTCGCTGACTTATTTGGTATCTCAGTGAAGTCAGGAAATACTTCATTCTCATCATCTTGTCTGAAATACTGGGGAAACTCTTCATGAGTAATATCTTCTACCTCCACTTCATTATTTTCTGGAGTCTGCACATCATCTGAATGACTTCCCATATCCTTTTCAGGAATATCAGGAATCGATTCATCCATCATAAACTCTTCAAACGTTTTCCCTACCCTCTGTGCAAGACCATCTAAAATTTCTTTTGCCACAGATGTAGGTAATTCCCCTTCTTCAAGATCTGGATCTTCATATTCCAACTCATATCTTAAGTCATCGGTCTGGAATATTTCAGCGAAGCATCCTGTAAACTCAATGGTCCACTCTCTCTTTTCCAACATATTCTTATACAGCTGTTTAGCATCATCAGACAAAGATCTCACCTTTTCGTTCCAGAAAATACTTTCATCCGAATCAACATTCCCACCTTTCTTCTTGGAACTTGATTCTCCAGTATCTTTCTTCTTCGGTGTTCTCTTCTCATAACTAAATCTAGAAGTATTATCTCCTCCATCATGATCACTTCCACTGCTAAACTCATCACCTTTCTTTTTCCCAGTACCTTCAGCACCATCATCATCATCATTATTGTCATCATCATCATCATTATCATCATTATCATCATCACTTTTATCCGATTCATCATTATCCTCATCATCATCTTCTTCTTTCTCAGATTCAGAATACTCATAATCAACTTTCTGTTCATCTTCTTCTTCATCTTCTTCACCCTCTTTCAACTGAGGTGCCCTGCTATAAAGATCTTCAATCAAATTACAAAGGCGTTTGTTTTCCTTCTTTAGTTCTTTGTTATCAGCCTTAATCAATTTGATTTTGCTCTTGTTTCTTTCACATTTTCTTTCAAGCTTCTCATTCTTTGCTTCAATCATCTTAATCTTATCATTTATATCATCCTGATTAGATTTCGAAGCAACCACAATCTGGAGCATTTTCTCCTCATTTTGCTTGAACTTAGCAATCTCAGCTTGTTGAGCAACCAACATCTTCATCATGTCTTCCATCTTCTTATTAACTTGCTTCATGACATCGTCATCCACAGTTACTTTCTTCGACTTTGATCTGGATGGCTCAACTTCAATAACTTTCTCCTTCTGAGGCTTTCTAAACATATCGAGCACTTTATCCATATCGATATTGAATTGATCGATTGGTAAAGTCTCTGCCTCTTTCGCTTTCTTCTGCTTCTTGGCAACTGGTGAAGATAGCTTAGATGGTGTACCAGCATCAGGTAATCTCTTTCCCTTCAACAACTGAGCTAACTCTTTCTCTCTCAGTTCTTTTACACTTGATTTCTTAGCCATAGTCTTTTGCTTCTTTGTCTTTCTGGGCAAATTCACCACTACAGTATCTCCAACACTCAGTTCTGCCAGGTCAACACCTAGTCCCTCATCTTCAACTGATTTCTTTCTTCTCTCAGCTTCTTCTATCGACTGGTTCAAGGATTCAGACTCACCAACCATAGTGGCCTTACGTTTGGTGGTCCTCACGTTCTCATCATCAGAATCCCACTGCTCATCAACCTCAGTCTCTTCTGAATCTACAGACTCTTCATCCACCAAACCCGATCCTTTCTTTGCCGTCGATTTCTTTCTAGCTGCTTGTTGCTTAGTGCTTCCCTGATCCACAGCCTTTCCCTTGCCCTTCCCTTTGGCTCCAGGATTGACTACTTGCCGTTTCCGCTTAGTGCTTGAATCAACATACACTAAGGGATCATCGTTGTCTGAGTCACTATCATCATGTCTTGCTTTGTTCTTGCCAGGATCAGTGTAATCCGGACGAGCCAAAGCACCAAATAATCTCCTGTTAGGTGGCTTCTCACTATCAGGCACACCTTTGTAACCCTTCATCCTCATCAAGGTTCTAATATTCATGTGATCTTGACCTAGGATCATAGTCGGATCCTTTTTCAGCATAGGATACTTGTAGTCAAAGATCATCATCAGAAATCTCGGATACAACATAAACTTCTTGTTCTTCATTCCCTTCAGCATCTCCAGCATATGATCAAGAATCATCCCAGACACATTAAATGGTTTGTTGAGTGTCAACGCAACCATTAATGAACTCAAACTCCTTCTCATCACGTCATAACCACCACTCACACATCCAAAAACATGAATAAGAACATGTGCAAAATACTTGTACTGCACTCCCAGCTTCCCCTTATACATAGATCCGTCAGTGATTGGACCTTTGTATTTCATTCGTAAGAAGCATGCCTTCTGTTCTGTCCATGATAACTCCCTGGGATCTTCACTATCTTCGAACTTAATCTGTAAAGCTTCCCGAATATCAGCTTCAGTCAAGAACATATCCATATCCTGAATCTTGCTCTTGATGATCGTCTGATTCTCCCAGTAATCATACTTCGCATTCTGATAAAAATCTTCAATGATGTCTTTGTATATGATGGTTGGTGTGGCTAAAGCATGAACAATCCTGCTCCTCTTCAGAAATTCTATAATCCCGGTAAACTCCGTGTTTTTCTCAACATCTCCGAGATAAGCGCAACAGTTGTGCGATCTTTCAAAAGGCCAACTGCTCGGAATAGACGTTTCAGCTTCTGGCACTGATGTAATCTCAGCTGGAGTTTCAACATTCACTGCTGGTGTTTCAACGTTCTCGGGTTGTTCAGCCATCTGCACATGAAAATCAATAAAACACGTCAAAATACAAAAACGACAAAATTATAAAATTTTGGTCAAACTAATCTGCACATTCGCCCGTTTTAAACTGGCCGAATGTGAGAATATGTGGTCGAATGTGACAAATTTTGGTCGAATATGAAAAAGTTCTGATTAAAAATCACATTCGTCCATTTTGAATGTTCATTCGCCCAACCAGTTTCACTTTCGTCCGTTTATCACACCCGAATGTGAAATGGTTTACCCCCAAAATTTAAATTTTTGCCATTGTTGATTTTAACCTGTGATTTTGATCCTAATATGTGCTAATAATGCCGATTAACACTCGTTTATTACCAATTTTGTCAAATAATCAGTTTTCATTGGTTTTAAAGTGGAATTAGGATTCAACTGTGTACAATCGATCAAACCTACATCTAGATATGTTATTATCCTAATTCCTTCTACATTCTCCCCCTAAAACCTATGAGAACTGATCGGGAATCAAAAATAAGCATCAATAATCATCAAAAATCCCTAGAACTGAAACCCTAGGTCCTGTTTATAAAAACGATGATTCAGATCTGTTAACATCTCCAATACCTGCAAATTGAGTCTCAAAAAGATCAGGAATGTATAGGGAATGAATCAGTGAATCAATAAAAACACGAGCAACAAGGTCTGGTTAACAAGGAATTTTGAAAAAAAAATTTTTGAATGTGGGGTTCGAACCTGAAATGCTGTATTTATAAGAGGCCACGTTCGCCCGTTTAGTGTGGACGAATGTGGGTTAAGACCACATTCGCCCCAAGTGAATGGCACGAGTGTGAAAGCAATTTCACCTTCGCCCCTAGTTAAAGACCCAAAGGTGAAATTTGTACCCGGAAGTGGAATTTACACCCGGAAGTGAAAAAGCCACATTCGCCCATTTTCAAAACGGTCGAAGGTGATGATTTTTCCACATTCGACCCATTTAAGGGGCGAATGTGAAATGGAAAAATCTGAAAATTTCGCCAAATCACGAATTCGAATCCCGTTCAACATTTTTCAATCCGTTAAACTTCCAAAACTCAAATTTTCACTTTTTGAATGTTACAACGTCCAGATGGTGTTATCAAATCTCAGAAATTGACCATCAAGCATCCCCGGATATCAAAAATAAAGCAGAAATGCAAATCTTTTGGATTTTCTGAAATTTTTATCAAAACACACCTAAAATCTTTTTGGATTTTATATCTTTTTGACAATAAAAGTAAAATGCGAAAAAGTAAAATGCATTAAAGTAAATGAAAGCAGTAAACATTTTGTGATTTCCGGTAAAAGGATCATATCAGTTTTCTGAGAAATCTGAACACAGCGTTGATCTGTTTCAAAATTATCATTAGAAACAATATTTGATACGGCAATTGCTGATATTGTTGTCCACATAAACTCACATGCAGACAATTACGCAATGCTTTAAAATGATACGAATTAAATGTATTAGACTAACACATTGTGGTTCCCACACACACGACATACTCCCGTATCAAGAAGTAATTTGCACAAAGACTCATTGTAAAGCGTGATTATGCTTTCGTCGTCTGTAATTGTACAAGATATAATGCATAGAGGTATACAGGTCAGCAAATTAATGCAGCAAAGCAACATATGCACTATACCAGGTTGAGGACTGATATTAATCATGATTTGCATCAATGATCAATACGATATTATAGATAATCTTTGATCATCATATAACATGGAAAGTTCCTCAATTCGGTAACTTTAGGATTTGGCATAAAGCTCTTTTATAAAGACATCCTGTCTGATCTAGGTCCGTAATGACTTACAGCAGAAGATCAGATAGGCTATCCCCAGACAACTAATAACATAACGACCCTAAACCTCCGAGTTTTGTACAAACACCCTATCAAACGAAATTACGGTACTAAGACCATATGCCCATGAGGTGTTCATCCACAAACGCGTAGTTTGTTATGTTTGTATCACTAATGCACGCAATATATAGTCTACGAAGCCTATCAGCATATCACACATAATCAACATACGTCTCATTAAACTATACAATTCTTTAGCCTGTGTCAGATCCCCACTGATGTACTATCATTTCCTCTTTTTATCCAGGAAATCATTTTGGGTTTTTCTAATTTTTAGGTATTTTGAAAATTTTTCAATGTTTTTGGTTTTTCTGATAAAATGACTCCCCCTAAAATAAAGAACATATTTTTGGATTTTTAATTTTTCTGAAAAACAAAACAAAAAAAATTTGAAAGAAACAATCCACTTGAAAGCATCAACTTCTTTGAGGATTAAACAACCCCCTCGAAAGCATCAACTTCTTTGAGGATTATGATAGTAAAGAGAAATTCCCAATTAGTAAAGAGAAATTCCCAATTAGCAAAAATTTAAAACTAAAACTAAAAACTAAAAATGATAAACCGAGGAGCCGATTAGTCCTGTTTTTCCTTTATATTGTTTACTTTCAAAAGATATTCAAAGCGGGATCTGTCAAAAGCTTTTGTAAACAAATCTGCACGTTGGTAGTCAGTATGGATTTTGACCATGTCAATCAATTCCTTAGCATAACAATCACGGATAAAATGATATTTAATCCGGATATGTTTCGCTTTAGAATGATTTTCAGTATTTTTAGTTAATGCAATTGCGGCTTCGTTGTCACAGTGTATAGGGGTTTTAAGAAACTGCAAACCGTAATCGACCATCTGTTGTTGGATCCAGAGCACTTGCGAACAGCAACTCGAGGCTGAAATGTACTCGGCTTCACATGTAGACAGTGCGACGGAAGTCTGTTTCTTGCATTGCCAGGTAATTAACCTGCTCCCTAAAAACTGGCAACCGGCTGTTGTTGATTTGCTGTCTTTGTCACAGCCGCCCCAATCTGCATCACTAAAAGCAATAAAATCAAAATCATCATCATTAGGGTACCAAAGTCCTTTTGATGGACAACCCTTCAGATATCGAAGGATACGCTTGACCGCCGTCAGATGACTTTGTTTCGGCTTCGATTGATAGCGAGCACAGAGACACGTTGCATACATAATATCTGGTCGAGACGCTGTCAAATACATCAGAGATCCGATGATTGCTCTGTATGTAAATGGGTCTGTCAGCTCCCCCTTAGCGTCCACTCCAATCCCGTGATTGGGTTGAATCGGGGTATCCATCGGCTTAGAGTCCTCCATCTGGAATCGGCTCAAGATGTCGGCTACATATTTCGTCTGGTGAATGAAGATCCCGTCGGGTCTTTGATCCACCTGTAAGCCGAGGAAAAACTGCATCTCCCCCATAGCGCTCATTTCGAACTTCTCCTGCATAACAGTTTCAAATTCTCTGCACAAAAGTTCGTTAGTTGAACCGAATATAATATCATCAACGTAAATCTGTACTAGAAGCAAGTCATCTCCCGTCTTCTTCGTAAAGAGGGTGCAATCGACGAGGCCGCGCTTGAATCCTTTGGAGATGAGGTATGTACTTAGCTCCTCGTACCACTGTCTTGGAGCCTGGTGCAAACCATATAAAGCTTTGTTCAGCACGTAGACCTTGTCCCGGTGGATTGGGTCCTCAAAGCCTGGTGGCTGCCCGACATAAACCTCCTCCTTGACTTTACCGTACAAAAATGCGCTTTTGACGTCCATTTGATAGACTTTGAATTTCTTATATGAAGCAAACGCAAGGAACATCCGAATAGCTTCAATTCGTGCTACTGGTGCATAGATTTCGTTGTAATCAATTCCTTCGATTTGATGGAAACCCTGCACAACCAATCTGGCTTTGTTGCGTACAATAACTCCACGATCATCCTTTTTGCACTTAAACACCCACTTAGTGCCTATTTTCTTTCTTCCTGGCGGCAAATCTGTGAGCGTCCAGACTCCCAATTTCTGGAATTGCAATAACTCCTCCTGCATTGCCTCAACCCAGGCATCTTCATTCAAAGCGTCTTTATATGTCCTTGGCTCTACCTGCGACACATAACATGCAAACGACCAATCATTTTGGCTTCCAGATTTCTGAATTTTGGCATACAATGCTAAAGCACCAAAACTCTCTGGCGAATTAACGCTTTTTAGCTGCCCTCTGGTCATCACTCCACTTCCAGGATCACCGATTACTTGCTCCAGCGGGTGAATACGATGAATCCGAGATTCCGGATTAACAGGTACAATCACTCCCGTCTGAGCAGTCAAATTCTCTACAGCATCCTGATCATGACCCGTGTTAGATGATGAAGCAACATCTGGATTTAGAGTTGGGTTCACAGTTTGCTCTTCTAAATCTTCTGCATGTTCAAGAACAGCTTCTTCAAATTGTTCATCTTCAGATTCTGAAGTATCTAGTGAAGTTGAAGCTTCTTGAAACATTTCTTCTTCTTGTGTAGGAGCACTGGTATCATTAGAAGCTGGTGGGGGATTTACGGTGATTGGACGCATCAACGGTGAAGTTGCCGCATTTTCACACTCGTAAAGTAATCTGATAACAGCTTCTTCAACCAAGCTATCTAGGTTGAATGATTCAAAGAAATCTTTGTAATCAAACATCCAATCAGGGCCCGTGCCTTGCAAATTTTGAGTATATCGTTGAACTTCCACGTTAGCCCAATCCTCCACTTGACAAGTTCGCTTGTTGAATACCCGTTTGAGCGGGGTTGCATATCCAACAAAATATCCCTCCTCAGCTTTAGGACTAAACTTCTCGCTTGGATTCAACATCGTGCATGGCGCCCCAAATGGTTCTAGATACTCTAAATTGGGCTTTCGTCGGTGTAACAGTTCATAAGATGTTTTTCCAAACTTCTTCACTGTTAGAACCCGATTTAATGTATAATTTGCTGCATAAATCGCCTCATTCCAGAACATTACTGGAAGATTTGAATCAGCGAGCATTGTTCTAGCAGCCTCAATCAGAGTCCTATTCTTTCTTTCAGCAACACCGTTCTGTTGCGGGGTATACGGAGCCGAATATTCATGATGTATCCCTTTGCTTTCACAAAGTTCATCCATCTTTGCATTTTTGAACTCCGTCCCGTTGTCACTCCTGATCCTTTTTATCTTCAAATTGTAGATATTCTCCAGTCGAGTGAACAGAACTTGTAAGTTGGTAAAGGTGTCGCTTTTGTTCTTCAAACACATCACCCATGAGAATCGTGAATAGTCATCAGTGACAACTAAACAATAAAGCTCTCCAAGATGACTTTTGCGCTTGACCGGTCCAAAAAGGTCCATGTGCAATCGCTCAAGCGGCATCTCAACAGAGTTAACTTTCTTCACTTTATGGGACTGTTTGTGTTGTTTTCCTTTCATACAGCTTACACACTTGTCGTTCAGATGGAAATGTTTCACGTTTACTCCATCGACAAGTCCATTTCTCACTAACTGATTCATTTTCCTCAGATGAATGTGCCCCATTCTGCGGTGCCACATTATCGATTCTTTTTCGGTCGCCTTGGATAGAAAGCATGTTATCTGCCCCTGTGATGTCATCGCCTTGGACATATCAAGAATATAAAGATTGTTGACTCGAGGTGCCATCAACATAACCCACTCCTTTGGAATCTTGAAGCCCGGTTTGAGAATATAGCAGGATTTGTCATCAAAATGCACAGAAAATTGTTTATCGCATATTTGACTGACGCTCAACAGATTATAGTCTATCTGCTTGACATAAGAAATCCGCTCGAAAGTCACAATCCCATTACTCACGCTTCCTTCCATCGTAATATATCCTCCTTTATTACCCGCGAACGCGACATATCCTCCATTAATATTCTTCACATCAAACAGCAATGCCAAATCCCCCGTCATGTGGCCTGAAGCTCCACTATCAACAATCCAGAGACTGCTAATAGGGCCAACTGAAGCTCCCTGCACACAAAAATTAAACATTTAGTTCTTTCGGGGGACCCAAGCCTGAGTCTTGGGCCTTTGAACATTGGATTTCAAAGAAACATCCTCAACAACTTTTTCAACAGTTTTCTGTTTTGGATCAATCTTTTT
The DNA here is from genome assembly GCA_028751855.1 of Ambrosia trifida. NCBI lineage: Eukaryota > Viridiplantae > Streptophyta > Magnoliopsida > Asterales > Asteraceae > Ambrosia > Ambrosia trifida. The sequence continues at coordinate 76,166,621 of CM054130.1, forward strand.
CTGATTGTTCAAAACAGTTTCATTTTTCTCACTAACCTTCGAAGTAGAAGCTCCTGGAGTACCATTAGGTGTCCAAGATTGTTCAGACCTTTTGAGAATACGAATTTGAGATTTTGATTTCTCAATTGGTTTCTGAACATTGTTACTAAAAGTAACTTTCTTAGCAACCTTATCTGAATTAACAGACTTAGGTCCAACATTTGACTTGACAATTGGTTTTTGTGGAACCTTTTGTCTATCAGCTGTTGTGTTCACCAGAGGTTTTCTCCAAGATTGTTCCATTGCAATCCGATTCCTTTGATCATATTGAAATGGACGGTTATTCCTCATTTGAAAATTGTTTTGATTATAAAAATGTTGTTGTTGAGGAACAGCCCGTCTATGTGGTGGGACATAATGATCAATCGGCTTTCTCATGGAATTCCTAACCTCAACTTCATGTCTTTTATGCCTTACATATGGACACTGAGCAAGTAAATGCCCGCGTTCTCCACATTTAAAGCATTTTCTATATTCCTCAAACACATAATGAGCATTTGGTGAAGCAAATGATCTGACAGGAAATTGATCATTATACTGTTGATTTCTTAAACTCTCAGGAAGTGGTCCTTTCGAGTAAGAAGGCTCATGAAAACCATTTGCTTTATCATTTGGTCGAATGAACTCAGTGACATGGATTTTTGGTTCTTGAGGAACTTCTGAAAACAGTTTCTTTAAGATTTCTGGTGGAATTTCATTGGTTCTCTCATATTTTGGAAACCATATTGTGCTTTCTTGCCAGATTTTATCAAGTTTAGAATAGTTAACATTTTTTATCGGAAATTCCTCATCAGAAATGATCTTATCGGATCCTTCCATCCGATAAAACACTTTAACCGGTTTGTCACTTGGTTCATTCAGCTCATTCTTTTTCACCACATTCTTAACATCATTATCTTTCTTAACATCAATCTTTTCAGACTTTTTATCACGATTAGCATTTGCCATCGGATGAACATGATCAGATGGTGACACTGGTTCAGTAGTAATGATGTGATTTTCTTTTGGAATCTCACATTCATTGACAGATTGATCACTACCAGTATCATCATTTTCTGAGTCTGAATTATCACTCTCAGCATAAACACCCTCATTGTTCAAGCCCAAAATCGGTCTCACATCGGAATATGGATCACCAATACTCGAGGTATTAGATTCCTTTTCCGATGATGAGTCTGATTTTACCGAACTCTCCGGTATAACTTGGTGATAGTTATGGTTTTCAAAAAGAACCGGAGATGGTACAGACTTGTAATTGGTGTTGTTATCATCAATGATATGATCTACCACATAAGCAACATTCTTATAACTTTCCAGCTTTTTGTTCACCTTTTCAGCAAAGCATTTTATGGCTGCCATTTCCAACTTGGTGTTTTCAATTTCATTGATATAGTTGTTTATGGCCAATTGTTTCAATGACAAAGTATTTTTCAAGTCGGAAATGTCCTTTTTATAGCCATCTAATACTTTGTTAAAATCATTCAACTCTTTGCGAGTAGATTGACAGTTCAAGATAGCACTATCTCGTGAAATTCGGAGTTGTTTATTCTCCTCTGTCAATCTATCACATGTTCCACAATATTTATCACTCATAACATCAGTGCTAGATTCAGAACTTACAGGTTTTGGCGGTTCAGTCATGGCCATCAACGCAAAATGAGCTTCCTTTCCAGTGAAAAACTTGGAGTAATCGATCTTGGTGAAAGCATCATCAGCGATACACGACTTCCTCGTCATCAAAAAGTCAGCTTCTGCCAGCAACTGATCAATATCATCATCTAAAGAATCAACACTTGCCTCTGTGTCTGATTCGCTCTCAGAATCTGAATAAACTGATCTACACTCTTCGGGAACATCAGAAACTGAATCAATCACCATTCCAGAACTCTTTTCCTCAGCCTTAACCTCAACAGGTTCACTCTCCACTTCCATCTCAGTCTCAGAATCATCACTTTCACACTCTTCAGTTTCTTTCTTCTCATCAACTGTCACCGACTCTTCCATATCAACCTGATAAGCAACACATGCCACATTTCCACCAGTAGTCACTTCCTCAACTCCTATTTGCATACCCGACCAGTCAAACCTCTCATCCTGTTGAGTCACCAAAGCTTGGTTCTGACTCGCATTCTGTTGAATCTCATTAGGTGTAGTAATAGGTACAACTGTTTGGTTTGGGTGATTAGGAGATTGGTTTTGAATCTGGTTTTGAGTGTTTGGTTGTCTGTTTTGGTTGTTAAAGTTTCGGTTTTGGTAGTTGTTGTTATTCTGGTAAGAAACTTGGTTTTGTTGACGGTTCTGGTAATTTGCATTGAAAGGGTTTCGATTACCTTGTTTAGGTGGCTGGGTGCATTCCCTTTTGAAGTGTCCTTTTTCTCCACAATTAAAACACGTAACCTTCTCCTTGTTGAATCCATAGGTTGTGTTGGGAGAAGTTGCTAAATCAGTCCTTCCAGTTTTCTCGATGAACTCTGTTGCTCTTCTCATTATACTCGCAAAAGCCCATTGAATGTCAATGAGTTCCATCTCTTCCTTGTCTATCTGTGCGTAGTCTTCGTTGGTTAAATTGTTGTTCCCAATCTGACTAGCAACCAACCCATTGTAGGATGAAACCATTGCTGAGACTAATGCAATGTGTTGCTGAGCAACCTCCACAGTCACATTTCCCAAGTTAGATGTATCCAAAACCACCGGTTGTTGTTTATGTTGAGTAACTTGGTTTGCTGGTTGTTGTGATTGGTTAGCGGTGTAAAAACTTGCTTGTTGCATTGGAGAGATTGGTGAAATGTAGGAATTATATTGTGGTGGTGTGTATGATGGTTGTGAATAGGAATTGTATTGTGGTGGTGTGTAGTTGGTGGTTGGTTTTGATGATTCCATGACATTAGAAATACATGCAACATGTGGTGCAACGCTTCCAGAGCTCGAGTTTCCAGCTGGAACTGAAGTGCCTCCAAAATACAAACTGGGATTCTGAGGAATCTGTGACCTTCTAGCTTTCCTCCTATCCTCCAACTCTTTGTTCTCCAGCTTTTCGATAAACTCTGAAATGGTCCAGAATTGATAAGCATCCTTCTCTCTGAGTACCTCCACATGCTGATCCCATTGTGGTGGTAAAGCATCTGCAAACTTATCCACCTGCTTAGTCATTGGAATCTGTACACCATAACTAGACAATTCAGACAACAAATGCATATATCTTGGAGTTAGTTCTTTCAAAGTTTCATTATTAATGAAAGAAAAATTCTCAAACTCTTTGACCAATTCCTCCATTCTTAGACTCCTGGTCTTCTCGTTACCATCATGCTTCCTCTTCAGCTTATCCCAAAGCTGCTTTGACGTAGTACATGTCCCAAACTGATGCAACAGGTCACTTGTGATTGCCTGTGTCAGTTGAGAGAACGCCTTCTTCTCCACCACATATTTCTTCTTTTCGTCCTCAGTCAAGCTTTCCAAAGGAATCAACTCACCGGTATTCTCCAGAATCGGTGCTGTGTATCCTTTAACAATCATGCTCCAAGCCTCAGCTCCTTCAACTCCCATGCCTTCCAGATGGATCTTGAACATGGTGTGCCACTGATTATACTCTTGCATATCCATGAGCTTCGGTGGCCGAGTTCCACTACCTGTAGACAAATCCTTAATCAAAGTAGAAATAGCATTAGTGGTTTGAGTATTTACCGCCGCTGCAGCTACTCCCCAGTAATCAGATTGTAGTTGTGGCAACCGGAAAATTTTTCTTCTCTTTCGTCTCTTCCTTTTTGGCCTTGGGCAATTTTCGGGACGAAAATTCTTTCAACAGGGGGATGATGTGACACCCGGCAAACTCAGGTTAGTAACGTTGACTAAACTAGTAAGTCTACCTTAGCGAGTCATGCATATTACGTCCTTAACGAGGTCAGTCGAGTCGGTACGATGATTCGGGGGAATTATCGGGGGTCGTTATGATGATCCGCGGGGTCATCGGGAGTCGGTCCATAACTATGGGTACAAGGATCGGCGATTCGTGGAATCGCCGGGCCTAATGCACACACGAGTCTCGAGTCCCGGGAATTGGTGAACGGATATAAACGTGTTGGATATCATGCATTATATGTTTGGAATCATTATGTGACTTATCGGTATGTGAATACGTGTTTAAATATGTTAAAATAGTGTTTAACGCGCCAAAAACCCGTTCCAGCATCACAGGGGCGATTAGGAGCTGGGAGAACCCCTAATCGCCTATATGTTCATGCGAGTAGGGAAGATTACAGGCGATTGGGACCTAATCGCCTGATGTTATACGCGATTAGGCCCCCAATCGCGTATAAGGGACTGCTACTCGCGTGTACTGCAGGGCTCGGGTCAAAACACCTATAAATAGAACCCTTAACTCCCCAAACACCTCTAGAACAACCCTAGCTGCTCCCAAACCACCCACACACCTTGAAACACCTCTGGAACTCTTTTTGCTACAAAAATCACCATCCTCAAGCTTATACACCTTTCTTTAGCAAAATCCAAGGTGTGTTCTTCATCCCTAACCTTTGTAAAGTTGTTATTTTGAGTTCCCCTAAAGTTCCAGACCTTGTTTTACCAAATGTGTCTTTAAAAACCTTTCAAGAGAGTCTTAAACCAAGTTTACACCTTAATGCTTGTTATATGTGAAGTTTATATGCAAATGTTGGTCTTATTGGTGATTTTAACATGAATGTTTTTAAGATATGAGTGTACTTCTGTTATGTAGAGGCCATTAGGAAGGTTGTCTTAGAATCTTAGCCATTGTTATGGTGTTTTGAAGAAAATGCATATTTTGACCCATTTGTATGTTCTTGAGAATTTAGGATGATTATGGTGTGATTGTTGGTGCAATGTTGTTAGGATTCACACTAGGAAGATGTTAGATCAGAGATTTTATGAGTTACATATTGTAGAGCTTGAAATCTGATTATTTCCATTTAAGGAAAGATAAGGTTGGTAGAAGAAACCTAGTACTTTGCCATTTTAGGAAATAATTGCATAGAACATGCTAGATCAGTGATATGTTGGGGGGTTTTTGCTTGAAAAGGGTTGGTAAATGATTTAGGTTTGATATTGGGTGTTGTTGCATGTTTCGGATTTGATTTGGAGGGTTTAACGCGCGAAAACTCGTTGTACAGCAGCTGCAGGCGATTAGGCATCCTAATCGCCTGAGCTATACGCGATTATGCAGACCATTGGGGCGATTAGGACCCTAATCGCCTATACTTCATGCGATTAGGCCCCCTAATCGCCTATAGGCTATTGCCTACTCGCGTGTAACCTTCCTAATCGCATGTACTGCTGTCGTGAACGCGTTTTGACATCCCGGAACACGATTTGACACCTAGGAACATGTTAGGAACCCCGGGATACACCCAATAACTTAGTAAGACGTGTTCGGACCTGTTTATGCGTTGATTTGGACATTATGCTAGACTAGGTGAATTGTTGCGCGTGCTAAGTGTTTAATTGCATATGTTGCATGATGTCTTGCATTTATCTAACACGTGGGATGTCGGGTCACCAATGGGATGTCGGGTCTTGTCTGGCACGGTCGGTCTAACAGTTAAAGGTATTTTCAAACGTTATGGTCACGGTCTGGACATACGGGGACTAGTTAGCCTGCGGGTTATTAGTCCAATACTTATACACATCTTATGATAGGTCGCCGCTATTTGGGACTATCGTAACATAACTACTTAACTATTTTCAAGTAACGCAAACCGAGGTGAGTGTCACAGCCCCACTTTTACCGTTTTACTTTCGGGGGAGAAACATGCTACTTATTTGATTACTTATCATAGATCATGTTATACTATGGTTACTTTACGTACTATGCGGCTTTTACAGAAAGTCCCAGGGGGAACCATGAATGTGCGGGGATGCACAACGGGGGAAATGTGGATAGATCTATTGGGCCTTACAAACCCCACCCGACGGCTGGGAGCCGGGCGGGTGCATATTGTCTCTAATACTTTGGGGGTTACCGAGGCATCGGTAATCCCGTCCGTCTGGGCTGGCTTCAACACTTATACCGGTTTAGTAATGGATTCCCAACCGCAGTAGTAGCAACACTTAACGTCTAGCTAACGTTCTCATAACATAGTAGTAACGGGAAATGATCTTACCGAACTTATAACAACACTTTTATGAAAGAAAACCTGTGAACTCACCAGCATTATATGTTGACATTTTTGGCATGTTTTCTCAGGTCGCTAAGGTAGCGGTTGTCGGACTAGGCGCACGAGGTCATGCACGGCGTCTATTATTTTGGAAACATATTAAACAATGTCCTTGTAAACAATGATATGTCTTTTGGTTGTAAACAAGAATGCTTCCGCTGCTGGTTTACAGCTCAAAGCATTATATTTTGGTTTTAAATATAATCTTGAATGCATGTTTGTTGTATGTTTATTGTGATCGTTGACTGAGATCCTGGTGTGTCACGCGCCTCGCGGTAAAACCCCGCATGTGGAATTTGAGGGTGTGACAGATTGGTATCAGAGCCAACGGTTATAGTGAACTGAGACTGCATGTAGAGTCTAGTCTATAACTGAGTCGCACACACTAGACGGTCACAATTAGTCGAGTCTTAGCAAGTGGGTAACAACATGACTTGTCGGGGTGTCGGTGTCATCATCTACTACGCTACATCATCTATTTACTTCTTATCATCCTATTTCTTGACTCATCTTTACTTTGATCCGATGGCGAACGATATACTATTAAACTCTCTTGACGGCAGTGTGCATTGGGGTAGCTACGGCGTACTCTTGAGATCTGTCCAGAGATTTGGACATCTCCCCTCTATGCCCTAATGAACACGCCCGTTCTTATGCATATTATATTGTACTTATACCTATGATAATATCATGATTGGGCGCTAGTGTTCGGTGACTTGAACTTCAAACTTAAAGCGCGCTTGGAGGACCATGTGGAACAGTTTATCATGTCGGGTGCACACGAGATCATAAACTGTGATGCATGGGATCCCTGGCGGACTTTGGGCTTGAACGGATGGACCCGAGCAGGGCTCGGTCTAATTTCTTGAAATTCCTAATGGGTTATACCACGGGCAGGCCTAAATCTTTTGTTTCATGTTGTGACAGAAGATGTCGGGAGCTCGTGGAGGTCGCAGGGGCGGCCGTGCTGGCGGTCGTGGTGGCGGCCGTGGTGGCGGCGGTGGCCGCGGGAACATTAATATGACCCAAGCTGAGCTGGATAATCTGACGCAGCAGCACGTGAATATTGCTTTGGCTGCATTCCAAGCCGCTCATAATGCTATGGGTGGTACGTCGATTCTCATCTATTCTACCTCGTTCTGGGGTACCTTACCTTTTCTTGATACTCACCTGTGTGTCTGTTCCAGGTGGTGCTGTCAATCCTCCTCCATCCCAGTGTTCCTATAAAAAGTTTATGGACTGTAAGCCCCACAACTTTAGCGGCACTGAAGGGGCAGTGGGACTGCTCCGATGGTTGGAGAAAATCGAATCTGTTTTCTCGATGTGCAGCTGCCCGGAAGGCGACCGGGTGAAGTATGCTTCTGCGACCCTGGAGGGTCAAGCCTTGACTTGGTGGAACTCCACCACCCAGACTATGGGCATTGGGGAAGCCCACGCCATGCCCTGGGCAGAATTCATTCAGCTGCTGAAAAATGAGTACTGCCCGAGGGATGAGATCCAGAAGCTCGAACATGAAGTCTGGAACCATAAGATGGTGGGTTCCGAGATTGAAGCTTACACTGCTAGGCACAATGAGTTGGCGGTGTTGTGCCCCGATTTGCACACACCGGAATACCGAAGAATTGAGCATTATGTTGCTGGGTTGGTACCGGAGATTGCTGGGTTAGTTGTTGCGGGTAATCTCACTGTTTATTCTGAGGTAGTTCGGTCAGCTCACAGGCTGACCAACATGAAGGTGACTGAAGGGGTCTTGCCTCCTCGAGGCGCTACTGTGAAGGCTTCTGATGGTAACAAACGGAAGTGGGAAACTGTGGGGAAAGGCTCGAGCTCGGCTCAGCCTCAGCAGGTGAAGAAGACTGATGCAGGGGGATCGTCGTCTGAACGACAACCGGGGGTTTATGCTGGGAAGTTGCCAAAGTGTGATCGGTGCAACTATCATCACACCGGTTCTTGCGATGATAAGGACCGTTGCCGTCGGTGCCATAAGATTGGGCACCAAGCCAAGGATTGTAGGTCCAACCCTTTGGGAAACCGAAACCCATCGGTCACACCAGCCCCAGCCCCTCAAGTCGCTACTCCTCAGGGAAATCAGGGGAAACAAGGGTGCTATAACTGTGGTGAGCTTGGTCACTACAAGCGTAACTGCCCCAAGTTGAAGCAGGGCGAAGCTGGGAAGAATGGGTCGGGCAATGGAAACAATGGGGGCGGAGGCAGGAATGCTCGCGCCTTCGTGATCGGTTCAAGTGGTGCTCGACAGGATCCCGACACTGTTACTGGTACGTTTCTCCTCGATAATCGCTATGCTACGGTTTTATTTGATTCTGGCGCCGATAAGAGTTTCATATCTCTTGGGTTTAGTCAATTGCTTGATAGGGTACCTACACCTTTAGAGGCTAAGTACTTGATAGAATTGGCTGATGGTAAGAAAGTTGAGGCGACGCACGTCCTTAGGGAGTGTCACCTTGAGTTGTCGGGTTATTCCTTCCCTATTGATCTTATGCCGGTGTCCTTGGGTAGTTTCGACGTTGTCGTGGGTATGGATTGGTTGTCCCTGTATCATGCCGAGATTGTTTGTTTTGACAAAGTTATTCGACTTCCCCTCCCTGACGGTGAAATTTTGTTGGTGCACGGTGAGAAGAGCGGGGTCCCGTTGAGTATCATTTCGTGTATGAAAGCCTATAAGTATCTTCGGAAGGGGTATTCTGCCATTCTGGCACTTGTTTCGGTTTCGTCTGAAGAGGAGAAGAGGATTGAAGATATTCCTGTTGTCCGCGACTTTCCCGATGTGTTTCCTGAAGACTTACCTGGTCTTCCTCCTTATCGCCAGGTCGAATTTGGTATTGAACTTGCTCCGGGTGCGGCCCCTATTGCTCGTGCCCCTTATCGTCTTGCACCTCCTGAGATGCAGGAATTATCGAACCAGTTGCAGGAGCTGTTAGAGAAGGGCTTCATTCGGCCTAGCTCGTCCCCGTGGGGAGCCCCTATTTTGTTTGTCAAGAAGAAGGACGGAAGCCTACGGATGTGTATCGACTACCGGGAGTTGAATAAGGTTACCATCAAGAATCGCTATCCTCTTCCCCGCATCGATGACTTATTTGACCAGCTTCAGGGTTCCAGTTTCTATTCGAAGATTGATTTGAGGTCGGGGTACCATCAGTTGAGGGTTCAAGAAGCTGACATTCCGAAGACCGCCTTTCGAACTCGCTATGGCCATTTTGAATTCCTGGTCATGCCTTTTGGTCTCACCAACGCACCTGCCATCTTTATGGATCTGATGAACCGTGTTTGCAAGCCTTATCTTGACAAGTTCGTGATTGTCTTCATCGATGATATTTTAGTCTATTCTAAGAACGAGGTGGACCACCAGGAACACCTACGTCTTGTTTTGGAACTTCTGAGGCGGGAACAGCTGTACGCTAAATTTTCTAAGTGTAGCTTCTGGTTGCGTGAAGTTCAATTCCTTGGTCATGTCGTTAATGAGAAAGGAATTCACGTTGACCCAGCAAAGATTGAAGCCATTAAAGACTGGGAAGCACCAAAGACGCCATCTGAGGTGCGGCAATTCCTAGGCCTTGCAGGTTATTACCGTCGTTTTATTGAGGGATTTTCGAAGATCGCTCAACCCCTCACCTCGCTTACCCAGAAGGACAGGAAGTTCGACTGGGGTGATTCTCAGGAGTCAGCCTTCCAGATGTTAAAGGCTAAACTCTGTTCTGCTCCTATCTTGTCTTTGCCTGAGGGCACGGACGATTTTGTGGTTTATTGTGACGCTTCTATCCGGGGTCTTGGTTGTGTACTGATGCAGCGCGAGAAGGTCATCGCCTATGCTTCTCGTCAGCTTAAGGTTCATGAGAAAAACTATCCCACCCATGATCTGGAGTTGGGTGCGGTGGTCTTTGCTTTAAAGATTTGGAGGCACTACTTGTACGGTACCAAATGCACTATTTACACCGATCACAAGAGCCTCCAGCATATCTTTGATCAGAAGGTGTTGAATATAAGACAGCGACGTTGGGTCGAACTCCTTAATGATTACGAGTGCGCCATCAAATACCATCCTGGCAAGGCGAATGTGGTCGCAGACGCCTTGAGCAGGAAGGAAACGGCTAAACCTCGTCGTGTTCGAGCTCTTCAGCTCACTATCCATTCCGGCTTACCTGATCGAATCCGTTCAGCACAGCAAGAAGCCTTGAAGGAGGAAAACCTTAAGGCTGAAACCATGCATGGCGCTGATAGCCACCTTGAACTCAGATCCGATGGGTTACACTATTTCGCTGAACGTATTTGGGTTCCTTTATTTGGGGGCTTGCGGGAGCTCGTTCTTGATGAAGCTCACAAGTCCCGGTACTCTATTCACCCTGGCTCCGATAAGATGTATCAAGACCTGAAGATACTTTATTGGTGGCCGAACATGAAGGCGGACGTGGCTTCGTACGTGAGCAAGTGCTTGACCTGTGCCAAGGTCAAAGTTGAGTATCAAAAGCCATCCGGCCATCTGCAACAGCCTGAAATCCCCAAGTGGAAGTGGGAGCGGATTACGATGGACTTTGTGACCAAACTCCCGAGATCGCCCAGTGGTTGCGACATGATCTGGGTAATTGTCGATAGGTTGACAAAGTCCGCGCACTTCCTCGCTATCAAAGAGACCGATGGCCTCGAGCGTTTGGCACGGTTATATCTCAAGGAAGTGGTCTCTCGGCACGGGGTGCCTGTCTCTATTATTTCTGATCGTGATCCTCGGTTCGCCTCTAACTTTTGGAAGTCTTTGCATAAGGCTCTGGGTACTCAGTTAGACATGAGCACAGCATACCATCCGCAAACTGACGGTCAAAGTGAGCGGACAATCCAAACGCTAGAAGACATGCTTCGGGCATGTGTGATCGATTTTGGCAAAGGGTGGGAGAGTCATTTACCGTTGGTGGAATTCTCCTACAACAACAGTTACCATTCTAGCATCAAGGCAGCTCCGTTCGAGGCTCTTTACGGGCGGAAATGCCGGTCTCCTCTTTGTTGGGCCGAGGTGGGTGAGAGTCAACTCACCGGCCCGGAACTTGTGTACGAGACTTCCGAAAAGATCGTACAAATCCGTAACCGCATGGCAGCAGCTCGGGATCGTCAAAAGAGCTATGCCGATCGTCGTCGCAAGCCTTTGGAGTTTGAGGTTGGCGACAGGGTTTTGTTGAAGGTATCTCCGTGGAAGGGCGTTATACGTTTTGGGAAACGGGGCAAATTGAATCCTCGGTATGTGGGACCGTTCGCAATCCTGGAACGGATTGGACCGGTAGCATACAGGATTGATCTGCCGGCTGAGCTCAGTAATGTTCATAACGTCTTCCATGTTTCTAATCTGAAGAAGTGCTTGGCGGATGAATCTTTGGTTGTTCCTCTCGAAGAGATCAAGGTGGATGATCGTCTGCGTATCGTGGAGGAACCGGTTGAAATTCTTGACTATAAAATCCGTAGCCTTCGCCGGAGTAAAATCCGCATTGTTAAAGTCCGTTGGAACTCTAATCGTGGACCGGAGTTCACGTGGGAACGTGAAGATCAAATGAAGGCTAAGTACCCCCATTTATTTCCTAAGCGCGCGTTCGAATCAAGACATGTCTCTGCTGAAGCTGAATGAATCTCGGGTCGAGATTCCTTTCAACAGGGGGATGATGTGGCAACCGGAAAATTTTTCTTCTCTTTCGTCTCTTCCTTTTTGGCCTTGGGCAATTTTCGGGACGAAAATTCTTTCAACAGGGGGATGATGTGACACCCGGCAAACTCAGGTTAGTAACGTTGACTAAACTAGTAAGTCTACCTTAGCGAGTCATGCATATTACGTCCTTAACGAGGTCAGTCGAGTCGGTACGATGATTCGGGGGAATTATCGGGGGTCGTTATGATGATCCGCGGGGTCATCGGGAGTCGGTCCATAACTATGGGTACAAGGATCGGCGATTCGTGGAATCGCCGGGCCTAATGCACACACGAGTCTCGAGTCCCGGGAATTGGTGAACGGATATAAACGTGTTGGATATCATGCATTATATGTTTGGAATCATTATGTGACTTATCGGTATGTGAATACGTGTTTAAATATGTTAAAATAGTGTTTAACGCGCCAAAAACCCGTTCCAGCATCACAGGGGCGATTAGGAGCTGGGAGAACCCCTAATCGCCTATATGTTCATGCGAGTAGGGAAGATTACAGGCGATTGGGACCTAATCGCCTGATGTTATACGCGATTAGGCCCCCAATCGCGTATAAGGGACTGCTACTCGCGTGTACTGCAGGGCTCGGGTCAAAACACCTATAAATAGAACCCTTAACTCCCCAAACACCTCTAGAACAACCCTAGCTGCTCCCAAACCACCCACACACCTTGAAACACCTCTGGAACTCTTTTTGCTACAAAAATCACCATCCTCAAGCTTATACACCTTTCTTTAGCAAAATCCAAGGTGTGTTCTTCATCCCTAACCTTTGTAAAGTTTTTATTTTGAGTTCCCCTAAAGTTCCAGACCTTGTTTTACCAAATGTGTCTTTAAAAACCTTTCAAGAGAGTCTTAAACCAAGTTTACACCTTAATGCTTGTTATATGTGAAGTTTATATGCAAATGTTGGTCTTATTGGTGATTTTAACATGAATGTTTTTAAGATATGAGTGTACTTCTGTTATGTAGAGGCCATTAGGAAGGTTGTCTTAGAATCTTAGCCATTGTTATGGTGTTTTGAAGAAAATGCATATTTTGACCCATTTGTATGTTCTTGAGAATTTAGGATGATTATGGTGTGATTGTTGGTGCAATGTTGTTAGGATTCACACTAGGAAGATGTTAGATCAGAGATTTTATGAGTTACATATTGTAGAGCTTGAAATCTGATTATTTCCATTTAAGGAAAGATAAGGTTGGTAGAAGAAACCTGGTACTTTGCCATTTTAGGAAATAATTGCATAGAACATGCTAGATCAGTGATATGTTGGGGGTTTTTTGCTTGAAAAGGGTTGGTAAATGATTTAGGTTTGATATTGGGTGTTGTTGCATGTTTCGGATTTGATTTGGAGGGTTTAACGCGCGAAAACTCGTTGTACAGCAGCTGCAGGCGATTAGGCATCCTAATCGCCTGAGCTATACGCGATTATGCAGACCATTGGGGCGATTAGGACCCTAATCGCCTATACTTCATGCGATTAGGCCCCCTAATCGCCTATAGGCTATTGCCTACTCGCGTGTAACCTTCCTAATCGCATGTACTGCTGTCGTGAACGCGTTTTGACATCCCGGAACACGATTTGACACCTAGGAACATGTTAGGAACCCCGGGATACACCCAATAACTTAGTAAGACGTGTTCGGACCTGTTTATGCGTTGATTTGGACATTATGCTAGACTAGGTGAATTGTTGCGCGTGCTAAGTGTTTAATTGCATATGTTGCATGATGTCTTGCATTTATCTAACACGTGGGATGTCGGGTCACCAATGGGATGTCGGGTCTTGTCTGGCACGGTCGGTCTAACAGTTAAAGGTATTTTCAAACGTTATGGTCACGGTCTGGACATACGGGGACTAGTTAGCCTGCGGGTTATTAGTCCAATACTTATACACATCTTATGATAGGTCGCCGCTATTTGGGACTATCGTAACATAACTACTTAACTATTTTCAAGTAACGCAAACCGAGGTGAGTGTCACAGCCCCACTTTTACCGTTTTACTTTCGGGGGAGAAACATGCTACTTATTTGATTACTTATCATAGATCATGTTATACTATGGTTACTTTACGTACTATGCGGCTTTTACAGAAAGTCCCAGGGGGAACCATGAATGTGCGGGGATGCACAACGGGGGAAATGTGGATAGATCTATTGGGCCTTACAAACCCCACCCGACGGCTGGGAGCCGGGCGGGTGCATATTGTCTCTAATACTTTGGGGGTTACCGAGGCATCGGTAATCCCGTCCGTCTGGGCTGGCTTCAACACTTATACCGGTTTAGTAATGGATTCCCAACCGCAGTAGTAGCAACACTTAACGTCTAGCTAACGTTCTCATAACATAGTAGTAACGGGAAATGATCTTACCGAACTTATAACAACACTTTTATGAAAGAAAACCTGTGAACTCACCAGCATTATATGTTGACATTTTTGGCATGTTTTCTCAGGTCGCTAAGGTAGCGGTTGTCGGACTAGGCGCACGAGGTCATGCACGGCGTCTATTATTTTGGAAACATATTAAACAATGTCCTTGTAAACAATGATATGTCTTTTGGTTGTAAACAAGAATGCTTCCGCTGCTGGTTTACAGCTCAAAGCATTATATTTTGGTTTTAAATATAATCTTGAATGCATGTTTGTTGTATGTTTATTGTGATCGTTGACTGAGATCCTGGTGTGTCACGCGCCTCGCGGTAAAACCCCGCATGTGGAATTTGAGGGTGTGACAGTAGTGCCGGATGTGCTACACTTTGAGGCATCGTGCTCGTCGTTGTCATGTAGTTAAGTGGTTGTGAAGACTGTGTATTCGTCTTTTGCGCTGCCACTGTCCATGGGTCCATTGTCTGCTGTTGTGGTTGTGTTGTTGCTGATCCCGAAGTAGTTTGAAAACGCCACATGATCTCAATCTGAAAATCTCAACACTTAGAAAAATTTTCAACAAAAATCTTAGGTTCGCCCGAAAAACAGTATATTCGTCCAAATAATCCTAGGTTCGTCCAAACTTAAACACTCTCGTCCAAATTTTCTCACTTTCGTCCCTTCTGATTCTACTTTCGTCCAAACAGTAACAACCGAATGTGAATTTGATCAGAATGTAAACACAAACTAACACTTTTCCACTTTCGCCCAAACCTAAAACGGTCGAATGTGGAAATTCTACCCGAAAGTGAAAAGTTCAACAAGAAAATTCCAGGTTCGTCCACTTAATACTCAGGTTCGCCCACTTTTTATCACTTTCGACCACAACACTCAGTCCAGGTTCCAGGTTCGCCCAAAACAGTCAGATCTCATTTTTGAAAAACGGTTATTGTTTGAAAAACGGTTATTCTAATCTCAGATTTTCAAAAGTTCATGGATTTGAATGATCTCAATCAGGTTATGTTTCGGAATTGATTTGGAACAACTTTAAGTCTTGAAAAACTTGAATTCGACCACAAATTCACCTTTAAATCGATCAAAAACTCTTAAAAACAATGTTTATGTAAAAACAGATGATTTTATGTCAAAAACATGTCCAAATCAGCTCTGATCTTATCAAATTTGTTGTTGTATGATCCTCTATGCTCTGATACCACTTTGTGAGCGTTGGATTTTAGCTAAAACAGGATTATACGATCATACAAGTCACAAAACTAGGTGCGGAAACCCTAGATCTGAACAAATTGATAAAACACAAATCACGACACAATCAAGATCATTTTCAATATCATTTTCATAGATTAACTTTCATTCAAAAAGCATTTACAATGAGTTTATGTTAATCTAGAACACACTAATAATCTCTCAAAAACACCTCTGAACCTGATCTGAACCTGGACACAAATGACAACTCCCTTCCATTATCAAAAACACAAAAACTATATATATAGGCACTGCACATTCGCCCGTTTCAACTGGTCGAATGTGAGCTTTTTCCACATTCGCCCACTTCAGGTGGTCGAATGTGTCTTCTAGTTAAGTCCAGTCTTCCTTCGTCCATTTCAAATCTACCTTCGCCCCACATCTATCTACATTCGCCCATTCTATTCTACATTCGCCCCATCTTATACACCTTCGGCCAAGCTTAACATGTGTTAATATTGTATATCCAATCCTTAGTCGCAAAACGCATCAACATTTAGAAACATATTAGCAAATCTAGAATGTTATATTTATAATTTTGTCTGTTTTATTTAGTTAACAATATATATGATTCAAGATACACAACCTCTTACCAAGGATAGTTGGGAAAGCCATATGTCCCCTTCATAGGGGCCATATCATCCAATTCAGTAGAGTTGAGGTCAATAGGTCATAGAATATGCTTGCTTCTGAAAAGCTTCATGGAGAGAAACTAAAAATACACAAAGAAGAGAAAAAACTGCACTAATTAATTTTGAAAAATATTTTCTCATCAATAATTCATAATATTGTTTGTTTATTGTTTTATTGTTAGTTGCACAATTAAATTACCTCAATTTGATTCTGCAACGATCCAACATAGTTGATTATTACATCCAACATCACTGACATTCCCATTGTCTATAGAAAATAACTAAATTTAAATGGAGAAAACAATGATATATTATAAAGATAAATTTTTGTAATTGTCAAAGAACATATGAACAAGTAGAAAAAAAATGTATATATGTATATAAAGATTAACTCATATCTTTGTACCTTGTAGCATCCGGGAACCATATATTACAAGCGTCTTAACTTCTCATTGATTTTTTTCTCTTCTCATCTAATGAAGACATAGTTTTTTTTGGACAAAACAATGTTTCAAAACATGAAATTAGCTCTAAGATTTTGTTTTGGGTTATGAAAAGACTATTAGCATTCAAGAAATTGATTATAATGAAGTATATATAATAATATAGAGGGGGGTTGAAAGGTCTCACATTTAAGATGCATCATAGGTTAGGTTGTATTTTGTGTTTTAAAAGTCGGACATAAGGGCATAATTGGGATAAGATTTTAGGATGTGAGGTATTGGATTATGTTAAATTTACTAATCTACTCTCCTAAGTGTCTTAATAGTCACAAGTATGCCAATAATACCCTTAATTTTTTTGCTTAAACATGTTGTACATCTTGTTTGTTAAGTTGTACGGAAATGAGAATGACTATCTTAGACATCACTCCTCCTTAATAAGATAATATAGATATTTTGGTGTTTGGCAGAGTAGCTAGATCTTTTAATAAAATGAGTAAAATGGGCATAATTAAAAGCTTGTAAGAAAGGTTTTTATTTTATTTTTAAAATATAATGAGTATTTATGTCATTTACTAATTAAAAGCTTGTAGCTAGTACAGTTTTTTCTTAAAAGCTTGCAGTAGCAGCTTTTCACTATAGAGCTTTTTCTCCTAACCTAAAAGCTTCCAGCTCTTCAACCAAACAAGGCTTAGTACTAGTTTTTAAATAAAAGCTCTACTAGCTATAAGTTTTTAATTAGTAAATGACACAAATACCAATTCTATTTTAAAAATAAAAAAAACCTTCTTTACAAGTTTTTAATTATGCCCATTTTGGTCATTTTATACATTTTATTAAAAGCTTCAGCTACTTTGCCAAACACCAAAATATATTTAAAAAGCTTTCAGCTTGCAGCTACCAGCCTCCAGCCAATTTTGCCAAACATACCCTTAAAGTGAGCATAAAATGCAGAATTTATAAAATGGTAAGGCTGCACGGTGCACAGACGCCCCCTCCCCGTCCCACCACTTTTGGCTCATCCCTTCGTCTCTACCCCCCCCCCCCCGGTCCCCGTCTCCCCTCTCTACTTTTTTTAATAACAACACTCATATTCTCTTACAAAAACCCAAACAATGTCTTCTCTACCATTAATTGATCCGTCTACTTCATCGAGCGAAGAAAACCAAATTTTTGTAAACGCGGTTTGGGAAGCGGCACAATTAATTGTGGCAGAGGAAGACGTGTAGGTGTATATTTTTTGTTGGAATATATATAGCAACTATTTTTTTTAGAATTTTATATCGCAAATATTTTATATATATATATTTACAAAATACGTGTAGGTGCCCACGAGCGATTAGTAGCAGATTACTTTGTCGATCAACCGGTGTACGCGGATGAGATGTTTAGGCGTCGGTTCCGAATGAGCCGTCGATTGTTGGTACGTATCGCCGATGATTTGGCCAGTTGTGACCCGTATTCTACATTACGGTACGATAATAGAGGCAAACGGGGGTTCACAACTTTACAAAAATGCACAACAACATTGCGCCAACTAGCTTACGGGACAGCAGCCGACTCATGGGATGAGTATTTACGGATGTCTAAAAGAACGACACGTGACTGCTTGTATAAGTTTTGCAAACGTGTTGTCAAGAACTACAACAAAAAATATTTGCGAAAACCAAACTACAATGAAGTCCAAAATTGTATGAGGTCCACCACGAAAGGCATGGTTTCCCAGGGATGCTCGGAAGCATCGATTGCATGCATTAGCCGTGGGCGAATTGCCCTAATGCATGGCGTGGCCAGTTTTATCGAGGCAATCACGACCATCCAACTATAATCTTAGAATCTGCTGCGTCACAAGACTTGTGGATTTGGCATGCATTTTTTGGTGCAGCCGGATCGAATAACGACATTAATGTCATTAACCAATCATTGGTTTTTAAGGATGTTGCAAAAGGAACCGGTCCGGATACAAGATTTACAGTTTCGGGGGTTGAGTACAGGCACATGTATTATCTTGCTGATGGAATATACCCAACCTACTCTACACTCGTTAAAACTGTTAGGCACCCTCCCGACGAAAAAAGAAAGAAATTTGATAGGTATCAAGAAGCGGCGCGAAAGGACATTGAATGAACATTTGGGGTTCTACAAGCAAGATGACACATCATTGCAAACCCGGCCCGTGCTTTCACACCCAAAAAACTACGTTATTGTATGTATGCTTGTATCTTGCTGCATAATATGATCATCGAAGACGAAGGTCGAGCTATTTGTGAGTACGATGAAAACGCGGGAGAGGAGAATACTATTCCGGTTGGCCTAGAGCAGCAACAGTTAAACGAATTCTCGTTACGTAACGAGCACATATATCATCATCTTCAAGTCGACTTGATTGAATACATTTGGAACAATGGACATGACGATTAGTATTTACTTTCGAACGTTTATGTAATTTTAGGATGGTATGTAATTTTTTTTTAATTTTAGGATGCTTTGTATTTTTTTTTATAAAATTTAGTATTTATTTGAACATTACTTTGTTTGTTTGTTTGTTACTTTTATAAAACTAATTAAAATTAATATTTGGACAAAAAACAATAAATGCTTGAGATATGGAGTGTTGGTGTCTCCACACCCCAATCATGTCTC
Source organism: Ambrosia trifida (assembly GCA_028751855.1). Classification (NCBI taxonomy): domain Eukaryota; kingdom Viridiplantae; phylum Streptophyta; class Magnoliopsida; order Asterales; family Asteraceae; genus Ambrosia; species Ambrosia trifida. The sequence goes on from CM054130.1 coordinate 76,185,891, forward strand.
AAATAATAAGAAAATGGACCATGGTGATATGGCATCTTAGTTGGCATGGAGACACCAACTTTTTGGTGTCTCCACACTCACTAGCCTAAAACATTAAATACTTTGCTGTTATTACATTAATTATTATCTCTCTAATTAATTAATTATTAACACCTTATTCTACACATTATCAAAATTTGTCCTACAGATATGAAGATTATCATACTTTTATCCTGCATATATCCTAGATATATCGAATTATCATTCACTTTAAATTAGGTTTGCCTTGAAAAAAATACATTTTAAAAATTAATTATAAGTTTCATTTATTTAACTAGTTTATGGGGGTTACAAAAAAATGTTAATTTATTTAACATTAAATACAATTATTAAATAAAAGATTCATATTGGTTTAAAGTTGTTCTTTTCTTCTAACTCGACATTTTCTTCTCATTTAAAATTTCCACTATATTTATATTTATATGATATTCTCTCTCACACACACACATATATATATATATATATATTAAAATATATCAATAATACTATATTAGATATTAAATTGAAAAAGTGAGTGTCATGTAACATCAATTGAAATATTTTTAGAAGTATGATTATTTATTGTACATGTAAATTACCCTGGTACATATGGCTGGCAATTTAGACACGAACATGATAACCTGACACGAACCTATACAATTTTCGCAAGTTTCGTGTTTGGCTTTAATAGGTTCCGTGTCTATAATAGATCGACACGCTAAGACCTGTTTATTTTCGTGTCGTGTTCGTGTTTACCTGTTTCGTGTCTTATCGTGTAAGTGTCTTAACAGGTTTTATCGCATCTTATCGTGTCTTGTCGTGTTAACTTATTTTACTAGGTGTTCCTTATCGTGTCTTATTGTGTTAACCTGTTAAACACGGGTTCATGTTCGTGTTTACAGGTTTCTTGTTCGTGTCTTAACAGGTTTGTGTATCCTGTTATGCCAGCCCTACGACTAGTACATTTAAATTACCCTAATTCAATACATACGTTTAGTTAGCAACCATAGATATTTAAATAGTGATACAAATTCTTCATGTTTTTAAATTTTACAAAACGACTTGAGTTTCGTGTGGTCTCAACCATATGTACATATATAATATGTGTTTGTGTTGTAGATGTTAATGGTAGTTGGTGATGGCGATAGGTATGGCGTTTTGTGATTATTGATACGAATCATGTGTGGGATTGGGACATAATTTTGTTTTCAACAAATCTGGTTTTAACTCATTTGTTTAATATTTGAATGTGCGACACAAATATAACTTTCATTATAAAGATTTACCTAATATGGGTCAAACAAAAGCACGTGGTCAATGTGAGGTTTGGAACTTATTAGAAGACGATCGACACAAAGCTGCTTGAAATGATTGTCGATTATAGCATGATTCTTGATTGTAATTCAAGAATTATAAAAAAAAAGGTACGTTTTAAAAATAAAAATGAATATATGTTTTCATTCGCATCTAAACTAGGGGTGTTCATTGAATTGAATAACAGGTTCCTCGAGTTAATCAAATTCTAAAATTCTATGTTGGATTGAATTCGACTCAAATCCGAAACATATTAAAAAATGGATGCAAATTAAAATTATTAAGTTCATTTCGAATTCATGTTAATTCTATTCGGCCCAAAGTAATAAAAAAAATTGAGCTTAAAATATACTCAAAATTTCAACATTCAAACATGTTTAAACTAGAAATATAAATAACGAAATAAATCTTTAAGACTAATAAATATATAAAATCTTAAACGATCAAAATCTTAATTGCAACATCACAAATATAAATTGTTAGTAAAATGCTTATAAAAATCAAACTTATTAAAGAAATGCAAAATGTAAAATACAAGCTTCATGGGAAACAAATACTGTATACATTTTGGCACAACTAATATAAGTGGGATTGGGATTGCTAGTTTGTATGGTAGCTCGGTTCCAATAACAAATAGATTGTGGAACTATACAGTAGGTGCAGGTTCAAACACACGACCTACTTGCTAAGCAACACGAGTGAGTAACAATTGATCAACAAATACATACTAATAATGTTAAGCGGTAATGATCACTTGACTTATGGGTGTCATTGTTCGACAATATATAAGTCTTTATATGCATCTTTCACATTTATTATACTTAACTACAAATATTTGATCAGTTGAAACATGATAGCGCATACAAAATTTGAGCCTGTCAAAGGCAGTATGCTTAGTTTGAATGATGTACACATCTAATTAAACTGGTATAAAATATCTATTTGTATTTCAAATCATAACTAACAACATAGACTAGCATTTAAACATAGGATAGATAATACTGACTTTTACCTATAAAAACTTATCTATGGTAGTAACACAATCTCTCTCGGTCTTGACAGACTTTCATCGATGGATTCTTCTGTCGTAATAGTTATAGTGTAAAACAATACTCGTGCACATGAATACAGCATGTGATCAATTTCCATATAACTATATATATGGTCCCCAAGTAAATTACAATTAAAGAACTCGCATTGCCGAGTTCTTTGTGTAAATTACCTTACACTTATCTAGGAATAAAAGAAAGAAATAACTAAATCCTGAAAGTATTATTCATGATTTCATGGACAAACAATTGTTTGATCTTGAGGAGAAACAAATTGCTTTTGTTTATAAGGACCAAGCTTGTTGTGACATAGAGATGGAGCAGAAGGTGGCACAGGCCCTCTTGGTAATTTACCATTCCAAAATCCTTCTTTACCGAAACCCGCTAGATCTCCCTTTGGTACCCTTGTTGCATTCATACCGGTCACTAATGACATGATCGCGATCACCAAAGCAAGGAAGAACACGCGGCGCCTTAACTCCATTTCCAACACTTTGCTTCTTTGATATCTGATCGGTTATGGGTATAAATGATATTATTTTGTGTTTGGTTTGTGTGGGTGGTTGTCTATATATATATAGAGAGAGAGAGAGAGACGGTTTGCAGTATCTTAGGGTGGTTGAATTTGGACACACTATATGTTCAAGTGTTGAAAAACAATATTGACTTAATGTGCGTTTAAAATTGCTGATTTTACTTGACTTTAAAATAAAGTTAATAAGTGGTGAGTTGAATTTGATGATGATAGACAACGGGCAGCCACACGTATAGATAAACCTTAAATGAAAGAAATTATATTTTTCTATAACCAAACGAGCCACACATGAAAAACTTGAGACTGGTTCGCTAAAAATCCAAATTAATCTGAGCTTAAACAAGCTCAAGTTCAAGCTTAACTGCTTAAGATTAAGCCCAAGCTTCATATACAAGCATCCTTGAAATCCTAAACAAACTTATAATAATATTATAGTAGGGTGATCTAGGAATTGAAGAAAATGTTTTGCTTTTGATTCTTCAATGTTAGGCTGAATTTCACATAGGGTAATTTTGGAATATGAGAAAGTGTTTTAAATTTGATTCTTCAATGTTAGTTGTTAGGTTTAATTTCATACAGGTTAATTTTGGAATACAAGAAACGTAATTTTAGAATCATTGTCTAAAGAGTAAAGTTATGACATTCGTAATGGGTAAGGAGCATTTTTCGCCATATCAACATCATAATGCCCCTTTAAAAAAATATGTAATGATTAACGTATGTTAATGCCTTTTAAATCATTAATTTTCATGTATTTTTTTCTCAACTTTGAACATTTACTAGAAATATCCCTCCCTCTTCATGCCCCTATAACGCCTAGGGGACGGTATTGGATGCGTTATCAAGTTCATTGATGCCTCTATAATGCTCATTTACGCATGGTCTTAGCAAACGTAGCAAAAGTAGATTGCATTTATTTAACTAGATGAAGGTTTTTGTGCAAATGGTTATTATCTATCTATATTACTATATAATGGGTGCTTGATGGATCAGAAGGTAAATTTACATCTTTTTTAAGATGACATATCAAGAGTCTTAGTATAAATTTATAATTTTTGTCCCATTTCTTCCTTTTATGCCCTCTTGTACAACATTTATTGAAATCCTATTTAATTTTCTATAAATCAATTATTTTCTTTAAAATCAATTCCTTTATCAAACCCTTTGATTATTTTTTTATGCAACTTAAGATCAGTTGATGTTTGAAAGGGATCAGCATGGTAATGCCACGGATTTTCCTTATTATTAATTTTTTGGTTGTTTTTTTTAATTAGAAAACGTGATATGTTGTGTTTATGCTCTACACATAGAAATTGCTTATTCAAATGGTTGAAAATGAGTTAGAAGAGAAAGCAAGTGATAGAAATGGCTTATTCAAATAGTTGAAAATGAGTTAGAAGAGAAAGCAAGTGGGTCATATGCTTACCGTTTTACAAACTAACCACACTTTTCTAGGTACTTTACGTAACCTTCTCTTTAGTGATTATGTTGCGGTGTTTAAAATTTTGTCTCGATAAATCGTTATTCACTAATTCGAAATTATTTTTATTGGAGTTGTTTGTTGTAAGTCTCACTGTTCTGATTTTAAATATGTACCATTTACTTGTATTTTAGTTCTAAATGAAAGCATAAAAACTTGGTGAATAGGGCGACAAATGAAGTTGCAGCAAAAAATTCATATTACTACTTTGATAGTTTCAATGAGTTATACATAATTCATTATTGTACATCTACAAATTGGAAAATTGGGTACACCAGTTAGAGAATGAAATAGAAGTAATATATTGTTAGTGGAATTGCATTGTGGATGTTGAATTAAATGGTATGAAAACAAGCACCACCTGAGTTTAAAGTGTCTCCAGCAACACGTAGTCATTTGCCAGTAAATTGTTTTGATGATTTTAGCTTTGTGATTTCTTTTGTGATTTAACATGTTCGCGGCGCAACGTGCGCGGGATATTATGAAAAGAAAAGCTCCTGATATGATATTGAAAGGGTAGTATTCTTTTTGCGTTTGATTTCATTTGTTTTTTTGTGATATAATTGCCTTTCTTCTTACATATCGGCTAATCAGTTTGTAGAATGTATTTGTTTCTAATTCTTATGCCATGGTACGTACTCATGGATTGGTTTGTATGCTTTAAACTATGTCATATACTTGCTACCGTCATTTATTTTTATTTTTTCTAAGCATTGTGTCATGTGTTGATTATTATTCAGATTTGGAAATGTGTTGAAAAGGGAAATATACGAATGCCTAGAAAATGCTCAAGAAATGGGTGCTTTAGTGGATCCAATATATACTCTGGCTTGATAGAAGTTAACATGTCAACTTAGTAACCTGACACTTAACGAGTAGATAAATATTTATTTCAGAAGGGCTTATTTAAACCACAACATTGGGTACCAAGGTGTACTATTAAATCTCCATTTTTTGCGTTTTGTAAATAATCACATTGTTGTATTGCAATTTGTATTTGGATCCCGCGGCAACACGCGGGTAAACCAATCGGTTCTCGGAGTTTCGGTTTATTTTTGGCCCACTCCGGTTTCTAGCCTGTACATGTTTGGCCAAAAACAAAAACCGGTTCTAATCATTCTTAAAAAACCCGAACCGGTTTAGAACCTAGATTGGTTTGAGAAAGAAATGGTTATCTTTAGGCTTCGTTAATGTATTTTACATAAAACAGACATGAAACATAAATGATTTATGCATTCTTTCAATATCTTTCTATTAAAAAACAAATTAAAAGATGATTGCTTCGGTGGCTACCATGAAGAAATTCACATTACAAAACAAAAAAAATAGAAAAGCAAAACAGGGAGATGAATATTTGATTAGTCATCTAAGATGTGTGTATAATGTACAACACCAACAACGTGATTGGCTAAACCCAACAGCCAAACACAGTGCAACCCTGCCGCAACGCGCGGGTTTCTGCTAGTCCTACAAATAGTTCTTAATGTGAGAAATGAATAAGGGTATATTTTATTAATAAAAATTGAATTTTTTTCCAATATTGTTAAACATGTATTCTAGTACTTAAATCTAAAAAAAATAGTGTACAGTAATTACGTAATTATTGCAGTGTAAACTACTGTAATTAATCTAATGACGTAATTACCCTAAAAAATAATTTTTTTATATTATTCATCTAGAAAGCATGTTTAAGCAGAGAAAAAAATCAAAAAAAAAAAACCCCATTCACTTCTCATGTTTAGTACATTAAACCCATTTGTATTTGATTTTTTTACTTTATTTAACTAAACTGACATAGTTATAGTATAAATTAATTAAAACGGTTGATGACCTGTCGTTGGGTTCATACAAAACCTAAATAACCTAGGTAGCCAGGGTAAGTAGGGAATATCGAATCCACGAGGAGCATGTTGTTAGCGTCACAATGGTTGTTTATTTGTCTAAACTAGTTACCAAAATAAATATACAAAATACAATTATGAAATTTGTTATAATTATGAAGCTTGCTAGTTTTATCTTTCTGTTTGTTTTATAAATGTCGGAATGATAACAAAATAATCTAAATAAATAATAAAGATAAATGTAACTTCCACTCGGGATCCTATTCATATAATCTTTCAACCTATTCAATTTAACCCTAAGAACACCACATAGACATAGCCTTGGGATTATTGGTTTGTAACTTTAACTAAAGACGATTTTCAAAAGTAACCAAACAACCTATTAACTAGGGATGATTTTCAAGGGTAACCGAACAACCTAATTATCCTGTCACAATAACTAAGGACGATTTTCAAGCGTAACCGAACAATCTAGTTAAGCTATTATAACCCAATAATCTAGTTATCCTATCTTGTCAACATAACTATTCAGATTGAAATAATAACTAGGGACATGTTTTCAACTTAAACCGTACGCCTAGCTATCCTTATACAAATACCAATCACCCTCCTAGTGATACTACTCACGTCAACAGAACAAGTGATATCAAATATGAGCAAACGTTTATTCAATCAAACACAAGTAGTAAAAATACTAGTTCATACATAATCAAAATGAGTTCAGAATACAAAATCAATACAAAGATTCACCAGGGGAAAAGCTACAATGAAAGATTTAGATACTCATCTTCAAGAGCCAAGCTTCAATCCTTAGACCACCCGTAATAGCTAGCGAAATGGGTGTGAAAGGGGGATTTTGGCGCCCGTTTCACCTACCAACACCGCTCCCCCTCATGTTAATCAGGCGTGAAGCCTTCTTGCGTGAATATTTTCGCGTGGGTGAAATTTTCTGCTGGCCAATAGGATCCTGCCACATGGCAGGGTTTAAATTAAAAAAAAAATCCAACGTTCGATTTTTTTGAAATTATAGCAGTTTGATTTTTTTTTAATTATTACACCCCACTATATAAACCAAACCATATTAATCTTCACAACCCATAGTCTTCATATTCCGCTTCAAAAAACCTTCACAACCCATATTCACCAAAAAAACACTAGGTCGGATTAATGGCACCGTGGACTAACAACGAGCAGATCCAGTTGGTGACGACCTGGATCACTGTCAACGCGAATCCGTCAAACAATAGGTCGGGTTTTTGGCGCAATGTGTTGGATGAATATAATCGAATTAGCCAAACAAACAATCACAACATTGATGAGATCGCCGATAGGTGGTCTCTTGTACGCAATAACTGTACGAGATGGAACATGTGACATCCGTCACTTTTATCACTATTATATATATATATATATATATATATATATATATATACATTTTTATTATTTTCGTACCACCTGTCACACCCCAACCGATGGCGGAAACATCGGGATGTCACGTATTGATGATTGTTCAGTAGCTCATGGTGAATAATAAGTTCCATTAAATAATTTAAATGATTTACATACAATTGTTCTAGAATTTGTACATCAATTTGAATAAAACTATACACATATCTTCAAGCATCAATTCAAATCTTCAAGCAAATAGAACCTGAAACATGTTAAGTTGAAAATATTTTGGGTCAACAAAAGTTGGTGAGAATTACATAGGTTTTTGATAATTGAATAAAAATGTTGTGCAATTCATGTGTCATGTCAATCTAGTCCATATGTGAGAACATACTAGAAATAAATCGAGTGCATAACCAACCCTGGTGACTGTTATAATATGATACATCCCATACGCTCATGGTTCACTTGAATATGTTATACGATAACAAACACCCACGCTACCTTTGTAGGAGGCACGTATCCGGGTGGGATTGTCAGTCCAATAGATCTATCAATGTATACCGTCGGCTTGTACGGAGTTAATGATTATGCTAGAATGGTGCTTACTCTAATCATGCTCAAGACATAATGCAACATAGAAAACACATAGACACATTGATGATTGAATTGCATAAATGATGTGGTAACATGTTTCACCCCAAAAGCGGTGATAAATAGAAAAGGGGCTATGTAAAACTCACCTTAGCAAAATGTTATCTCTTGAAAATAGTGTGTTGCCCAAATGTGTCAAGTATCACCCTATAATAAGGTAATAAATACGTCTAAGTCTATCTAGTCTACAAATGTATAAGTTCTAGGGCTTCGAATTGGGGATAAATGCTTGTTTGATTATTATTAAAAATATTCGACAATTGAGAGAAATTTAGTAAATAAATAACCAAAAATCTTTTTATGAAATTTAAATTTAAGATGGTCACAATAATATGATTAAAGTATAAAAATAATTTTTATAAAATTATTTTCTTTAAAATAGATTATTAAATCTATTTATTACAAATTGTCAACTTTAACTTTAATAATTTAAAAATACTAAAATTAAAGAATTATTATTTTAAAAATCATATTTCTGTTCTAAATATTCAGAAATAATTTGTATAAAATTTTGGTGCAAAAATACTAAAAATTGGATTTATTATGATTTAATTATGATTAAATCTAACAAAAATTGATTAAAAATATAAAATAAATGATTTTTCTGAAATAAAAATCATTTCAGAAAAGTTTATTGTTATGAAAACTTAGAATAATTTTTGTGGAAATTAATAAGATCGTTTTGATATTTTTATAGATTTTTATAAATAAAATTGAATAAACTTGATTTATTTATTATATATATTAAATAAATAAATTTTTGAAAACTAAAAATTGGGTGTTAAACTTTTTCATCAGATTGATACAAAATATTTTTTTGTAGAATTTTTAAAAGTGTTTTAGTATTTTAAAACTAATTTTAAAATACTAATAGTTATATATATATATATATATATTAGTTTGTAATGCAAAAAGGAAAGGAAAACATGTGGCTACAGCAGGGATCGAACCCGGGTAGCTCTTATATGGGGCAGCAGACACAACCACTTGGTCCAGACCAGTGGTTGTGTTTGATTTCAGTTTGTTTAAATTAAATATATTAATTGTTCTTGATGTTCTTCCCCAAATCCACATTTTCGAGCCCTAATAATTCCAATCGGTCAATCCACACAACCTAAACCCGATTAACCTTAGGGTTTCTGTTGTATAGGTGCCGATAAACAAAACCCATAAAAAAAATTCAACTTACAGATACGATTCGTATACGAATGGTTGGTCAACTCTAAAAGTCAAAACGCGAAGAACATCACTAAAACAGAAGATTTTAAGTGGAATTGGGGATGGAGAAAGAGATAATGGCGAGTTGTGCTTGCTTGGGAAGGATCAATTTATAGTATTGAGGTCTGAGACACTGAATTGGTATGTTTGACTCGACATTAAACGTTTACGCGTGATTAAGCTTAATTTGGTATGAATTGATGATATAAGACTCACAGGCCGATAATTACGAATCCGAGTCAAAACCATGGTTAATTTACGCGTTAATCAAGCTAATTGATGGGTCAATGGTGGGATTTCTTACCATATTTGCTGCTGCTGCTGTTCGTGGATCAGGGAAGGGAAAAAGGAGAAAGGAAAGTGGGGTTATATATAATATTCGTTGGGTTTAAATCAAAACAAGGGCGTGGAGCAGATGGTGTAACGCGTGTGTTTGTGTGGAGGTGGTCTCCGGTTCGATACCCGGCTGGGACCTTTATTTTTTGATTAAAAACGGTCAAGGGGGAAGGAGGGGTTTGGGCCTTGGCTGGGTTGGGCTTGGGGTTAAGGAGTTTGGGCTGGGCCGAGTTTAAAGAAAGGGTGGGTTAAATTGTGTTGTGGGCTTAGACAAACATAATTGAACAAATCTTATAATTATTATTATTATTATTATTATTATACTTATATATATATATATATATATATATAATTTGTGTTATGGATAGCGTATGTAGTAAGGCTTTTACGTAGATAAATTAGGGGAAATTTTTGCGATGTTACAGTCTCCCCTACTTTTGGAAACTTCGTCCCGAAGTTAAAAGAAAAATACCAGGTTTACAATTGGTCAACCACCGGAAACCTTGATAAAATTTCACACTACCTTAACGTACCTGTAAATTCGTGATTACGTTCCGGACCGTAATTACCAATTTACCTTACATTAGGGTCTTGCGTCCTTTTATGACTCTATCGATTGTTGAGCAGGTTCGGTAGCCTCCACCAGTCGTTGAGCAGGTTGTAGGGCCTCTCCCCGACTGTTGGAAAGACATGATGACCTCTACCAATCGTTGAGTAGATTGTTTGGTAGTCAACTAATTGTTGTACAAGTAAGCAAGTATGATTATAGATATAGCAATTAGTTCACATTCAAACAAGCATGCACATAGATGTTATGATAATACTTGAATTTATTATTTGAATCAAAAGCGCCATTACATAGAATTAAAAGCAAACAACATTTAAATGGTGGGACTTGCTGTTAAGTAGCTGGAGGGTCTTGATCTCGGTTTAGTTTAGGGCATCGGTTACGGTAGTGATTTGGGTCCCCACATTCATAGCATTGACCATAGTTGTATCGATTAGGATTATCAGCCTGAGCAGGGTTGGTGGGTTGATTGGCATTAGGGTTTGGGGTCTCGCGACATGTGTTGACCAGATGGCCATACCTACCACAATTGGTGCACACGCGACATGCTGAAACAGTGGGATGATGTCGATTGCATGTGTTACACAATGGAAAGTTTCTTGCATAAGGCTTCTTGTTAGAGGCTTGTGTAGTGAGGTTTACATTAGGATTCCTGGTCTTATGCTTCTGGTTCTTGGTAGTTACTGCGGCCACAATACTTGTTTTCTCGCTTTTCCGAACTAAGGTTCTGTTCTTTATGTGATTTCCATCGCCATTTCCATTTCCATTGTCGTTCCCATTCATTGGGATGACTTGAGCCAACAAGTTAGAAACCAGAGTTGTGATTTGTTGTGCCAATTGTTGAGAGATAATTGTAGCTAGTTGGGCGTCACCTCCATTGTTGTGGTTAGTGTTGTGGTCGTGGTTGCGGTTGCTGCTCCCTTCTTCATGATTGTCACCACTGTTAATGCGAGTGCTGTGGCGTGGAGACATGATCTGTAAGAGATACAATGAAGTCTCAATGAGGCATGAAATGAATGAGGTAATATAAGGAATGTAATCATTTATTCATTAATTAAAACGAATAAACGAAAACGTTGACTTATCAAAGATTCTAGATTCTAATAACATATGAAGACATGCTTTAGCCTATAAGTGAACACTCATCCCGAGAATTCCCAGGTAGGCATCCGGGTCCCTCGTCTGATTGGGATATATGCGCAATGCCAGCCTAGACAGAAGACTCAGAATACAGGCGTTCACCCTTCCAGATTGCACGTGTTCGTTATTAAGATCTAGAACTTCGATGAGATCTCAAGGGGGTTCAGGTTAAAACCGAGGAATTTGTCCTATTAGTCTAAGAGTAGATCCACTGATGGAGAGCAACCTTCTTGTAAGGATGAAAGTAGGGTAGGGGGAGATAGAGAATAGCAAGTAAGGGAAGCAAGTACTGGTTAAATCCTATGGTTATAGACTAGATTATTTTTCTAATAACCTAATTCCCTATAACCATGGCTCTGATACCAATCTGTCACACCCCAACCGATGGCGGAAACATCGGGATGTCACGTATTGATGATTGTTCAGTAGCTCATGGTGAATAATAAGTTCCATTAAATAATTTAAATGATTTACATACAATTGTTCTAGAATTTGTACATCAATTTGAATAAAACTATACACATATCTTCAAGCATCAATTCAAATCTTCAAGCAAATAGAACCTGAAACATGTTAAGTTGAAAATATTTTGGGTCAACAAAAGTTGGTGAGAATTACATAGGTTTTTGATAATTGAATAAAAATGTTGTGCAATTCATGTGTCATGTCAATCTAGTCCATATGTGAGAACATACTAGAAATAAATCGAGTGCATAACCAACCCTGGTGACTGTTATAATATGATACATCCCATACGCTCATGGTTCACTTGAATATGTTATACGATAACAAACACCCACGCTACCTTTGTAGGAGGCACGTATCCGGGTGGGATTGTCAGTCCAATAGATCTATCAATGTATACCGTCGGCTTGTACGGAGTTAATGATTATGCTAGAATGGTGCTTACTCTAATCATGCTCAAGACATAATGCAACATAGAAAACACATAGACACATTGATGATTGAATTGCATAAATGATGTGGTAACATGTTTCACCCCAAAAGCGGTGATAAATAGAAAAGGGGCTATGTAAAACTCACCTTAGCAAAATGTTATCTCTAGAAAATAGTGTGTTGCCCAAATGTGTCAAGTATCACCCTATAATAAGGTAATAAATACGTCTAAGTCTATCTAGTCTACAAATGTATAAGTTCTAGGGCTTCGAATTGGGGATAAATGCTTGTTTGATTATTATTAAAAATATTCGACAATTGAGAGAAATTTAGTAAATAAATAACCAAAAATCTTTTTATGAAATTTAAATTTAAGATGGTCACAATAATATGATTAAAGTATAAAAATAATTTTTATAAAATTATTTTCTTTAAAATAGATTATTAAATCTATTTATTACAAATTGTCAACTTTAACTTTAATAATTTAAAAATACTAAAATTAAAGAATTATTATTTTAAAAATCATATTTCTGTTCTAAATATTCAGAAATAATTTGTATAAAATTTTGGTGCAAAAATACTAAAAATTGGATTTATTATGATTTAATTATGATTAAATCTAACAAAAATTGATTAAAAATATAAAATAAATGATTTTTCTGAAATAAAAATCATTTCAGAAAAGTTTATTGTTATGAAAACTTAGAATAATTTTTGTGGAAATTAATAAGATCGTTTTGATATTTTTATAGATTTTTATAAATAAAATGGAATAAACTTGATTTATTTATTATATATATTAAATAAATAAATTTTTGAAAACTAAAAATTGGGTGTTAAACTTTTTCATCAGATTGATACAAAATATTTTTTTGTAGAATTTTTAAAAGTGTTTTAGTATTTTAAAACTAATTTTTAAATACTAATAGTTATATATATATATATTAGTTTGTAATGCAAAAAAGGAAAGGAAAACATGTGGCTACAGCAGGGATCGAACCCGGGTAGCTCTTATATGGGGCAGCAGACACAACCACTTAGTCCAGACCAGTGGTTGTGTTTGATTTCAGTTTGTTTAAATTAAATATATTAATTGTTCTTGATGTTCTTCCCCAAATCCACATTTTCGAGCCCTAATAATTCCAATCGGTCAATCCACACAACCTAAACCCGATTAACCTTAGGGTTTCTGTTGTATAGGTGCCGATAAACAAAACCCATAAAAAAAATTCAACTTACAGATACGATTCGTATACGAATGGTTGGTCAACTCTAAAAGTCAAAACGCGAAGAACATCACTAAAACAGAAGATTTTAAGTGGAATTGGGGATGGAGAAAGAGATAATGGCGAGTTGTGCTTGCTTGGGAAGGATCAATTTATAGTATTGAGGTCTTAGTCACTGAATTGGTATGTTTGACTCGACATTAAACGTTTACGCGTGATTAAGCTTAATTTGGTATGAATTGATGATATAAGACTCGCGATAGGCCGATAATTACGAATCCGAGTCAAAACCATGGTTAATTTACGCGTTAGTCAAGCTAATTGATGGGTCAATGGTGGGATTTCTTACCATATTTACTGCTGCTGCTGTTCGTGGATCAGGGAAGGGAAAAAGGAGAAAGGAAAGTGGGGTTATATATAATATTCGTTGGGTTTAAATCAAAACAAGGGCGTGGAGCAGATGGTGTAACGCGTGTGTTTGTGTGGAGGTGGTCTCCGGTTCGATACCCGGCTGGGACCTTTATTTTTTGATTAAAAACGGTCAAGGGGGAAGGAGGGGTTTGGGCCTTGGCTGGGTTGGGCTTGGGGTTAAGGAGTTTGGGCTGGGCCGAGTTTAAAGAAAGGGTGGGTTAAATTGTGTTGTGGGCTTAGACAAACATAATTGAACAAATCTTATAATTATTATTATTATTATTACTAGGTTTGAGACCCGTGGGGACCCACGGTGCAAACCATAGTAAATAAAAAAATTATATTAAACTAAGAGTTGTATTGTTCAAGTTTAGTGGCTACAAACGTAAAGTGTTAAGAATAACGGTTAGCCTGAAATTTTTTTCTTATATAAACGTCATGTTTCAATGTTGCGTTGATATGAAATGGGTATTAAAATTAAAACTAATATATAACTATGGTTTTCATGTCAAAGTGGATATTTTTTGTAAGTTATAAGTAACGTTAATAATGAAAACCGATTACCTATTATGATCAGTACTCAACCAATGTATAAAGTCTAACAAAAAATAACAAAAGGTATGAATACATTGTGTTTTTTGTAAATTACTTTTTATCATATTTTTATTTTTAATGTAATTGTAATAAGGACATAACTTGTTTTATTGACCAATGGCAACGCACTGTTCAAAGCACACAAAAAAAGTTTAAAATAATACTTTATTATTGAAGTTGTATATACATAACGTCAATAAAGATAATTAAAAAAATGCATAAAAATTACTCACATTATTCATAAATCCTGAAAGACTTCTTTGTACACAACGTTTGATGTTTTGTTCGTCAATTCACCATTTTCATCTACTATAACAATCTTAAGTCCATCTCGACTTCTAACCCTTGAAAGCGCAACATACAACTGCCCGTGTGAAAAACTGGATCCTTCAAATACAACCCAACTCTGGATAAGGATTGTCCTTGACTTTTGTTTATTGTCATTGCGAAAGAAACAGCAAGTGGAAATTGTCTTCTGTTAAATTTAAAAGGAATTTTCTTATCTGAGGGGGATAAAGTAATTCTTGGAATAAAAGTTCGCATTCCAATGTTACTTCCTGATATGATTTTCGCTTCAATGACACGTTTTCTCATTTTAACAACTTGTAACCTTGTCCCATTGCACAAACCGCTTTTCTGATCAATGTTTCTGAGTAACATTACGGGAACGCCAACTTTCAAAACCAAACGATGGTTTGGTATTCCAGAAAACTTAAGACCATTAAGGACATCAGGAGAAACTAATCTTTCATCAACCTGTTTGTTCACATCTTCAGACTGGCAAACACTATCCGAACTTAGATACTCAACTTCGTCACCCGGAAACATTGAAAGTAATATATCATTAATTTCATGAACAACTTCATTCTTCGGTGCCAATATAGCTCGATCTTGAAAATAAGTCGGAATGTGGATGTTATC
This sequence comes from Ambrosia trifida, assembly GCA_028751855.1. Classification (NCBI taxonomy): domain Eukaryota; kingdom Viridiplantae; phylum Streptophyta; class Magnoliopsida; order Asterales; family Asteraceae; genus Ambrosia; species Ambrosia trifida. Next base: position 76,201,485 of record CM054130.1, read on the forward strand.
CAAAAGTGAAGGATAAACAAAGGCTATCAAATCAGAAACAGGATCCGAAGATTGAGAAATAAGTAAGTCATCAGGTATCAAAATAACATCTTGAACATCACTTATTGTATCAACCTTTCCTTCTCCTATGTCCAGAATCCAAGATGCAAACTTTTTAGTTTCCTCAATATCAGAACTGTAGCTTCCAGAAAGCAACCTCATATTTTTTGTTAACTCTAAAACAGTGCATTTGTGCCAAATGTATGATGAACTTAAAGAGGCATTAACAATGTCATGCCTAGTTCCATTTGGTACAACTGGTAGAATTTGCCTAAAGTCACCCCCAAACACAACAACCTTTCCACCAAATAACAAATCAGACGACTCATCAGCATGTACACCAAATACATCTTTTAAACTTCGATCTAGTGCTTCAAAAGCATGTTTATGAGTCATGGGTGCTTCATCCCATATAATCAAGTCAGTTTGTTTAACCAGCTGTGCAACATCACTATTAGGTGGTATGAAGCACATAGAATCTTCAGTTAGGTTTATAGGAATACGAAACCTGGAATGTGCTGTCCTACCACCGGCCAATAGCAAAGAAGCGATACCACTCGAAGCAATATTCAAAACAATCTTTCTTTTACATCTTATGGATGAAGATAAAGTCTTCCATAGGAATGTTTTACCCGTACCACCGTAACCATAAACAAAAAAAACCCCTCCTTTTTTTTCCTCAACAGATTTAATTACACAATTATAAATATTTTTTTGTGCATCTGTTAAAGAAGAGAACTGAGAATCAAATTCTTCAACCAAACTGTTTGAGTCATAGCCCAACTCCTCACAAATAAGACGATTGTCTAATAATGATAGAAACTCATTCTCAGGATATGGCATACCTACGAAATGTCGTAGACTGCAACTATTACGCAATAAGAACTTCTCAATATCTAGCAAAGCTAAATTCTTAAGTTCGTCGTCTGAAAGGATCAAATCTGGGAAAAAAAATGTCTTAGAATGGAATATATAGAATAAAATTAACAAATAAAATTAATAATTGAATATGTGGAACTATTAAAATTATTATAATTTACATTCCTAATAATTATGAATCATTACAATTTAGTATATGCCCAAAAAATTCTAGAAAATCTATTTTAAAGTAATAATATATTAAAAAAAGTTAATACCTGGACAGTTTGAATCTATTCTTCTCTTGTGTAAAATGTCATCAGACAAATAATTCCATGTTTCCTCCCACACAATGTCAGGTCTTGACAAACTGTTGGATGCTAAAAGAGTTGCAAATAAGTTTCTGAGATAAGGGCCAGAACCTGCAAAAGCCGCTTCCTTTATTGCTTCAACATATTCTGTATCATCATCCAGGAGTCCCATTGCGTAGCATGCATCCCTAAAAGATGATTGTACTTTCCCATCAACTTTAAGAATATCTTGAAACGATGTTGGTCCTTTAACCTTATTCAAAAGCATTCTCAAAAAATAAGCTTCGCCAACAGAAGCAGGAACTGAATGAATTCGACCAATTGACTTTATTCTTTGCCTAACCTCCCATTTTCGTTCTTGTGCTTTCCAAACATATTGTGAAGGGAATTGGATGTAAGTTAGTTGCCTTGCATTGGCATCAATTTTGTTGCGTTCCATCCAACCCAAAAACATATAGGAAGCACAAGAGGGTTTATTGAGAACGTCGACAATGTCTTGCGTAGGATCGAAAACAATTCTTTGTTCACCAGGTAGATGAAAAGGTAGTCTCATTACAGGAGGTGACCTGTAATGAATATCATCTGAGAATATTCTCCATGAAGCCTCACACGCAGAAATATAACGACAATCATAAAATCCTTTGACTTCATCAACAACTTTGTCTTCACCGGGTACTTTCTTGCTTTCGACAAAATTAAGAGTAACTCTATCTGGACCCTTGTTAATGTATTTAAATAAATACTTAATGGATCCAGCTTGGTTACACCATTTAACGTTGATATGAGCCTGGTATCTTTTAAGAAGTGTCTTGTTATATGGAACAACATATCTGTTATCTAATTGCTCACCAGACTTTTCTACAAACGAACCATTATCTCTGCGTCTATACAATGCATAACCTTCAGTATCAATAGAAGTCTCATTCTGGAAATTTTTTGGGAAGTTTTTTGAACATTTGTCATTGACCATACACGGACAACTCATGTTCAAAGGACCACAAGGACCGTGAATCATAAATTCACGTACAAGTTCATACAATCCTTGTATCATAACAATATATTTCGGTAACAAAATTGAAACGATCTACAACATTTATGTTACAATTTTTTAGTTTTAATTAGATATGAATCATACAAAAATAAAACTGAATATTATGTTTGATGAGTACATCCACCAATCTAGTTGTATCTATACATACTCAACATAATATTCAAATGGATGAAAACATACTTATCAATCAAGCAAACGCATTTATTAAATATTATGATCGTTATGAAACTTAATAAAAATAGGAAACAATATCATGGTATAAAGAGAAAATAACAAAGTAGAAATTGTTCAAAATTATTAAAAAAAAAAACATAAAGCAATGAAACTGGTTGACCATAAGCATAGCAAACAAATCCTCTTCATTTTGGGTTTAGGAAGACGGGAGGCTCAACGGAATTTTAAGTTACTCCATACTACCACCACTTCCAATCTTAGTTGAAGGAATTGGTGTGCTTTCATCATCAGAGATCGCGTCAATCAGTTTACGCTTAACCATTTGATACTTGGAACTGATAGAACATTGTTCTCCTTCAGCATAAACTTTCTTATCAACAATGGAAATTGGCGTATCATTATCGCCTGTGTCAGATTCCTAAACAAAAAATAGTTACAAACATATGTATCAGAATCATCAGTGATTGTGTATGAAAGAAAAAATGAGTAAAATGTATTACTATGAAATTAAGTGTTTGTGCAAATGGTACCTTGGAAACAGAAATAACATTAGACGGCATTGCCAGGAGAGACGTGTAAAGTGATTCTGATTCAGCAGGCTGTTAAAAAAAATATATGCAAAAACTTAGAAATGTAATAAAGTCTTACGTAAATAAAATTTGCAAAGTTATGTGAAATAGAATTCTAATATGTACCTGACCTACGTACAACTTTTTCTTAAGATGCGAGATAATTGTTGGATCATCAGTTATCTTAGTTACACCATAAACATCATATTTGTTGTTTAAATTGAACCCAGAGACAAAGATCTTAAAAGCAAACTCTCTGTCTAACAAAGTCTTAATCTCTTCAGGATATTCAACTGTATCACCCACCTATATAAAAGGAATAACCAAATACATAATTATTACAAAACTATAATTAAGGAATTATTAAAAATAATTTTATATTTAACAGTTAGTTAAAAATATGAAATACCGTATTCAACTCAAGCAATTCAGAAGCAGTTTTACTAATAAGTTGTGCAACGTCACGATGAAACAACGTAAGCGATACAGCACCATTAACGTCTTGCACACGAACCTGAATTTTAAACCTAGAAAAAAATTTGAAAAAAAAACAACAAAAATTTATACCTAAGTTGGGTTGAAATCAAAGTATATTTGTGAAAATTAAAATTGATGTTACAAATATATCCGACCTTGGTGTAGGCTCAACTTTTTTGGCACTACAACTAACATTCAAACACTCGTAAACCTTTTCTTCCTCAAAATCTGAACTTCCTTCACCAACCTGCTTGATTATATAATCAATACTACATTTTCTGGTGCATTTGGGGCATCCCATGTAGTACCAGCCAATTTCGGTAAATAGGTCTTTAATAGGACCCAATAATACCAGAGCCTGCGCCTGTATGAATATTATAGTTTGTTACCGAAATAAGATAGTATATGGTATACAATGGATATTAACATTAAATAAAAATTAAATTTTTAACCTCATTACAATTTTTTAAATTTAATTATAAATATCGTATTTAAGTATCAACATTATACTTACCTCTTGAATCTCACAAATGTCGCCAATGTTACTAAAAGGAGTGTTATGGACAAATTCATCTTCATCAGAGCAAAACATAGAAGTTCCATATGGTTGATGAGAAGAGGAAGGATTATCAGCGATTTTCTTACCCAACCTGATAAAAATAATTATATACATACACATTACATATTTATTAATACTTTTTATAAAAGTTTTGTAATTCGTATTGAAAAACGTAACAGTACATAACCTTTTTTGTACAGGTTTATATCTTCAATATCTCCATTGATGAACAGTCGACTAACTCGATCTCCAAAAGAGTTAGAAACATACGGTTTTCCTATATAAAAAAAACATTAGGAAGAAAAATTTGAACTATTTAATTATAAGAAAATTTAGAAGTTAGAACTTAATTTATAATGCAAAATATAATGTAGCTATAAATATAAATATAACTATATATATTTATTAACTTTATACAACCATTATAAAACTTCAAACGGCCAAACTGCATTATTATTATAAATTCTTTCTCTGTTTGATGAGTTGCAACATATTTAGACATCTCCATGGCATAACTATCCCACAACGTTAAATAGTTGCGCAAGCCCCTTCAAAAAAGTACAAATTATTTTAGTAAAAAATAAATAAACAATTTATAAAGCTACGTAATTTTTTTATATATAAAATGCAAAAAAAAATAAATAAATAAATAAAGAATACATACTCGATATCTTGAATTTCCATTGTTAACCTCTTTTTATCAGCGACAACCTTTTTATCTTTATCATCATTGCTGAAGAACTTGTTAACATGTCCTATAACATCTAAGATCAAGTATAAAATAAAAATTAATGAAACATAACTTATAAAACTATTATTATGGTTTGGTTGTGATGAAAAAAAATACTATTAGAACGAAATATACCTATTGTAACATATTCATCAACCTCCCTATCCAGAATTCTTTGAAAGGGCACAAAAGAGAAACCAAAATCTGGACCTTGGAAACCATCATATTCGGAAACTTGAGTATTCATATTCAAGCAGAGTTTGTTTGGGTTTGGAGCATACTTGTATTTAGAGGAATTGACCCCAACTCCTGGATTTCTTATAATAAGAGAAGAATTTTCAGTCAGAAACCTCTTAAATCTAAAAAACAACCGCTTAAATACATTCGCTTGAATCCTGTCACCCTCACGAAAACACTAAGTTATATGTATCTACGTAAATGATGTATTTTATCGTACGAAAAATAAGATAATTGATATACATTATAATTGAAAACATCACAATTAAAAAAAATTAATGAAATTTAAAAATAATAGGATATAAAAAAAACGTGTTGTTGAGTTTTACATTTTCATCACATAGGATCATTTCAATTGAGTACACATCATTAGGATTGCGACGATCGGGTAGACGCCAAACCCGAATAATCTTTAGCTTTAACGCCACACCGTTTCGGTTTACATGAATTTGGTTAACCATTGTAAACTCATTTGCATCTACAGCAGCCATTGATCTTGTTAACTGGAAAAAAATGATGTAAAAACCAAAAGATGACTTTAATAACACAACAAATCAAAATCAAAATAAATAATGTTTAAGTATTTAAATATGCGAAACAGAAATTAACCTAATAATATATCTTTGCGATTACTCAAAGTGGCTCCAACGTGTCTTATTACAATCGTATGTGAATTGGTTTGACTTGTTTATATAGTTATTGAGTTTACCGAATAATAAGAAATGGATGAAATGGTGGGCGATTAATTAGCATTTGAATTAGCATTGTTTTAAAGGTTGCAACATTATGTATTGTTTCAATTTAGTCAAGGTCAATCATTTCTTGATTAAATGGCGTATGTCAAGAATTATATAGGTATTGATGTAGGAATTCAATCAATTCAATAATAACAAATGGATGAAAGAGTGGAGGGTAATTAGCATCCGAATTACGATTGTTATTATTGTTATAATTTATGTATTGATTGTATTGATTGAATTTAATCAATTGAATAATAAAAAACGGATGAAAGAGTGGAGGGTAATTAGCATTCGAATTACGATTGTTATTATTGTTATAACTTTATGTATTGATTAAATTTAGTCAAAGTCAAGCATTCATGTCAAGCATTATACTTGGTTGTAATTGTAATATGTTTTCATCTATTCAATGTAGAGTAACTAATGTTCTTTATATGTTATGTCAAGCATTATATAGGTATTCAAACAATTCAATAATAAGAAATGGATGAAAGAGTGGAGGGTAATTAGCATCCGAATTAGCATTGTTTTTATTGTTATAAATTAATGTATTGATTAAATTTAGTCAAAGTCAAGCATTGAAACCATTAATGCCGAATTTCAAGGATTATACCTAGTTGTGATTTTTTTTTGATCTATTCAATGTTATTAAACTAAATGTTCTTTACATGTTATGTAAAGCATTATATAGGTATTCAATCAATTCAATAATAAGAAATGGATTAAAGAGTGGAGGGTAATTAGCATCCGAATTAGAATTGTTATTATTGTTATAAATTAGACCATTGGGGGTGGTGCCGCTCCGGCAAAGAAAGACGGACCGCCACGCAGGATGGGGGTGGTGCCGCCCCGGCATCAACGGCAAAATCCTTCCGCCCACGCCGCTCCAACCTCTATGCCGCACCAGGGGGGTGGTGTAGAGAGGCCCGACATCTCGCTGCCCTCCCTATGCCGCCCCCCACACCCACTGGTCTTAATGTATTAATTGAATTTAGTCAAAATCAAGATGTGAAACCATTAATGCCGCATGTCAAGGATTATACCTAGTTGTTCGATTTTTTTTTATCTATTCAATGTTATTTAACTAAATGTTCTTTATATGTTATTATATGCTTTAGTAACATGCTTGAAAATTGGACGAGTAAATGCGTATTCAAAGTCAATTTGTTATTGTATAAGGAAACCATAAATTTCGCAATTACATTTATCAATTCATTATGAATGTTGTGAGCAAATTCAGTTGTGAATATGTATTCTAAATAATCACGTATTGCCACCACGGGTTAACGTATACATATTGTTACAATTACATCATACTAAATATTCGGTAAAATTAGACATCTCCATGTCAATCTCCCAAATGAAAAAAGAAACACAACATTTTAATGATTATTGATTCACACATTGTCGTACTAATTTATACATGTTGACCATAATTAAATCTTAGTCAATGTGCATAATTACACATTTAAATTAAAATTAATACGAAGTTTGAAAATTTATAGCATATTCAAAGGTCAAAACACATTTTAATAATCAGTAAAATTTATTTAAAATAAGTACAAAAGGAAATCACAATAAATAAAGAAATAACATTAAACTGACGAGTGTATTGAAAATGTGTTTAATGGAATGAACGACAAAATACATTTAACAGGGATTAATTGATTTGTGACAAATCAATAACTTCTTGTGTGTCAATCTTGGTAACAAAAAGCCTACGTTTGTGCGAACACCATTTGAAGAGGCAGTAGTCCCCAATAGAGAAGCATAAATCATGAACAACTTTTGACCATCCATTTGTTAAGCAGAATTCATCATCTATAAATTCTAACAAAACAAACCAAGATTGACCATGGTATGTCGAAACTTTAATGTTGTTGTTTCGTAAGTTTTTAGATAACAAAAACCTGTTCATGGATTTAGGCAATGTCTGGACAAACACGTAAAAACCAACATTATAATAACAAATAAGCTTTTTTTACTTAAAAAATATTAGAAACGTCATACTAAAACTCGTGCGGAAGGGTCATGAATAACCTTGAAGAATTTGTCACCCTTGTGATAAGCCATAATGAAATTATTTGTCCTAATGAAATCCTGTTCTTCGTCTGCAAAAACAAACTTTTGTTAAAATATCCATAAAGTCACTAATACTCAAAACTGATTTTAATTATCTTTGTTTTATGAAATCCTGTATTTTGTTTGTCGATTTTTATAATTGTTTTTTATATTCACACATACTCAAAACTGATTTCAATTGCAATTTGTTTATTAAAAACACAATCATATATTCAATGATTAAACCTAATCAGAATTACTTGCGTGTCGATTTCATCCAAAGCAGAGAGTTGATCCTAAACAGATTATCAAATGGTGTTAATAAAAAAAAAAGATTCTGTTTGGTTTAATATGTTAGTAAACCGCTGTGGAGGAATTTCAAAAATTTTCAGAAACATAATCGACAAACAGATTAGAAAGTTATTTTAATAAGAAACCGATTGTGTTTATATTTTATGTAAGATGGTTTCAAACATTTTGTGGATGGAATTCATAAAGTGTCAGTTACATAATCGAAAACGTGGTGATTATCACATATTTTGTAGAAGGTTGATAGCTATAGGATTGTGATTTGTCTTTGTATAAAAATAATGATACAATCGGATTGTGGTGCTCTTTTATGTAAGATGATTACAAACATTATGTATCAATATAATCAAAAAGCAGAAAAACTATCAAAAACATTTTCGAGATTCATCTAAGATTGATGAAGAACATACCTTGCAAAAATGACAATGAGAGAGGAATGAGGAATGAGAAAGGAAGTAGTAGGATAGGAAGGAGGAAGATGTTGTAACATACAAATGGATGTTGACAAAACTAAATAAAAAGAGGTTTATATAATACTTTGTCTTGGAGCCCTATTTAGGATTTGGATCCTTCAAGACCCTCTAAAAATCTAGGATTCAACCCTAGTGTTTTCATTTATTATATAGATAGATTATTATTATTATTATACTTATATATATATATATATATATAATTTGTGTTATGGATAGCGTATGTAGTAAGGCTTTTACTTAGAAAAATTAGGGGAAATTTTTGCGATGTTACACCACCTATCTTGTACGCCACATTTTATCCGCATCTATAATAATAATAATAATAATAATAATAATAATAATTATACAAAAGATTTGGACAATCCAACCCAAGCCCACCTGAAACCAAGCAGGCCCAAAGCCTGCCTACCCTCACCACTGCTGTTCGAACAAGCCGAAAGAAAAGGAAGAGTCCAGCCCAACACAAGCCTCGGCCCACTTGTCTTTCCCTTGGTCCAAGCCCACCCCCTATCTGTTAAAAAAAATATAAAAAGGTTTTGCCCCTGCCGGGACTCGAACCCGGGCAGAAGCCGGGTCACACACTAGCACAACACCACTCAACCGGTTGAGCTATGGCTTGCTTTTGAATGTAACTCAGCCCGTAAAATATAAAAGACCAAACCTGCAATCCTTTTCCTCCCTTCCTTCCTTCCTGATACGCGACCAGACATCAAGCACCAAGAAGCCATATTCCTTCCGACCTTGAAACACGTCTATAACCAAATCAAATCCGAGTATCACGCACCCTAATCATCTCCTTTTCCTAATACATAATCACGCAGGTTTAAAGGTGTTGAATTGCGAGTCAAACACCATTAATAAGCATTCCAAATAAATTCTTTAAAACCTGTATAAATACCGATAATAATTCAATCAAACTCACACACAAACTCTGAAAAGAGCGATTAACAAACCCCCACTCTCAATTTCTCTTAAAACTTCGTGTTTTATCAAGCGTTCCTCGCAGTTGACTTTTCGTTTGACCTGACCCATCGTGCATCATCGAGCTCTGTAAATTTCAATTGATTGAATGTTTTTATCTCTTATGTTGTTCCGAACAAAAACCCTATGAATCCAGGGACTATCATTTAGTAATTAGTCCGATTGGATTGGCTAGGGTTTGAAACATAATTTGGGGAAGAAGACTACATTCGTGATCATTTATAACTTTTGCAAAACAAAAACTATCACCAACTGATCCCACAGATCAGTTGGTAACATAGTGCTGCTCTAAAACATTGAACCGGCCAGGGTCTCGGGTTCGAGCCCTGGCACAAACAAACAATTTTTTTTGGGTACTTTTTATACTTATACTTTATATATTCTTTTAAAAATAGATTTTAAATACTAAAACTCCTTTATAAATTCTACAAAAATTATTTTATGTTATTCTAGTAGTAGAGTTTATCATACAAATTTTAGTTTTTCAAAAATAATTTATTTAATATATATTATAAATATTACAAGTTTATTCATTTATAATTGTAAAATTCTATAAAAATATCAAAACGATTTTATAAAATCCCACAAAAAATTACACTAAACTTGTATAACAATATACATTTCAGAATTTATTTTTATTTCAGAAAAACCGCTCATTTTATATTTTTAATTAATTTTTGTTATTTTTAATCATAAATAATTCATAATAAATTCATTTTTCAATATTTTTGTACCAAAATTTTACATAAATTATTCCTATTCATTTGGAACAGAAATACAATTTTTAAATTTAAAAATTCTTTAATTTTGATATTTTTAAATATTAAAGTTATATTTTGACAATTTGAAATAAATAGATTTAATAATCTATTTATAAGAAAATAATTTTATAAAAATTATTTTTCACACTTAAAACTTTATATTATGACCATCTTTGATTTAAAATTTACAAAAAGACTTTTGTTCATTTATTTACCAAATTTCTCTTATTTATTAAACGTTAAATTTATTAACCAAATAAATACTTATCCCCAATTCGAAGCCCTAGAAAATACGCATAGACCAAATAGACTTAGACTTATTTGTTACATTATACATAGGGTGATACTTGGCAACGTTGGAATATACTTATTCAATTACACAAGACTTATCACCTTGATAAGGTGAGTATTACTTATCCCCTTTTTCCGCTTTTACAACTTTTGGGGTGATTCATGCACAAATATACAAAACTTTCGTATTCATTTACACATACATTTTATTCATTTACAATTCATATACGTGTCTTGTTTATCTTTGTGCTTATGCTTGAACATGAACGTAGCTTGCATACAAAATCATACATTTAGACATAACTTATGTTATGGTGCTCTTTACACTCAGACGTAACTTATGTTACGGTGCTCATTTAGACGTAACTTATGTTACGGTGCTCATTTAGACATAACTTTGTGTTATGGTGCTCTTTTAGACTCACACGTGTTGAGGTGCTCATTATCAATTTCATTGTACAAACTTTATATTTGATCTTTGTCTTGTTTGGTTACTTGCATGTTTACATGATGCCTTGGTGATGCTAGACACATGAATTGTACATACCTTTTTAAACTTATACTATATGTACAAATCTAAGTAGTACTCACCAACATCATATGTTGACAAAATTATTTTCGTGCATGTTTCAGGATAAGCTGCTTGACGCTTCACATAGGACCTTGGACTTAGATTAAATCTATCAATTATCTTTATTTATATTGTCTTGTATTCAATTTCACATGTTGTAAAACAATATTCAATAATCATATATTTACATTTTAGTACCATGAGCTTTTGAACAATCGTCACTACGTGGCACCTCGATGATTCCGCCATCGGTTGGGGTGTTACAGATTGGTATCAGAGCCATGGTTATAGGGAACTAGGTTATTAGATAAAATGACCTAGACTATAACCGAACTTTCATGCATAATGTTTCCTAAATTGCCTTACCCTCATTTCCCTCCTTCCTCTACCTTTCTCTTCTTCTCCATTTCCTCATCATCTTTCATCCTGGTGCATAGACATGGTGTCCTACAAGGAGTGGAAAGCCTACATCACCATGGAACAGGAGCAGTACCTTTCATGAAGACACTCTTAGGCATATGCCTACTCTTATTCTGCTCCTTCAAAGTTGTTGAACTTTAATGAGTGTGATAAGGACACGTGCAATCTGGAAGGGTGGATGCCTGTACACTGGGTTTTCTGGCATAGGCAAGCATAGCGCATAAATCCATTTACGGACCTGTTATGCTTACCTGGGGATTCCTGGAGTGAGTGTCCACTTATAGGCTAAAGCATGTCTTCTTTGATCACCATTGGGTTCAATTTCTTTGAAACGTCAACGTTCTTGTTGGGCTTTACAGCTAGACAAGGGCACTCCAAGCATTTATGCAAATTCCTCAATAATACTCTCTCGTTTCATATACAATAACCTGTATATCATGATTTTCATATATTGTTTACACGTTCATACTTTCATAATCATTTGTACAGTTATACACTCACATTTGATATCTAGTCTCTAGATTCTCCATCGACACTCACTCATTTTCAATTTGTTCAAATTTTTACAATATTTGGCATATACCACAATCATGTTTTCCTATACACTTGATTATAACCTTTGATCCAAACCCCAAAATTTACACTGCTACATAATCTCCTTACTATAAAATAAACTCTTTATCAACTATCTTCACATTCACTATCGCTCACAACCTTGATTCTGCTTCAAGATTTTCATCATCCTCTCAAAAACTAAATTCATATCCTTCACCTTCTCACACATGAACTAGTTACCCATGATAATCAAACTACTAAAAACCTGATACTTGATTCTACAGGATTTTTTTTCCAAAACATCATTGTTTGTGAAACTTGATTTCCCCTTAATTTGACTATTCACTGGACATTTAATTATTCATGATACTCGTGTTTTCATTTTCTTGATCTTATTATCATTTTGTACCCAATTATGTCATACTCATAGGCATATAACATCTAGAAATTTCCTTGCATACTATTGTGTACGTACACAGATTGGAAATTTATCATATTCGATTACGTTTATTTTATATCTTATAAGTTTCAGACTCTACCTTACATTTTATTGAAACATTTGGACTTGATTTCCATGAAAATCAAACTACTAAAAACTTAATACTTGATCCTACAGAGCTTTTCTAAAAAACATCATTGTTATATGAAACTTGAATTTTTCCCTTAATTTGACAATCTATTGAACATTTAGTTATTCATGATACTCGTAATCTATTTCTATAGGCCACTAAGATAACACTTACACTTAATGGTTGCAGTACTTACAAACTTGCTTGCATGTGTGTATTATCCACGCAACTCTGATAAACATTTCATTTAAAGGGCTCCTTGGACGAGTGGTAGGCCATACTTAAATACAGTTATGCATACAAGTCATTGCAAACCAATGCAATTGACCTCATTATTACATGGCCTCATTTCATTGATAACATCTCATTATAACTCAACGTGTTTGTTGTGTCATCTTCTTGTGAAACCTATTTGCTGTAATGTGTGTTAGATTAGGATCATAGAAGGACATAAAACCCTAATGTAAGGTAAATTGATGATTCCGGTCCGGAACGTAATCATGAATTTACAGGTGCGTTAGGGTAGTGTGAAATTCTATTGGGGTTTTTGGTAGGCGTCCAGTACGTTTTCAAGGTATCAAAGGTGTGGTGGGTTAGCTGCGGTACACCCTGTATACAAACACTAATGATGCATTGAAAGTGAGACTGGAAGTCGGACCAGGAACAAACTCTAGTTACTTGGTAGTTCATTTAGTCTTTCTGTAGTCAATCAACTCATGCAATTATTTTAGGATTCCTGAAACTTGAAGTTTAGTGTCTTACTAGATTCTTATTCTCCTTATTATTCGAGACGAACTTAATCCAATCCTTAATTCACACCTATCAAACCTCTTATCCAAATCATTCGAAACAGATTACTCTGTTACCGTAAATTCACGACGCGCCATAACTCAAATTTTCCAAACCACTGCTACCTTAATTTCTACCCAGGCATCCATAACCCTATGCTCCTAATAACTTCGGGACGAAGTTTCTAAAAGTAGGGGATGCTGTGACATCCGTCACTTTTATCACTATTATATATATATATATATATATATTTATTATTTTCGTACCACCTATCTTGTACGCCACATTTTATCCGCATCTATAATAATAATAATAATAATAATAATTATACAAAAGATTTGGACAATCCAACCCAAGCCCACCTGAAACCAAGCAGGCCCAAAGCCTGCCTACCCTCACCACTGCTGTTCGAACAAGCCGAAAGAAAAGGAAGAGTCCAGCCCAACACAAGCCTCGGCCCACTTGTCTTTCCCTTGGTCCAAGCCCACCCCCTATCTGTTAAAAAAAATATAAAAAGGTTTTGCCCCTGCCGGGACTCGAACCCGGGCAGAAGCCGGGTCACACACTAGCACAACACCACTCAACCGGTTGAGCTATGGCTTGCTTTTGAATGTAACTCAGCCCGTAAAATATAAAAGACCAAACCTGCAATCCTTTTCCTCCCTTCCTTCCTTCCTGATACGCGACCAGACATCAAGCACCAAGAAGCCATATTCCTTCTGACCTTGAAACACGTCTATAACCAAATCAAATCCGAGTATCACGCACCCTAATCATCTCCTTTTCCTAATACATAATCACGCGGGTTTAAAGGTGTTGAATTGCGAGTCAAACACCATTAATAAGCTTTCCAAATAAATTCTTTGAAACCTGTATAAATACCGATAATAATTCAATCAAACTCACACACAAACTCTGAAAAGAGCGATTAACAAACCCCCACTCTCAATTTCTCTTAAAACTTCGTGTTTTATCAAGCGTTCCTCGCAGTTGACTTTTCGTTTGACCTGACCCATCGTGCATCATCGAGCTCTGTAAGTTTCAATTGATTGAATGTTTTTATCTCTTATGTTGTTCCGAACAAAACCCCTATGAATCCAGGGGCTATCATTTAGTAATTAGTCCGATTGGATTGGCTAGGGTTTGAAACATAATTTGGGGAAGAAGACTACATTCGTGATCATTTATAACTTTTGCAAAACAAAAACTATCACCAACTGATCCCACAGATCAGTTGGTAACACAGTGCTGCTCTAAAACATTGAACCGGCCAGGGTCTCGGGTTCGAGCCCTGGCACAAACAAACTTTTTTTTTGGTACTTTTTATACTTATACTTTATATATTCTTTTAAAAATAGATTTTAAATACTAAAACTCCTTTATAAATTCTACAAAAATTATTTTATGTTATTCTAGTAGTAGAGTTTATCATACAAATTTTAGTTTTTCAAAAATAATTTATTTAATATATATTATAAATATTACAAGTTTATTCATTTATAATTGTAAAATTCTATAAATATATCAAAACGATTTTATAAAATCCCACAAAAAATTACACTAAACTTGTATAACAATATACATTTCAGAATTTATTTTTATTTCAGAAAAACCGCTCATTTTATATTTTTAATTAATTTTTGTTATTTTTAATCATAAATAATTCATAATAAATTCATTTTTCAATATTTTTGTACCAAAATTTTACATAAATTATTCCTATTCATTTGGAACAGAAATACAATTTTTAAATTTAAAAATTCTTTAATTTTAATATTTTTAAATATTAAAGTTATATTTTGACAATTGGAAATAAATAGATTTAATAATCTATTTATAAGAAAATAATTTTATAAAAATTATTTTCACACTCAAAACTTTATATTATGACTATCTTTGATTTAAAATTTACAAAAAGACTTTTGTTCATTTATTTACCAAATTTCTCTTATTTATTAAACGTTAAATTTATTAACCAAATAAATACTTATCCCCAATTCGAAGCCCTAGAAAATACGCATAGACCAAATAGACTTAGACTTATTTGTTACATTATACATAGGGTGATACTTGGCAACGTTGGAATATACTTATTCAATTACACAAGACTTATCACCTTGCTAAGGTGAGTATTACTTATCTCCTTTTTCCGCTTTTACAACTTTTGGGGTGATTCATGCACAAATATACAAAACTTTCGTATTCATTTACACATACATTTTATTCATTTACAATTCATATACGTGTCTTGTTTATCTTTGTGCTTATGCTTGAACATGAACGTAGCTTGCATACAAAAACATACATTTAGACATAACTTATGTTATGGTGCTCTTTACACTCAGACGTAACTTATGTTACGGTGCTCATTTAGACATAACTTTGTGTTATGGTGCTCTTTTAGACTCACACGTGTTGAGGTGCTCATTATCAATTTCATTGTACAAACTTTATATTTGATCTTTGTCTTGTTTGGTTACTTGCGTGTTTACATAATGCCTTGGTGATGCTAGACTCATGAATTGTACATACCTTTTTAAACTTATACTATATGTACAAATCTAAGTAGTACTCACCAACATCATATGTTGACAAAATTATTTTCGTGCATGTTTCAGGATAAGCTGCTTGACGCTTCACATAGGACCTTGGACTTAGATTAAATCAATCAATTATCTTTATTTATATTGTCTTGTATTCAATTTCACATGTTGTAAAACAATATTCAATAATCATATATTTACATTTTAGTACCATGAGCTTTTGAAAAATCGTCACTACGTGGCACCTCGATGATTTCTGTGACACCCGGCAAACTCAGGTTAGTAACGTTGACTAAACTAGTAAGTCTACCTTAGCGAGTCATGCATATCACGTCCTTAACGAGGTCAGTCGAGTCAGTACGATGATTCGGGGGAATTATCGGGAGTCGTTATGATGATCCGCGGGGTCATCGGGAGTCGGTCCATAACTATGGGTACAAGGATCGGCGATTCGTAGAATCGCCGGGTCTAACGCACACACGAGTCTCGAGTCCCGGGAATTGGTGAACGGATGTAAACGTGTTGGATATCATGCATTATATGTTTGGAATCATTATGTGACTTATCGGTATGTGAATACGTGTTTTAATATGTTAAAATAGTGTTTAACGCGCCAAAAACCCATTTCCAGACCTTATAGGCGATTAGGAGCTGGGGAGGACTCCTAATCGCATGCACAAGGGGCGAGTAGGAGAGGTTATAGGCGATTGGGACCTAATCGCCTGATGTTACACGCGATTAGGCCCCCAATCGCGTATAAAGGTCTGCTAATCGCCTATACTGCAGGGTCCGGGTCAAAACACCTATAAATAGAACCCTTAACTCCCCAAACACCTCTAGAACAACCCTAGCAGCTCCCAAGTCGCCCACACACCTTAGAACACCTCTGGAACTCATTTTGCTACAAAAATCACCATCCCCAAGCTTACACACCTTTCTTTAGCAAAATCCAAGGTGTGTTCTTCATCCCTAACCTTTGTAAAGTTGTTATCTTGAGTTCCCCCAAAGTTCCAGACCTTATTTTACCAAATGTGTCTTTAAAAACCTTTCAAAAGAGTCTTAAACCAAGTCTACACCTTAATGCTTGTTATATGTGAAGTTATATGCAAATGTTGGTCTTATTGGTGATTTTAACATGAATGTTTCTAAGATATGAGTGTACTTCTGTTATGTAGAGGTCATTAGGAAGGTTGTCTTAGAATCTTAGCCATTATTATGGTGTTTTGAAGAAAATGCATATTTTGACCCATTTGTATGTTCTTGAGGATTTAGGATGATTGTGGTGTAATTGTTGATGCAATGTTGTTAGGATTCACACTAGGAAGATGTTAGATCAGAGATTTTATGAGTTACATGTTGTAGAGCTTGAAATCTGATTATTTCCATTTAAGGAAAGATAAGGTTGGTAGAAGAAACCTAGTACTTTGCCATTTTAGGAAATAATTGCATAGAACATGCTAGATCAGTTATATGTTGGGGGTTTTTGCTTGAAAAGGGTTGGTAAATGATTTAGGTTTGATATTGGGTGTTGTTGCATGTTTCGGATCTGATTTGGAGGGTTTAACGCGCGAAAACACGTTGTACAGCAGCTGCAGGCGATTAGGCATCCTAATCGCCTGAGCTATAGGCGAGTATGCAGACAATGGGGCGATTAGGGCCCTAATCGCCCATACTTCATGCGATTAGACCCCCTAATCGCCTATAGGCTATTGCCTACTCGCGTGTAACCTTCCTAATCGCATGTACTGCTGTCGTGAACGCGATTTGACATCCCGGAACACGATTTGACACCTAGGAACATGTTAGGAACCCCGGGATACACCCAATGACTTAGTAAGACGTATTCGGACCTGTTTATGCGTTAATTGGACATTATGCTAGACTAGGTGAATTGTTGCGCGTGCTAAGTGTTTAATTGCATATGTTGCATGATGTCTCGCATTTATCTAACAAGTGGGACGTCGGGTCACCAATGGGATGTCGGGTCTTGTCGGGCACGGTCGGTTTAACAATTAAAGGTGTTTTCAAACGTTAAAGGTCATGGTCTGGACATTCGGGGACTAGTTAGCCTGCGGGTTATTAGTCCAATACTTATACGCATCTTATGATAGGTCGCCGCTATCTGGGGCTATCATAACGTAATCATTTAACTATTTTCAAGTAACGCAAACCAAGGTGAGTTTCACAGCCCCACTTTTACCGTTTTACTTACGGGGGAGAAACATGCTACTTACTTACTTACTAAAGGTCATGTTATACTATGGTTACTTTACATATACTATGCGGCTTTTACGGAAAGTCCCAGGGGGGAAACCATGAATGTGCGGGGATGCACAACGGGGGAAATGTGGATAGATCTATTGGGCCTCACAAACCCCACTCGACGGCTGGGCCGGGCGGGTGCATATTGTCTCTTATTACTGACTCGCCGAGGCATCGGTTATAGTCAAAACTGCTGGGCAAGTCTTAACAACTTATAAACGTATAGTAATGGATTCCCAACCGCAGTAGTAAACAAACACTTAACGTCTAGCTAACGTTCTTATAACCTGGTAGTAACGGATATGATCTTTACAACTTACGGAAAACGCTTTATAAAAGAAAACCTGTGAACTCACCAGCATTATATGTTGACATTTTTGGCATGTTTTCTCAGGTCGCTGAGGTAGCGGTTATCGGACTAGGCGCACAGAGTCATGCACGGCGTCTATTATTTTGAAACATATTAAACAATGTCTTTGTAAACAATGATATGTCTTTTGGTTGTAAACAAGAATGCTTCCGCTGCTGGTTTACAGCTCAAAGCATTATATTTTGGTTTTAAATATAATCTTGAATGCATGTTTGTTGTATGTTTATTGTGATCGTTGACTGAGATCCTGGTGTGTCACGCGCCTCGCGGTAAAACCCCGCACGTGGAATTTGAGGGTGTGACAATTTCGCCATCGGTTGGGGTGTTATAGAACACCCTCTATGAAGCCACGATTGAGGCGAACCCTGGCATTAGCCAACAAATGGGAATTCAACTCACAAATGACAGTTATCGGGAACAGTACGGAATCGACTTCGCCATCACCAATGTTCGATCATTGCAAATGATTCGTCGTTTTATTGTTTAATTATTAATGTTTAGTGTTATGTTTCGTATTTTTTTAAAAAATTTTAGGTAATTTAGTGAATTAATGTAATTTTTTTAATGTTTATTTTAGTTAAATATTTAAAGTATATACTAGTTTGTTTAGTTAAATGTTTATTTATTTTAGTTAAATATTTTCAATAGAGTAGGTTTTGCAATACAAAAAGGGGGTAGCGGCGCAACTTGTGGCCCGTTTACCTACGTATCACTTGTAATTGGCTGATAATTTTGCAATTGAATTTATTCGATTGTTAATCTTAAAAAAAATATTAAATTTAAAAAAAATATAAATTGGCATGTGGCCCACATGCCACATGTCAAAAAATGTCCCACACTAAATTTCACTCACAATTACACCACTTGCTCCTTTAATGCCCATTTCACATACCAAATTGGCCCCATATGCCACATGTCATAAAATGCCCCTTTCACCTACAAATTTAACCCACCATTACACATGGTCTTAGTTTTCTTCTGTTGTGCGAACCTCCTTCCACAGCCAAAAGGCTGCCGTCTGTTGAAACTCCTTTTGTGCCCTCCTATCAGCCGTCAATCCAATAATCCTCCTGTCAACTGTCGTTATGCGTCCGCCCTTCTTCCTTTGTTGGGTTTTCCCTTTGTTTTATGGCCCATCTCTTCTCTTGTTCCTTTGCTCGATCGCTAATGTAGAACTAGGCACAAGACCAACTCTTTCAACTTAATTAATTAATGGCCCATCATCCAATCACCAATGTATATATCTCCTTAGCGAAACAGTTATGCTATCAAAAAAAAAAAAAAAAAAAAAAAAAAAACTAATCAATAATCATATTATTATTTTGACAATTGTGGCAGTGACTATCAACGAAATATATTCCCAGCTTGCAATTGAATTCCCAACATGACACATCTATCTATATCTATATATCTATATCTATACATATAATAAACCAAAGTCATTAATGACATGTCATAATATTATGCAATCTCTCTTTTGAGATATGCCACATAAGATGTGATGTGCCAACTTTAGAATAATTAAAAAAAGTAATAAATATGGTTTAAATATTATTTAACATAATCTATTAAATACCTAATCTACTAAATTTAAATATTAAAATTTAGTATTTTCTCTCTCATGTTTCCTCTCATAACTTTTAAACTTTAATATCTTTCATATACGAGATTTTTTAAAGAAAAAATTACATCAAATTAACGAGCGTTTTATTATCTTCCAACGAGTACCACAGTGCTATATAAAAAACGGAGAAAAAAAAACGATTATTTTTTGTAACCCGACATGTATTGTGTCAGGTTTGGAATTAGTTTAAAAAATTGTGGGTTTGGGTCGGGCCTGGGATTAGGTGATACCCGACCCAATTACCTTTTTTTATATTAGAATATGATAACTTATGGCAGAGATTTGTTTAAAATAATAATAATAATAATAATAATAATAATAATTAATCATATATTGGCAAGTCATTAATTATGTTGTCATATTAGATATTTCAACCCGGGACGCTCTCCAACAGGTAATTGCTATATAGATGCCATTTTTATAGTTTATATACTTCTAATTTTATTCACTTTACTTAGATTTCTCAACCCGGGACGCTCCCGGGGTATAAGCTAGTATATATATATTGCAAAGGGATTAATCCTACATGTCATACTCTTATGCAATCTCTCCTTTGAGAGATGCCACATAGGATGTGATGTGGCAACTTTAAACCAATTAAAATCTATATATATATATATATATATATATTGCAAAGGGATTAATCCTACATGTCATACTCTTATGCAATCTCTCATTTGAGAGATGCCATATAGGATGTGATGTGGCAACTTTAAACCAATTAAAAAAAAGAAATAAATATGATTTAACCTAATCTATTATAATCTTTAACCTAATCTATTAAATACCTAATCTACTAAATCTAAATATTAAACATTTATTATTTTATCTCTCGTGTTTCCTCCCATAACTTTTAAACGTTAATATCTTTTATATACGAGATTTTTTAAAGAAAAAAAATTACACCAAATTAACGAGCGTTTTATTATCTTTCCAACGAGTACCATAGTGCTATATAAAAATCGGAGAAAAAATGACTATTTTTTGTAACCCGACAGGTATTGTGTCGGGTTTGGGATTAGTTTAAAAAAAATTGTAGGTTTGGGTCGGGTTTGGGATTAGGTGATACCCGACCCGATTACCCGAAACAACATACCCAAATACCCGAACTACATACCCGATCATATACCCATGAATTTTTTAACGCATCACATAACCCTTAGACTAATGCGTTCGATATTTCAATAATTAACTTTTTATTTCTTATTTCATGTTAGTTCTTTTTAGAATGATCGATTACAAACTTCCGAATTCATTTGTAATGGCACTAGATTTATACCCCGGCGCAGAGATTCGTTTTTTTTATATTTAAATATGATAACTTATTACAGAGATTTGTTTATAATAATAATAATAATAATAATAATAATAATATATTTTATTATGTTATATTATATATTTCAACCCGGGACGCTCCCGGGATAATAACTAGTATCGAATAAATTAGAAACCTTTAAGTTGTTGTGCTCGTCAAGAATAAAATTATAATATACATTTAATAATAATAATAATAATAATAATAATAATAATAATAATAATAATAATGTTTCTTTAATCTAATTAATATAAAATAATGTATACTTAAAATACACCGATCAAACACTAAAATATATACAAAACTCGCCTATTAACAATGTGTTTTTACCAACACATCAACAGTGTGGTTTTAATATACTTTCGCATCCAAACTTGGATGCATAATAGCACAATATTCACACACATATAACACAACATATTTTTTACTTACAATTAACAAATATATGTTACATAATAAAAATCAAAGTAAATTAAGCTAATGTAAGCCCGAAATGCGAAAACATAACTAGTTAGTTCATTACAGTAAAACATAGTTCTTATACCGATAAAACATTCATAGGTAGCAAAAATCATGTCTTCAATTAGAAAACATCAAGTTTTAAAAACAAACATAAAAAACATTAGAAGTCTACTATGGTCCATAGGATGAAGTTCTTTGTTTCTTCAAGGTAACGATTAATCCATGTTAAGGACCTCCTAGAAACATTAGATTTCTCTTACTTGACACACATATTAAAAGCCAGCTATGCTGAGCGAATTCTAGTACTAATAAAATAAAGAAATAACGTTTGTAAAGCTTTAGTAATATTATCAAAATACTTTAACATCAACAAACATGTATCATATTGATTCTCAATAAACCATTAATAACGCAATGTCTCCATCAATTGTCAAGAAATAATCAGGCAGGCTTACACAGATATACGGCTCATTTATTTGCAACGTCTTCGCGCTCACATGTTTCCATCAACACATTGGTTGGCAATTCATCTTTCATCAATCAGTTAACCCTTTATATTTCACAAAACATCAATAATTTATCAACCTATGAGTCAACATCAAACACATATTGTCAATCAATCATCACATAAAGTCAATCAAATACTTTAGTTCATGGATCATTTTCATGGGCATATACATCGGCCTAAGAGGATTTGCAATCGATAAAATGGGCATTAAAGCTTACTTGATTGCGTTCTAATTTTCTCAGCAGAAGGTTTTTGACACCAAACAGTCCTCGCCCAATTTACACAAGTGTTGTTGGGAATCATGGTATCAAATACACAGCGGAAGCAGTTTTTTTTATTAATAAAATCGATTATATACAATATATAATATGAGCCGATTTATATATATATATATATATATATATATATATATATGTTTAATTTTATTAATCCAATTAACAAAATATTCCCAATCAGGATCTCGGTTAAACGCGTATAAACAAATAAATAATAAACAACCATAGGGGGTTTAGTAATCAACCTTTGACGACTACACCGGAATTGTAACACGCGGGTTACAACGACTCCTCGCTAGTAGGAAGTTCACACCCGAGCACTGGCCAACCGAAAGCAACACTTTGCAAGACGGAGGCGGCGATGATGGTGGTTTGCGGCGGACAAAGGGGCGGTGGCTCCTAAGGGTGGCCGCAAATCTTGAAGGGGAGACAAGGGTTATGTTGTTTTATCTTTACAAAAACATGTGTGATTAGAGTTTGATCTATCACACCTATTTATAAAGATAAAAGGCACTTGACCACTTAATTAGTCAAAGTCATTCACTTGACCATTTGACTAGTCAAGGACTTGACCAATTAATTAGTCAAAGTCATACACTTGACCATTTGACTAGTCAAAGACTTGACCACTTAATTAGTCAAAGTCATACACTTGACCATTTGACTAGTCAAAGTGTAAACTTTACTATTTAGTCCCTCGAGTTCAAAACTTATTATTTCAGAAATAATAATCCACCAACACATGAACTTATCTGATTCGTGTACAACGTGTAACTCTTCGGATCGTACCGGGTCGGGTTACGTTGACCTCGACTTTTAATTACATCGGACATACTATATATCCAACAATCTCCCACTTGGACGATTTTAATTAAATGAGTCAACGTGCACAGAGTTGGACGCCTAGCTGCATCGCATTGCACCCAAACCAGTATGACACTTTACAGTCGTCAACTAGTTCTTTGAGTTCAAGTAACGCTTTACTTAACCAAATACTATAGCCCTGATAATTCTATCAATAAGTCCCTTCTGTATAGACATCCGTTGATCATAAGACATGGATCATTCATTCTTATATAGTGATCAACCATTCTCTATTCTCGTCTCTAATTCAAAGTGGTCTAACGAACTACCTTAGTCCGAGCGTGGCCACGCGTTTATACCAGTTTGAGTTTTACGAGGGCGCCAGAATGTCTAGGCTTCTAATCCCATAGAAGTACAGAATTCCATCAGCGTCATACAACTCCCACTTAATCTCGAATTTCTCCCAACGCTACCCTTATAGCTACCCATGTTTCAGGATAGTGTAAGATAACATCAAAGATAGTCCTTGATCAATGCAGTTTAATATGTGCCTTAGGAAAAAGGACAGATTGAACATATCAATATCAAAACATCTCATGACACAGATCCATGGAGATCGTTTTGAAGCGAGTTACATCCAATATCATTCCCTAATGATATCTGTGAATTATGATTCTCAAACCATTGAGTTATTCATCTCATGAATACAATCATCTCAATTCACAATAGTCTTACATTCAAATTCATTCCCATGTAATTTGATCGGCTACGGATATTTAGAATACTCTTATTCAAGGATTTAAACATACAAATAATGAACACGGTCACAAAATATTTAAATTTGCATTTAACCCATTAAATCAAATAAATATTCAATGTAACTGTTATAGTTCAAAATAAAACACCAATACTAATTACAGATCATGCCCACTGTCTAGCAACTCTAAGCCCTATCTTTCCAGCATGCTCCTCATGTTTAGCTTGAGGTAAAGGCTTAGTAAAGGGGTCAGCCAGATTTAGATCTGTATGAACTTTGTTTATCACGATGTCTCCACGTTCTACTATCTCTCTAATATAGTGGAATTTCCTGAGTATATGCCTTGTGGTCTGGTGTGACCTTGGTTCCTTTGCAAGAGCAATGGCACCAGTGTTGTCACACAGTATCTCGATTGGTTTCTTTATGCTAGGCATAACATCGAGATCACTAATGAACTTCTTCATCTAGGCAGCCTCCTTTGCAGCATCCGATGCAGCATTGTATTCTGATTCACAGGTGGATTAAGCAACCACACTTTGCTTAAAGCTGTTCCAAGTTACAGCCCCTCCATTCAGAATGAAAACATATCCCATTTGTGACCTTGAATCATCACGATCAGTCTGGAAGCTTGCATCAGTATAACACTTAACTGACAACTCCTCATCCAGTCCTCCATATATTAAGAACATGTCATTAGTCCTTCTCAAGTACTTAAGAATGTTCTTCACTGCAGCCCAGTGACTCTCTCCTGGGTTCTGTTGATATCTACTCGTCATGCTAAGAGCATACGAGACATCAGGTCTAGTACACAACATGGCATACATGATGGAACCAATAACAGAAGCATATGAAACCCTTTCCATTTTCTTCCTTTCCTCTTCAGTGTTTGCACACTGCTTGTTATTAAGAATGGTTTCATGTGCCATGGGCAAGAGCCCCCTTTTTGAGTCTTGCATTGAGAAGCGTCGTAAGACCTTATCAATATATGTACTTTAACTCAAACCCAATAACCGCTTTGATCTATCTCTATAAATATTTATTCCCAGAATATAAGCGGCTTCACCAAGATCTTTCATTGCGAAACATTTACCCAACCAGGTCTTAACATCTTTAAGCATAAGGATATTGTTTCCAATGATTAGTATGTCATCTACATACAGTATAAGAAAAGTGATATAGCTCCCACTAGATTTCTTGTAAACATACGGTTCATCTTCGTTCTTGATAAAACCAAACTCTTTGATTTTCTGAACAAAACGGAGATTCCAGCTGTGAGATGCTTGCTTTAATCCATAGATGGATTTATTCAGCTTGCACACCTTATTAGGATTCTTTGGATCGACAAAACCTTCAGGTTGAACCATATAGACATCTTCCAGTAAGTGTCCATTAAGGAACGCGGTTTTGACATTCATCTGCCATATCTCATAGTCATAATATGCAACAATGGCAAGTAGAATTCTAATAGACTTAAGCATGGCTACTGGCGAGAAAGTTTCCTCATAATCAATTCCTTGAGTCTGAGTAAAACCTTTCGCTACAAGCCTTGCTTTGTAGGTTTGCACATTCCCATCCATGTCAGTCTTCTTCTTGAAGATCCATTTGTTTCCCACAGTCCGACATTCGGTAGGAAGATCAACCAAATCCCAGACTTGGTTATCATACATGGATTGCATCTCTGCAATCATGGCTTCTTGCCATTTCTTGGATTCTGAATCCAAGATTGCAGCTTTGTAAGTAGTAGGCTCAGCTTCATCAATCATGAAGATATCATCATACCTTACCGGTGCACGACGATCCCTAATACTTTTCTGAACACTTGGTGTTTCTGTTGTTTCTTGAGTCCTCTCAGGCTCAACTTCAACAACTGGATCAGTTACATCTGGTTCTGTCTGAACAGCTGGTTCAGTCACTTGTGATTCTCGAATTTATTCAAGATCCACATGGTTATCTCCAATCCCTCGTACCAGAAGCTCCTCCTCTAAGAAAGTGCCTCTGCGTTTGGTGAAAATCTTATTTTCAGTGGGGTGGTAGAACAGGTAACCGATCTTTTTACCGTGTCCAACGAAAACCACTTTTTCGCCTCTGGGATCTAGTTTATCCAAAGATTCTAGAGTGACATAAGCATTACATCCCCAGACTTTAAGGTAGGATACATGAGGTTTCTTTCCATGCCATATCTCATAGGGCGTTTTATCCCTTTTTCGTTGGAGCTATATTCACAAGTCTTGCGGCAGTTTCCAAAGCATAACTCCAAAAGGATTTTGGAAGGTTTGTTCGACACATCATTGATCGAATCATATCTAATAGAGTTCGATTTCTCCGATCAGACACACCAGTATGTTGTGGCGTTCCAGGTGGAGTGAGTTGTGAAAATATTCCACAATCCTTTAGATGGTCGATGAATTCTTGACTAAGATATTCACCGCCTCGATCTGATCGAAGCATTTTAATAGTTCTATTTAGCTGATTTTCTACTTCGTTTGGTACTCCTTGAACTTTTCAAGAGTTTCATGTTTATGCTTCATAAGATAAACATAACCATATCTACTGAAATCATCAGTAAATGTAACAAAGTATCTTTCTCCATGTCTTGACATTGTTCTGAATGGACCACATACATCTGTATGTACAAGTCCTAACAGATCATTGGCTCTTTTTCCAACATTTGAAAAAAAGGTGCTTTTGTTAACTTTCCACTTAAGCATGATTCGCATTTTCCAAACGACTCCGAACCTTTGGAATCCAGGATTCCTGCGGTTTTAAGTTGTTTAACACGATTCTCACTTATGTGACTAAGTCTACAATGCCATATATATGTATCATTAAAGTCCAACTTATTACGTTTATGGGAGATATTGCATAATATGTTATCGTTTTGGATTTCTATCTCATAGATCCCATTGTTAGGTTTTGCATCAAAGTAAAATACATCGTTAAAATAAGCAGAAATAAATTCGCCATTGAAACGATAATTAAAACCTTGTCCACGCAAAGCCGAAACTGAAACAATATTTCTAGTCACACTAGGAATGTAATAAACTTTGTTCAAAACAAGTTCTAAACCAGAAGGAAGTAAGAGAATACATTCTCCTATAGCCTTCACAACAACTCTTTGTCCATTGCCAACATGGACCTCCAAGTCGCCTTGTTTCAGCTTTCTAATCTTTCTTAGTCCTTGCAAAACATTACAAATGTGGAAACCACATCCTGTGTCAGACACCCATGTTTTGCTAGGAAAAGCAAAGATTTCAATAACATATATACTTGAGGACTCTCCTCCTGAAGCCTTAGCTTGCTTCAGCTCAGCTAAATACTTAGCACAGTTCCTCTTCCAGTGCCCAGTTTCATTACAATGAAAACACTTGGCATCTTTCTGAGGTTTCTTATTGGCAACAGATTTGCCTTTGCCCTTCTCTTTGCCCTGATTGCCCATTTTCTTAGTGTTAGGTTTCTTAACTTGACCCTCCTTGATCACTAGCACTGGTGCAGTCTTGCTAGGTATGTTCACCTCAGCAGTTTTGAGCATCTGATGCAAGTGTCTTTTCCATCCCGTTCATATTGTAGTTCATAATGAACTGGTCATATGACTTGGGCAATGAGTTTAGGATAATTTCCCCAGCTAACTCATCGCTCAAGGGGAATTCCAGATGAGCCAAGTGATTAACATATGTCTTCATTTTTAGCACACGAGTGCTAACTGGCGTTTCTAGAACATACAACTTGTTCTCCGCCTTGAGAACAATTTTCAAGTTGCGGTGCCAGTCCATGAAGTTGGAGTAGTTAAGTTTGTCCTTCTCTAAGATGGACTTGAGAGAGAATTGGGAGGCGGAATTGTTTTCAGTTGACATCTACAAAGTTCAAAATCTAATTTATTAGTATTTTATGTTTCAAATATCCTAATTTATCTTATGACCCAAAAGCAAAATTAATTAGGATGAGACCCCGATTCATCAATACACAGTGAACTGGCTTAGCACTGTCCACTGGTACGATTAGGTAGGTAAACAACGATTGTTAATTGTGTCCACTACACAACTCTCCATTTGAGGTTATCGCTAAGAGCGATGTATGTTTAACCCCAACTATGCCCACTTGTCAAACACGCGATGTTTGGTCCTTTACTGTTAACTGTAATACCGGCCTATGTTACACAGGAAACGCGATGATTACCTTCACTCATGATCAACGCCCAGATGCAGGGTCAGCACTAACATTTGGGTTCGATTTAAAACGAAGTGTTAACTCGTTAAGGGTGGCATAAAACATCAATTTAAAATTGGGATTTAATTTTATATTTACCATAAATATTTTGAATGACTCGTTAGCAAGATGTGAGTCACACAATAGTTTATAAAATCCAATTTCATATTGTTCTTGATAATAGAAACTCCTTTCAACACTCGACACGGTATAGTTTTAAATACCCTATTTAAACTATGTTGGTCGTATTATCGCGAATGGACTTGTTTTAATATTAATAAAACTCCTTTTATTAAATATGCTTTTCGGTTTTTATAAAACTTGTTTTAATAAAACCGTTGCCATGATTGTGAAAATTTTATTTATTTTGGGTTATCTAAATTATTTACAATAAATAAACCACAACCACAAAACATAATAATAAAATTAAACGAATCGAGCCCCTAATAGGTTGTCCGTTTCGTTTTAGCCAGAAACGAAACGAACCAGTCAAAAGGGTTTCAAAACTATTTTTGATATAGCTCCCACTTGACCCGAGATCTCTATCTTCATGGAACCTGTTCGCCTTTTTATCTTCGTCTTGATCTTGTACTTGTAGGATTACAAATAAATTTAAAATACAAATAAAACAAATCTATTCTAATCCTATCTATTACACCGGATCCAATATCCGTAATAAAAATACAAATCAATAAAAAAATAAAACATCACAAACACAATCATGACAAGGGTCAAAATACCTAGGGCTCGATTCACATCACAATCCATGAACAACAAAAAGCTTTTGATCTTTTGTCAAAAAAAAAAAAAAATTTTTTTGACAAATAAAACATAGATCAAAATTATAACTTTACCATCTATACGCGCGTAACCGTGGCTCTGATACCACTGTTGGGAATCATGGTATCAAATACACAGCGGAAGCAGTTTTGTTTATTAATAAAATCGATTATATACAATATATAATATGAGCCGATTTATATATATATATATATATATATATGTTTAATTTTATTAGTCCAATTAACAAAATATTCCCAATCAAGATCTCGGTTAAACGCGTATAAACAAATAAATAATAAACAACCATAGGGGGTTTAGTAATCAACATTTGACGACTACACTGGAATTGTAACACGCGGGTTACAACGAATCCTCGCTAGTAGGAAGTTCACACCCGAGCACTGGCCAACCGAAAGCAACACTTTGCAAGACGGAGGCGGCGATGATGGTGGTTTGCGGCGGACAAAGGGGCGGTGGCTCCTAAGGGTGGCCGCAAATCTTGAAGGGGAGACAAGGGTTATGTTGTTTTATCTTTACAAAAACATGTGTGATTAGAGTTTGATCTATCACACCTATTTATAAAGATAAAAGGCACTTGACCACTTAATTAGTCAAAGTCATTCACTTGACCATTTGACTAGTCAAGGACTTGACCAATTAATTAGTCAAAGTCATACACTTGACCATTTGACTAGTCAAAGACTTGACCACTTAATTAGTCAAAGTCATACACTTGACCATTTGACTAGTCAAAGTGTAAACTTTACTATTTAGTCCCTCGAGTTCAAAACTTATTATTTCAGAAATAATAATCCACCAACACATGAACTTATCTGATTCGTGTACCAACGTGTAACTCTTCGGATCGTACCGGGTCATGTTACGTTGACCTCGACTTTTAATTACATCAGACATACTATATATCCAATGTTGGGGAATAACCGTAACAAACGAACAAAACCTGATAACAGAAATCTCTAAAGGCACGTAATCGCTTTCAGATTGAATCAATTCGACGGTTCTATCGAATATTCAACCGGATACAATCAGAGATTGAGAATTTTCTGTATGTTGTATTTGAGATTATGAGAACCAGAGAGATTTTTGATCAAGAAGATGAGGCGTATCCTTCAATCGAGGAACAGAAGAAAATCTATCCTCAGTCCCAAAATTAGCATCTCTTGACTCAATGACAGAGTGAACAGATACATAATCATTTGGTTCTATGACATAGAACCTATAAACAGGGGAATGATCAGCATATCCAATAAATATGCAATCTATGCCTCTTTCACCAATGGTACTCATTTTGGGCTCAGTAAGCCTCACAACAGCTCTACATCCCCATACTTTGAGAAAACTCAAATCTGGTACCTTTTTGTACCAAAGTTCATATGGGGTTACCTTAGAAGTTTTATTAGGTGCTCGGTTCAATAAGTAACAGGCTGTCAACATAGCCTCACCCCAAAATCCATCACTTAAACCAGAATAGGACAACATAGAATTCACTGTTTCTTTCAATGACCTATTCTTCCTTTCAGCCACACCATTTTGTTGTGGTGTATAAGGAGCAGTTGTTTGATGTATTATACCAGTAGATTGGAAATACACTGGATCATAATACTCTCCACCTCTATCTGTACGAAGGTTTTTAATCAAACCATTTCTATGAAGCTCAACCTCTTGTTTATAAACTTTAAATTTATCAAGAGCTTCATCCTTTGAATGCAATAGATATACATAACAAAATCTAGTTGCATCATCAATAAAGGTTACAACATACTTCTTATTTCCTAGAGAAGGAGTACTATGAATGTCACATAAATCAGAATGAATCAATTCTAATACATTAGAATTCCTTTTGACATCTTTAAATGGTTTTCTTGTAATTTTTGTCAATTTGCAAGTATGACAATCATTACATTTTTGTATGTCAAAAGCTGGTATAAGACTCATTTTAGACATATCTTTCATTCTGCGATAATTAACGTGACCTAATCTAGCATGCCATAATTCTGATTTACTAAAATCATTACTAGAACTAGTAGAAGCCATACAAACAGAATTATTAACAAAAGGGACATCTAAATTCAACTTAAACATGCCATTCAAATAACTAAATCCAATAAAGGTTCCATGTCTTGACAAGATATACTTGTCACTTTCCAAGACCTGCTTATAACCACAATTATTCAATACAATACCAGATACTAAGTTCTTACGAATCCCAGGTACATATAGAACATTATTTAATAGTAAAGAGTTTCCAGAAGTAAAGACTAAAGGAACAGATCCTATTCCTTTAATTGGTTCAGTAGCAACATTGCCCATCTTCAGTAAAGATCCATCTTCAATTGGCTTAAAATCCTTGAACCATTGAAGATTTTTGCAAACATGACATGTTGCTCCCGAATCCATCCACCATGAAATATCATCATCCTGCACATAAAATGCTTCAGAGATTATTGATACATAATAATTCTCAATATAATGATCACATGGTACCAAAAACGAACCTGATTGCTTTTCGGGATCCTTGGATCCACTTGTACCAGCCACGTTTTTGCCTTTTCCTCCACTCTTACCAGACCTGCAGTCTTTCTTGAAGTGTCCGGGTTTATTACACTTCCAACAAACCTTTTTAGGCTTCTTATCAGAACCCTTATTGTTGTTCCCTTCAAACTTTCGTTTCCCTTTCCAAGCCTTGGAGGATTCACCCTCCTCCACCATGTTCACAGAAGAACAACCAGCCATGGTTTTAGTACCAATACCAGAACCCTTTTCCATATCACGTATGTTTTGTTCAATTTGGAAACTACTTCCCAATTCAACCAGATTCATTTCCTCTTTCTTATGTTTCAGATTATTCTTAAAATCTTTCCAAGAGGGTGACAGTTTATCAATAATACTAGAGACAGAAATCGCTTCATCCATCTTCATTCCATATTGATGAAACTGCCCTAGTATTCGTTGCAATTCATGATACTGTTCCATAACAGGCCTAGTGTCTACCATTTTATAGTTAATAAAATTACCAACCAGAAATTTCTTACTAGACGCATCTTCTGCCATGTATTTGGATTCAAGGGCATCCCATAATTCTTTTGTAGACTCTACGTTTTGATACACATCAAATAAAGAATCAGACATACCGTTAAGAATATGACCACGACAAATGTAGTCTGCGTTTTCCCACTTTGAACGATTTCTGGTTTGTTCCAGAGTTTCATTCTCAACAATCTCGGGACAAGGAGTGCTCAGAACATACACCACTTTCAGACTCGTGAGATAGAAGTGCATCTTCTTCTGCCAGCGTCTGAAATCCTGTCCAGAAAACTTGTCCAATTTCATGAAGTTCTTCGTCATATCTTTCACAGATTCATTGTTCGTCATCTTCGGAAATTGATTCAATCTTTGTTGGGGAATAACCGTAACAAACGAACAAAACCGGATAACAGAAATCTCTGAAGGCACGTGATCGCTTTCAGATTGAATCAATTCGACGGTTCTATCGAATATTCAACCGGATACAATCAGAGATTGAGAATTTTCTGTATGTTGTATTTGAGATTATGAGAACCAGAGAGATTTTTGATCAAGAAGATGATTTCGTAATGAAAAATTAGGGCCAAAAACTGCCTTTTAGGCAGTTTTTCCAAGGTTTTCAAAGTTGCCAAAATAGTCCCTCTGCCCCTTGGGCCCTGCCAGGGGCTGCCGCCCCTTGGACCCTGCTCTCAGGGACGCTGCCCCCGGACCCCCGTTCCTTAGGGGCTTCGCCCCTAAGTTCATAATAAATTCAAATAGGTGTGCACTCCGCACCACCATACCTATATGATGTATTATTATGAACATATTGATCAAACAGTCAATCCAATTACACTAAAATATAGGGCTGTGCAACGGTTCAGAACCGGACCGAACCGAACCGAACCGGACCGAACCGCGAACCGTTTATTCCAAAATATGAGAACCGGAACCGGAACCGATAATTACTAAACGGTTCGGTTCCAGAACCGGATGAAACGGTTCTCATGAAACGGTTCTAGACCGGAGCCGGTTGTCAATAAAATCCTAAAATAAACATTAACAATTAAATAAAAAAATAAACAAAAACAATGATTTTTCTTAAAAAAATTATCAACAGTTTGTGTTAACCATGGTTACTAAAAGTATAGCAGTTTATGTATCAAAATATGTTTTGTTCGGATCAGATCATTCTTTTTATACAGATTAAACGGGTCAGAACAAGCTGTGCTGACTGTTGACCATCACATAAGGCAATACTCTACATTCCTACCAAGTAAAACAATTTAAAAGTGTTAAGAACTATAAAGAAGGAAACAACACATTCTATTTCAAACTAATAATAGAATATTTAAATATTTAATTTAATTCAAACGGTTCTAACGGTTCTTAACCGGACCCATTGGTTCTAACCGGAACCGAACCGGAAACCGATTATGCCAAAATATGAGAACCGGAACCGGAACCTATAACGTTAATTCGGTTCGGTTCTAGCGGTTCTGGGTCGGTTTCACGGTTTTCGCGGTTCGGAACCGTTTATTGCTCACTCCTACTAAAATATCTAACATCCAACAAGTGTTAATACGTAAGTTCTCATCAAAATCATGATTAATCAAAAGTGTCGCATGCACAGTGGCGCATGTACACTTGTCTAACTTTCGTTAGGACTTGACAAAACCATCACCATGCGACTCTACAAGAGTGTCGCATGTAACATGCGTAACCAGTAATTGAAAAACCTTGGTCTTTGTGTCATTATCTCCAATGAATTCGTGAGTTTTGCATGAGGAACACTCAATGTTGAAAATTAAGATTCACTTGATTCAATCTATTTCTAACCCAAAATATGATTTTAGGATTTATAAGACTTCAGTCAATTCAATCTTCATTTTGGTTTATAAATACCAGTTAAGGTTTTTTATGTTTCAAATCGATTGGATCCATGGATACTACAACTCATCACTAGGTCTCAACATGACAGGTAATCTACTGCCCATTGTCATTATTATATCATTTGTATTACAAAAATCTTGCGTTGTTAGTTTTTGGTGGGTTTGATTTATTTTCAAATCCAATATATGGAATGGGCAAAACAGCAAAGATCAATGTCATGTTCCAACCACAATTTTAAAATACATAGGTATGAAATTCTTGAATTTATGAATTTTTTTAACTATATGATATCAAATAAAAAGGGTTTAAAATTTGTTTCTGGTTTGATGCAGAAATTAACATCAGTTTATGAATTTGATGCAAAAACAAGGAAACACATAACCCACAGGAAAATAATCTACAGCTATTGTCATGTGCTAGATTTTGGTTTCTCTTTGAGAGGTAATATAAAGAAAGATTGTATCAAGTCTTTTTAATTGTTTTAATTCATATATTCACCTTAATAGCATCAAAATTGGACATGAAAATACTGATTTCTACTCCTTATTGGATACTAGATATTTGTCCGCGTTGACACGCAGTTCAACAACGTACGATTATTTGGAGTAGTATAACGTATAAGAAAAATAAAGTAGAAACATTTTATTAAAATTTAAAAGCAACGAATACACATTTATTCAAATATCGCTGAAAATTTCCTTATAAACCACATTTTTTGTTTTAGTCATCACTTTCCCACCAGCATCAAGTATAAGTAACTTCACGCCTGCCCTGCTTTTAACTCTTGACAATGCGACATAAAGCTGGCCATGTGAGAATACAGGGTTTCTTAAATACAATCCAACCTGAATAAGGCGACTTAAATGGTATGTGTTAAAAATAGACTTATGGCATATTCAACAATAAGAAAGTAATAAAAATGAAAATAAGAAACTAACTACCACCTAAATTTCACAATTTAATTTGACACGTCTGAGAAGATGAGCATTACCCATATCGACCCGCTAAAAAAGCTTCGAGCATATTTTATTCTATTTGACACATTTGAAAAGGCAAACATTACCCAAATCGACCCGTTAAGAAAAGGGAAGATTGCCCCAATTCACCTATGGCCTATGTATAACTAAAAGGAACATCAATCTAATCAAAACACCATAAACACACTGTTGGCGACTTTTACCCTATTTGACCCATTGGAAAAGTTGAACATTACCCAAATCGACTGATTTATAAGTAAACAAACATGAACCTACACCACTAAAACAACATTTTAACCGACTATTACCTTATTTGACCCGTTTATAGGAAGGAACATTATCTAAAGTGACCCATGTATAAGTAAAAGGAGCATTACTCAATAATTTTAACCGACTATTGTAACACCCCAACCGATGGCGGAAACATCGGGATGTCACGTATTGATGATTGTTCAGTAGCTCATGGTGAATAATAAATTTCATTAAATGATTTAAATAAATTACATACAATTGTTCTATAAGAATTCGTACATCAAATTGAATAAAACTATGCACACATCTTCAAGCATTAATTCGAATCTTCAAACAAGTAGAACCTGAAACATGTT
Source organism: Ambrosia trifida (assembly GCA_028751855.1). NCBI lineage: Eukaryota > Viridiplantae > Streptophyta > Magnoliopsida > Asterales > Asteraceae > Ambrosia > Ambrosia trifida. The sequence continues at coordinate 76,237,418 of CM054130.1, forward strand.
AAGTTGAAAATATTTTGGGTCAACAAAAGTTGGTGAGAATTACATAGGTTTTGATAATCGAATAAAATTGTTGTGCAATTCATGTGTCATGGCAAGTCTAGTCCATATGTGAAAACATACTAGAAGTAAATCGAGTGCATAATCAACCCTTGTGACTGTTGTATTGTGGTACATCCCATACGCTCATGGTTCACTCGTTTATATTGCAGTAACAAACACCCACGCAACCTTTGTAGGAGGCACGTATCCGGGTGGGATTGTCAGTCCAATAGATCTATCAATGTATACCGTTTGGCTGATGAATGTTTATGCTAGAATTGTGCTTACCCTAGTCATGTTCAAGACATAATGCAATATAGAAAAACACATAGACACATTGATGATGAATTGCATAAATGATGTTGTAACATGTTTCACCCCAAAAATGGTGATAAATAGAAAAGGGGCTATGTAAAACTCACCTTAGCAAAATGTTATGTCTCGTAAAAAAAATAGAAGAATGTGTTGTGAATGTATGCGAGGCGAATCCCAAAGACTCAACAACGTAGCTAGTCCAAATTGAAGAAAACGAAAAAGAAAGAATATCAAGCTTCCAATTCGCCAATTACAAGAGCTTATAATCAAAGCTTCAATTGTAGAAGTAATAGACTATAGAAGAAAGGTATGAGGGAAAGTTTAATCGGATTGAAACAATCGATTTAGAGGTGCAAAGTATAATGGGTCATAGGTGGGTTTTTATACTAGTTTTGGAGTCAATTAGCCATTAAAATTGGTCAACACCATAAAGTAAGGTTTTATGATGAATTGACTATTTGACTAAGACTTTGACTGTTTGACTAAGACTTTGACTAGGACTTTGACTATTTGACTCAAGGCTTTATTTAAAAAAAAAAAATCTTGTATGTGAAAAAAAAAGAATTTAGAATCATATTATTATTATTATTATTATTATTTATATACATTTATGTATGTATATAAGTTGTGAGTTAGGATAAATAAAGACTTAGGCACATTTGTATAATATTAATGATAAAGGTGTAATATATATATATATATATATATATATATATATATATATATAAGGGATTTTTATGTATTAAAATTTTGGGGAAAATTTTTCGATGTTACAACTATTACCTTATAGATGCTATTTATACGCTAAAAATAGTAATGTGACAAATCAAATAATTTAGCATTTATTTTGTGTTTAAATGTCATTAATTTTAAAAACTGGATTTTTTTTTTAAATTTTGATTTTGAATGTTTAAAAATAAATTTATAAATGTATTTATATATGATTAATAATTTTATGTTTAAAGGTTATTAATTAAATGGTAATCATAATTATTAACATTAGATGTTTCCAATATTGTGTAACTCACGATAAATGCTAATTATACGCTCCATATTTGCGAAATCGTTGCTAACCCCACATTGTGTAAATCTTCTTCCACATTTTGCTTCCCGGACTACTCCACAGCCGGGTGTTTAATAACTTTCCTAAACACTATAATCCATAATTTTTAATTTTTTTAAAATAAAAACATTTAATAACTATTCTATTTTTAAAATTCAAAAAAAAGTCATTAATGTTTTTATAAATGTTTTTTATTTTTTTAAAAATCAAAATCATTCATTAATGTTTGGGTCAACGTGTTTAATAACTTTCCTAAACACTGTAATCTAGATTTTTAATTTTCTTAAAATAAAAAAAAATGTAATGACTATTCTATTTTTAAAATTCAAAAAAGAGTCATTAATGTTTTTATAAAATTTTTTATTTTACATCAACGAAAATTATTCATTAATGTTTCGGTCAAAGTGTTTAATAACTTTCCTAAACACTATAATCCAGATTTTTAATTTTTTTTAAATAAAAAACATTTAATGACTATTCTATTTTTAAAATTCAAAAAAGAGTCATGTTTTTATAAAAGAATTTTTTTTTAAAAAAAATCGAAAATCATTCATTAATGTTTCGGTCAACGTGTTTAATAACTTTCCTAAACAATATAATCCACATTTTTTGTTTTTTTAAAATAAAAAACATTTAATAATTATTCTATTTTTAAAATTCCAAAAAGAGTTATTAATGTTTTTATAAAAAAATTTATTTTTTAAAAATCGAAATCATTCATTAATGTTTGGGTCAACGTGTTTAATAACTTTCCTAAACACTGTAATCCATATTTTTAATTTTCTTAAAATAAAAAACATTTAATGACTATTCTATTTTTAAAATTCAAAAAAGAGTCATTAATGTTTTTAAAAAAATTTTTATTTTTTAATAATCGAAAATTATTCATTAATGTTTCGGTCAAAGTGTTTAATAACTTTCCTAAACACCATAATCCAGATTTTTAGTTTTTTTTAAAATAAAAAACATTTAATGAGTATTCTATTTTTAAAATTCAAAAAAGAGTCATGTTTTTATAAAAGAATTTATTTTTTAAAAATCGAAAATCATTTAATGGCGTTGCTTGTAAACTTAATGAACAATAACGGGTGAAAATGTTATCTTTGAACTCCATAAGCCTGTTATCTTTACCTGGATTTACGGCAGCGAAGCTAGAAGGATCGTCGATGACTATGTACGGCCCGAGTTTATATGTAACGCAAGTCTAAGTAACTTAAAAGGTTGGATAGTAAGCAACACATCCATAGGAAATCATGGCCTCGTCCATTAGCATCCAGAGTAAACTGCTTCGACTTTGAACTAACCCAATTAGGCCTAGGCCAGAGTGGCCTGGCCAAGTCTATTAACTCCTGACAGACAATTTCATACTTCTAGTACCATAAGCAATCCAATAGCATTCTCCATGATGGCTCATAGTGTTTGTTTAGAAAGTAACAGGCTACCATTTTGCTTGAAGTCATACTTCTTTTATACTATATCGGAATAATTAAAAAACCTAAAACACACTTTATTGCTAATCAAAATCCAAACTAATAAAACACCTGATACAAATTGATTGTTGAACACATTACCTGTGATTGGATAGGAACAGGCTGAGCAGAGAGTTTCAAGAAGCCAAGATTTATGCTCAAAATCGCAAACTCAAACATTCTGATAATCAAAATTTCAAAATTAAGCACATGTTCGTTTTCATCTCTCATCTTGAATCAATCAAACCGATGTAATCGACCACAACAAATTGTAAACAAATAAAAGTAGAAGAATACTTATGTAGTGATGAATGGCGTTGCTTGTAAACTTAATGAACAATCGTAATCATGTAAAGTTGTCAATCAACACCACTTTATAAAAAGGTATCAAAATTGCACAAACCATAGGTTTCAAAAGCGCATTAAAATACCACATCAGGTAAAATAGCACAATTTATTTTAATACTGATCAAATTGAGATTTCAAGTCAAGAAAATTATTTTTAAACGTCTAAATCAATTTCATGATTAAATGTTATGCAATTAACCTAATCCAGCACCATGCCGATCTCTCTTCCTTTTCGCTAAACATACATCAGCATATGCATTAAGGTCAACATCTCAATGACTGAAATTTGTCAAACATGTACTTGTGAATTTGGGAAGAATAATTATTCAAAAAGATTAACAATAAGGAAAGACAATCAAAAAACATAAAGGTTGAATGAGGTGGACTATGACTCAAATAATGAAATTCCAATATGAAATAAAAGGTTAGCATATTCCTTTGTGAAGAACTCTAATTAAATCAAGATGTAATATTAATTAAAGGTTAATGGAATGATTAAGCATCAATAATCAATTCAATAACATTAACGAAAGTAAGTGCTAATTACCTTCATCACAGGCCATCAAAATATATAAATCCAAATTCTTGAGTAAATAGGTTTTCCACTGCTGCATACAAACAACACCACTGTACACCTTAAACATTCGTTACCATAGGATTAAAAAAATAAAGTATATCTATTTCTTAAATCAAAATAATATCACAATAACTACCTAAAAGGAAGACTTGCTCTCTTTAATTTCTTCTAAATCGAATTCTCTACATACCTTATGGAACAGACTCTCACATTTACCTAAGAACAGATTCAAGGTTCATATACAAAGATGGACACAAAGTCAATGTTTAAGGAGATGAGTGAAGGGAATGGAAGGTGAAGAATCGTAACATGAAGAGCGCAAATTCTTCAACACACACAAAGGATCAAATTCATAAACACTTTACAACAATATCATACTACATACCTTGATTTCAACAGCCAATGCTTCAATCAAAACTTAATTGGTGAACCATAACCATCTCCCTTAGCGATTTCAGCAAAAACAACCTCATAGCCCTTCACGATTTCAATAAATCAATCATAGAGTTCGCAAACACAAGCACAAATACTATAATCGTATGAAACCCTAATTTAAATCTAGATGCTTACCCGATCGCGAAGTAGATGGTGGTATAGGAATCTGGAGGATTCAGGAGGAGAAAAAGGAGAGTGGAGGACGAACGGCGATGCGCCATCGATAACTAACCGAAAAGCAGTTTTTTTAGGGTATGAATGTTCAAGATTTCATCTTACCTAATTTATGGTTTATAAGAAAAAAAGAAGGTTTGACCAAATCATAATGAATTACCTAATTTAATATAATTACCTAATTTAATATAATTAATGATTTTTGAATTAAATAAAAACGAAAATTTTATAAATTCTCACAATGGGGACACTTGGCATTAGTTGATTGGCTATGTAATTGGAGGATGAATGTGGGAGTGCCAAGTGTCCTCATGGACTTTGTTTTATTAGATGTATAGATTAGGTTTATTATTATGAGCCCACGGGCCTATTAAGTATGTAGGGTTTTGCATTCTGTTATCTATATATTATAATGTATTATTGAGTAATAATCAATCAAGTATTTTACCAATCTTACATGGTATTAGAGCCTTAGGGTTCTGGTTAACTTTTTTTTTTTCACCGCCGTGTCATCACAATAATACAAACTCTAGCCGTCGCCTTCGAGTTCAAACCCTAGACAGGGCGGCGTGCCGCCATCGCCGCCACCCTGTCCCATCTTTGTTTTTTTTTCCAGTTTAGTTTAGTTTCTTATTTTCTTGTTTGCCATTCGAATAAAGCTTCGTTTTCGAGTCAAGATTCAAGCCGTTACTGTCAACAAAATTTTATTTTTGAACTTATTTTGTCTCAACACATAGTGATGGCAATTGAGGTGTTCATTGAGTCGGCAACAATTTTGTTTTGTTTGGTGACGTGCAATTAATTGATGATGACACTTAATGGGTGATGGCTTATGCTGAGGTGTTCATCGAAGAGAAAAAAAAATAACCAAGCACACAAGCAGGTCAATTTTTTTTTTTTCTTCCAGTCGGAATGAAAACAACCAAGAACACAAACGAAATTGGTTATGTAGTTTCTTTTTTCTTTTTTTTTTTAGTTTGCTTTATCGGTGCTTTAGCCACACTAAGAACTACGGTTCATGGCCACCGATCTCAAACTACGGTTTGATTAGATTTCCTTTTTCCTTTTTAGATCTACGGATCTCATCTCTACGGTTCTAAAAGACCCATGCCCCCTAACATCGACATAACGCCACACGACTACGGTCCTTGGTTGTCGACTTACCTCTAGACAATTGCATGTGTTTATCATTCCGGAAACCAAGAACAATTAGTACAGCCACGTAATCACAACAAAATCAATGATATTTTATTTGAAAATCAATGACCTTACAAGCCGACCGTGTCAGATTCAGCTAGCTACCTATTTTTTTTTTAAGATCAGGACCACGTTCCACCGCTATGCAAGTTTTTTATGAAGACCATGGATAGCACAATCAAACAAAATATGTACGACAACATCAAGTGTCATATGGATTTGTTGGCAAAACTTTGGATTTTTTGAGTCAACCGAAGCATGTTTATTTTATTATTAGTATATTTTCCAGTCTTAGCGTCCAGTTTACTTCTGCTACGACTGCGGGGGAGTATTGGATATTAGGTTTATTATTATGAGCCCACAGGCCTATTAAGTATGTAGGGTTTTGCATTCTGTTATCTATACATTATAATGTATTATTGAGTAATAATCAATCAAGTATTTTACCAATCTTACACTCCTGACACTACAAGGAACGGGACCTTTAGCGGCGACGTCCGTCGCCGCTAAAGATATACTATTAGCGGCGACAAGAGCATTAGCGGCGACGGTCGCCGCTAATGGTCTTGCCACCTTTTGTCTGTCGCTATTGCCCCTGTTGCCGCTAAAGGTGTCCCCGCTAAAGCTATTTATCCACATGGCATTATCTTTTATCTTTATTTATTTTTTCTTATAGCGGGAAAATGCTACGTGAGTATTAAAACCTTCATAGCATCATAACTGAGGATACAAATAATGATTTCTACTACCATTTTGTACTTTTCCTTGTTATGAGTTCATCAAAGTTATTCCCAGAGATATAAGCAGCTAGTGATGATAATTCCAAGCGAGATCAACTACTATATACGATGCACAATGTGCATGTATCTTCACAGACTGAAAAGTTAAAGGTAATACACTATTATATATGTAATTACGTGTAATTAGTGGCGAAGCTTGAGAATTCTGACCGGGGGGTCGGAAGTCACCAGTGGGTTAGAATTCACCGGTCACGCGAGGTTGAAACCGTATATAGCAAAAAAAATTTATACGGATACTATATAATCGGAACTTCTGAGCGAAAATTTCACGGGGTCCCCCCCCCCCCCCCCCGATGAAGCTACGCCATTGCGTATTATATCGTATCATTGGACAAATGAGATTTTGTTTATATTTTCAATAACCTTATAGCATATAAGTCAATTTTGTATCATTATACATAAAGTGACTTCTTTTGTTCATCCATTGTGTCGACGACTTCAAGGATAGTAAAGTGGGATTGACACTTGCACCAAGAGTATGCACACTCCAACAATTAGTACAAGCCAAAGCAGATGTAATAATAAGGTGGGTATATATTTTTGTATGTCTACTGTTCAACAAGTGTATAAAGGAAATTGTTTTTTTGGTTATAAGGTTTCTCTGTTGGTCTTGTGATGATATGCGTGGTTTAATTATTTGGCAGTGTATTCTATTTCAAGCCTTTGATAAGCATTTTGTGTATTTCTCTATTTCTCTTACGAGCCTTTTTCTTTTATCAATTTTATAAAAGATGAAGTAACAAATTATTCAATAGTAACCGTTTCCCCTAGTAGGTGTATTCTTCTTCTCCAACATCAGTAAACTAGTGAGATACCCGTCTGCTGGGACGAGTTTTCGAACGGGGGATTAGAAAAGCGTGAAAGTATATTTGGGTTGATGTTATTATTTTGAGTAAGCGAATGTCGATAACTAATCTCTATATAATCTTAAAATATATCAATTTTAAAAGTTTTCTTAATATATATTATTTATGAAATCAGCCATTGAAAAACAAATACTAATTTATTTGTTTTGTTTAAAAAAAATTATATGAAATCTTGCTATGAACCAAAATGTGTGACAACATTAATACCAATCACACCAACATTACTACAAAAGTTTAATATTAATACCAAAAACCTACAAAACGAAAGTTGTCTTAATCCACAAAACATACCAACATAGCAAGTAGTTTTAAAGTCAGAAACATAAACATAGAAAGTTGGTTAACATAATTGAACACAAACATGATCTACTTCTTGGAATCGCATTGCATGTTTTCGACATGATTTCTCAGCCTCTTCTTGTAGCTCAATCTTGTTTGTTTAACATTTGAATGGCCAACAACTGTTGAATTAGGCACATTGTTGTCACCATTTTGTACTAATACCTTAGATTGGCTAAATTCACTCTCTTGCTCGTTATTAACAATTCTCTAAACGAAACATACACCGGATGAAGATCATTTAGAAAATAATATATCTAAAATCATATAAATAAAATCATTACCTCTTCTTTCGCGTCGATAGCCTCATCCTCTTAGTCATGAGCAACAATACCCTACACGAAACAACCCAAGATGTTACTTGTATGAAAGCAACTATCTTACTAACATAAAAAGCAAAGAAATATTTTACTTCTATTTTTGCTTTGCTAGACTCGCTCACTCGCACGTTATTGTCAACACCCTAAACAAAACATATAGACGAATGAATCACATTTAGAAAATAAAAATATATAAATTCATATGAAAACAAATCATGTACCTCATCTTTCGTTTGGGAAGCCACCCTCTTGGTCATTAACAACACACTAATTAAAGAAATAAACAACATGTTACTTTTTATAAAAAAAAAAGTAACTAACTTACTAAGATGAAAAGAACAAATATTTTACTTCTATTTTTGCTTGGCTAGAATTGCCTTCTTGTTCCTTAGAAACGATACCCTGAAAATAACATATCAACCTGTATTATATTAAAACTAAAAAATCACCGCAATCCAAATAAAACAAATTGTTTACCTCTACTTCAACTTGGGCAAGGCTGCCATATTGCTCCTTATCAGCAGTAACCTAAATGTGAATCCTTAAGCAAATTTCAACTAACTAAATCCATAATATTAATATAAAACATGTAGTATACCTCTAATTCAGATTGGAAGAGGGTGTCATCTGGATTGTTGTCAACAATAATCTAAAAGTAACAAACCAAACATTAAACAAAGACCAGCTAATTAACCCATACATTTAGAATAAGACATATAGTATACCTCAACTGTAGACTGTGTAAGTTCACCATCTTGCTTATTATCAACAATAACCTAAATGTAACATAAAACATAAAAATTAAATAACATAAAAGTACAAGAAATCACTAAAAACCAACAATAAAGTAAAATAAAAATTACTTACTGATGACTGTGTTGAAGCCGAAACCGAATTATCATGTATCTCCATAAAAAGTTCGTCTGCCATCTCCCATTCGTCATCGGTTATCTTTGCAAGCAGTTCTTGATATTCTTCAACTTCATCCTCAATAAGAACACCACACGATGGAGGATTCGCAATGTGCCCACTTGTAGATATCAAGCTAGGTTGGCTAAGCATGTTGATATCATCACCGAGATATTTAGAAACAGTAAAATGATCAGAACATTTAGGTGGCAAATTATAGTCATCAATCTTAATACGAAGAATAGCCCTTCGAGCACATAAACTATCATTGAGAAAATATAGTATCCAGTTTGGATCATTGGCACCCTACAAAAAAAAAAAAGCAACAAAGTATCAACACGCGCACGCGCGCACACACACACACACACATATATATATATATGTATATATATATATATATATATATGAAACAAAGGTATGTATATTATATTTGTAAAACATTAATCAATTGATAATTATGGATAAAAAAAACCTCTAATAAACTCTGGTTGACTAAATCATCAACCGTCATGCCAAGAAGAGATATTGCAGCTTCGTTAAAGAGAACACAGGTCATTTTTTCCTGGCCAGTGTTAGTAACACAAAGATCCAATTTGTACCTGCGTAGTTGAAGTCCATGAAAGTCAAACATGAGCCCAAAAGCAAGAAACGTAGTAGGGTTACCTATAGTGTTGTTTGTGAGACTCCATTGACAGGTAGCAAACCTTCATGCTCTACTCAACCAAACATAGGTGAAAGGACTAACCCAGTTTTCAATGCATTATTTCAAGATGATAAGTGATCAAACAGATCAATAACTAACCAAGCTGATGGCACTCAAAGTGAGTTTATATTGACTTGTTTAATTAGTTGTAAAGTCATAAAGTTTTGTAAGATGAAAAAGGTGTTCAGCTATCTGTGATGGGTAATACATAGGGGTACTAAACGGGTCGGGTTCGCGGGTTGGTGGGTCCAACCCGACCCGAACCCGAAAATTTTACATGAACCCTAACCTGACCCGAACTTGAAAATTGTGAGATACTTATCAACCCGAACCCGACATGAATATTCTCAGCTTGACTCGAACCCGACCCATTCAACCTGATTTTTTTTTAGTTTTGTCGCAAACTAATGTATTAAAATTAAAATTTTACTACAAAAAACACAAATATATATAAAACATTTATGTTTTATTTATAAAATTTCATATCATTTTCTATTTTAAGTTATAAGTGTAGCATAAAAAATCTAACCAAATTAATTTATAATATAAAAATATTGTATAAAAAACAATATATAGTATAAATAGGTTAAACGGGTCAACCCGCCAACCTGACCGGGTTGACCCGAACCCCACCCGTTTAGCTAAACGGGTTCACGGATTCAACGCGAATCTGACCCGAACCCATTTAGACTAAACCCAAACCCACTAATTTCATGTTAGGTTCAGGTCGTGTTTTCGGGTCGTGTCAGAAATTTACACCCCTAGTAATTCACAGGATAACTCTCACTCTCTCACATGTGAGGTCTAGACTAAAAGTTTATGTTTTTAGGCAAAACATAAACCTCAAAATTCTGCGTTAATATGAATTTTAAAATCAAACACGAAATCTATTTTTAGACTGAAATTCGTCAAATTTAAGTTTTTTGAAGTCTTCTAAGAATTCAAGAGCCTTGCACACAATACACATACCAGCATTTGGGGGGATAGTCTAGGGAGTGGTGGTGCAATTGCAAGGGACAATTTGGTAAGAAATTCTTCTAGTTGGAGGTCAAAAAAATAAGCACTCAATGTGTAAACCATGCTAAAAATGTTTAAATGCTATTGATAATAATTTATAGGTCTTGTTATAAGAACAAAACAGGAAACACATATTATGTTTCATTTATACATTCAAACAGAGTTACATGGGCTTGTTTAAGCTTACCTTGTAACATGGAAGGCAACAATACAAAGTGTTAAGCATCATATGATGAATGATTAAAGGGGTGTTTGGGATTGATTATTCAAAACCGATTATGCGTTTTGGAAAAGCAGGGGTGGAGTTGCTTATAGATTATTGCGTTTTGTTAGCCTAAAAAACTGATTATCTGCGTTTTCAAAACGTAATCCCAAACATTAAAAACTGATTATCTGCGTTTTCAAAACGCAATAATCTAAAAATCAGATTCAAAACGCAATCCCAAACACCCTCTAAATAGTTGTGAAATTGAATAACATAGTTTAGAAAAACATATACACGAAAGTGAAAGCATAAATGCTACACATCGACAACTTCTAATTGCGAACCAACTTATAAAGATTCGTTATTCGTGTTCTTCTTCAACCGAAAGTGTCAAATATCTTTCATAGGCTGGCTATTTTCCTCTCAGCAATATATGTGGACGTTGATAAATAGCGTCTTGTTTAAAATTTGGGTTCAATTCAATTCGGCTGTTCATGAATTTGAAAACCCCATTTTAAAACCAGCAGTTTTCCATGTCTCATGGAAGTTCATCATCTGAAATTCTAATGTCAAACCTGCAACATTGCAGCCACATAATATTATTATTTTATTCATCTTTTCCTCTTTCTTTCTTCTCTCTATCTGTGTATATATACATACACACACATATATACACTGATACACATACACACATTATTTTTGTCAAAGAGACAGTGTAGCAGGTATCATAAATATCGAATGAAACAGTGCTAAAATTGAAGATGAAAGCAATCACAGTTAAATTAGACATTTAATCACGTCAGCGTTCATCAGAAGAAAACTGAAGCGATAAACGATCAAATTTCAATCGGTTCACTAGTTAAGAATCTAATCTGACTGCTACAATCTGTAGTGTTTATCTCGATCCAAACGCATAAAAACATACTTGTTAATGTCAACATTAAACGATCAATTTGTGCGTAATGATAATAAAGACACGGTTTGACGAATTGACAAACATTAGCGTATAAAAAGCATAAAAGGGGAGAAATGCATATCGCAAACGGTATATGAACTTACGGAAGATGAATCCGACCAAAAATCAATAATTGGTAAGTAATATTAAAATACATACACAAAAAAGCAACCAAATTAGTTTAGCAAAGTTCAATGTTTGGAGCAGTTTATGTATGTGTGTATAGACAAACATCATAAAGTTGCTATTTTACCTTCCAATGTTTGGAGCCCATGTGAGAGCGCATACATGATCACCCTTATCATCTAGCTCTGCTAGCTTTGCAAATGGAAGCCATCTTTGATGATCTTAATCAAATTCCCATACCTGGGAGAATTAGCCAATTAGAGACATTTTTTTTTAAACGACACTTAGAGACAAAAGTTGATCATCATGGTTTGCCTATTTTGATATAATTTAGTAAAATCACATTAAGCCTTGTTTAATATGACTAATCGCTTTTTTTAATGGGCAAGATGGAATATACTTAATCATACAAATGTCCAGACACACCATCAAGACGCTGGGGAATATTTTGTAATACAAATAGATAAGGAACCCAACAAAGGTTATATTCTACCACACAAAGGTTAACACCCCCATCTGATAGCAAAGGATTGTGCACTTATGTTGGCCTTCCCCTTCCTTTGCTGATAATTTTACCCATCTCTTGCTCCACTTGTTTGTAGTTAACAACAAAAACAAATCATTTTTAATCAAACCAATAACCTAACTCAAACAAAAGGCCTGATCAATAAAAAACAACCAAAAGAATAATATATGCACACATATGACTGCACGAAGCAATATTAGCATCCCCAAAATTAAAAACCTAGCTAGAATTTCTGATTAAATCATTGAATCAATGTCAAAACGATGCAAAATCAACTAAGAATTCATATATATGTATAACCAATGGTGTGATTTGGTGACGTCGCTAGTGGAGATGATGATGATTGCAAGTTTCACTCCAGTGAGTAGTCGCCGGTGTTATCATCGGTACACTACTAGAAAACTGGCCTATTTCCGACCAAGGTTTTGGTCGGAAACTGGTCGGAAAACAGCGTTTCCGACCAGTTTCCGACAAAGTGTCTTTTGTCTGAAAAATCTAGTCGGTAAATGTTTCCGACAAGTTTCCGACAAAATTTCTGACAAAGTTCCGACAAAAAAGCGTGAAAGATTCTCTGACAAAATTCCGACCAGTTTCCGATGAACTTTTCCGACCAGTTTCCGATGAACTTTACCGACCAGTTTCCGATGAACTTTTCCGACCAGTTTCTGATGAACTTTACCGACCAGTTTCCGATGAACTTTTCCGACCAGTTTCCGATGAAATTTTCAATTTTCTTTCCAACCATTTTCCGACCAAAATGTTGATTAAAAAAATAAAAAAATAAAAACAGATTTTTTTCTGATTAAAATGCAAAAAATAAATTATATAAATCCTCTTTACAATATTAATCTACAAATTATGATGCTAGTATTTCTAACCGCAAGTTGCCGGTGAGTACATTTCTACACGACAAAAGTTTTGGATACAATTACAAACATAACTAAGTGTATACACCTTGTGTTAAACCGAATTGGTTCTGGTTTAACATGTACGTTTGCATTACTGAGAGTTCGAGACTATAAATACTAAATTTGCAGCCATTCTACTTTCGAAACTTGAAGCATCAACTCCATTTAAATATCGTTGTCTATGCTTCCGCTCGCAGCCGCATATGTTTGTGACCCGCTGAAAAAAAAAACGCAGCAAGTAATTTACATTTTGTTAGAAACAACCTACCCAAATGCATATAAGTCGAATAAGAAACAACTAATTTGAACTGACTGAACTAAGTTTTCTTTCAAAAAACAATATTCTAATTTGTAAGGTTGCCAATGAGCTATTTTCTTTTGTCCCAAAATGTAGTTACCAGATGCTACATTACTCTATGAGGGGTTGTGTATGTACAAACCTTTCTTAGCAAGATCTTGGCAGTCGATAAAATTGCAATGGAAGGCGCATGGTCCAAATTGAACTATGTATATGCTCTTGCAAAAAAAATACTACACTTGAAGCCATGGCTTTTGATCATTTAGTATGGAAAATAAATAAATCATAAAATAAAGTTAATAACTGAATTAACTTAATAGAACAGACAATTTGTATTATATAAAAGAAAGTTACCGAATACCGCTAAAGCATTGTTGGATAAACACTAAAGTAAAGATGAAAGGATAAGACGATACACAATCCGATTTAGAAAATAATAACGTACCATACGACGTGGTGATGCGGCGGCTTATAGTGACGCCATATCATACATACTACAAACCTGAAAGCGAGAAGTTGCAAAGTTAAAAATTTTAAATGTTCATGTAAATGTTTGATTTGGCGTAGACAGTTAAATCTAAATCAAAACAAAAATCTAGATACAAACCAAGTAATAAAAAAACATACCTCCAACCCAATCAAAAGGTTTTCATGGAACATCAACCAACTTTAAGGTTGCTGTAACAGGAAACATAAAAAAGTTCCTTGAAAATTCTAAGTATGGAAGTATTTTTATAGGCTGCATCTTTTTTCAACCAATCAATAGTAACCCCTTGACCTTTGTAAACATGAATTTGACATAACTAAAATGAGCTTCTACATGTTTGAATAACAACATATTATTTGTAAGAAAATAAACAAAATAGATTTGCATCGGAGCAAAATAACTAAATAAGGCAATAAACTGTTGGTAGATTAATACCAATAATACTCCGCCTAAACTTGTTGGAGTACACGGCTGCTCAGAGGGCTGCTCCGAGGGAGACCAACACTACTGCCCATATGCGGCGTAGGAGTAGCATCGCCACGACGTACGATGTCTATTAGCCTAACACCGGAAACCTAGCACCACCACCATCTCTATCGTTTGGGTTCAGCACCGTCTTCTGTGCCTATACTGTTATCAAAGAGATGGCTGTCGGTCAGGTAGAGGCAACTGAAGTAAATATGTGTTTGTTAACTTTGATATGATAAGCTCAATACTGGTAAACATATTCTCAGTTGTTGGCCAAACTATGAATAAGATACTCATAACAACATTTAAATAAAGAAAACATATATACACGATTGAACAAAATTAGAAACATATATACACGATTGAATAGAATTAAAAGCTAAAATATCTTTGTAAACACCCTCAAGTCTCATACATAATCTTAGTCATACAATTTATATAAGTTCGCTATATTGGTTGACTTCCTCAGCTTCTTCAAGAGTAGTAAACAAAACCTCTTACAACCCAAATTCAATATCAATAACCACACATACAACACCAATCAATACTAACTTTTAATTTCTTTTGCAATATTCGTTGATTAAGAAGTTTGATCGGAGGCAGAGTGACTGCCGATGGAAGTTAATGCCTCTTTAATGTGGCCAACCACCCAGTATTTCTAGCCTGGGCCAAGGCTAAGCATTAATGGCGAGCAATGATGAAGTCGGCGTTAACAGTGACGGGCGTCACTGTAGCAGCTGACAGGGGATGGCTGGAATATTATTATATTTGATTGCGGCTATTGTCCGGTGGATAATAGCCGCTTTCGTTTTATCCGTTGTTTTATTAGTGTTTGTCTATCGGTCTTTGTCCTTCAATCCTGTCCTCTGGTCTGTCCGTTCGGTATCTTTGGTCCGGTTTGTCCGTTCGATATCATTGGTTCGGTTTGTCCGTTCGGTATCTTTGGTTCGGTTTATCCTAGCCATTTCTAATCGGTCCAGATCGGTTATTCTATCTTTAATCTCTAATCTTATTTTATCGTTTATAATTTGCTTAAGTATTCGTCATATTATGTCATTTATCCATCCTATGTCATCAGCCCCCCAGTTTGATGAGTGTTTGTTCGAGAAAACGCTCGTCAAACTTTCATGACGATTCATCTTTTCTCTGGAGTTTACCGATGCGTCTGGTCGGTCCCTCCGGTGTAGACGATTGGCATTGTTTCCGGGTTTTATTAATTACCCATTAATCATTATTATTATTTCTTAAAGAACAACACGTGTCAGCCTGGGATTGGCAGTTACGGTAACCGCCTCACTGTTGACTGACGCGACGTTCCGTCAGTCCTCGAGAATCCCCCAAACTCACTATATATACCCCATTTGTACAGTAAAAAAGTTTTTACTTTTCTTGATCGGTCAGAGAGTGTCTGCCGTTTCCGATTAAACCAGGTTCGTCCTTGACTCTCTTTTTGTTCAATTCCGTCATTATGGTAGGCAGACGCGATATGCATGTTCATACTTCCGAAGTTTCCGAGCCGTCTTTAACGGCTTTTTGTAGTAAATACTTCGATACGTCCGTATATAAACCTATCGTCCCTGATCCTCATCATCGCATCACCGACTGTCCGGAAGGTCATGTAGGATTTTACACCCGTCATTTTGATTTTTCATTGGTCCGGCTTCCTTTATACGTTTTCTTTTTAGAATTTCTTCAATTTTACAAATTAGACATTCGTCAGCTCAGTCCCCTTGGGGCTATAAAGGTGACCCACTTCGAGATAGCCTGCCGTGCCTTTGGGAAACGTATTTCGCCAGTTCTTCCATCTGACTACGGCTGGTGACTGGTTCACAGTTGGTGAGATTTCCAAGAAGCAATCCATGCTAAGGGAAACGTATTCCGGTCTTAAAAAACGGGAAAAACCGTTTCTTTTGGATCTCAGACAACGTTCTCCCCTTCAAGATGCCGTGGCATGGACCTAAAGAGACTTTAAATCCGGATCAGGAGGACTTTTATGATGGTGAACTTTTTGATAAATTGCTGGCCACTCCAACCCCTCTTCAAGTGTTCCCGGAACCGATCCTCGTCCTAACAAGCATCAGCCGGATGTGGCCGTTTTAGAACGTAGAACCTATAATTAAGAAAGGGAGCAAGGGTACGGCCCTCCTCCTCAAAACCTTCCCCTATTTCTTACGTCTTTGTTTTCTAACACATTATATATATATATATATATATATATATATATATATATATATATATATATATATATATATATATATATATATTATGCAGAGATGAGTGTGCTAAGCTTCGTGAAGCGAAAAGGGGAGGGTATGAAGCTTACTTCTAGAGCAAGGCAGGACGATGAGGACGAAGTGTTGGATCGCACGGTGGGCGTTACTTACAGCGTTCCACAAACGGAGAAGGACGATGAGCTTCGTGTTGGTTTGGAGAAAGCTGCTCCCGTTGATCAAACCCCCCCCCCCCCCTCATTCTACTGGACCTGTGAAAGAGACCGAACGAACTCCTGTTTCAGATGATCATGATCCGAAAGAGAGACAACCGTCAGGCGGTCCATCCGTGGATATTATAGGTACGTCGTCCGGAGCTGAGGCTGGTCAAATAGTTGTTGGGATTGAGGCTAAGAAAAGTGCTAAGCGAAAGAACACCATCGCAAACAGAAACAGTCTGAAGGAGATGCTGATGCGACGGCTGAATCGGAGGGCAAGAAACTGAAAACCGATGATGTAGAGGAGTCCAAGGAATCATCGGAGTCGTATGCTGTAGAGGAAACATACATCCCCCGCTGGAAAGTGAAGAATGGCGACACCTTGTCCGATCCTCTCGTATGCCATCAAATCCTTCATCACTCTATACCTCCTGGCGAGATTGATCGGTTAAGTCAGGAGGGTGAAGAAAAAGCTCTTGAGATGGCCGGTGTGTCAGCCGTTCGTACCCTTAGCTTTGTTTCTGAGCTGATCCAGGGATATTACAAGAAAGCAGCGATAGAGAAAAAACTCAAAGGTCGTATAGAGCTTTATCGTGCGGAGGTGGAGAAATTGGATGCCAAGGTGGCCAAGAGAAAGAAAAGTGAACGCTCGAGTGCAAAGAAGGGCAAAGAGGTCGTCAAAGCAATGAACGAGATGAAAACGGTTCATGCCGAGGAGGTAGGTCTTCTTCGTTCTGACATTTCCGAACGCGATAAAGAGATCGTTGAACTTAAGGACCAGCTACGTCAATCGGAAGAGAATGGTCTTGCCTTATCTCGGTCCGTGTCCGAGTTGCAGGTACCCATATGTTCAGATTTGGTAAATGGCATTTTTTTAGATCCGTATCCTACCCATTTTTACTCTGTTTATATTCAGGATAAAGTTCGGAAAGCTGATGACGAGAAGAAGGCATGGGCAGTGTGCAAGGGAAATTATGACAAGGCGTTGGAAGCGGGAGACGACCTGATTGCTTCACTCCGGTCGGCACTCAAAACCGTTGAGGAGGATCGGGATTTGGTTATAACCGAAGGTATCCCCTTGACCGTATCTAAATTGATGAAATCTGTTGAGTTTTTGCAACCTTTAGGAGAGATGGAGTCGCTATTGTACAACTCTGCTTACCATGATGGCATATCGGCTGGCTTTCAAGCGGGCGTTTCCGGTGCCAAAATAGAGACTGTTGAAGGTTACGACCTCCAAGCAACCAAACTATATGAAGATGGTGCAAAAGCCTGGGATGCTACCTCCTATAAGTTTGTTGAAGATTTCAGGACTATGAAGGGCAAAACGTTTAAGGATGTGAGTGAAGCGGCCCCCTCCGGAGTGCTCCCCGCCATTTAGGCATTTCTCATTTTCATTCGATATGGTTGTATTTTAAAACTTAGTTCGATGTGGTTGTAAACAATTTATACTTTGAACCGCTTCCTTTAGAGGATCGGTCTGGTCGTTCCTTTTGGATCGATCAATTAGGACGATTGTACAATGGTAGTTATTTCCAAACTTTTGATATTTTAGTCTGATCAACCAAATGATCGGTTTATGCCTTATTGTGTTGTACCAATTAGGACGCTCGTACAATGTGGTAGTTTTTTTTTCAAACTTTTGACCGTCCTGTTCAGGGTTCGGTCTTTATGTTATTTTTGTCCGATCAACCAAATGATCGGTTCATGTCTTATTGCTTTGTAATATGATTGTCGGACATGTTCGTGAGTCCGAGGCTATTCTAAGGGGCCGGTCCCTTTTTGTCGAGTATTGATCTCGACCAGCCAGATTCGAAGGGGCTGACCCTTAGGAGTAACTATGAGTTACTCTTTCAGCTATTATGAGGTGCCGGGCCTTTTTGACAACAAATTTTTTTTTTTTAAAAAAAAAGGGGGCCATTCTATTTCATTGAACTAGATAGTCGGCCCGTACGGGTCCTTACAGAATGACATTTTATTCATTACATAGAAACTTAAACGAAATACTTCTTTAGTTGTGCAACGTTCCAATGTCGTGGAACGGCCTTCCCTTCCATTGTTGCCAACTTGCAAGAACCTTTTTCGTGGACTTCTACCACCAGGTAGGGTCCCTCCCAGTTCGGACCCAGCTTTCCCGTATCTTCCTTTCTGCTTGCATCGTTGCACCGTAACACTAAATCTCCGGGTCGGAGACTCAGCTTCTTCACCCTGGCATCATAGTACTTTTTCATCTGATGTTTGTACTTGGCTTCTTGTACAGCCGCACTCATACGGTACTCTTCGAGACTATCCATATTAACGGCTAAGGCTTCTTCATTTGAGTGTTCTTGCACTTCCAAAACTCTTTTTGTAGGTAGACCCACCTCTGCTGGAATCACTGCTTCCGATCCGAAGACAAGACTAAAAGGTGTTCGGCCTGTGCTCGTTTTCTCTGTAGTTCTGAGGGCCCAAAGGACGCTAGGCAACTCTGCCAGCCAGTTCTTTCCTTTTCCTAGTCGTGTCTTGAGTCCGGTTAAGATACTCCGGTTCATTCGCTCCACCTGTCCATTAGCCTGGGGATGTGCAACCGATGCAAATACCTGCTGGATGCCCAAACTCTTGCACCAATCCCTGATTTTTTTATCAGCGAACTGGGTTCCGTTATCCATGATTATTTTTCCTGGCAGACTGAAACGACAGACGAGATTTTCCCACACAAAGGTTGTTATCTGATTGCTTGATATTTTACAGATCGCCTTTACTTCCACCCATTTGGTGAAGTAATCTACGGCAACAACCAGAAACTTGACCCCTCCTTTTGCTACAGGGAACGGCCCCAAGAGATCCATGCCCCATTGGTAGAACAGCTGTAACACCCCAACCGATGGCGGAAACATCGGGATGTCACGTATTGATGATTGTTCAGTAGCTCATGGTAAATAATAATTCTCATTATATGATTTTGATAAATTACATACAATTGTTCTACAAGAATTCATACATCAAATTGAATAAAACTATGCACACATCTTCAAGCATTTACTCAAATCCTCAAGCAAGTAGAACCTGAAACATGTTAAGTTGAAAATATTTTGGGTCAACAAAAGTTGGTGAGAATTACATAGGTTTTGATAATCGAATAAAATTGTTGTGCAATTCATGTGTCATGGCAATCTAGTCCATATGCGAAAACATACTAGAAGTAAATCGAGTGCATAATCAACCTTGTGACTGTTGTATTGTGGTACATCCCATACGCTCATGGTTCACTCGTTTATATTGCAGTAACAAACACCCACGTAACCTTTGTAGGAGGCACGTATCCGGGTGGGATTGTCAGTCCAATAGATCTATCAATGTATACCGTTTGGCTGATGAATGTTTATGCTAGAATTGTGCTTACCCTAGTCATGTTCAAGACATAATGCAACATAGAAATACACATAGACACATTGATGATTGAATTGCATGAATAATGTTGTAACATGTTTCACCACAAAAATGGTGATAAATAGAAAAGGGGCTATGTAAAACTCACCTTAGAAAAATGTTATGTCTCGTAAAAAAAATAGAAGAATGTGTTGTGAATGTATGCGAGGCGAATCCCAAAGACTCAACAACGTAGCTAGTCCAAATTGAAGAAAACGAAAAAGAAAGAATATCAAGCTTCCAATTCGCCAATTACAAGAGCTTATAATCAAAGCTTCAATTGTAGAAGTAATAGACTATAGAAGAAAGGTATGAGGGAAAGTTTAATCAGATTGAAACAATCGATTTAGAGGTGCAAAGTATAATGGGTCATAGGTGGGTTTTTATACTAGTTTTGGAGTCAATTAGCCATTAAAATTGGTCAACACCATAAAGTAAGGTTTTATGATGAATTGACTATTTGACTAAGACTTTGACTGTTTGACTAAGACTTTGACTAGGACTTTGACTATTTGACTCAAGGCTTTATTTAAAAAAAAAATCTTGTATGTGAAAAAAAAAAGAATTTAGAATCATATTATTATTATTATTATTATTATTTATATACATTTATGTATGTATATAAGTTGTGAGTTATATTAAATAAAGACTTAGGCACATTTGTATAATATTAATGATAAAGGTGTAATAATATATATATATATATATATATATATAAGGGCTTTTTATGTATTAAAATTTTGGGGAAAATTTTGCGATGTTACAGTCTCCCCTACTTTTGGAAACTTCGTCCCGAAGTTTATTGAAAACACAGGGTTGAAGGTGATTGGGTAGAAATTCGGACAAGGGTGGTTTGGGAAGTTTCGAGTTAAGGCATGACATAAATTTATAGGTAACAGAATAAACTGTTTCGAATAATTTGGGTAAGAGTTTTGATATATGTGAGTTTTTAGGGTTGGATTAGGTTCATCTGAAATAGCAAGGAGAATAAGAATCTTAAGTTTTAGGACTCCTAAAAGAAATGCATGAGTTGATTGACTATAGAAAGACTAAATGAACTACCAGGTAACTAGAGTTTATAATTGGTTATTTACTGAAAACCTTGATAGAATTTCACACTACCTTAACGTACCTGTAAATTCATGATTACGTTCCGGACCGCAATCACCAATTTACCTTACATTAAAGTTTTGCGTCCTTCTATATCTCCACCGATTGTTGAGCAGGTCCGATAGCCTCCACCAGTCGTGGAGTAGGTTGTAGGGCCTCTCCCGACTGTTGAAAAGGCATAATGACCTCTACCAATCGTTGAGTAGGTTCGATAGCCTCCACCAGTCGTGGAGCAGGTTGTAGGGCCTCTCCCGACTGTTGAAAAGGCATGATGACCTCTATTAAGTGCAGCATTTATTATACACATAGGTTGCAAATTGATAACATGTTTATGCAAGCAAGTATAACAAGCACAATATATGAGTTGTAGTTGTATAGATTTATATAATTAGTTCACATTCAAACAATCATGCACCATGTAACAACTCTCAGACAAATATTTTATTACTTGAATCAAATAGCGTCAATACATAGAATAAAAGCAACCAATAGTCAAATGGTGAGACTTGCGGTTAGGTAGCTGGAGGATCTTGATCTCTGTTTAGTTTAGGGAATCGGTTACGGAAGTGATTTGGGTAATGAATGTTCAATAAGATATGGGTTGAATGAAGGACAATGAGGTAATATAAGGAATGTAATCATTTATTCATTTAATTAAAACGAATAAACGAAAATGTTGACTTATCAAAGATTCTAAATTCTAATAACATATGAAGACATGCTTTAGCCTATAAGTGAACACTCATCCCGAGAATTCCCAGGTAGGCATCCGGGTCCCTCGTCTGATTGGGATATATGCGCAATGCCAGCCTAGATAGAAGACTCAGAATACAGGTGTTCACCCTTCCAGATTGCACGTGTTCGTTATTAAAATCTAGAACTTCGACGAGATCTCAAGGTGGTTCAGGCTAAACCTGAGGATTTTGTCCTATTAGTCTAAGAGTAGATCCAATGGTGGAGAGCAACCTTCTTGTAAGGATGAAAGTAGGGATAAGAAGTAAGAGGGAGATAGAGAATGGCAAGTAAAAGAAGCAAATACTGGTTATAATCCTATGGTTATAGACTAGATTATTTTTCTAATAACCTAATTCCCTATAACCATGTCTCTGATACCAATCTGTAACACCCCAACCGATGGCGGAAACATCGGGATGTCACGTATTGATGATTGTTCAGTAGCTCATGGTAAATAATAATTCTATTTATGATTTTGATAAATTACATACAATTGTTCTACAAGAATTCATACATCAAATTGAATAAAACTATGCACGCATCTTCAAGCATTTATTCAAATCCTCAAGCAAGTAGAACCTGAAACATGTTAAGTTGAAAATATTTTGGGTCAACAAAAGTTGGTGAGAATTACATAGGTTTTGATAATCGAATAAAATTGTTGTGCAATTCATGTGTCATGGCAATCTAGTCCATATGCGAAAACATACTAGAAGTAAATCGAGTGCATAATCAACCTTGTGGCTGTTGTATTGTGGTACATCCCATACGCTCATGGTTCACTCGTTTATATTGCAGTAACAAACACCCACGTAACCTTTGTAGGAGGCACGTATCCGGGTGGGATTGTCAGTCCAATAGATCTATCAATGTATACCGTTTGGCTGATGAATGTTTATGCTAGAATTGTGCTTACCCTAGTCATGTTCAAGACATAATGCAACATAGAAATACACATAGACACATTGATGATTGAATTGCATGAATAATGTTGTAACATGTTTCACCCCAAAAATGGTGATAAATAGAAAATGGGCTATGTAAAACTCACCTTAGCAAAATGTTATGTCTCGTAAAAAAAATAGAAGAATGTGTTGTGAATGTATGCGAGGCGAATCCCAAAGACTCAACAACGTAGCTAGTCCAAATTGAAGAAAACGAAAAAGAAAGAATATCAAGCTTCCAATTCGCCAATTACAAGAGCTTATAATCAAAGCTTCAATTGTAGAAGTAATAGACTATAGAAGAAAGGTATGAGGGAAAGTTTAATCGGATTGAAACAATCGATTTAGAGGTGCAAAGTATAATGGGTCATAGGTGGGTTTTTATACTAGTTTTGGAGTCAATTAGCCATTAAAATTGGTCAACACCATAAAGTAAGGTTTTATGATGAATTGACTATTTGACTAAGACTTTGACTGTTTGACTAAGACTTTGACTAGGACTTTGACTATTTGACACAAGGCTTTATTTAAAAAAAAAATCTTGTATGTGAAAAAAAAAAGAATTTAGAATCATATTATTATTATTATTATTATTATTTATATACATTTATGTATGTATATAAGTTGTGAGTTAGGATAAATAAAGACTTAGGCACATTTGTATAATATTAATGATAAAGGTGTAATAAAAAGAATATATATATATATATTATATATAAGGGCTTTTTATGTATTAAAATTTTCGGGAAAATTTTGCGATGTTACAACAGCCATGGTGAAGTGATCGGTACCAAGCCATGCTTCGGTAGTCGGGGTATTGGGGCATGTATTTGGCATGACTCGCATTTCTTGGTCAGCTCTTCACTGTCTTTCCTCATCGTAGGCCAGAAATACCCCAAATTAGTGGCCCGAGTTACCAATGATCTTGCTCCAATGTGTGCTCCGCACAAACCTTCGTGTATCTCTTCTTAAACTTTGACCCCTTCTTCGTTCGAGACGCAACGGTAGGACGGCGAAAGGAAACCTTTCTTAAACAAAACTCCATCATACATCTCGTACAACTTGCTTCTCTGAACATCCTGTTCGTCTTGCCCTTCCGTTCCTTCTTCTAAAATCCTGATTATCGGAGTTCTCCAATCGTCACTTGTTCTTACATCCATTATTACCGCTGCTGCTGATCCTCCGATGGAGGCCTCATCCAGCTGTTCCACCGTTATCATCTTTGTTAGATGGGCGAAGGCTACTGAAGCCATCTTGCTGACGGCGTCGGCCCCTTTGTTCTTACTCCGAGGGATTTTTATAATGATGCATTTATCAAACAGAGTCATGACTTCTCGTACGGCCGTTACGTATTTTTTCATGACCGCATCCCTTGCCTCGAAATCTTCATTAACTTGGCTAGCCACTAGTTGTGAGTCGACGAACACCGTCAGATCTCTCAATCCCATTTGAATGGCTATCCGGAGCCCTACAAGCAATGCCTCGTATTCGGCTGTATTGTTAGTACAATTGAAATTAAAACGGAGGGCGTACGCTGTTTCAATACCGTGAGGATCAACCAGGATAAGTCCGGCCCCTACCCCTTCCCGGCTGGACGCTCCGTCTGTGTATAAACACCATCCTTCCTGGGTTCCTGAACTTTCTGCTTGGTTGGGGGCGATATCCACGAGCATCAGATCTTCTTGTTGACCGGTATTTTCCACCAAAAAATCTGCTAACACTTGCCCTTTAATGGCTACCCGTGGTTTAAACTCGATGCCAAAGGTTCCTAGTTCCACGGCCCACTTTGTGAGTCTCCCAGCGACTTCTGGTCGACCAAGGACCTCCTTCAATACTGAGTTAGTAAGTACCACGATATGATGAGCTTGAAAGTATCTTCGTAACCGCCGAGCCGTATGAGTGAGGGCTAAAGCTAGCTTCTCGATGGGGGAGTATCTGATCTCCGCATCTCTTAAACACCTGCTTACAAAGAAAATTGGCATGAAACCATTAGGCCGGTTAGCACATAGGACACTACTGACGGCCTCGGGTCCTGCGGCCAGATAAACGAACAAACTTTCCCCCGTTTCAGGCACCACCAGGGAGGGCAGGTTGCCGATGTGAATCTTCATCTGCTGGAAAGCTGCCTCTGCTTCATCGGTCCAACCCAGTCCAGCCTGTTTGGTATGATTCTTGAGGACCTTGAAAAACGGGAGTGATCTTTCGGCCAACTTTGACAAAAATCTATTGAGGGCTCCCAATCTTCCATTTAGGCTCTGAAGCTCCTTAAGGGTTTGAGGGGACCGCATCTCTTGAATGGCTCGGACCTTTTCCGGATTGGCTCGTATGCATTTCCTGGAAACATGTCCCAGGAATTTGCCTTCTTCCATCCCGAAGAAGCATTTCTTCGGATTCAACTTCATGTTCACCCTCCGCAGGTTGTTAAACGTCTCGGCTATATCCATCAGAAGTTGTTCTTCATCTTGACTTTTTATTACCAGATCATCCACATAAGCCTCCATATTTCTCCCGATTTGGTTTTGAAAGACCTTATCTATCAGACGCTGATATGTAGCTCCTGCATTCTTCAGGTCGAACGACATTTTCCTATAACAGAACAATCCTTGATTTGTGTGGAAGGCAGTTTTCTCTTCGTCCTCCCTTGCCATCTGTATCTGATGGTATCCTTTATATGCGTCTAGAAAGCACTTGAAACGGAAACTAGTAACCGATTCCACCTTTGAGTCAATTTCTGGCAAAGGATAATGATCTTTAGGACAAGCCTTGTTCAGGTCTCTGAAGTCGATGCACATCCTCCACGATCCGTTAGCTTTTTCAACCATCACCGGATTAGATACCCAGGACGGGTACTGGACCGGCTTCATGATTCCAGCCTTTTGCAAGTCCTGTACTTCTTCCCGAACTACTTCACTTCTATCTGGAGCTAACGACCTTTTTCTTTGTACGATCGGTTTGCAACTTGGATTTACATTCAGCCGATGTTCGACGATGTAACGAGGTATCCCGGTCATGTCGCTGGGTGTCCACTTTTCAGGATGATCATAGTTGAGGTACCACTTTTCAGGCTCCTCTGCCGTACTGGTGTACCCAATCTCCGGCCCCCGGACGAGGGTCTGTAAAGTGGTAACCCCCCTTAAAGTCGGAAACTTGACCATACCGTGTTTGCTTGACGTAACCATACCGAAGGTACTAATCCCTGGCCTACCGATCAACATATTATGGGGTGCATGGGCTGGTACAACAATGAAATTTAATGCTTCTACCCTCCTTTCTGGTTCTTCCCCTATTGCTACAAACAGCTGAATCTGCCCCTTCGGGGACACGTGTTCTCCGAAAAAACCTACCAGCGGGTAGGAAATGGGAATCAATCCGGCCTGGACGTGGGGGGGGGGAGCTGCTCAAAACAGTGTTCATACATTATATCTGAGGCCGCTCCCTCGTCCAAATAGACCCGGTGCACCAGCTGGTCTCCCACTGTGACTTGTATAATAAGGGGGTCTTCTCTTGCTTCATGGGGTTTTATAGATGGGAAACTAATGGGGAGCTCGCTCCAATGTATTAATTCACCTTCTTCTTCGATCACTACCCGTGGTCGCTTTAATGCAATTTCTGGCCGGACCATGAGTATCTGTTTGTCCTCTCTTCCTTCCTTCCTTCCTTCGTTTCCGATTCCGAATATCCTTAATCAAGTGATCGAGCTGGCCTGACTGTACGACCTCCTCGATTTGCTTTTTAAGCTGGAAACATTCGTTAGTATCGTGACCTTTGTCTTCATGGAATTTGCAGTACTCCTTGGAACTCTGTTGCTTGGCGGTCTTCTGAAGGGGATACGGAGGCTTGAACTTGACGTTCGTTCCGGTTGCTAGGATTTCTTTCGGAGTTTTTGTCAATTCTGTAAAAACAAAACCTCTTCTATCACCTCTCTCCGATCCCTTGGAGTGATTGTCCCGGCCACGCGTGTCATTTGCTTCACCCTTGTCTTCTTTGGGGAAACGTTTCTGGTTGTACCGATCCTTCTTTTGGAAATTTCCCCTCCGAGAATCATCTTTTTTGAACTCTATAGCTTGCACGGCTTCCTTCCCCCTGACAAAGGCTTCAGTCCGTTCGATCGCTTCTTCCATGGTAACCGGTACTCGAGCATTCAAACTTTCCACCAACTGTTTCGTTCGCAACCCATGCAGAAACCCAGATATCCTCATCTTTTTGTCTGCATCCCTTACCTGAAGGGATTCCTCCTTATACCGGGTCACAAATTCTTTCAGAGTTTCTCCTTCCCTCTGCTTGATGTTATGCAATTCCACCGGATCCTTCATGTGCTTCCTCTGTTGTCGGAAATGTTCTAGAAATCTGACCTTCAGATCATGGAAGCTATCTAAACTTCCCGGCAGAATGCTGTTGAACCACACCCGAGCCACCCCTGCCAATGTTTGCACAAACATGTGGCACCAAGAAGGCATGTGCCAACCTTCGTTGCGTGCCACACTATCAAATAGCAGGATATGATCCTCCGGATCGGCCGTTCCATCATACACCCTCATGTTGGACGGCATCTTGACTCGTACTGGTGGAACAAAGTGTGTTATCCGGACGGTAAACTTTGATCCCTCCGGGGGTCTGTACGGCCTATTCAAATCATTCTCGCCACCTGTTTCAAACCGTTCGGCTCTGGTGATCGGCTCTGGCTCATGAGTTGTAGGTGCTACGACGGTGGCCTGACCGGTACTAAACGTCCGGGCATTCCGATGTACCATGTCAGTCAACCATGACGCAGGCGTCACGGCTGGCCCTTGACTTTGGGGTGGCAGCGTACTAACATTGGGAACTACTTCCTCTTCGTCAAAAGATAACCGAAGGGCCAGGCCTTTAGCCCTTTCCTCCCTTACGTAATCATTCATGAGCTACCGTATCTGCAGAAAATTAGATCTGACCAGTTCGGGCGACACGGTCAGACCGGTACCCGGGGTAGCACTGTGGTTAACCGGTGCGGCAACGTTGCCCTCGGAAGGGGTAACGTTGCCCGGATCCGGTAGGTTGGATGAAGACATGTGGGGACAAAGTATCCTCGAGTGGATTGTCTCTCGGACCCACGGTGGGCGCCAAAATGTTGAAGTCGGTAAGTAGGGTGTGAGTTAAGAAGTTTGATCGGAGGCAGAGTGACTGCCGATGGAAGTTAATGCCTCTTTAATGTGGCCAACAACCCAGTATTTATAGCCTGGGCCAAGGCTGACCACTAATGGCGAGCAATGATGAAGTCGGCGTTAACAGTGACTGCCGATGGAAGTTAATGCCTCTTTAATGTGGCCAACAACCTAGTATTTATAGCCTGGGCCAAGGCTGAGCACTAATGGCGAGCAATGATGAAGTCGGCGTTAACAGTGACGGGCGTCACTGTAGCAGCTGATAGGGGATGGCTGGAATATTATTATATTTGATTGCGGCGATTGTCGGGTGGATAATAGCCGCTTTCGTTTTATCCGTTGTTTTATTAGTGTTTGTCTATCGGTCTTTGTTGTAACACCCCAACCGATGGCAGAAACATCGGGATGTCACGTATTGATGATCGTTCAGTAGCTCATGGTAAATAATAAATTTCATTATATGATTTAGATAAATTACATACAATTGTTCTACAAGAATTCGTACATCAAATTGAATAAAACTATGCACACATCTTCAAGCATTAATTCAAATCTTCAAGCAAGTAGAACCTGAAACATGTTAAGTTGAAAATATTTTGGGTCAACAAAAGTTGGTGAGAATTACATACGTTTTGATAATCGAATGAAATTGTTGTGCAATTCATGTGTCATGGCAATCTAGTCCATATGTGAAAACATACTAGAAGTAAATCGAGTGCATAATCAACGATTGTGACTGTTGTATTGTGGTACATCACATACGCTCATGGTTCACTCGTTTATATTGCAGTAACAAACACCCACGCAACCTTTGTAGGAGGCACGTATCCGGATGGGATTGTCAGTCCAATAGATCTATCAATGTATACCGTCGGTTGATCAATGTTTATGCTAGAATTGTGCTTACCCTAGTCATGTTCAAGACATAATGCAACATAGAAAAACACATAGACACATTGATGATTGAATTGCATAAATAATGTTGTAAAATGTTTCACCCCAAAAATGGTGATAAATAGAAAAGGGGCTATGTAAAACTCACCTTAGCAAAATGTTATATCTGTTGAAAAATTGAATAGTGGTGTACTAGTGTTGCCCAAATGTGTCAAGTATCACCCTATAATAAGGTAATAAATATGTCTAAGTCTATCTAGTCTACAAATGTATATGTTCTAGGGCTTCGAATTGTAGATAAATGCTTGTTTGATTATTATAAAAAAATGTTTAATAATTGAGAGAATATTAGTAATTAATTAGACAAAAAAATCTTTTTATAAAATTTAAATCTAAGATGGTCACAAGAATGTGTTTAAAGTATAAAAATAATTTTTATAAAATTATTTTCTTTAAAATAGAATATTAATTCTATTTATAACAAATTGTCATAATTTAACTTTAATATTTAAAAATATTAAAATTAAAGAATTATTAGTTTAAAATTTATATTTCTATTCTAAATATTCTAAAATAATTTGTATAAAATTTTGGTGCAAAAATATTAAAAATTGGATTTATTATGATTTAATTATGATTAAAACTAACAAAAATTGATTAAAAATATTAAATAAATGATTTTTCAGAATTAAAAATCATTTCAGAAAAGTTTATCATTATATAAACTCAGAATAATTTTTGTGAAAATTTATAAAATCGTTTTGATATTTTAATGAAATTTTATAAATATAATAGAAAAAAATTGATTTATTTATTAAATAAATAAATTTTTGAAAACTAAAAATTGTAAGTTAAACTTTTTTCATCAGATTAACTATAAAAAATTTTTGTAGAATTTTTAAAATGTTTTAGCATTTTAAAATAAATTTATAAGATTATAAGTATTATATATAATTGATTTGATTTGTTTGTTTAAAAACCAAAAATAAGGAAAAGGGTTGCCACAGCCGGGACTCGAACCCGCGTGGCTCGGATGTTGGGCACCAGACACAACCACCTGGTCCAGGCCAGTGGTTGTGTTTGTTTGCTGTTAATTTAAAATAAATACAAACAGAAAAACGTGTTCTTCCCCAAAATTCAAATTCGAAACCCTAATTTTCCAATTGATCAATCCACACATCAATAACCCAATTAACCTTAGGGCTATTGATGTGTGGATGCCGAAGATAAAAACCCATCAAAAACATCACACTTACAATGTTTGATTGTACATGATTGAATGGTCAAGGCCTCGAAGTCAACTTCAAACAGAAACGCACAAACAACAGCTTTTTAGAGGAAATTAGAGGTAGAGAGAGATTGTTTGGCGAGGTGAAGAGGTGGTATGATGTCCAATTTATAGTGTTAAAGTCCAGATTGCATAATTGGAAGGTTTCACTCGTTTTGAATGGTCCACGCGTTTGATCGAACAATTTGGTCAATTTGATTGTAAATGCACACGCAAATGATGGTGAGTAGGCCGGTAATCACGTAATCCTTCCTATCTTGGATCAATTTCACATTAAAGGATGATAATTATGGTGATCGATGAGTACAGTTGACTTTTCCCAAGTCAAATGTTAGTATAAATATTCGATATATAAATAAAACGAGGTGGTTTAGTTACAAGAAGTAGGTGTGGAGCAGATGGCTTGTGTGTGTGGTGTTATTGAACCGGGTCTGGACGCGGGTTCGATTTCCGGTCCAGACAGTGATTTTTATTTTTTTTGCAAAACAGATTAATGGGCCGGATCCAAGGTGGTGGGCCGAGGTTTTGTTTGGACTTGGGTTATGTGGGCTCGTCTGGTGGGCTGCAGAAGGGTTGGGTTAAGACCAATAAAATCAGTTTTATTTTTCTAAGTTATAATTTATTATAATTATTATTATTTTTGCATATATATACATATATATATATATAAGTTGCGTGTTTAATGATAAAGGTGTATAAAGTAAGGCTTTTACGTATAAAAATTTGGGGAAAATTTTGCGATGTTACAGTCTCCCCTACTTTTAGGAACTTCGTCCCGAAGTTAAAAGAAAACACCAAGTTTACAATTGGTCGACTACCGGAAACCTTGATAAAATTTCACACTACCTTAACATACCTGTAAATTCATGATTACGTTCCGGACCGTAATTACCAATTTACCTTACATTAGGGTTTTGCGTCCTTTTATGACTCTTCCGATTGTTGAGCAGGTTCGATAGTCTCCACCAGTCGTTGAGCAGGTGGTAGGGACTCCCCCGACTGTTGGAAAGACATGATGACCTCTACTAATCGTTGAGTAGGTTGTTTGGTAGTCAACTAATTGTTGTACAAGTAAGCAAGTATGATTATAGATATAGCAATTAGTTCACATTCAAACAAGCATGCACTCAGATGTTATGATAATACTCGAATTTATTATTTGAATCAAAATGTGTCGATACATAGAATTAAAGAGAAAGTAGACATCATTCAAATGGTGGGGTTAGCTATTAAGTAGCTGGAGGGTCTCTAGCGGGGTTATTTGGAGCATCAAGAGCGTTTGTAGCAGGGATTCGACAAGCATCTGCAAGATGCCCATACCTTTGACAATTGGTGCACTGTCGGCAGGGTACTTGAGTTGGATGGTGATACTGGCAGGTGTTACACTTAGGTAGCTTCCCGTTGTATTGTTTCTTGTTGGGTGGGGCAGTGGTGTCTATTGCAAAATTTCTGACCTTACACTTCCCGTTGGTTGAGGCCTCGGTTTTGATTTCAACGGCAGGTTGGGGAGTATCCTTTTTCTTTTCCCCTTTACGAGTCAGGGTTCCTGCCTTCACATGGTTATCTGTTAGGGTGGCAGCCAAACGCTTTGCTTCCTCCAAAGTAGCAGGGTTCCTTCCCCACACTGTTGGAAAGACATGATGACCTCTACTAATCGTTGAGTAGGTTATTTGGTAGTCAACCTACCCCCCGACTGTTGGAAAGACATGATGACCTCTACTAATCGTTGAGTAGGTTGTTTGGTAGTCAACTAATTGTTGTACAAGTAAGCAAGTATGATTATAGATATAGCAATTAGTTCACATTCAAACAAGCATGCACTCAGATGTTATGATAATACTCGAATTTATTATTTGAATCAAAATGTGTCGATACATAGAATTAAAGAGAAAGTAGACATCATTCAAATGGTGGGGTTAGCTGTTAAGTAGCTGGAGGGTCTCTAGCGGGGTTATTTGGAGCATCAAGAGCGTTTGTAGCAGGGATTCGACAAGCATCTACAAGATGCCCATACCTTTGACAATTGGTGCACTGTCGGCAGGGTACTTGAGTTGGATGGTGATACTGGCAGGTGTTACACTTAGGTAGCTTCCCGTTGTATTGTTTCTTGTTGGGTGGGGCAGTGGTGTCTATTGCAAAATTTCTGACCTTACACTTCCCGTTGGTTGAGGCCTCGGTTTTGATTTCAACGGCAGGTTGGGGAGTATCCTTTTTCTTTTCCCCTTTACGAGTCAGGGTTCCTGCCTTCACATGGTTATCTGTTAGGGTGGCAGCCAAACGCTTTGCTTCCTCCAAAGTAGCAGGGTTCCTTCCCCACACTGTGTCTTGAATCTGCATCGGTAAACCACCAATGTATTTTTCGATCGCAATGGGCAAAGGGGTGACTTTGTGACACCTGGCGATTTAGCAGATAATTAACCGTACTTATGTAAAGTTAAGTATATGTTTAAAAATAATATTTGAAGCTAATAAAGTGAATTTTAAGTCCAAAAGCTTATTTTTATGGAAAATATGACTAGAGGTGTCATATTTAAAATCTTGTCGTGTAGCGATTTTTCGCGCAAAAGCGATCGTTGGTGATGACCCGGCTAATATTTAAAGTCCAAATTTTGAAATTTATGCTTGAAACGATATTTCTAAACATATTTAGTTGAAAAATATTGGGAAATAAATTTAGAGTATAAAAATGCTGATTTTAGTCGCAACGCGCGATACCGCGCAATCTGCGCGCCGATACTATGAAAATTCACCATTTTTACACTGGGTAGCACCTAATATTAACTTGGCTTGTATAATATTATGTTTTGAGTTAAAATATTATTTTTGGGTGTGTCGGGTATTTAAAACAGTTAAAGGCTTGTACCGCGTTAACTAGTAGTATACCCGCTAATATACACCTAATACCCACTTAATAATATAATATTATGTTAAATACAACTCATGTATGCTATGAGTATGTATGTGTCGAGTATATACCTGCTCCAACACATCCCTAGGAGGTGATTCATGCAATAGGTGATGATTAGTATTAAATCTACACTTCACCTCTTGAGTTCCACCATCCACCACATAAGACTTGTCTTCTTCCACACCACCATAACCATCCGCCACCCATCCCTCTCTCTCTATAATTATTTTTCAACTCAAAACCATTAATAATTCAGCCACACTTCATCAAAACATCCAAGAAAAAGCTTAGAAAATGAAGATTTGAGCAAGATTTCTTAAGGGTTTTCAAAACTATTATCCACATTCTTCTTAAAGGTAAAAACCCCAACTTTGTTCATCTCATTTTAACCTTTTTCATCTAACTTGGATGATTCACACATCTAAACTTATAAACATATGGTTTTTATAAAAATTAAAGAGAGATTGGATGGATATGTGTGTGTGCATGAGTTATACATACATATATATGTGTGTGTGTGTAGTGTGCCGTATATATATATATATATATATATATATATATATATATATATATATATATATATGTATGTATGGGTATGTTTTAAAAATCTAAACTACAAATTGTTCTTGCATGTATGATCAACCACTTTAAAATCAAGATTCATATAATTATACACACAAGTGTTAAGGAAAATGGTTGAAAAACTCAAGGATACATATATGTATATATGTGGCCGTGAGTTTGTGTGTGTGTATAATTATAGATTTTGTTGATTTTCTTCTATAAACATGATAATTCAAGTTCTAAAATGAGGAGTTTTGATTCAAAAATGAAAAACAAAGAATATTTATATATGTATATATGTATGCCGTGGGTATATATGTATATGTATACGAATGAGATTTTCTTGATCAAACATTGTACATGTGGGTATTATGCTTAAAATGGATAGTTAAAAATATGGTTTTGATACATGAAACTTGGTTTTGAAAAGTTGAGTTTTGAGCAGAAAATTTGGTATAAAAAGATGGTTTAAAAACTCACATTTTAATCTTTGACAATGGAAATCAAGTTACAAGACTCTTGATGAGATTTGGACTCAAAAAGAGGTAAAAATTAAAGGTTTTTAATAAAGTCTTTGAAATCTGATTTAGATCAGAAAGTTTGGCCTATAAACTTGTATAAAATGACTCATGTTTAGAAGAAAATAATTGGGTTTTGATCTATATGAAAAAGGCCAAGTTTTGGGCCTAAAAATGCTTAAAATATGGGCTTTAATGGGTGATTTTTGATGAAATATGAGGTCTGATTATTTATACTAAAAGTCACCTAAAAGTCCATCAAATAACTTGTTTTGACCAAAAAGTTTGAGTATTGGTACAAAAACTAGGTTTTGACGAAGTCCGGTACAAAACTATGCGATAAAAAGGCGAAAAAACGACTTAATTTGTATAAATTTCAAACCTGATTTAGAACAGGTGTCAAAAGTGTATTTTTGAAATAAAAAGGTATAATTAAAGGTATAATTGAGATCCTACATGTTTTCGTAAGTCACACGAATTGGAATTTCGATAAATTGCAAAATTATCGCCTAAAACCGACAAGTTGCGTAACTTGGTATCTCGCATGTTTAAAATAGTTGGACTAGTGTGTACATAGTAATGCATGAAATAAGCCAAGGAAATATTATGTGTGAGATCATAAAATAAAGGTGCTAAGTGCTTTAGTGTAAAAATAACGGACCAAAAACGAGTCATGATCACCAACGAGTTGTGCTTAAAAACAAGTATTTTTGAAAGTAAATACTTTCTAAAGATTACATTTTCTAAAGAAAATGTTGTGTGAAAAGTCTAAGTTGGGTGAACAACTTGCGGGAATAGACTTGATAGTCATGTGAGTTAGGTAAATAACTCACGGGAATGACTTATAAATTGACCATAAAGGTGTCCCTTGTGTATAGGGAACGGTTAGGTCGGGGTTAACTTGGACTTTAAATTGCTAGCTAAGCTATCAAGCTTTGAGGTGAGTTTTCACGGCCCCTTTTATTTTTAAATGTTTTTGAACGTTTTTACAATCGGGGGATTAACATGCTATTACAATTATGGTAAGAATACTAGTTCATTTCGTAACCAAGTGATGGCCAGAGTAAGTGCTATTTTCTTGTGCATTTTGTGTACGGTGTCTCCCACGGCTGTCATAATCATTAGTTCTTGGAGGGAACCGCAGGGTATATTGGTAGATCTATCGGGTTTGACCACCCACCTCGTGATCAGTCGCGCTGGTCGTCTAGACGGGGAAATATATTTTGAAAGGCATTAGTAGGGGGACCACTTATTGTTTTGGGTTGATTATGGGCTCTAGTTGCGATCATGTCGAATGACCTTGCAAATCTTCGATCGGTTTATATGTTTAGTAATTACCATAATTTTGTTTTATAAGAAAAGGTTATTTCTTATGTATATAAACCTGTGAAACTCACTAGCTTTAAGCTAACTATACTTTTCAAATCTATGCATGTTTTTCAGGTACATGAGATTGGCTTCGGGATTTGGCGAAAACGGGTGTTTTAGCAATGATGTGTTTGGACATGTATTTAAATAAGATTTTGGGGACCTATGTATCAATAAGATCCATTTTGGGTCTTAACTTAAAACTTTTATGTAATATGAGTTTTATATAAACTTTGTCCAAATGCTTAATATTTGCTATTACACAATTGATTACCAACCTCCGTTCACCACCATGCTAAGTCTTCCGCTGTGGCATTTTTGGGGTGTGACAGACTTTGTGGGGTAGCAGTAAGCTAAGTTCGTGAAAACGAGTGTTGTAAGCAAGGTTTTCCCCACTGTCTTGAGCAAGATCATGAAATTCATCTTACAGTTTCTTAATTTCATTACGAGGACAGAACTCTGCCTTCATAATGTCTTTAGCTTGATCCCAAGTTAAGGCTAGTGCAGCTTCAGCTCCGCGAGTGCGTTTTTCTTCATTCCACCAAGTGAGTGCTCGTTTGTGAAGAACACTCATGGCATAACGGACTTTAAAGTTGTCGGGGCATTCACTGTTAATGAAGGTATTCTCAATACCCTCAAACCATTGTAGGAGTTCTGTAGCTCCTTCTTCTACACTGAACATTGGAGGATTACAAGAATTAAAGTGTTTAAGGGTACAGGCTGGAAGACCATTCCCATTCCCGTTGTGGTTTCCATTTCCATTCCCGTTGCCGTTACCGTTCCCGTTGCCGTTCAACTGGATGACTTGAGCTAGTAAGTTGGGAACCAGAGTTGCGATTTGCTGCGCCATTTGTTGAGAAATGATTGCAGCCAGTTGAGCATCGACACCATTGTTGTTGTTGTTATTGTTGTTGTTGTTGTGGTTAGTGTCATGGTTATGATTGTGATTGCTACTCCCTTCATCATGATTGTTACCACTGTTAAGACGAACACAGCGACGTGGAGGCATGATCTGTAAGAGTCACAGTGAAATGAATGAGATTATATAAGGAGTGTAATCATTTATTCATTAATTAAAACAAATAAACGAAAACGTTGACTTATCAAAGATTCCAGATTCTAATAACATATGAAGACATGCTTTAGCCTATAAGTGAACACTCATCCCGAGAATTCCCAGGTAGGCATCCGGGTCCCTCGTCTGATTGGGATATATGCGCAATGCCAGCCTAGACAGAAGACTCAGAATACAGACGTTCACCCTTCCAGATTGCACGTGTTCGTTATTAAAATCTAGAACTTCGACGAGATCTCAAGGTGGTTCAGGTTAAACCTGAGGATTTTGTCCTATTAGTTCAAGGGTAGATCCAGTGATGGAGAGCAACCTTCTTGTGAGGATGAAAGTAGGGATAAGAGAGAGATAGAGAATAGTAAGTAAAGAAGCAAGTACTGGTTAAATCCTATGGTTATAGACTAGATTATTTTTCTAATAACCCAATTCCCTATAACCATGGCTCTGATACCAATCTGTAACACCCCAACCGATGGCGGAAACATCGGGATGTCACGTATTGATGATTGTTCAGTAGCTCATGGTAAATAATAAATTTCATTATATGATTTAGATAAATTACATACAATTGTTCTACAAGAATTCGTACATCAAATTGAATAAAACTATGCACACATCTTCAAGCATTAATTCAAATCTTCAAGCAAGTAGAACCTGAAACATGTTAAGTTGAAAATATTTTGGGTCAACAAAAGTTGGTGAGAATTACATAGGTTTTGATAATCGAATGAAATTGTTGTGCAATTCATGTGTCATGGCAATCTAGTCCATATGTG
This sequence comes from Ambrosia trifida, assembly GCA_028751855.1. Taxonomy (NCBI): domain Eukaryota; kingdom Viridiplantae; phylum Streptophyta; class Magnoliopsida; order Asterales; family Asteraceae; genus Ambrosia; species Ambrosia trifida. Next base: position 76,275,113 of record CM054130.1, read on the forward strand.
AAAACATACTAGAAGTAAACCGAGTGCATAATCAACCATTGTGACTGTTGTATTGTGGTACATCCCATACGCTCATGGTTCACTCGTTTATATTGCAGTAACAAACACCCACGCAACCTTTGTAGGAGGCACGTATCCGGGTGGGATTATCAGTCCAATAGATCTATCAATGTATACCGTCGGTTGATCAATGTTTATGCTAGAAATGTGCTTACCCTAGTCATGTTCAAGACATAATGCAACATAGAAAAACACATAGACACATTGATGATTGAATTGCATAAATAATGTTGTAACATGTTTCACCCCAAAAATGGTGATAAATAGAAAATGGGCTATGTAAAACTCACCTTAGCAAAATATTATATCTGTTGAAAAATTGAATAGTGGTGTTGCCCAAATGTGTCAAGTATCACCCTATAATAAGGTAATAAATATGTCTAAGTCTATCTAGTCTACAAATGTATATGTTCTAGGGCTTCGAATTGGAGATAAATGCTTGTTTGATTATTATAAAAAAAATGTTTAATAATTGAGAGAATATTAGTAATTAATTAGACAAAAAAATCTTTTTATAAAATTTAAATCTAAGATGGTCACAAGAATGTGTTTAAAGTATAAAAATAATTTTTATAAAATTATTTTCTTTAAAATAGAATATTAATTCTATTTATAACAAATTGTCATAATTTAACTTTAATATTTAAAAATATTAAAATTAAAGAATTATTAGTTTAAAATTTATATTTCTATTCTAAATATTCAGAAATAATTTGTATAAAATTTTGGTGCAAAAATATTAAAAATTGGATTTATTATGATTTAATTATGAATAAAACTAACAAAAATTGATTAAAAATATTAAATAAATGATTTTTCAGAATTAAAAATCATTTCAGAAAAGTTTATCATTATATAAACTCAGAATAATTTTTGTGAAAATTTATAAAATCGTTTTGATATTTTAATGGAATTTTATAAATATAATAGAATAAAATTGATTTATTTATTAAATATATTAAATAAATAAATTTTTGAAAACTAAAAATTGTAAGTTAAACTTTTTTCATCAGATTAACTATAAATAATTTTTGTAGAATTTTTAAAATGTTTTAGCATTTTAAAATGAATTTATAAGATTATAAGTATTATATATAATTGATTTGATTTGTTTGTTTAAAAACCAAAAATAAGGAAAAGGGTTGCCACAGCCGGGACTCGAACCCGCGTGGGTCGGATGTTGGGCACCAGACACAACCACTTGGTCCAGGCCAGTGGTTGTGTTTGTTTGCTGTTAATTTAAAATAAATACAAACAGAAAAACGTGTTCTTCCCCAAAATTCAAATTCGAAACCCTAATTTTCCAATTGATCAATCCACACATCAATAACCCAATTAACCTTAGGGCTATTGATGTGTGGATGCCGAAGATAAAAACCCATCAAAAACATTACACTTACAATGTTTGATTGTACACGATTGAATGGTCAAGGCCTCGAAGTCAACTTCAACCAGAAACGCACGAACAGCAGTTTTTTAGAGGAAATTAGAGGTAGAGAGAGATTGTTTGGCGAGGTGAAGAGGTGGTATGATGTCCAATTTATAGTGTTAAAGTCCAGATTGCATAATGATAATTGGAAGGTTTGACTCGTTTTGAATGGTCCACGCGTTTGATCGAACAATTTGGTCAATTTGATTGTAAATGCACACGCAAATGATAATGAGTAGGCCGGTAATCACGTAATCCTTCCTATCTTGGATCAATTTCGCGTTAAAGGATGATAATTATGGTGATCGATGATCACAGTTGACTTTTCCCAAGTCAACTGTTAGTATTAATATTCGATATATAAATAAAACGAGTTGGTTTAGTTACAAGAAGTAGGTGTGGAGCAAATGGCTTGTGTGTGTGGTGTTATTGAACCGGGTCTGGACGCGGGTTCGATTCCCGGTCCAGACGGTGATTTTTTTTTTTTTTTTTTGCAAAACAGATTAATGGGCCGGATCCAAGGTGGTGGGCCGAAGTTTTATTTGGACTTGGGTTATGTGGGCTCGTCTGGTGGGCTGCAGAAGGGTTGGGTTAAGACCAATAAAATCAGTTTTATTTTTCTAAGTTATAATTTATTATAATTATTATTATTATTGCATATATATACATATATATATATAAGTTGTGTGTTTAATGATAAAGGTGTATAAAGTAAGGCTTTTACGTATAAAAATTTGGGAAAAATTTTACAATGTTACATTTGTCCTTCAGTCCTGTCCTCTAGTCTGTCCGTTCGGTATCTTTGGTCCGGTTTGTCAGTTCGATATCATTGGTTCGGTTTGTCCGTTCGGTATCTTTGGTTCGGTTTATCCTAGCCATTTCTAATCGGTCCAGATCGGTTATTCTATCTTTAATCTCTAATCTTATTTTATCGTTTATAATTTGCTTAAGTATTCGTCTTATTATGTCATTTATCCATCCTATGTCATCAACCTCTTACAACCCAAATTCAATATCAATAACCACACATACAACACCAATCAATACTAACTTTTAATTTCTTTTGTAATATTCGTTGATTAACACAAATAACAAGGGGACTCTAAATATACCACGACTGCACGAGTTCTGGACATAGGAATGTTCTTAAAGAAAATTTTCAAATGCATCAAGCCTCACTCTACCCTTGATCTCCATAGAATAAGGCCACTCCTTTAGTTGATGTTTTTTCACCACTAGAACCGAAAATACAAAAAAAAAAAAATATTACTAAAAACGAATAAAAATCCACAAAACACTGAAATCTGGTCATTTCACTAGGATAAAATTAAAAAAAAAAGGCCTAATCTGTTATCCAAAAAAGGCATTTAGCATAAATATAATGATTACTTTACCTTAATTTGGATGCCAAAACCCAACCAAATCTTGTCGTGAAGCACGGCACTGCGCGGCCACCGGGCTCCACCACCAAGGTGGTGGTAGGCGGCCGGACATTAAGAGAGATGAAGAGAGATCGAGAGGGGGTAGATAGAAAGAGGGAGAGAAACCGAGAGAGGGAGTAAGGGTCTAGGGTTTGGTTGGCTGCCACAAGGAGGAGAGGAGAATAAGTTGTTTTTATAGGTAGGGTTGGTTAGGTAGAGTATTTCGTGTATTCGAACCCGTTATATGTCTCGTCTCTTGATTTATATTTCAAATCAGTATTTAAATAAGAAAATGAGTCGGAAATGTTCGGTTTTAAAAATACAACTAAACCGAGCAATTAAAATATCATTTTCATACTCCGAAGCGTGCATTTGGAACACGCGTTAAAATCGCGTTAATTCATTTTTGTCGGAAACTGGTCGGTAATTACTGACGATTTACCGACAAGCGATAACATTTTTTTTTCTTTTTCGAGCTTAAAACGGCGTTTTTTCCATTCCATTTTTTGTACACCTTAATTATACATTGAATATTTTTATTTTTCCAAATTATATGTATTATACACATACATACGTGTGTGTACATTGTTAAGACTCATTACTTAAAACAAACTTTTGTTATTCCATATATAACTCTATGTGTGTGTATATATATATATATATATGTTCATTTTTGTATGCATTACGACACATACACGTGTATATAACATATATATACTCATGGAAAATACATTCACATATGCACGTACATACAATGCACATTTATATATCCGAATACCAATATAATATAGCTTTTGGTCGGAAAATGGTCGGTAATTACCGACGAATTTCCGACCAAGTGTGGAGTTTTGTCGGAAAATGGTCGGTAATTACCGACGATTTACCGACCTAGTGTGGAGTTTTGTCGGAAAATGGTCGGTAATTACCGACGATTTGCCGACAAGCGTTATCGTTTTTTAATTTTTCGAGCTTTAAACGTCGTTATTTTCATTCCATTTTTTGTACACCTTAATTATACATTGAATATATTTATTTTTCCAAATTATACGTATTATACACATACATACGTGTGTGTATATTGTTAAGACTCGTTACTTAAAACAAACTTTTGTTATTCCATATATAACTCTATGTGTGTGTGTGCGCATATATATATATGTTCATTTTTGTATGCATTACGACACATACACGTGTATATAACATATATATATTCATGAAAAAATACATTCACATATGCACGTACATACAATGCACATTTTTATATCCGAATACCAATATAATAAAGCTTTTGGTCGGAAAATGGTCGGTAATTACCGACGAATTTCCGACCAAGTGTTGAGTTTTGTCGGAAAATGGTCGGTAATTACCGATGATTTACTGACCTAGTGTGGAGTTTTGTCGGAAAATGGTCGGTAATTACCGACGATTTACCGACAAGCGTTATCGTTTTTTTAATTTTTCGAGCTTTAAACGTCGTTATTTTCATTCCATTTTTTGTACACCTTAATTATACATTGAATATTTTTATTTTTCCAAATTATACGTATTATACACATACATACGTGTGTATATTGTTAAGACTCGTTACTTAAAACAAACTTTTGTTATTCCATATATAACTCTATGTGTGTGTGCATATATATATGTTCATTTTTGTATGCATTACGACACATAGACGTGTATATAACATATATATACTCATGAAAAAATACATTCACATATGCACGTACATACAATGCACATTTTTATATCCGAATACCAATAAAATAAAGCTTTTGGTCGGAAATTAGTCGGAATCTACCGACAAACTTCCGACAATTTTATTTTTGGTCGGTATCTGGTCGGAAAGTTGTCCCTAAAAGTAGCGATTTTTTTTGTCAGTAATTGGTCGGAAATTGGTCGGAAATACCGACCAAATTTTTTTGGTCGGAAATTTTAGTCAGAAATGGCCAGTTTTCTAGTAGTGATACTTTGATGTCTTTATCAATATGTATCTTTTATATTTTTCTTCCTTTTGTGTTTTAAATATACTTAGTTTATGCATTTTGGGACTTGGTGGATGTCCAAAGGGGATGCTGCCTACGGGTATGGCTCTCAACTAGGGATGCAGTGTGGATGCCCCAATTCGTAGGCCGCAGCAAGCTGGTGCACCTCACATTGGTCATGGTCACTAGGTGAGGAAATTCTGCTTGTATGCTTGACATTTTGTTGGTTTTTTTTTTTTTTTTTTTTTTTTTTTTTTTTTGTGTGTGGACCGGGTTGTGCTATCTCCCTTTAAGGGCATGATAGATTTAGGGTCATTGACAATTTGACATGCAAGCCTCCTTAATTGGTGCTTTGATGATTATTTTTTCATTTATTTTTTTTACATTTACTTATTTTTGGATGTGCATTTCATCATAAAAAAGTTTTTGCACCATGATTTTCACAGGTTATATTGTCATTTGCCTGGTGCATTTTGTCATCAACTATGTTATAGTTATGTCGCACGCTAATAACTTTTGAAGAAATTGTGAAACATAAAGAGTCCTTTTAAAGGTGGTTTTTATGAAAATAAATAAACCTATGTATAATCTATAGATGGCCGGGATTAGGAAAACTTCACTATCTATGTAAATTTTATATATTACATTACAATTGCTATTTCCAGGAAAATAATTTTTGGTGTATCACTACAGCATCATGGTCTTGCTTCACATTTGTTAATTGCAACATCTTTTCTTTTTTTATGATGCTTTATTTGTGTTCCTCTTTACCATGAACATGTTTTATAGCACAGAAATTTAAAGTTTTAAGCACGATGTGTATAGTTGCGGCATGTACATTTTTTGCTTAGTAGCTTTACGATGATTGATTAGATAATTTTCTGATTACATATTGGCGTATTGTTTCAACCACGGTTGTTAAAGCATCACTATTCCAGTCAAACCACCATTTCTGGTACATCATGAAAGCGAGTTACATCATGTCACCATAATGAATCATCCATAGACGTCACAGACTCGCACGCGCACACATACACACCACAAACCTAACAACAACTACGAGGCAATAAACGAACGCACATGCAGCAAAGCGCTGACACTCCCACTAGTTAAACCTTAAAGTAAGCATTTGATTAAAATAAATTAAAAGATACCTTAATTCAAACGAGAAAAAAACGAAAATTCAAATAAGAAAACAAGTACGAAAAGTAAAATAAAAAAGCAAATATTAAAATTAGAAGGCCAACCATAATTGGCGGTTATTTCATGCTTTCAATTTAGGATGACTTTCAGCTTCGGACCGCCCTACTTCTTCAAAGTGAAGACCGCCACCTCGACCGACCATGCAACCACACCCATGTGATCGCACAAATGAATTAAAACCCACAATGCGATAAAACAAAAGAAGGTTTACCGGCCGGGAATTGAGATTGGAGGTCAAACGAACAAGAACTTAACCCGTCTCTCTTTCCCTCTCATTGCCCTTGAACACCCCTAGGCCGATTATGGCTCGGCATTGTAATCATCGATTAATCACCCTGCATCGTCTCGAAGGCAAAACCCCGCTCATTAAATCTGTTAAAATAATTTAACGATGAGATTCAAAATGTTGCAACCTATCATGAAAACCGTATAAAAAGAGATAAAATCATAGAATTGGCTTAAAATATTGTTACCATCAAATATGCGGTAAAATTTGCTCTTTGATAGGTTACATTCTGTATATAAATGTACCTTACCTTGGAAAAGATTATTGCCTTTTTTCTCAACAGTAAAGAACTTGAGCAGATGGTATAATTATCTTATTTTTGTGCCTCTGTCATAATTCTTGATTTTTGGGCAAGTTTCTTAACGTAAATTGTAAATGCTTCCCTTTTTAATACATGGACTCTCAAAACTATCTATATAACATGTTATACTTATTTTTGCATTTTATGACTTTTTAACTTTTGTGCTGTATATAATTAATTTTTTAACACAAATATTAGTTCCTATTCAACCGAAAAATAAACATGATCCTACCATTTGAAAAGTAGGCACAACTTTGACTTTCACGACCTTCTTAATAACATGTTATACTTTGCATTGCATGTTGGCAGCAATAATGATAAGGGACCTTTTACTCTCACATGTGGGTGGTCTTTGATAGGTTTTACAAAGAAAAACCTACAAAACTTCCAAGAATAACAAGATGAGAGGGATCAAGCACAAAGCTTTTTGCAAATATTTTCTTCTTCTTTTTCAATAACTACTCAAATGCTTAAATACAATGAAATGGAAATATGGAAGACACGACATTTAGAAACATAATGGAGAACATGGGTTACTAGATAACTTTCTAACTAATTAATATTGCATGCATAATTAAAAGACATGGGTAGTATGTTGGTGAACATGGGCTAGCTTCTCTACGTGGGTGGATATGTATCAATTCCCGCCGCCTCAAAACGTTCTTGTCCTCAAGAACGGAACGATGTCGCCATGGAGGTCGCCATTCGAGTCTCCTAGAGGCATTTGGTGCGCTCTCAACTACGCGCCAAGGTGGGCGCCATTCAACTCTTCCCATTGCATTTTGTGCGGTCATGACGGGATGCCACGAAGTGAAACGCCACGGCGGTCGCCATTCGAGTCGAACAACGGCTGTTGGCTTAGATGTAGGTTCCTGCTTTGTAGTAGCACTACTTGTTGGAGTTCGTGACACAAATGGAGTAGCAATGACATGTTTCTTGAATGGTAACCAAAGCTCCATAAATTGAACCTGAATAGGACTTGGCTTCTCAACCATATAATTTTTCTTGGAAGCAATAATGGTGACTTGTGTTGGAGAAGGCATTGGGATAGTTAGTGTAGGTGTTGGTTTGGGATTAGTAGCCGATGGTTGAGAAAACAATGATGGGATTGGTATGAAAGTTTTTGGTTGTGGCGGTGGTGGATGGGAGGTGTTCGGGTCATTTTCGGTGAGCATTGCAATGGTGGTGGTATGAAAACGATGAAGCATCGCGATGGTGAAAGACTTCCAAGTGAGGCGTTCGGGCCCTCGATACCATGAATTGAACCAAGAAAAAGGTTCATCATCGAAGTATTCAACAACATAAGCAAATCGTTCTTCTTCGTAAATTTCATACACGGAAAAGAATCGTTCAACCTCATGAAGCCATCGAGCCGGATTGAGACCGGTGAAGCGAGATAGAATATTGGAGTCATTGAGTTCTTCCAAAGCCATGGAGGCTTAGGCTCAATGAAAGCACCAATTGATAGGTTTTACAAAGAAAAACCTACAAAACTTCCAAGAATAACAAGATGAGAGGGATCAAGCACAAAGCTTTTTGCAAATATTTTCTTCTTCTTTTTCAATAACTACTCAAATGCTTAAATACAATGAAATGGAAATATGGAAGACACGACATTTAGAAACATAATGGAGAACATGGGTTACTAGATAACTTCCTAACTAATTAATATTGCATGCATAATTAAAAGACATGGGTGGTATGTTGGTGAACATGGGCTAGCTTCTCTACGTGGGTGGATATGTATCAGTCTTCTTTAGTGGCTTGATGTTACGCTACACATCGCGTAGTTTCAAAAAGTATGTTGGGAGTGTTGCAACTACTAGAGAAGGTCTTTATCAACATTGTCACAACATTATCTAGATCGATGACTTTCATTAACTTTAACTCCGAGTAAGGGGGGCATAACCTCATATGGAAAGAAAAAAACAGTGTGAACGACTCAATTCACTCATGAGGTACTCAAGATTGTTTTACTAAAAGCACGAGTTAAACTAAGCAAATGTCGCCAATGTGGGGTTAGCCCACTTGATAGAGACATATGTGTCTTAGATGGGAGGTTCAAGATTCAATCTTTGGCAAGGGTGTTGTAATTTAGAATTATTGGTGTAATATATAGGAGATGTAACGTTTGCCGTTAAAAAAAACTAAGCAAATGTCGTCCTGATAATGCCCAAAAAAGGGGCTTTGGAAGAGTAGAAAAAAGGGCCCTTAGAGCACTCACATCCCATCAATCAAATGTATGTGAGTGTGTCCACCAAATTATATGGGGTGAGTGTAAGTTGTTGTGAGTGGGGGAGAGAAAATATTTGATGAAAGCACTGTTCCACCCTAAATATGAAAAGCTACTGTTCACCCATATATATATTTTAATATTTTTGTAAGTAGTTGTGAGTGAGTGTGGAGAGAGAAAATGTAATGATAAAAGTATGAAAAAGTATTATTATTTTAATTAGGAGAGAGAAGATTTAGGGGTGAAGTAGTGATTCTTAGTGTAATTTAATAGATGAGATTTAGTGGAGGGGATGTGAATGCTCTTATTGACCCAATTTCAAAATGAGTTTAAACTTTACTAATATAGTGGGTTTACCAGCGCGTTGCAGCAGGATCCACAAATAGGTTGCAGTACAACATTATGATAGTTACGTTTTTTGGCGCAAGGTACGCAAAAAGAATAGAAATGTGCACAATATGTTTTAACAAGTATTCATAGAAAGAAAAGAAATGAAATGTGTACCGCCACTTACAACTGATTGCAGTTCACCACAAAAGCCATGTACTCATTATTGAACAAATCTTAATAAAACAAATGTATGTTACTGTAACAGACCAATATGAATATAAACATCACTCTTGTGCAAGCTGTCCGGTCATTGCATATCTACATTAACGTGTCATTGAAGATACCTTGCTAAATGATAAAGTTCATTTACATGACAAAAGCATGTAGTAATAATATGATATTGTATACACTATCATATGAAGGTCACTGTCCATTTAGAAATTAAAAGTTGTGATTTGTAAGTTTATAGGGGAGTTGGCATCCTTATAACATCTTTAAGAGATGTTAACAGGCCAAAAGATGTTAGCGTATAGGTTGAAATTGGTCAGTCAAGTAGATTAGAAACATTTTTGTTAATAATTGGTGTAGCATATATGGTTTTGTACTTTTGTTCATTAAAAATGCATTTTTGAGTTTTTTTTTTTACTATTTCCAAACTAATTATTATCTACAAGTTTGTAATCCAAGATAATGATCGATTAGGCATTTTTTTGGTAATTGGAGTACGTTTCACTGGTGAAGATGAGTTATTCACATAGACTGAATCATCAAGAACAAAGACTGGACTTTGATATATTTGAAATAATAATTTTCGAATGATGGAATTTCTCCTACCAAAGCAGATCAATAAATGACTACACAAACTTTATATTTTCTAAACAAACAAGCAATCATTTAACCAATACCTAATGAACGACACGTATATCATATCATCAATCTATCATAAAACGCCTAAAAATTAATCAACTAATAAAAGCTATAGAGCCTAATTTCACGTAATTATCATGATTAAAATTGAAAACAAAATGATTGCGTTGAATGATATAAAAAAAGGTGCTCTGATTAGCTTGACTATAACTATAGGAATACTTCAGTCACTATATTTTAACGTTTTAAAACTCATACAAGTTTAGCAAATATAAGATTATTTATTGTGATAACATAAATTATTATCTTTCATCGCCATTATATGAAATTTGTTTAAAAATATTGTTATCCCGTGTGTTTGCTTAATTTGGGGGAGTTCCATTTTCATATAAAAATTGATTATCTTCTAAGGACAATTAGGGAAGAAAAATGGTAAAATTTAGAGAATTGTTAAGAAAACTTTGGCATGTCATCTTAACTTTGGATATTTTGGATATATTTACCCATATCTTCTCCTTTATAATGTAGTATAGATATGTTGACGAATAAAAGAGTAACAAGCTTAATTTAAAAGAGGTTTTAGTGTTTATTGGGCATAAGAGCATTCACAGTAGATGCTCCATAATAGTGTGAGAGGCTTTTATATTATATAGAGTGTGTATAAGTGGTTGTGAGTAGATGAGAAAGAAAATATATAAATGAGACACTGTTCATCAGTAAATTTGGAGGAGACACTATTCACCCTCCATAATTTTTTAATATTTTAAAAAGTGGTTGTGAGTAGATGATAGAGAAAAGGTAATGATAAAAATATAGAATAAGTATATTATTAAATAGAAAATGAGAGAGAAAGGTAGTAATTTTTAGTGTAATTATAGAGATGGAGATGAAGTGTTTATTGTAAATGCTTTAAGTGTTTAATAAGGTATATAGATTTCCTTTTTAATACACACACACTATATTATAATACATTTGAGGGCAATATAACAATTATTTTCGTCCTTGAGGTTTGGTCAGTTTAGCTTGTCCCATCTAAAAAAAGTTTTTTTTTTTTTTTTTTTTCAAACTGGATACTTGACGTTTGGATTTTAGTGCCATCTCCGTCCGTTTTGCTAGCTCCGTCTATATTCATCGTTAAGTTAGGGGTATTTTAGACTTTTTAGCTATTAGTTTTTCTTTTTCGATTTGTTTAAAAACTCCTTTTTCTTTCAAAATAAAATGATATACATATATAACTTCCCAACCCACCAACACCCACCCACTCCACCTCTTTTTCTCTCTCTCATCACCGGGACATTTGGGGTTTGACCGGCGGTATCAGGTTAATAATGATTTATTCGTGAGCCGGTGAACAAGTGAGTTTTTAAACAACCTTACGGAAGTCGCTTTTGCTAACGTCGTAGACCAGCGGTTGGTGTTGTTGAGGGTTATGGAGATTGGACGGCTGAGATTCATCTAAGACCATGTGTAATGGGAATGTGAAATTTTCATGGACCATGGGGCATTAATCGACACGTGGCATGCGGGATCATTAAGGGATTCATATTAGGACAGGGGTGTAGTGGTAAGGTGAAAATTTTCATGGAGCATCCAATCATTTAATTATTATTTTTTTGAAAATAAAAACAAATAATAAAGAAAGCTAGTTTGAATGTGATTGCCCCAAACAAAAAAGAAAACACCATGGATTGTTTTGGGGAGGGCTTGAAAACGCCCCAAATCAAGTGGAGGGGGCGGTGTACAAATTGGGTGGGGGCGTTTTTTGCCCCAAAACATCCCGATCTGGACACTATTACACATGGTCTAAAGAGAGTGGTGTTTGATGAGTTTGTATTTGGATTGGATGAAGATAAAGGTTGTGATGATCAAATTCAAAAGGTTTTCTTAAGGGTTTTTTAATTTTATGAGATAAATTATGGATTTTAACAAAATTCTAGTTAATTAATTAGTAATTACATTTTATCCCCCTTATAAAAAAACTAGCTATACTCATGATTTTTAGATGGTCATAATTTTTCCTTACGATAATATTTAATATATATATATATATATATATATATATATATATATGTTTAGGATCCTGTACAAAGTATATTTTTCGTGAGAAGTGTGAGAGGACTAAGAATTGACATGTAGACATCATTTTTTGGATTTAGGAATGATTTTTTAGGTTGTTTAAACTTTAAAAACACCAAACACAACAATCTAAAACACAATACAATGTATTATAGTCATCAAATTAAAAAACAGCTAAAACACACTACTTAGCGCTTAAAACACACTGCTAATGTTCTTAGCATGGTGTTTTAAGTTTTAAGCCTAAAATACATTGTTTTCGGTTTTTAATTTTTTTTTTGTACGGCAAATTTCAACTCCTTTCGGTTTTTAATTGTTATGTTTGGTGGTTTTATAGACAAAACAATTCAAAACATCACGACTAAGTTCAGAAAATGATGCCTAAGTATCAATTTTTAATACTTCTCACACTTCTCACAAAAAAAACACTTTGCACACGATCTTGACCATATATATATATATATATATATATATATATATATATATATACCTATATAGGGGAAGGATATTTTGGAAACCCTCCCCAGTTAAGAAAACCCATGAAACCCTTCATCTAACCATCCATTTTAGTGATCAAGGGTGGTGGTTGTTTCTGCTTTTCCATCAAAACTAAATTTTGTCTTTTAGTCACCAGAGGGTAATTTGGTCCATATAAAATTTAGTCATCTCTCCTCTCTCCTCTCTCCTCTCTCTTATTTTATTAATATATTCATGTGTTTTTCTAAAAAAAAATCATTCCTGCTTTGTTTTACCCGGTTTCAGTCTCCTGTACATATGTTTTTTTGTAAACATGTTCAAAGAAACACATGTTCGTGTATTAAGTAACAGAGGAACATATGATAAATTATATCCAGCCAACAAAAACATATGATAAGTTATAATCTAAACATGAAAAAATAAGATAAATTATAAACCAAACACAAAAACAACTGTTTTTAAGTTTAAAAATAAAAACAAAACTTTGATAAAAAAAATCACACGTATATCTAAAAAAACCAACAAACAAATGTTAAATGCAAAAACCCTCACATATTAAAAAAAATAATAATTAATTAATTACAAACAAAAAAACAACAAAACATGGAATGAAGCTTGGTCATTTAATTAAGAACAGAGGCTTCGTCATCTTCAAAGTCAAAGGAGTCACTAGTGTGTGTGGGTGTTTATAATATGAAACGAGTTCTGGGTTGGGTTCAGTATATGGATTTGGGTTATAGAAAATTTATGATAGTGGTTACAACAGAAATTAGGATCAGGGATGGTTTTGTAACAACCGGCAAAAATAAGGTAATTCCGTACAAATTAATTAATATATGATTAACGTAATTAAATGCAATTATGTGTGATTTAATTATCAAGGCCTTAGGAGATAGCAATTTCCAAATAATGCATAGGAATGCATACGTTTAATGGTAAAACATGATTGGATCATGTGCGAATAAACTATCCGGTATGGACGTTGGCAATTACCCGGTAATAATTAAATAAACGAAAAGGATCCCGGACACCCAGGATATAAAATAAAGGGTATTTTCATAAAATATAATGAGTTTTGGAACTCCAAAACCATAAGTGGAAACGTCTTGTACAAATCTCCCGGTAACGAATAAAATGCGCGTACCGCACCCGATACGCGTATAACTCATAATTTCACCCGGCAAAAGCCTAAATAACCAATCAACGCTTAAATTAGACTATATTTAAGGGTTAATAAAGGTATTTTTAATGTCCGAATAACGCGGGATTAAATCCCGGAAAATACCCGAACGACACCCGAACGACGAGGGATTAAACTTAACTTAATAATGGTAAATATTTGAAGTTGTGGACCCCACCCAAACCCACACAAGGGCCGGCCTAGATGGCCTTGTTATGTCCATGCAAGTGTGGTTATGATAATAATCTATAAAGCTAGTATTAAGCATGTTTTACTAAAGACAAAAGGTGTAAGACACACTAGTACAAAGCATGCAACTTTCTTGTCCCTCCCTTACAAAATTTCGGCCAAGAGGCCATATAATCCAAGACAAAGAGCTAGCAATCATCACCTAAGTATGCACATGCTTGGATGAGTATCTAGTATAAGATCATGGATGATTGCAAATATTTATCAAAGATTTACAAGTAAACTCTCCCAACCCCTCTCTATCTCACGGCCACACACACACACTCACATCCATCCAAGATCATTTTGTACCTCTTAAATCTCTTGAATCTTTAGTAATAATCACAAGCAATCCATGGAAGATATGGTGAGCTTATAAGTAACATGTGTTCATGACATAAGATAACAAGCAAAAACAACTCTTCTTCTTCTCCTTCTTGAGCCGTGAACTTCATCCACCCCACATACACACTTCTTTCAAGTTTTTACATCTCCAAATCACTCAAAACAATCCATCATCCAAACCCCTATTGTGTGTTTCAAGCTTGGAGCTTAACCATTAAGGAAGAACACACTAAACCCCTCTCAAAATCCAAGGTTTTGTCTTCCCTAGCCTTGTGCTAGTAGTAAGCTTCTTAACCTTGTTTTTGATTATTATTATTCATGTATGTGTTCTTAGAAGCAAGTTGTACATGAAGGGTTTAAAATGTGGTTTGAACATAATCTTTAATAGGTTTTACATGAGTAAAATAGATGATTAAAGATATGTAAATAAATCATGGATTGGATGATGATAGAGTAGTGTTCTTGAAAATGTATAAAATCTACACATACACTAAGTAGGATGATGATTTGATTAAGATTTATGGAATAAACTTGAATGTGTTAAAAAGTAACTTTAATCATCTTAATATGATCATCTAAGGTATAATATATGGTGGAACATGTTAGTAGTTCATGGACTAAGAAGATGAAAAATTAAAGTTACTTACTTAGAAGAATGATATTTTGTTAAAATGGGCAAATACATAAAACACACATACAAGTAGCCTTATATATGGAATATAAGACTAACAAAAGTGTTTTGGTACAAAAATAACTTACCAATAAAAAGATGGATCTTCAAAGTCTACTACTTTGAGTGAAAAATGTTAACTTTGGAAGTTAGAGTGGAAAAATGCAACATTTGAAAGTTAAGGGACTAATATTGTAACTTTGAAAGTTAGAGGACTAAAATGGATATTTTAGAAACTATTAGTCCAAAAATGCAAGGATGGAAAGTTTGGTGTCAAAAGTGTAAGTAATAAATTTCTAAGGATGATTTTGGTAAATACTAGTAGATATACTTGGGTATTTTTGTATAAAAGTATATTTTTGAAAGTTATAAAAATATGGATTGTATTAACATAAGGATTTTTATAAAATAGAGATTTTATAAAAATATTAAACAAACTTGAGAAACTTATACAAAAATGAATACTTTTATATAAATGGGAATATAAAAGTATTGGAAACATTTTTGTAGTAAAGTTAACAAGTTGGATTACAAATACATAAGTATTTTAAACCTACCAAGTAATATGTGAAAAGAGGAAGAAATATGGATAATATTTCTATAAAACACATGTTGGGAAAAACTTGGAAAAATTAACTATTCGAGCTAAGATATCGAACTAAGACGCGTTAACGAAACGTACACGGACAAATCATAAGAAAAATGCCATTGCGGCAAGATAAGAAAATATATATTTTAGGAAGTAAAATATATATACCTCATGGGTGAAAACTAATAAACACTTTCCTAAGTGTTGAAGGAAATATTCGTGGGAGAAAAACATAACGTAAGACGTTAAGCAAACGTATATACTTAACAAGAAAAATTACACAT
Organism: Ambrosia trifida; assembly: GCA_028751855.1. Taxonomy (NCBI): domain Eukaryota; kingdom Viridiplantae; phylum Streptophyta; class Magnoliopsida; order Asterales; family Asteraceae; genus Ambrosia; species Ambrosia trifida. The sequence goes on from CM054130.1 coordinate 76,291,077, forward strand.
TTATATATGTACACTCGCCTCGGCAAAATTCTAGTATATCTACTTAATGGGAAAGTAGATATGTGGGAAGGAAAGCCGCGACGAGTAGACAAAGATATATATATATATGTGTATGCCGTGCCGACAAGATCCTAGTATATTTATTTGAATGGGAAAATAAATATACGGTATGGTGAGTTGAATCGGGTGTTAAGAATATACAATCGAACGACAAGATCTTAGCATATTTGTTTAAATGAGAAAACAAATGTGTGGCAAAGTGAGTCGGGTCGAGTGTTGAAATATATATTATTATATCGAGCGATGCGATCTTAAGTATAATTATTTAAATGGGAAAATAATTATATGTTAAGTGGAGTCGAGTCGATGATAATAAGGTACAAGTTAAGGAAATATTAACTAGAGTAATATATAACTTGTAACGCAAAGGGTAATCTAACGCCAACGAAACCTAGGATACGCGCTTAATTAAACGGGATTTGGAATAACTTGTGGTCGGGAGTTGGGTGTACAACTTGCCAAGGCACATGCACTATAGGAATAGTGACTTATACGTCTAGGACGTTTGTAGGTGCGAGACCCTCTTTGCTATCTACTTAGTGAGCCAGACAGTGTTTCAGGTGAGTTTCACGGCCCCATTTTAAACTATTTTTACGTTTTTTCGGGGGAAAGATATGTTAGGGAAAATGTTTGACGGATTTATTACTTGAGGTGTGACCGCCACTCAGGGTTGAGTCCTCGCCTCTATAATCATTTGTTCAGGGAAATGAAACCGGTGGAATATTTGGATAGTACTATTGGTGCCTGACAAGGCCCACCCCTAATCGATAGCGTCGATTATGCATTAGTGTATGCCTGGGGTGCATATATTCTGAACTTAAGTCGTGAGAAACCGAGTAACGACTTGGAGCGGGGCATTATTATTATACGTCTTGGTTTGATTATAGTCTCAAGTAGAATTATAGGAATTTGCAACTCCTATATATTGTCATAACATGGTATTTCCCAAGTATTCAAGTTTTGGAAACTAAAAACCTGTGAACTCACCAATATATTTATATTGACGAAATTTTAAACATATCTTTCAGGTAATTAGACGAAGGTGAACCGGGGCAAGCTGGGTCGTGGAAATCCTCCGATGCGGCGTTAAACATTTTGCGGGGTTTCACCTTTATTTCCCAAGGCTTTGGGATATATTTGAGAAACCTCTATGTTGTCTTAAAAACAATTTACTTTTATGTAATATTTTGAACAAGATTTGACGCCTTAATAAATGACCCATTTTCTTAAATTACTTGTGTTTAGCATTAACCTTGACTTTATGCTTTGAACCGTCGCGCCACGTGTTTCCGCCATTGTCGTGGTGTGACAGTTTGATGGTGGCTTATAATTGAAACAGAGAAAAAGGACTTTCACGTGCTAAAGCCTGTCATCGTAGAAGAAGGAAGGAAGGGGTTACGGTTGTGGATTGTTACCGGAGAGGAAGATGAACCAACGCTGGTTGACGGCCACCGAAGGGGATCTCCGGTTGAGAAGCTCTTGCTTGTGGCCACCATGATTTCCTTTCCTCTTTTGATTATTATTATTATTTCTCAGATCTATATCTAGATCTTGAAACTTACAGATCTGGGTTATCGAGAGCACCATCGTCACTGTACCGCCGAGAGCACCACAGCTTACCTCGTTGATGCGTACCGTGATTAGGGACAGATCTGGTAATGTGCAACCGTCTTCTTCATACAAACCATTGATGGCGTGTTGTTGTTGTGCTTGTTAACCATGTTAACATGTGAATGGTGGATAAAAAGAGAGAAGCCATGGATGAAAGAGAGGGGAGAGATAACTTGTCTTGAAAGAAGAAATGTGAATAAGTTTATATTAAGGGGGGATGTCAGATGAGCATTGGAGAGAGAGAGACAATTAAAATTTATTACCAAAATCACCCTTGGAGCTAAAATGCAACAAAGTGACGTGGCTGCATCACAAACCATTAAAATGGGTTTCTAGTGTTTTCTTGACTGGATTGCGTTTTCATTTTATAATTACCCTATATATATATATAATATATATATATCATAAAAAGAAGCATTTTTTTAAACTCAATCCAAAACATCGTTTTTACTTGTATATGTACAAAATTACATGCATTGCTATTTAATAAATAAACACCCAAAATAATAAATTAATCTCTGGCAATTTGACATGAAAACTATCACCAAAAAAAATACTGATCAGAATGAAATTACAAAAACTAATTCCATTTTGAAGAAGAAAAAAGAAAAACTTAACTTTATATTTATAATTTCATTCTCAACTAACAATTGTATGTATCCAAATGAGTAGTTCTCTTAGTATACTTTTCATCTTATATTTATTTAATCTGTATTATAAGATTGTATCGCATAACATAATTTACAAGATTATATTACACAACACAGCCTTATAATAAAGAAAAATAGATAGAATCACTAGCTAGTACAAACATATGTTAGGATGAAATTACAAATATAATGACTAAATATTAATTTGTTCTAAAAAATAGTGTGAATAATATACAGGAGGATAGAGAGGCCAAAACGCTCTGCTTTGCTGATGTGCCGTTTGCTGGCTAATTTTACGGCCATTTGTGTTCGAGCACAGTTAGTTCCTCGCTAAATCCCACTCTTTTCTGCAAACCAAACAATTATTAATTAATTAATGAATCATAATATATTTCTATATGCTTCTAAAAATATATATTATAAAAAATAATAATTTGCAAACAATTAACGTGTTCCCTGGACAACGACGTACGGTGAATCGGTGATAGTGCTTGGTTGAAATTTTCCACAAATAATAAATAGATATTATTGCTATTAAATCAATTTAATAAGACGTGTCCTTTTGTTTTGTTGACCAAGTGTATACATGCACTTTATTCAAACTTTTCAAAATTTTGCAATAATATAAAGAGCAAGAATATTTTGACCACTTAAAGTACGTAAATCTTTTTTTTTTAACGGCTGCTAATTGGAATCACTCACGAACTACTGGAGTATCATCGTGCCACCAGTGTTACTATGCGATCATATTTCACCACCAAATCACCAATTCAGGAGGAAACTCATAATTATGAGAAAACCCTTTTGTGAGATTCAAACCCAGGACCTATTAGTCCCTGAGTCTTATCCCACCACCAAGATGCCGCTGGGCTATAATGCCTTTGGCAGAAAGTACGTAAATCTTAGACTATAAATCCTAAACGTTTAACTATATATATATAGTATTAACAGTCTGTAGTATTTTATTACATAATATACGTTTCTAATTTACATTTATTGGGTACACGCATGCAAAGGTAAAATGTAAAATGCTAGAATTCGAACTTTAGTTTGATCGGTTAAACATTGGAAAGTATTTTATTTTTTAGTATAAAATTAGAATCAAAATAACTTATATGACGTTGCAAAAGTCAAAATAGTGGATGAATTAAAGAAAATCATGAAGAAAACATGTGAATTTAATAATAGTTTGACAAGTTAAGTTTGAAAAAATAAAAGTAAAACGAAACGTTCTGGAGCTGTTTGACAGGACACCAATTATGGCCATGTTACTACACGACTTTGTACTTCAATTACATGCAAGACAATTAAAAAATAAAATAAAAACGTTAGATATTTTTTTTTTGTCAAATTTATGTTACGTTACATTATCGTGATCATTTGTTACAAACTTACAATCTATTAAACCGACCCGTCAACGATGGAATCTTTCGATCTGGTCCATACAAATCCAATTAAATCTTTTGAGTTCATACTTCAATTTTACAGGTGACCATCTATTAATATATTAAAGAGAGAACTACATAATTAGTCCTTGTGGTTTACCATTAGTTTCACTTTTAAGTATTGAGGTTTAAAGTTGCATGTTAAGATGTTAAGTTTAGTTTTTGTAACATAATATGGTATTAGCATTAACGAGGGTTAATATTTAACTGAGTTTATCCTCATGTAACAAATAGTAAACCACAAGGACCAAAAGTGAAACACAAGTGGGGCCCACCACCAACCTCAAAGGTGAAACTAATGATAAACCACAAGGACTAATTGTGTAGTTATCTCTAATATTTAAAAACTTTAGTTGGTTCTTGTGGTTTACCATTTGTTACGTGATGGTAAACTCAGTTAAATATTAACCACCGTTAGTGCTAATACCCTATTATGTTACAAAAACTAAACTTAACCCTGTAACATGAAACTTTTAAATCTTAATACTAAAAAATGAAACTAATGATAAACCATAAGAATTAATTGTGCAGTTCTCTCTATATCAAAGATTAAAACATGATGTTTATGCGAAAAGAGAAACCATGGAATGCAAATACAAACACAATTATTTGATCCATGTATATTTCATGCATGTTCAATATACGCAACTTGAATCAATAATTATAATAACCAGTAACCACATTGGCACTTATTAATACCTATTGATTTAGATGGTTTTTAATCGTTACCATTTTTCTCTCTCACTCCGTGCTGCCGACAAGTGTCTATGTCACACTATGTGGCTATCTAAAATTTTCTATTTCATATTGCTTTTTATTTAATTACGTTCTTATAATTTTGAAACTAAAAGGAACTGCTTAAGTAATTAACGACTTCATATATTAAAACAAAACTATATATATAATATAATATTAAAGTATTGACAGTTTACTAGTGTGAATGTGCTATCTTGCACCGCCTTTGTTTTCTAACGTGCATCAGCCACTTTAATATTTCCAGTGTGTTAACGGGCACCCACCCTTCTCTGCTAACGTGCATCGTCCGTATCTTAATAATGTGCACCAATATTTAAAAAACCCTTTTTGTAAAACCCCATTTTATTTGGTACTAAGTACATTTTTTTTCATTTAAGGGGACGAGAATTTAGTACCGGACTACTAGATATTTGTACTGAACTAGTATTTTTGGTACCAGTATACTCTATAGTGATATTTTTCTTTATTGTGTAAAACTGAACCAATACTGTTTTAATATTGATACAAATATCGTATTCAAAAACAGTTGTCTTAACGTGACAGTACAAAATCATTAAAACGTAAGTTATATTAGCAATAAATTATTTATTCAGGAGCGTTAAACTTTTTCTTTCGATATGTACTAAGTTCAAATCGCGTCTCGTAACAACGGGCGGTAACTAAGGGGGTGTTTGTTTTTTCTTGAAAAGAGCTTCTAATCACTTATGTCTGCGCCGCGCAGACGCGGGCAGACATTTGTGACCAGCAGACCGTTTGTTTTTTAGAAGACTTCAGACCTAAAAATCTCTTCCCCACCTCTTCCCCAAGCAGACATGGACCCTAGTCTTTTTGCCTCTTCTCCACAAAACATATAGCAGACCTCTTCCCCAAGCACGTAAGATTAAGCAGCTTGCTTACCTCCTTCCCTCTCCTCCCTCCTCCGCCCCACCCTCCTCCGCCCCTCCCTCCTCCTCCGCTCTCCTCTCTACCTGTGCCGCCAGCCCCTTCCTCCAACAGCCCCGCCTCTCCTCACCTCTCCAGCGCACGTAGACCCATGATGATGTATGGATAGATGGATTAATCAAGAAAGTTTTGAAAAGGTGCAGAAAGAAAGACATGAATGGTGGTATTTCTAGAGAGAGAGGGAAAAAAGTAGTCAAAGAATATATTTGTTCTTGGTTCTAATTTTAATCGGATGCTTTTGTTAGAGAAAGTAAAGATATAATATATTGCTTTTGTTGTTGGTTCTTTTGTTAAAAGAAAGTAGACAGAGAATATATTGGTTTTGTTGTCTTTCATGGTTCATGATGATGAGATAAATGAATTTATTTAAATTTTAATTTATTTTAGTAACACGCAGATATTAAAAAACAAACAGTCTTTTTCCTGCAGACTGCAGACTTTTGGTCCACCTCTTCTTCTGCAGATGTCTGCAGACGTGGTCCGCAGACCGCAGACCTTTTGACCCAGAAAAAACAAACAGCACCTAAACCTCTAGGTAGTATAGATTCTATTTGTGTATTTGTGGACATTATTAATAACTATTGTGTTTTTAATATTTTATGGTATAAAATGAGGTTGGCCGTTGAGGTATGAACATGATACCTTTGAGTAAGACAAACTTAAAATGGAAACAAATTATGCTTACTCGGATTGGGTCATCCATGTTTATCATCTAGTATAATTTTTAATACCAATATTTTTACGACTAAATAAATAAACATTTTCACACCTCATGGCCTAACGACATCAGGTGTTTCTTCGTATCAAATAATTCAAGTATCCTATACTTCACAATAGACGGTTTTAATTTTTAAGGGTAAATTTTAGAAGGTGTGTGTTTACCGTTTACGTAAATAACAAAAGGTTAAAAAGAAACATACCCTCCGGCCTTTATTTGTCGGTACACCATCAGCGCCACCACCCTGCTCCATGCAAAGCTTCATAATCTTCTCTGCGGCCTCCGCCTCATCTTTACTCTCCTTCATCAACCGCTCCACCTCCGCCTTCGGCAACCTTAACTTCACCCTCAACGGATCAACACCACCACCACTACCACCATTCTCCACCATAATCCCCGGTGATTTCGTGAACGTCAAATCTGAAGCCGACCTACGAGCCAACTTCAAGCTCTCAAGCCGTTCCTTGGCTCCCATATTAATACCTGACCGCACCCTCCTTGTTGGCAGCTTATCTTCAGCCAACTTAGGCATCTCAACCAAGAAGTAAACCCGCTTAGCCTTCAGCGGTTCTTGCGGCTCCAACGGCTTGGCTCGGGCTCCATAATGCTTCACTGTCTCCGAGTCCAATAATACAAGACCCGGGTAGTCTTTGATCACATCACCAGCATTAACAGGAGTTCTAAACCGGACCACATCACCGTTTATTTTCATGATTTTTGTAGTCTTGCTTTTAAATCCAAAACTATTTCCCATTTTTTTTAATCTACTAATATTTTTTTTAATAAAAATTTTGGAAATGAGATTTAGGAAGGTTGTTTTTTGTTTAGAGTTTGAAACGATAAGAAAGAACAAAAAGGAGAATGGTGGGTAGGAGAGGGAATTGGTGAATATATAGTTTAACTTTTTTGATAAGGTCAAATAAAGAGTGCAAACCTTTAATTTATTGTTGTCTATCTATATTATACTTTAAACAATTTGAAGGGTATTAAAACTTGACTATGCCCATTCACATAGCGGCTAGGGTAACGATAAAACATGCATATATGAATAAAATAATATTTGTATAGATAACATAATAAATATTACTGGTATAGACGTATAGTTATGTGTAACTATATTAAAAAAAATTATACGTACTAAATAATAACTATATATATACTTGACATATATTGACTTATGGATGGTTCATAAAAAAAACTCATTTGAGAGCTCAAATTCAAGAACTTTATATTACATATATGCAATATATCATATATTACATATGTGTAGTATATATTACACATATGTAATATTTATTACACATGTGTAATATATTATATATTACGTATGTGCAGTATATGATATATTGAGTATATTGTATATGTGTCACATATGATATATTTTGTATATTACGTATGTGTAATATAGAGTTCTCAAATTCTCTTCATAACAATAGGTTTTTGATTGAACCATCCTCTATAGACTGATTGTGCCACATATCGTAACTATGCGAATAGTTATTATTTTTTTGCTTCTCCTATTTCATTTTTAGTAAAAAAAAAAAAAACCATAGTAAAACATAATATTTTTAAAAACTTTATTAGTAACTATTTTCTTTAAAGTAATTTTTGATTATATTTTATCTCAAAATATCGTTTGATAACTCATATTAATAAGAAATATTTAATATTTTTATTCAATTTATGTAATAACCATGTTTTAACCTAGTTATACACACGAATAACTTTAGAGACAAAGTCAGCTAGAAAACGAGCCAAGCTTTTACGTGAATAATGTACACGATAACTTTAATTTACCATACTATTAATAGATAAGATTATTTGAATAATATGTGTGTTGGCGCTATTGGTTTTTTTGTCATGATCACTTCCTAACGAATAGTTCCTATCAATAAGGAAAACAACAAAAGTTACTTTATCAATATCACATCCCCTTAGACTGTAAGTAATGGTTGATGCCCTTTAGAGGCATTTTTCTTCACATCATTGTCATAAAGCCCCTCAAAGAAATGTGTAATGGATAAAACCATTTAATGCCCTTTTTAATTATTACTTTCTATATATTTTATCCTATTTAGGCATTATACTAGAAATGCCCCACCCTCTTAATGCCTATGTAATGCTTTAGATGATGGTGTTGAGGACATTATCATAATTATTCATGCTCATTACACATGGTCTTATAAAGAATATGACCTATATCTCTGAATTTTATTCAACAAATTTATTGATGAATTTAACCTCTCGTTATAAAGTGTTTTACCAAAGGAATAACTGAAATAAATAATCCTAACTATTGACTATTGGCCAATAACAGTCCAAACTACGAAAATTACCAATAGTGGTCCCAACTTTCGACATATTGGAATATAATGGACCCAAACTAACGGAGGTCTAACTCCGTTAGTGTGGTGTTGACGTGGTATGCCACGTAGGATGCCACGTAGGATCATTTTGCCACATAGGATGCCACGTAGGATCATTTTGCCACTTAGAATGTCACGTCAGCATCACACTAACGGAGTTATACCTCCGTTAGTTTGGGTCCATTATATTCCAATATGTCAAAAATTGAGACCATTATTGGTAATTTTCGTAGTTGTGACTGTTATTGGCCAATAGTCAATAGTTAAAATTATTTATTTTCATTATTCCTTTACCAAATAGATTTGTTTAATGTTGATCAATTAATCGCCAATGAGGTAATGGTGGAATGGTTGGAGAAAGATTTGGTGTTCCTTATAACCCAAGTTCAATTCTCACTCTCCCCATTGTTTTTTGTGGCATCCATGTGAAAAGAGGATGCAGATGGCACCGGTTCAACTTGGACGGGAGACGAGGATTTACCGAGTATTCCACTGTCTTGCCTTCGAGCGGGTGAAGGTCGGGTTTTCACGCATCTTGGAGAGCCAAGGGGCTGGCGGTGGTCGAGTAGTCAACCCTGGCCACATCGTCCGATGTCATGGTGGTTAACACGTCGTTTTTTTGCCATTTAAACAAAAATAGTGATCAATTAATTATACTATATTAATAGACAACTCTATTTGAATAGTGTTTTATTATTATTTTATTCTTTTTATTATGTTAAACACTTATATTTTCAAATACTTTCAACATGTTTACTATTTGTGTGGTGGTTGTGTTGGTTGGTTTATATGATGAATACTTGGGTTCAATTCTTGCAACCTTCCTTTTTTTTGCCATTTTTTTTGCTTGCATTTTTTTATAATATATAACAAAAGTAAAACATAGCCTAACACTTTTGCGTCTTCCAAGGTTTAAAATATTTAAGAACAACGCAATAAAAGTTAAGAACTAGGATGTATAGTCTACATGTTATGTGTATTTTTTTTTTTTTTTTGAACGGCCAATTGGAATCACTCACGGATCACTGGAGTGTCATCGTGCCACCAATGTTACCACGCGATCATATTCCACCACCAAGTCACCAATTCAGAAGGAAACTCATAATTATGAGAAAAACCCCCTTGTGAGATTCGAACCCAGGACCTATTAGCCCCTGAGTCTTATCCCTCCACCAAGATGCCGCTGGGCTATAATACCTTTGGCATGTCATGTGTATTAAAAACACATTCTTCTAATTATTCCCATATTGGTTGAATTTTGAATTAACATATTTGTTACGGAATTGAATGATAACATGTTAGGCATTGAGTAAGTTTGTTTAAATATTGAGTTTGAAAAATCCGCATTAACGCGTCATGTGTTGCGCGTATTAATACATCTAGTTAAATTAATTAATAGTCTGTCTTTAAATTAGAGTTGGCAACTTAGTTTGTCAATGTGAACAAAGATATATTCGAGTTGAAGGTTGGGGGAGATAGATGGTAAGTTGATCTTTCGGTGCAAATTAGTTATGGAAGCATGATATGATTTTGGGTTAAATTTCAACCACCAATCATAAATCCCACTTCATATTATTTTACGCTCTATTTCTATTTAAAGTCAAAATGTAGAGTGTTGTTTATTTGCATCTTTTTCTATACGGAAGTTGTACTTTCAAGTAATTATTGTTGCCATATAGATTAATGCTCATAATCATTAAAGTGATTAAATACCTAAATAACAATTTGAACGTTACTCCTATAAAGTGAATCACATAACTTCAAATAGAAATCACGACATGATTTTACTTTTGAACGGCATCATATTCTACATCTCATCATGTGTTTTTTTACAGTGACGTAAATCACACGATCCTAAATATTTAAACAAATAGTATCATGCCGTGACAAAAACGATATGATACGTGATTCTTTAATGTCTATCTTTGTCATAACATATCTGAAAACCTTTTCTTAAGTAGAAAAGATTATCATATAAATTTGAAATAGACTTGCGAGTGGCTAGAGCATATACAATTATTTTTTATAAATTAGTATAAATAGTAAATACAAACATTTTTTATGTAAAACTCAAATTTCAAGCTTAGAGTGTGTAAATTATAGCCGACAAACCACAATTAGATAATTGATTAAGCTGTTAAGATTGTAATTATTATATTATTGTTATGATATGAACATTCAACTACCTTCAAAATTGATTTAATGGGATGGGGCCTTAATCCCTAACAACCTGAACAATGCAACAAAAATTTAATTCTTAAATAACAGTATTAACAGTAGTACTAATGACGTCACCCGTGATAGGTGGAGAGGGATATTGAGGGTGAAACGGTAATCACGGTGTGAAATTGACAAAACTGTAATAGATTCTCTTCATCGTATATCTGATCTTTGACTTTGGTTTTTCTTCATCTGCTACCTAGAACTTACAGATATATACAGAAATAGTCCCTTTGAATTTACATCAGAGGTGTCTTTTTTTTTAATTGATATTGACCGGTTCCTACTTTCTTTGCTTCCTAACTATTTCTTTGCACCCTTTAACGACGTTAGAAGACTCCCATATTATTTTTAATTTAAATTATGACATTTCGTTTTTAAATAAACGTATATAAAAATAAGTATACAATATGTGTTACATCGATTAAAACCATAAAAATGAATGTCGATACCAGTTATAATAATACCATCGGTACTAACATCAATCGATTCATTTCATTTCATCACCAGTATGGTACCGTTAATTAGTATAATTTATGACACATAAAACACGCTATTTTGAACAAAAATCTATTCGTTATGATACTTGAGATAGGTTTGTTACGGTGCCCGTGATCAATATAGTTTGAAAGGCGGATGATTTTAATGTCATTGATTTGAATGATTGTTTATGATTTTGATGTTATTTATTAAGACTTTTAATCTTATTTATTGATATTACTAATATTACGAATTTAGTTTTAATATTGTTGACCGACTTTATTTTTGATACTTAATCAAACGACAATTTTGAACCTATTTTTTTTTTTACAAATGACAATTTTGAACGTATTTTAACAACAAAATTAAATGATAATATAAATTTTCAAAATTTTACTTTTTTATTAAAGAATTATATTACTTCAATCACAATTAATAATGATAACTAAAGATGTGTAAGTCAATTTGAAACACGGATTTTTTAATGTCATTGATTTGAATGATTCATTATTGAGATTGTAGCAGTTTTAATATTATTTATTAAGTGTTTTAATGTTATTTGTTGACATTAATAAGAATTTTTAAATTTTGATTGGACTTTATTGCAATTAATAAGTTTTATTGAGATTGTAGCAGTTTTAATGTTGTTTATTAAGAGTTTTAATGTTATTTATTGACATTAATAAGAATTTTTAAATCATGATTGGACTTTATTGTCAGAGATAAATGTATATCATATAATTACTACGAAAATTATAATTTATTAATTAGCATTTACTTGAAATTCATTTGTAAATAATGATAAATTCCTAAAATTCCTTAATCATTCAATTGTATATTAATAAAATAAATTTTGTTAGTAATTAACAGTATCCTAAAATTTATACTATATTCAAAATAATTTTCAATCATATTAATAATATTACGTCTTTATTACTATTATTAATTTACGTCATTATTATTGTTAAATAGATTTAGAATACGTCTTTATTACTATTAATAAATTCAATCAATCAATCAATTGTATATTAATAAAATAAATTTTGTCACTAATTAATAAAATAAATTACTTCTTTATTACTGTTAAATAGATTTAAATTACGTTTTTATTACTATTAATAAAATAAATCAATCATGCATTTGTATATTAATAAAATAAATTTCAATCATATCTTTAACAGATTAACGTTATCATATTATGTTTACAAAGAATTGTCCTTTAATTTTATTTTATTATTTTTTTTTTGAACGGCGGATTTTATTAAAATACTAGCAAGGTGCTAGATAAAAGATTACACAAAGTTGAAAGCACACCAATTTGACCATTGTACATCATACATTTTCGCTCGATTCTTGATCCAGTGATAACTCGAACTTTTAATATCCGCCAGAAGTCTTGCAATATCCAGTCTTCGATTCGAGAAAACAATCTCGTTTCTTAGCTTCCATAGCCACCAACAAGCTATAAGAATAAGCGCATGAACCGTCTTCTTTTTTATTGTTGAACCAGCCAAATGCGTATGCAGATTCAGCAGGTCGCCAAAGGAGAAAGAAAAGATTGGTGGAATGTTTAACCAGCTTGATAACATCTGCCAAACAATAGAACTTACGTGACATGTAGTAAAGATGTGCTCCGTTGTCTCCTCTTTATCATTACAAAAAGGACATAAGATACTCGGCATGTTAATGTTTCTTTTTGACAGTTCCACACGAGTTGGTATACGATCCAGGTTTGCTCTCCACCCGAAGATATTAATCTTTTTGGGGACCCAATTGTTCCATTCAAAGTGAGGGGAGGTCGTAGCATCGGCTTGGCCAGAAAGAATCTTACGGACAGATTTCACTGAGAAGCACCCTGAATTATCAGCCGTCCATTTCCAATGATCCTCATCTTCATTCAGTAGCGAGTTGGACAGCAGCGTCTGCAGTTGCTGAAACTCAGACAACTCTTGCGCAGAAGCAGGTAGACGATGCCAATCCCATGCCAAAACTGCCCCTGCATCCAATGAGCCAAGCCTGTCACGAACCAAGCAACCTTTGAAATTTTCAATCGCGAACAGGGCAGGAAAACGCTGCTGCAGAGTAACATCCAAAAGCCATAAGTCTGTCCAGAACTGTATGCTTTCGCCATTCCCCACTTCACCTTTAATCAAGCTGCAACAGGAAACATTTCTGGTGTGTAGCTCGATTTCTTTTTTTTTGCAATCTTGGCCCAAACCCCGGATAACCCTTTCTTTGTAGGAAGAAAGAGTCCATGCTTCTTGTTGAAATGAAGACAACTAATAACATTTCTCCATAGCCTGCCATGTTCAGTTTTGTATCGCCACGCCCATTTCGCTAAAAGGCTGGCGTTCATATCTTTTAAAGCCCCGAATCCCAGACCACCATTTTTTTGCGTGTCAATCACCTTTTCCCATTTAACCCAGCTCATTTTGTTATGCCCATCCGACCCCCCCCCCCCCCCGAAAAATCTTCTCCTTAGACTTTCAAGTCTTGAAATAACATTGCTTGGCGCACTATACAATGAGAAATAGTACAAAGGAAGAGAATCCAGCACAGATTTGATCAGTGTGGATCTGCCCCCAATAGAGAGTGTCGAGGCTTTCCATAAGGACAATCGTGCTTCAAAAGTTTCGATCACCGGAGCCCAATTATTAAACTTATTCATGTTACCACCCACCTTGAGACCCAAGTATGTGAAAGGACAAGTGCCCGCATTGCATCTTAAAAGGCCTGCCATGGCAGCGTTTTCTGCCGGAGATGTGCCAATGCTAAAAAAACTCGATTTCCCCATATTAATCTTGAGTCCAGAAACTAAATAAAAACATCTCATGAGTCGGTGAATATTCTTCACGTTTTGTTCCGACCAATCCCCCAATATCATAACATCATCTGCAAATATAAGATGGGTGATAGAAGGCCCATTATTTGGCAATGAAATACCTTTAATTGTTCCCACCATGGATGCATTAAGCAAGAAACTAGATAGCGCTTCCATCGCAAGAATGAAAATGAACGGGGAGAGTGGGTCCCCTTGTCTAACTCCCCTGTGGCATTGGATTTCCTTGGTTGGTGATCCATTCACAAGTACCGAGGATCGGGATGATGCAAAGATACCCATAATCCAAGACCTCCATTTCGCCGGAAAGTTCATTTGTTGAAGAACCGATTCAACAAAAGACCAACTAATCGAATCAAAAGCCTTTTCAAAATCTATCTTGAATAAGAAAGCCCGGGTCTTAGCACGCTTGACCCAAGAAATAATTTCATTCGTAATTAACGGGCCATCAAGTATGTTCCTATCCTTTAAATACGTCGATTGCTCTTCGGAGATAATAGAACCAATCACCGATTTGAGTCTATTAGCAAGTACCTTGGAGATAACTTTGCTAATACACCCAATAAGATTGATAGGTCTAAATTCATTTAAGCTAGACGGGTCATTAACTTTTGGGATAAGTGTAATAAAGGATGAACTACACCCCCTTGAGATTGTGCCGTTTGAGTGAAAGTGGTTCATAATATCAAAAAAATCATGCCCCAAAATATCCCAAAAGTGTTTAATGAAAGTGAAGTTAAACCCATCCGGGCCCGGTGCTTTGTCACCCCCGCAATCCCACACCGCATTTTTTACCTCTTCGAAAGAAAAGTCCGAGACAAGGAAAGAACCTTGTTCCATAGATAACTTCTTGACATGGTAACAATGAAAAGATGGACGGTCAAGAACTGGCTCGGTGAATTTGTCTTCAAAAAACGTCCGCACCTCCTCCTTAATCTCCGTGGGATTATCGCACCATTGCCCGTTAATCAAGAGTCCATTCAATCTGCTTCTGGAAATTCTACTGTTAATAAAGCCGTGATAGAAAGCAGAATTTTCGTCGCCTTCAATAGCCCACTTGACACGAGATTTTTGTTTTAGATCTTTTAGAGTGTCTTCCTTAAGCGACAAAATGGTGCTTTTATGATTTTGATATTCAATGATTTCCTCTTCAGATAAGTCTCTATCATCACATAACCTGTCAAGTGCCACTGCAGCATCCATGGCAGTCTTCATAGCAGCCCCATCAGATTCTTTTGTTGCTTTATTCCACCCTTTTATGGCATTTTTAATTGCTTTCAGTTTCTCAGCAAGGTACAAATCAGGAGGCCCGCCATGCTCAAAAGATGCTACAGCGCGTCGGACAATATTTTCGAACCCCGGCTTTTGAAGCCATGAATTAAAAAATTTGAAAGGTATATGCCCGAAATCAATGTCTTTTGTTTTGAGGAAAAGAGGGTTGTGGTCCGAAAGATGTCTTGGTAAGGCTCTCAAAGTGGCCCTTGGCCATAAGCCCCAAAACCTGTCACATACAAAGACGTGATCGATCTTACTAAGTTTATTGCCCCGATCTTCTCTTCTAGTAAATTTCTGACCGTTCATGTTATACTCAGACAAATTTGCAGTGTAAATGAAAGCATTAAAATCAGCAGCCGAGTTAGCATCGAAGGTCGTATTCCTTCTTTCTTCAGGCGATCTTACTTGATTGAAATCCCCAAGTAGGATCCAAATACCCCCAAGTGATTCTTTCAAAGCAGCAATTTCCCCCCATAAGTTCCTTTTGGCAGCCGAAGATTGTGGGGCATAAACATTTAGAACATGTAAAGTGTCATCCATACCTTTTATCTTGCCAGAAATCAAAAGGTAATGCCTGTGCTTCATAGTATTGGATTTAAAAAAGATGTTGGGATCCCAAAGACATGCCATGCCACCAGACCTTCCATCCGAATTAACCCATTCCACCTCAAGCTTGGAATTACCCCAATAACTTGCAAATCTGATTCTACTGCCATCCGCGAACATCGTTTCTTGTACAGCAATAAAGTGTACCCCCATATCTTTTTTGATGTTTTTAATCCAATCAGCCTTGTGAGCATTACCCACCCCCCGGATATTGATTGTTAAGAAATTCATTGAGAACTATTAATAGGACCTTCCCCCATGACTAACTCGCTAATATGAGATGAATAATTGCTCACCTCCATACCAGCGATTCGACCCACTTCAATCGTTGCATCTGTCATGAAACGCTAACCATCATCATGATTGCAATAATTGTGCTAATTTTAAGCGTCATTGACCAAATCACGTAAATTACCAATCCTTCCATTTTTATAATTCAACTATATAAAATAAATCCGACTTATTCGATCAGAATTGTTCGAGACACAATATTCCGATTGTGGAAGCATTGAAACATGTCAAATGGAAAAAAAGGTTGCCCTATAAAAAAGCCTTCCATTTTGACATATTATTCAACCCATCCACGTTGCTATCTTTACTCCTAACGAGTTTCTCATATGGGTTTAGTATTGATTTTTTACCATGGTTTTAGCTTGATTTTTAGGTCATTGGTTATGAGTGAAACCGTCAAAATAGTTCAGGGTCTTCTGGATATATTTACCTTAAATTCTTGATGATAATACAGTTACAATGCCAAATGTCTTTCTTTTCCTCACCAGAGTTTTTTTTTTTTTTTTTTTTTGACAAATTTTACTGTTTTGTTATTATAATGGTTCAGGGATCCTATAAGTAGACATAAATTCTTTTCAAAGCCACAAGTTCCAAATCGTCTTGCCATATCAAACCGTGTAATAGAAGCTAAAATAATTTCAGGGAGTAACATTGGAATGTGAACTTTTATCCAAAGAATTAGGTTGTCCCCATCTGATAAGAAGATTCCTTTCAGATTTAACAGAAGACAATTCCCTCTTACTTTATGTTTCGCAATGACAATAAATAAGAGTCAAGGACAAACCCTATTTAGGGTAGGTCTGTATTTGAAAGATCCTGTTTTTACACATGGGCAGTTGTATGTCGCTGCCAAGTGACAAGAGTAGAGATGACCTGAAGATACTAATATTGAATAAAGATGACAACGTTAATAATAAATAGCAAATGTTGTCTATAAAAAAATATTTTGAAGTTTGTAAATAAGTATGCGATCATATTTTGCATAAATCGTTTAATTTTTTTATAATTTTTTGGTTGTATGATTTGTTAAACTACATTTATTTACTTTGAATTTAATCTTCATTTGCATGTCGTTACAATAAATATATGTTTATTCATTTCATTATTTGTTTTTAAATCACGTCAAATCAAACATTTGTTGATTCATATATCTGTG
This sequence comes from Ambrosia trifida, assembly GCA_028751855.1. Taxonomy (NCBI): domain Eukaryota; kingdom Viridiplantae; phylum Streptophyta; class Magnoliopsida; order Asterales; family Asteraceae; genus Ambrosia; species Ambrosia trifida. The sequence goes on from CM054130.1 coordinate 76,308,492, forward strand.
ATTGGGTAACATTAAACTTTTTTATGATAATTTACAATCAACCAAAAATCATACGAATTGTATTACGTAACTTTCAATAAATAAAATTTGCATACTACAATCTTTATAGAATTTTTTTCATTTGACATGGACATGTACCGCGTGTACACACGGGACTCTAACCTAGTATAATAATATAAATCAATTACACAAGTTTTAAATTCATAAAAAAGGCAAGTGTAGCTATCGTATAAAATGTATATCAAGAACCAAGTATCGATCCCGAGGACACAGTGGTTAATCAATCACATGTAAATATCTAATTGATGTAAACAAAATGGTTCGTAAGAAACTAAGAATTGCACGTAAGAAATTAAGGTACAACTATAAAAGAATTAAGAACAGCCAGAAAAGTTTAAGAAACTCATATGGAGAAAACAACCACACACGTATTAAATCCTCTTGACCGAATTGACAACCCATAGTGACTTTATGCAGTTGTGTGAAATGCTAAATAGATTAAGGCCCCACCAGGATAATAACAAAAATTCAAATAGCTATGCTATAAACACACAGATAATCCACAATAAAGTAACAAGTTTATGTTATGATCACTTATATTAGGGCTTTTAGGTTAGGTTTGAGACTGACCAACGAACATTATCACTTATGAACTAACCAAGATCAACCATGTAGAAAACTATAATTAGTTTCCAGATCCTTCCCTTAGGTAGCTCACATATTTTATCAATTATATTACCAAGTTGTCTATTACCGATCAAGGTTTCAAGCTTTAGATTAGCGAACACTAATAAAATATAGGGATATGAGAAATCGAATCTAACTAGTATACCTCATTGAAAGATCGATTCAACCACAGAACATAATCTTAAAATCAGTACTTAACATGTAATTATGTGACATCCGTCCCCTCATCTTTTAGCAAGTTGTCAATTCTAGTTCTTGTACTTTCATTGTTTTCGAACTTGATAAAATTTTGAGTTACTTTGACCATTATACTTTTTTTTTTGGAAATGATTGTATTTTTATCTTATGTGTATTCTGGACTCAACTAGAACGTATAATAATATAAGGTTTTAAAAGGTTTAAGTTTTTTTCTAAAAGTTTAAAAAACATTTAAAGATAAACATGGTTACGATAGTTAGTTTTTATAAGGTAAAAGTTAAACACAAAAAAAAAAAAATTAAAACTAAATAAGTTAGTCAAGGAGGGACCATTTTGTGCCAAAGCTGGAAAGTTAAAACTTTGAAACTTCCACAACCCTCCAAAACGTTTTTCTGGCCAGGATCCTCACCGGATCCGGCCAAAATTTTGGCGAACTTCATAACGACTTTCAAACGATTCATTTCAATCGTTTATGATCCCAAAACGTTTCTCCACTTGTTACTATCTATTTCCAATCATAAAAACGAATATTAAATGCGTATTAAGGTGAGTTCAATCAGGTTTTTATGGTGGTAACGACCGGATATTAAGTCAATAATCAAAGCTTCGTTTTTGGTGTTATCTGTATATAATTGATTGTCCCAAATCGTTTCTACACTCCTTTACGTCACAAACCCACAAAAACACATCATAAACGTGTCAAGACAACTTCCAATCGGCCTATCTTTCTTACGGTTTAACACCTTCATTTTCGACTCTTATACACTTTGTAAGTTCGATCTTTTGATGTGTTTTAGTCTTTATATATTTCTCTTTGAAAGCCCTATTGTTTCATGGCTTAATCTTGTTTGTATCAGGTTTATTAATTTGAGGTTAGGGTTAGGGTTCTTGACTAGTTATTTGGGGAAGAAGATGAGTTTAGATATAATATATAGATATAGTTCCATTTCAATGAAATCATCAAACATGGGACTTAGGGGCTGTTTGGTTGGGTCTGAATGCCCCCGGTCAGACACAGATCGTCTGATTCAATCAGAGGAGAAAAAGAGGGGTTGTTTGATTGGGTTGGCTCTGAACGAAAAATGGTCTGACTGAAGCTCTAAACGGGTCAGCGTTGGAGGCGAGTCTGATTGGATTCAGACGTGAACAACCTTGCTCCTCCTTCCTCCTTCTTGCTTCACCCGCCGCCGCTCCTCCCCACCCACCCTCCTCAACCCTCATCAGCCCCTCCTCTCCTCTCCGTCTGCTCCGACAACCGCCGCCACCCAAGTGTGTTTGTGTGTGTTTAAGAAAAAAAAGAAAAGAAAATGAAACATGGAGAGAGCAGAGGTGAGGTGTGTGTGTGTGTGTTTGTATGGGTTAAAGAAAAGGAAAGAAAAGCAACAGGGGAGATAGTAGAGGTGTAGGTGTGTGTGTGTGTGTGTGTGTGTGTGTGTGTGTTTGCGTGAGTTAATGAGAAATAGGGGTTGTGTGTGTAATAAATTGTTAATTTTTTTATTAAACATTCAGATGTCCAACCAAACATCACATACTGGGTCAGCACTTAATCATTCAGAACCTCTTAACCATTTAGACCTCTTACTGTGTCAGCACTTACCCATTCAAAAGTTGCCAAACAACCCCTTAGTCTAGTGGTTTGTATGTTTGTGTTGAAACAAGACCACCCAGGTTCGAACCTGGGTGGCCCCCATTTCTTTTTGGATTCTATTTTTTTAAATCATATTATAACCATTTATAATAATTATAAACTTAGAATATTCATAATAAATTCATTTTTTGTCCAAAAATTATAAAAATTTAGGTTTAGCATCTTGACACCATAAAATTAATTTCCATATTTTTAGTTTCTAAAAAAAATTTATTTTCATATTTTTATTAATTTAAATCATTTTAATCATAAATAATTGATAAAAAAATCATTTTTCATGATTTTAATACCAAACTTTTTGTAGACTTATTATTGTACATCAGATACTCAATCCTAATTTATTGGACTAGAAATTTTTAGCTTCAATGTATTTTCTTATTTTTAATCATTTAAATACATTTTAAATTCAATAAATCAATTTTAAATACAGATAAAATAAGAAAAAATGTGGAAAAGTTATTTTGATCATTTTTCATCAGCATTTTTATTTATTTTTCACAAAAATATCATTTTGAACCATATCTTGTATTTTAGTTATATTTATACTTATTTAAATATTACAACTCATTTACTAATTCATAATACTTAACATCTGTTTTATAAATTTAATGATTTATTAAACATAAATACATTCGTAATTTAAAGTCATAATCATGATTTGTTTGACTCTTTTGTGAAACTTATAATTATTTCTTCAATTAGTTATAATAATTGTAATTATTTACAATTATAGTTAAAGTAATTAACTAATTTCTTTTGTATAAATTATTTTGGAATATTTTTTAATTAAATATTTAATTGGCAATATTCATATTACCTAATCATGTTCATAGACCTTAATCATATTTTAAAATATTATTTTGGATATTCGAGCTTAATATTATTTTTAATTAAATATTCAATTGGTAATATTCATATTACCTTATCCCCCTTTTGGGTTTTTTACACTTTTGGGGTGAAACATGTACACCTATAAAACTTACACTTGCACATAATCATAAACATTTTTTTCTTACAATTCATATACGTGTTATGCTTTGAATTCGTGTGTTTTATACTTAGACATAGACATAGTATACTTGTGATCATTACATATACATAAACATATTCATAAACATAAACATATTCATATACATTTAGGAACCTAGTGGAAAGTACCTAAGCATGTGGGAAAGGTAAGTACTAATGTGAGAGGGAAATCCTAGGTCCCGCCCAGTGGAAAGTACATATGCGTGTGAGAAGGAAAGTACCTATGCGTGTGGGAAGTCCTAGGTTATTCTTAATCTTTGTTATCATAGAGGTTAGATTTTGATTTGCATTGTGTGCTTACGTGTTTACCATATTGCCTTGAATGAAACATGACACTTGAATTGTAAAACATTTTTATACCTATATTATATGTACACAAACTAAGTATACTCACCAGCATTATTGTTGACGTTTTATTTTTGTACATGTTTCAGGGCACGGTTGATGATTGTCACTTAGGCATAATAAACAAGCTTGTTGCGTCATTTTTCTTTGAAACTTGATGTATTGGTTTGACTTTGATGTATGACTTTAATCATGAATTTAAATAATATTTACACTTTAGTACCATGAGCTTTTAAACAATCGTCATTACGTGACACCTCGATGTTTCCGCCATCGGTTGGGGTGTTACAAATTATACACATCATAAGTTCATAATAACAAATCTTTACTTAAAAGTTAAAATCACACATAAAGTCAAATCGAATCAAGATTCATCTATACATAGATGTAACGACCCGGTTTTCTAATCTGTGCCATTACCGATTGATACATCATTAGAAGCACAATTATGCAAGTTCATAACATAAAACTTCATTTAACCATTACACTTCCAAAAATGATTACATAGGAGTTTTCATAGTTCAACTTTTAACAACATTTATTTATAAACAAAACATTGATTCCGGTTCATTCTTCCATGGTAACACATGAAGTTGCAAGGTTCCCATCCCCGTGATCACTTAGTTCCTGAAACGCATGCTTAAGATACGTTAGTTTATCCAAGTAGTGAGTGATGCCGACTCATAAACAACATGCAACCGGTTATTCAAATATCATAATACAACTCATGGTATCACTTTATCAGTGATAGAATGTTGGTTCTTAACCCATCTTCGAGCCAAGAATTATACGAATTAATATCCTAGTGGATCCACCCATAATAGTTTCTAATGTTGAATGACACATTATATGATACCCGCGAACACATACACACTCATGCATAGAATCCGATTCATAATAATGGAGATTTAGACACGAGACAAGCATGCATTCACCCCACAAAGGTTAATATGAAAACGGGGGAGACATACACTCACTAATTCAAGATCACCGGTTGTTTTTAGAGGTCGCTAATTGGTTTGAGTGTTGCTGATTTCCTGTTAGAAGTTCAAACATTGTTTTCATGTTATGAATCCTAACTAAAGTTAGCCATTACAGCTTAGGGATAAATAAACTAAACTAAAGGCACTCATACTACGTGGGTTTTGGGTTAGAACTTACTAGGTCTGATTGTTAGAAGCTTCTCTGATTGCCGCTGATTAACCGGAGTAGGTTCCGGTGTGTGTATTAAGGGTGAGATAGTGAAAGGAAGATGATGAGGCAACCGGTTTACACACACTTATATATACAAACTAGATGGAGTGTGTGTTCATGCATAATGATTAGACATAGATTAGGTTTGATAGGTGAGGGTAATCATGGAGAGTTGAGTGTGAAAGGAGAGGACATGTGGATGAGGGAGAGGATTGGCGACGAGGAGTAATACAACCGAATGGGGCTTTGGGCTGACTCTCCATTTTATACATAAGTGGGCTTCACTCAAGTGGCGCAATTTGGGTATTTAGGATATTATAATTGGGCCGGTTACATAATATCTCCTTATTGGGCTTTCTAGTCAAGAGTTTGGGCTACGAAAGGGTTGGGCCAGTTAGTATTAAGATTATTATTAAGTTAATTATGTTCATAGTTATGTTAATTTTTAGGGGTGTCACAATAAATGATTACAAGAGTTTAGCCAAACATAATCAAGGACAGTATAAACTCAATACCAAACATCTCTAGAATGAATACAAAATGAAGATAAATGATAAACCAAGTGGATTAATGCGAATCACGTTAATCGGGTAATAGATCTCGATCCGGGCTTCAAGATAACTTCCTTTATGCTCCAAGATCCTCGAAAATAACTCCTTGAATGTTTAGTAATTTTCACTGGTCGAATTTAGCATTTTATGGCCAGGTCATGGTGTCTTAAATATGTGAAATCTAGGGTTTTTATGCTTATAGGATCGCTTAGGTCGAGTACGGGCCGTACGCCACTTAAGGGAGTATGGCATGTACCCTTATTAAGCCCCAAAACCCAATATTTGGATCCCTATTGTCGAAACAATCCAGATTCATATATTGTGGGACTCATAACTCATTTTCTAGCCCAAGATATGACATTTTGAGGTCCACATTCTTCGTGCCGCACTATTTTTCTCAATTTTGCCTCTTTTCTTCGGGTTTTCATTCAAACTCTTCACGAATACCATATAAACCTGCAAACTCACAATATGAATGAATAAGTACCATAATCTCATATAATTTGCAATATAATCCCGTTAGTTATGCATAAAGAACATGTATAATGTAGCGTATATCATTAACGCATTTTGAACACATTAATTGTAGATGAGAGGATGGATATTGAAAAGAGAGAAACAAGACGACAAGTATGAATAACGTTTTCATGCAATACATAGTGATTGGTTGCTAAAATTGGTCGAAGATATTCACCGATTGTAAATTGGATTTTTCGAATAATGTATTTTTTAGTGCAAGCATTACACACACACAAAACAAAAAAAAACACTTATCCATAATTTCCATCTACAAACAAGCTCCTAAGATTAATTAATAGTGTTTAATAAGGTCTTTACAAGAACTTTGGAGACTAACATTTAGTCCCCAATATCACGAGCAACGTATAAACTCGATCCCAGATGCTATATATTCACAGTTTATACATGTTCCCAAGTACATATGGTCTCATTATTGTAGTAATGTAAACATAATACAATGAAAGCTTGTTATAATGCTAACAAACTCAAGATAATGATCATATATAAACTAACGTGTCCATTGGGTGATTATTATCTCTATTATTACCTTATTAAGGACCAAAGATGTCCAATAAGGTAATTTCACCAAACTTTTAAGATGGGAGTTCAAAGGACCCTTCACAAGTCTTTAACATTTGATCACTTTCTTCTATTTATGCCCCTCATGTACAACTTCTAATGCCAATTGTATATGTATCTAATACACCATATACATTACTCTAACCCCTTCATAAATACCCAACCATAATCACCTAATCAAGGCTACATAAGTTACAAGACCCTTTAGTTACAATTCCATTGAAAAACCCAATTGAAATACTCACCAAATTTTATAATGTAGACTACTTTATTTACTGCTTCACCTTCATATTTTCATGTTACCTCTAATTCACACTTAAATTATATCTTTTTTGTGTTAATAAATGTGAGTTTGATCTTTGAATTTCATTATATTTTGACAGAAGTAACGGAAAGAATCTTCTATACTTCAAAAAATTATCAAGAGACTATATGCCATGAACAAGTTATGTATGTTCCAACCCCAAATTTGTATGAAGAGGAGGATGCAAAAATAACGAGGGATGATAATCGAAGCACTACCTTAGAGTACCACAAAAATTACTATCAATTTGAAAGGTAATCTCAAACTTTTCGTATATGGAACTTAATAGGTTAATGATGTTTTGATTATAACAGAAGTATTCATCGACTTACCGTCTTTTTTCATCGACTTACCGTCTTTTTTTGTTTTTGATTTTTGGTTTGACAACAAGATGAAACCGCATTTACAAAGGAATCTGCGCCACAACATGATTCACAGTTTCATGTGCTTCATATACCAATACACATGGTGCGTTTTTGGTTGTGAGAGGACATGCTGATGAATGCCTTCATCCACTGGTTAGTAGCTTATTTGAGAGGATTGTCTTTCGGTTTTAGTTTTTCAAACCCATCCATGGGTTGGGTTGGTTCGGCTATGCTAAAACTGAATTTATAATGGATGTTTCGGTTTTAGTTTTTCAGAACCAATTAGTTTTAGTTATATATGGTTTGGTTACTTTTGTTATTATAAAAAATGGTTTGGTTGACCATCAGTTAATCATTGGCTTTGTATATGAGTGAATTTAAGATGATTTCAGCAAAGTTATTAGCAAAACTTTTTATTTATAAAGGAGAGAAAAACAATAACTAATATCATTGTTATAAAAGAAATTATTTTGACATAACCTATCATTTATAAAAAAAAATACAAATATAATGGCAGCTTTTACTGTTGGTTTGGTTCACTTATTTATCAACAAACCATAGATATTGATTTTCAAGAAACTTGTGCAGGTCCCTTTCCCTTGAGATCTTCTCTGCAATCAAACCAAACACGAATCCTAGAAGCGGAATATCTTTGATCCGTGGATATCACACAAAGAACACAAGATTACTTTTTAATGCTTTTCTTATTAATCGAATCACAGATAACAATTAATAAGAACTACACCGAACTTGTAATCCTAGCTAGCTCTCTCTCAAACTCTCTATGAAAAAACAATTGACCAACCAACCAACCCCTAAAACCCCATGCATCATTTGCTTATATACATGCATCCTCATGGGCTTTTAACTGGGCTTGTGTTGGGCTTTTACAAGACTAGCTTAATTACATATTCTAGAACTAACTTAGACAAGTTCTTCTAACGAAACGAACAATATAAAGTCTTCTGTCAATAATCCCGAGTGTTTGTTTATCCGTTTGAGTATCTGTCACAAACTTGCACCAACAAACTCCCCCTTGACAGATGCTCTTTAAGATTATTTTTCAAATCTCAAAGTATCTTTAATTGACTTCCACTTGAAGTCTTTAGTCTTCAACAGCTTGATCTTGAGATTGTCTACCAAAGTAATTTAGAAGAACTTGGCAGATCACTTCTCTTCTTTTCTTCAACTTGTGATCTTGAGTCTTTAATAGCTCTCTTATGTTCAGTATCTCTTGAGAATTAAGTAACTCTCCATGAGAATAAGCTTGGATTGTAAAAACTTCCACTTAAGGTCTACACGAATGCATTACTCGATCTGAAGTCTTTTTACTCCCCTTGAAACATAGAATATTTCTTCCTGATCTATATTTCTCCCCCTGAGCTGCTAAGTCTTCTAAAATCAGCAACTGTTGTTTAGAACTTCAGCGTCTTGTCGTCTTCTTGTCTCTGTTTCTTCAAAAATTTTCTTGAATCACATGAATTTGTCCAAAAGGAGGTTCAGACCTCATCACGTCCATCATTATCATCAAAATACCTGTCACACTCAACAAACTTGTGAGTAAACCATCATCACACATATAAACTTACAAAGTCTATAAACCACATGTGACAAAAATTGTTTTGCGGTTAAAATTCATAAGCTTTCAAAAGATATGTTGTTTTGCAAAATTTTCTAAGTGTTTTAGAAAAACAACTTTCAAAATTTTCTAAACACTCAGATCCACCACAAAACAACCGTTTCTCGTGCGTCAAATCCTGAAGCAAAATAAAATCTTTTTGGATTTTTTTGACAAGTAAAATAAATGAACGTAAAGACAATTTAAGTAAACTATGTACAAACATAAAAACACTCTATTTTTTGTTATAGCAGACACTGGTTAAAAGGATCATATCAGCTAGATTGAGATGTCACACTGAGTTAATGTTCTTAATAACTTCTTAATGTGTAAGAGTGCATTCCAAGACGATTACCAGTATTATGTATCCACATAAACAATGTAACACTTAACGATTCCAAATCTATATTAACATTTAAGTGTATTAAACTGAATCATCTATGTTACCAACGACATGACATACCCCCGCGATCAAGTCATGCACAAAGGTTCATCGTAACAGGTGAGTAAATTGCCATTATCCATGTTGTTTACAAGGCACGAGACACGATGGTGTACAGGTCTGCATATTTCTGGATGCAACAAAGTGACCAAACGTGTACTCAACCAGGGTTGACACAAATACCATTTTATGCGGTACGAATTTTCTGCTTTAGACATTTTTGAGTGATTGCCTTTTAGCCTTTGAGGGTTTTGGCATTTTTCGTATGCTCTTTTAAGATGTTCTGACAAAGTCTAGGTCAGCATGTATCTGGATGCAGCAAAAGACCAGTCAGATCATCCTTGGATAACTTTAACAATTTAAAAACCTGAAACCTCAGAATTTTGTAACACGCTATCAACGCAAGATTTAAGACTATAAAATCATACGCCAATGACTTGTGTCCCACAGAATCAACATTAATTAAGATTTCTATTTCAATTAACAAACCGGATTCGTGTGATAATTGCCTACCAGTACATCATATAATGAAGATGCAGCCACACTTAGCTTTAATTTTTGTACTCAATTTTATTAAGTATAACAAAATCAACAGCTAATGTGCTATCATTTCCAATTAGGTACCAGATTTGCTATAGTTTTTTTTTTTTTTTTTTTTTTTTTTTTTTTTTTTTTTTTTTTTTTTTTTTTTTGCGAAACCAAGCAGAAGCAAATAAAAACAAAGTAAAAACTAACTAAAAACTTAAAAACTAAAAGCTTCAGCACTTATGAGAAAACGAAAAGTTATTCCGGGTTTCTCATCCCGTTCAGCTGCACTAACAGTTCAAACCGAGCTCTATCGAAAGCTTTTGTGAACAAATTAGTTGGGTTATCCAAAGTATCAACCTTTTTCAAATAAATCATCTTTTTCTCAAAACAACCCCTTATGAAATGATGCCTTATGTCTATATGTTTTGTTTTGGGAAAGTTTTTGGGATTTTCTATGATTGAAATGGTGGCCTAATTATCAATAAGTATAGGAGTATGAGTGAAATTCAAACCGTAATCCCGCATTTGTTGTTGTATCCACAAAACCTGCGAACAACAGCTACCATCAGCAACGTATTCTGCTTCACACGTGGAAACAGCCACCGAAGTCTGCTTTTTGCACTGCCAGGAAACGAGTCTTCCTCCTAAAAATTAACATCCACCAGTAGTAGACTTCCGATTCTGGTTACATCCTCCGTAGTCTGAATCTGTATATGCTACAAGATCCAATTTGCCATCAGCTCTGATACCACTTGTAGGTCCCTTTCCCTTGAGATCTTCTCTGCAATCAAACCAAACACGAATCCTAGACGCGGAATATCTTTGATCCGTGGATATCACACAAAGAACACAAGATTACTTTTTAATGCTTTTCTTATTAATCGAATCACAGATAACAATTAATAAAAACTACACCGAACTTGTAATCCTAGCTAGCTCTCTCTCAAACTCTTATGACAAAACAATTGACCAACCAACCAACCCCTAAAACCCCATGCATCATTTGCTTATATACATGCATCCTCATGGGCTTTTAACTGGGTTTGTGTTGGGCTTTTACAAGACTAGCTTAATTACATATTCTAGAACTAACTTAGACAAGTTCTTCTAACGACACGAACAATATAAAGTCTTCTGTCAATAATCCCGAGCGTTTGTTTATCCGTTTGAGTATCTATCACAAACTTGCACCAACAACTTGTTACCGAACCATTGGAATCTTAGGCAGTTCATATTTCAACTAAATGTTTTTGTTTATTTGGGTTATGGTTCAGTTATTCAGTTTTTCTTCTTATAACCCCTAATTTGTAGTGTTGGTGATCGGTTTTTTCTTGTTCTTTTTTGGCAGGACATGTCTAAGCAACCACAAACCTAGGAACTGCTGACTAAGGATTTACACCGAAGTGAATGCCGTTTTAGGCACATATTCAAGGGTACCAATATTATTACAGTAACACGGAAGTGATTGTTGCTTAATCAAATGGAAACTTGTTTAGTTGTAAGAAAGAGGGAAAGAGACATTTGTCTCTACCCATTCTGTATTTATATTTGTATGTACCAATATTATTACAATAACACTCTTTTAGCTAAGTTAATTGAGTTTAACCAATTTAAAATGAAAACAACCCAAATTAACCAATTTTATTTGCAAGTTGGATTATGTGATGCAAGATCCTGTTGTAATTTATGGAATGTACCAAGGAACTTGTTAAGGATCTGTTGTACTACGCGTCTACATTCACTTTTTGTTGCATGACTACCAGAGGACACCCCGATTGTCATTGCCGCAATTTGCAATCTTTGTGCAGGAGATGGTAAGGGAAAAAACAAGAAAAGACGGTCCATTTAACCATCATTTTTTTAAAAGATGACATTCTTGGTTTTAAAAAGTACACCTAGGCTTCCACCTGCTTGAGGTGAAACATGTAGATGAGACACATACCATAGTTGTGTGAGGTGCGAGTAAATGCTTAGATTTTATGCATCCAGAGGTTGTATAAAGGTTTAGTTATATATTCAATTACATATAGATGATAGTTATATCTAAAGTTTCATTAAGTGATTATAGAAGGCTGCGAGTGTGAGAAATAAGGATAAATTATCATATAAATACCTTGTACCTCGCTTGCGCCTTCGCTTGTTGCTTCACGCCTCAGCTCAGGCACCTTATTGCCTCGTTCCCCTTTGCGCTTTTTATAATCAAGAAATACTCTTAACCGATGACTTTCAAACATTGTCCATGTTGCAGGTTTTGTTGACTTTATCTGTTGGCGGTTTGGAAAGAAGATGCTTCCTTGTAAGACTTATAAATTGTTTGTAGGGTCAATTGTCATGGCAATTTTTTGTTTCACATCCTCTGTGAGGTAATCATTTTGAAACCTTTAATGATCGTTTTTCCATTCTTCATTTAGTAGATTCAAAATATTAGTAACATTATAATATATATTTAAAATGCAATGTTTTGTTTGTCTCTGCCTTTTACTATTATATGTGGGTTTTTTTATTATGATGTATGTCGTGTTTTTTCTGTCTATTTTTTGATTTACGTGACATGGGGTTTCTAATTTTATGTTTTTCTTGAAGTGTGGATTTTTACAAATGTTTAGATTGATATATGTTTATTCACTAGAGTTTACAGTTAAATTCCGCGTTTTTGTACTTTGAAAATTTTCTACTTTTATATGTTAGTAAAATTCATATTTTTATATTCGTGTGATTATGGCTCCTTTAGCGTATTTTCTAGATCTAGTAGATTATTGGCCTGGCTGCTCAGTTCATAGGTTCATCATCACTAATATACATTATAGGGGCCTTAGTGAACTCCTAATGATGTGTTCGCAGTTTACTTTTGTTTGACATTAACATATTAATAATGATACAACCTTAATAATTGGATCTGAATAAGCCTAACTAAGTTCAAAATTGTTTCGTACTTTAATGATTGTTGCAACATAAAGATGTTGTAGTTTGATTAGATAAACAAACAAGATTTTTTTTTAAATGATAAATAATTGAAGGTGAAGATTGGTTTTGTTAAACTCATCTTTCACAACCACAACCGGGTATGTGATTAATATTTAAAATGTTTGCGGGTATGAGACGAGTATAAAATTAGGTGATATCACACCCAAATACCTGAGAACATATACATGTTTAACTGAAGCATATACCCAATTCATATACATAAATAATTTTTAAATTTAATTTTAGTTTTTCATTAACCCTGGTCTTGCAATGGTTTATAGTTTAATTATTTGATTTTTTTTCTCTCTTACAATATGTATATGTAAGTATATAATTATTATATTATCATGACTTATACATATTATAGATATAAAGTAGATTGCCATTTTTTTTCTGGAAGTTTTTGATCGCAAGTTCCATTCAAAATGTTAAAAAACACACAAAAACATATAGGTAAAAGGTCTAAATTATCCCTGAGTTGACATTAACAACGGTTAGCACATTCCATGATAATGGCAAGAAATTAATATCATACCTTAAGTTTCAGTTGCAAGCCATTGGGGTTGGTGGCCCAATGGTAGAAGCAAAGCTTCCAGGAACACCTAAAGGGGAAGTTATGGGTTCAAGTCTCACAAGGAGAAGAAATTTACCGTTCAAAAAAAAAAAGTTTCAGTTGCAAAATACGACAACATTTTAGATGGAATTGGCAACTATTGTAAAGTAATTCAATAGAATTAATCGGAATCTCCGATCACTCACTATTGTTGCATCCGCCACTCTCGCCCCCTCCATCATAATCACCTAGGGCTGTTCACGAGCCGAGCCGATCCGAGCGGAGCTTTGCTCATGGTTGGCTCGTTTACAAACCGAACTGAGCGGAGTGGCTCGTTTACAATCGAGCCGAAAACCGAACGAGCATTCTTCGAGCGCAAATTTTCCGAGCGAGCGCCGAGCAAGAATCGAGCGAAGAGGCTAGTTATATATAAAGTCATAAATTTATCTGTAAATTGTGTGTATATTTATAAATAAATATATAATATATAAATAAAAATTTATTCGAGCCGAACCGAGCCGAGCGTACCTTTGCTCTGTTAGTCAAAGATATATATGGCAAGGCTAAATTAGTGTTATGTGATTTCTCTGTATTAATTTTGTATTGACTATGTACCATATTTAGATAGGGTCATCATGTGTATTTATATCTCTCTTTATGTTGAATAACAATCATCGAAAACTTCCATACTCAACATGGTATCAGAGCATCTTGCTCAATACCCTATCTAACATCCGATCATTCTGTAGCTACGGCTGCATAATCTTTGTTAAAGGCCTTGGCCTTCATTCTTTTCTGCTGCATAATTATTAAAAGGCTTCGGCCTTCATTCATCTTTTGTTTCTGCTCAACACAGCTCTGCAACTATCAGCCATGGGCGATAGGCTTGAAAATTCCGCATCAGAATCTGGAAAACAATTTCCAGCAACTCTTCACCCCGTTTACACCGTCTCCAATATCCAAAATAAAGTCCGTATTCTAGACGGCAAGAAAGTGACATATTCATCGTGGGTCAAATTGTTTCAGTTAAATGCCCGCGGTTACAAGGTCCTCGATCACATCGACGGAACTTTACCGCCACCAGAGGAAGACCCCACGCGCGCCGCTTGGCTCGAGGTTGACGCTATTGTTCTACAGTGGATTTATTCCACCGTTTCTGACGATATATTGGGTCCAATGATGTTGGACACTGATTGCACGGCTCTTGAAGCTTGGAACCGGCTCAAGAAACAGTTCTTGAACAACAAAGGTCCCCGGGCTGCTGCGTTAGAACGAGCCTTCACCAATCTCACTTTAAAATCCATGCCGTCCCTTCAAGAATATTGCCGCCGTCTTCGTGAAATTGCTACCCAACTAGCCGATGTGGATCAACCGGTGACTGAAAGTCGTCTTATTATCCAGCTGGTAAGCGGCCTTACTCCTGAATACGACGTCGTCGCTGCACAGTTACATAAGGATTTACCTCCATGGGAAGATGCCATAAACCTTTTGGACGCCGAAGAAAGACGACAGCAGGCCCGTCAAACCCCAATCGCTGCTGCTGCCATGCCCGAACCCAACACCAACAACCACCCGAACCCACCCGACCCCAACACTACTCGCCGCCCCACAGACAATCGCAGCCAGTCCCGCCCCAATCCTCGCAGAAATACCCCTGCTCCATCTTGGCAGTCTAATACCAACACTCACAGAAACAATTCTTCTTGGCATTCTAATCGGCCCAACAATAATCAACAATCCCAAAACTCAAATAGGCCCAATCGTAACACCTCACCATCTTGGGGCCCATCTCAGCAGTGGGCCTATCCCCCTTGGTGGGCCGGACAGCCTGGGCCTAACTATCGTTGGTTTCCCCCACCTTGTCCTTATCCAACCCAAGCCGGGTGGGCCGGTCCATGGCAGCAAAATTCTTGGGCCCCGACTGATTCTTCAAATCAAAATAATCGGCCCAATAACAAATCGAAGCCCAACTCGTCTTCCCGTGATTCCCACCAGGCCCACATCACCGATTATGACCCATTGGAGCCCACTGATATTGGACAGACATTTCAAGCACTTGCTGTGGATCAAGATGAACCAGACTGGAACATGGACACTGGGGCCTCCGATCACTTAACTGATGATGAAGGTATATGTTCTAACTCCCCTAGTTTTAATTCTATTAAATCTATATTAGTCGGTAATGGCCAAAAAATGCCAATCCTCGGATCTGGACATGCGTACTTTCCTAATAACCAAAAAAAACCTACACCTAAACAATGTCCTTTTCACCCCCCATGTTATCAAAAACCTTATCTCAGTTAGAAAATTTACCACTGATAATTTTGTATCTGTGGAATTTGATCCTTATGGTTTTTCTGTGAAGGATCTCAAGACTGGGAAGCTCCTGAGCCGCCACAACAGTGATAGTCATCTATATCCTGTCACTGCCCCAACCCAAGTTACACCCACTGTTTTTGCTGATTTCGCTCCCGAATCATGGCATGACCGTCTTGGCCACCCGGGAGTTTCCGTTATTGATATTTTGTCTTCAAATAAATTTTCCTGTAATAAGACTAGCCATTTGTTTTGCAATTCTTGTCAACTTGCCAAACACAAACGGCTACCATTTTCTTTATCAACTTCTAGTACTATTTTACCATTTGATATTGTTCACTGTGACTTGTGGACTTCAGCCATTGTGTCCAACACCGGGTATAAATATTATATGATATTGGTTGATGATTACACTAAATACACTTGGGTTTTTCCCCTTCGTTATAAATCTGAAGCCATCACCAAATTCATTAAATTTTATACCTACATTAAAACTCAATTTCACCTTCCTATAAAATCTTTTCAATGTGACAATGGTGGCGAATTCAACAACCATCAATTTAAAGAGTTCACCGCCTCCAACGGAATTCAATTCCGTTTTTCATGTCCCCACACCTCCCAACAAAATGGTAAAGCCGAGAGAATGATACGCCGCATAAATGAAATAATGTTATCTATTCTCACTCATGCTTCCATTCCCACCACTTATTGGGTAGAAGCGGTTCACACCGCTGTTTACCTCCACAACATACTCCCAACCAAACTCCTCAACAATCACACTCCCACCGCCGCCTTATACCTTCGCCATCCCGAGTATGACCACCTACGTGTCTTCGGATGTGCTTGCTTCCCAAACCAATCTTCTACCCGTCCACATAAACTCACCCACCGATCAACCCAATGTGTATTTCTCGGTTACCCGACTGATTATCGTGGTTATCGTTGCCTTGACTTATCTACCGGCAAAACAATATTCTCTCGAAATGTAACCTTTAATGAAACATCTTTTCCCTTTGCCCAAAACCAACCTCCCTCCGACTACACACCTCTCGAAAAAGACCTCTCCAACACATTATTTACCCACCCTTACACCTATACCACCCCTTCTACAACCAACATCCCACAACCCACACCCCCTGTTATTCCTTCCGTTCACCAAACCCAATCCACCCATCTAATCCGTCGGCCCATGACTCTCCAGCCCATCCTACCCCTTCGGCCCAAAACCACACTTCGCCCACAAACCTTCCCACGGCCCACTCCAATTTGACCCCTCCTCACCATCCCGCACCACCTGACCCCCCTCCCATCCAACAACCTCATCCGGTCCAACCCACTACTACCGCCCCGAACACACACCACATGACCACTCGACTAAAAGCCGGTATTTCCAAACCCAAACAACCCATTAACCTCCACACTTCCGCTACACCATCCCCTGTCCCAAAATCATACTCCCATGCATTGTCCGATCCGAATTGGAATAAGGCCATGCACGATGAATATAGTGCTTTAATGGAAAATGAAACTTGGGAGCTAGTTCCTAGACCTAACCATGCTCATATTATACGGTGTATGTGGCTTTTTCGCCACAAATATCATGCGGATGGTTCATTACAAACATATAAGGCAAGGCTCGTTGTCAATGGTAAATCTCAACAGGTTGGTATAGATTGTTTTGAGACATTTAGCCCGGTTGTCAAACCGGCCACCATCCGCACGGTTTTTAGTATCGCCGTCTCCCGTAACTGGCCAATACATCAACTAGACGTAGAAAATGCATTTCTTCACGGGGACCTCGAGGAGACAGTTTACATGCATCAACCGCCGGGATTTACAAACCGTACATATCCGTCTCATGTTTGCAAATTAAAGAAATCTTTGTACGGTTTGAAACAAGCCCCACGAGCATGGTATCAACGGTTTGCTGGTTACATCGTCAATTGCGGTTTCAAAAGTGCTCAAAGTGACAACTCTTTATTTTTGTATCGAAAAGGCTCACACACGGCTTACTTACTTTTATATGTTGATGATATTGTACTAACCGCGTCTGACAACAGGTTTTTATCTCACATAATCAAGCTTCTGTCCAATGAATTTGCTATGACAGATCTTGGTAATCTACATCACTTCTTGGGCATCCATGTCACTCGTAACTCGGCTGGCCTCACTTTATCTCAAGCATCCTACACCCATGACATACTTGCACGTGCTAACATGTCGAACTGCAAACCGTGCAGCACACCGTGCGACACTGACTCAAAATTAAGTGCCACGCACGGCAACCTTTTATCCGACGGGACTTTGTATCAAAGCCTGGCAGGTGCACTACAATATCTAACCTTCACACGCCCGGATATTCCCTATGCCGTTCAGCAAGTGTGTCTATTCATGCATGCCCCGCGTGACCCGCACTTTCAGTACTTAAAGCGTATACTAAGGTATCTTAAAGGAACTACTGACCACGCACTTCACATGCGCCCCTCCAAGTCCCTCAAACTCATAGCTTACTCTGATGCAGACTGGGGGGGGGGGGTTGCCCGGATTCTAGACGCTCCACATCTGGCTACTGCGTGTTCTTGGGTGACAACATTGTCTCGTGGTCTTCAAAACGTCAACACACCGTCTCCAGATCAAGTGCCGAAGCAGAGTACCGCGGCGTCGCCAACACCACTGCTGAAACAAGTTGGCTTCGGAATCTTTTGCTCGAACTTCATCTTCCTATACGTGAAGCTACAATCATTTTTTGTGATAATGTCTCTGCGGTGTATTTGTCCGATAACCCTGTGCGACATCAACGAACAAAACACGTAGAAATTGACATACATTTCGTCCGAGAAAAAGTTCGCATTTGGGGACGTCCGAGTTCTTCACATTCCAGCTGATTATCAATATGCGGACATATTCACCAAAGGATTACCAAAGCAGCTCTTCTCTCGATTCAAGGCCAGTCTCTGCATCCGCTCCACTACCGCTTCGACTGCGGGGGACTGTTAGTCAAAGATATATATGGCAAGGCTAAATTAGTGTTATGTGATTTCTTTGTATTAATTTTGTATTGACTATGTACCATATTTAGATAGGGTCATCATGTGTATTTATATCCCTCTTTATGTTGAATAACAATCATCGAAAACTTCCATACTCAACATGCTCGTTCTTGGCTCATTTACAAACCGAACCGAGCCGATCGGCTCATTTACACCCGTCACCCGAGCGGAAGATCGAGCGAGCATTTTCCGGGCGAGCGACGAGCGATCCACGAGCGGCGAGCGATTTGAACAGCCTATAACCACCCCAACCTGAAAGTTGGAAAAAAAAAACATTTTGGATGGAGCTACCAACTATTGTAATGTAACTCAATCGGATTAAATGGAATCTGCGATTACTCGCTATTGTTGCCCTCGCCCCCGCCCCCTCCACCATAACCATCCCAATAGCCGCCACCACTAATCTGACCACCGCTGCCACCCTGCATCCCTCAATCGTTGCTGCCTCGCATCCCTCGACCGCAGCCGCCACCTCGCATCCCTTGACAACCATCTCGTGGTGACCATAATGAAAGATACTAATTCCTTATTATTATTTTTGTTAACTAAATTTATTGTAAATTCAAATTCCTTTTGACAAATTCGAGTTTCAAATCAAATTTCTTCAAATTTTGATTTCTTAAAAAATCCACAAACAAAACACAACCTTATCTTTTGTATTTTCATGTCATATAAGATTTTGTGATATGTAGGGAGACACTTCTACAACACATGAGAATACAATTTAATAAGTTCAAACAATGATTTCATTGAGGTTTATGATATTCGTCTGACTAGTTAATAATTATGTATGTTAATTCGAATAAATATTAACATAAATAATTTATAATATCGGGATGACTATATTTATGCATGGTCATAAGTATACATGTGCTAGAACATTAGCCCAAAATGACCTAACTTATATGTAAATCTTGACCGGAATCTCAAGCAAGTAGACGACTTCAAATGTGTCTTATATGATTGGTCCGCCATCGTTTTGGAAGAGTTATTATTGATGCTTATCTTTATCTAACATTAATCCAATATATCTCCTACCTAGCTTTTCTGCATCAACTTCAACTTTTATTTTAGAAATAGCTAGGAAACCACATTCTCGGGCGTATGACTACTAAAATACGGGGTAAAACGATTGAATTTTATGACTTACAAAAACAGTTAGAAAATTAGCGATTTCAACTACGCACCGAAACCAAATGACCATGAAACTAGCAACACAAAGTAAACTGGGTTGTAAAAAGAGACGCAATTAGAATAAGGATAGAAAAGTTCGTCAAAAAAGTAACCACTAATGTTAAGAAGTTATAAAATAAGCGGCATACAAAAATTAAAAAGTCATTAAGATAAAAAAAAAGTTAACAAGGAGAAAAAAGGTGTTTACCAAAACACTTTTTTTATGCTTATAACTTACAAATTGTGATTTTTTGATTAAGGAGACAGAAAAAGAGATAAGTTAATTGGAGAGCCAAACTAACTTATTCTAGGATTTGCCATTAAAATAACAAATTTAAAAAGTCACATAATGGTCGAAATGCATCCAAAAGGATTTAAAATGTACAAAAAAATAATCCGGTCACAGTTGTTAAGATTCCCGCCCCGAAAACGTTGGCAATACTTTTTTTCTCAAATAAAAAAGTCAGTCATACAAAAATCAATTGTAAGAAAAGTAATATTTAGTCGTTCAAAAAATATAAAAAAATCAACTATAAAACGACTATAAAAAAATATGTGTAAAAGGACACTGGACGACCGTTTTTATAGCTTATTTTAACAATTAAATATAGTAGATATAAAATGGATAATTATCTAAAATCATTGGACACTTTCATCACTTCTGTTGCTCGTCAAATTTCTTCAGCAATGAATACTGTTGAAAATATATACTTTTCTTAGATTCATATTATGAGAATATTATGAGAAAAAAACGATGACTATAATCTAATTTATTGATATGTAAAATCCCGAACTATTTTGGATAATAAATCAACTAATACTAAATAAATAATAGCATGATTAATATCCTTCTTTTAGTAAATATATATAACAGGTACCTGCCGTTCCCCCAAAAAAAAGGTACCACATTACATTAAAAAATGTGTGAAAAATCCGGGAAAAAAACATTTATATTGACCTATTCCATTGGTTTCGTCATCAATTAGTCAAAACATAGCAATTAACCGATTAAAAGTGTTTTATATCATTGACAAATAACCTAGAAGGTCTTGGATTCACTATGTGAGCGCAAATTTGATAATGCATATGGTCTTTTTTTAACATTAGTTGTAAATTTTTTAGGGGAAATGGAATCTAATAATCCCAACTTTGGGGGGTTGGAAAGCAGCAGTCCTAACTTGCAACTTGTATCACAGCAGTCCCAACTTGTCAACTATTTAATTTGGTTGGTCCCAGACTAACTGGGGTTAACTTTTTCTGTTAAATGCCACGTGGGCATCCCACGTGGCAGTCCTACGTGTCAAAAAATGCTGGTCTGTCAAAAAAAAAGGTGGGGTCATGTCCACGTCATATATTTATAATGTTTTAATGTTTTTAAAAAAAAGAGGGGCCCACAAATTTAATAATAATAATAATAATAATAATAATAATAATAATAATAAAGAATTATATATATAATATATATACATCTTCACCCCTACATCTTCTTCATCATCATCTCTTCATCATCATCATCATCTTCACCCCACCACCATCAACCACCGCCACCGCCGCCATCTGCAACCACCTCCACCGCCTGAACCCACCATTCTTCTTAAAACCCCATCAATCGTCACCACCTGAACCCTAATCTGAAACCACCGCCGCCATCAACCACCTGAAACCCTAATCTGAAACCACCGCCGCCATCAACCACCTGAAACAACCGCCGCCATCAACCACCTGAAACCCTAATCTGAAACCACCGCCGCCATCATCCGTATGGGCAAACAGGTTATCCTTTTATTTTAACCTCTATTTTCTACTTTATAAGCTTCTCAGTTCATCTCGTTTCTACGATCTGGTGTACTTTAAACAAATCAAATTACTTTCTGTATGTTTGATTACTTATTTGATTGTACTGCCATACGGAGCGTGGTGGTGGTGTTTGTGGTTTGTGGTGGTGGTTGTGGTTCAGTCGGGTCAAGGAGACGGGGGTCATGAGGTCGGGTCAACAGAGGAGGAGGAGGAGGGAGGGTGGTGGTGGTGTTTGTGGTGGTGAACAGAGGAGGAGGAGGGAGGGTGGTGGTGGTGTTTGTGGTGGTGTTGGTGGGTGTCGTCGGAGATGGTGGTGGTGGATATCGTCGGAGATGGTGGTGGTGGACAGTGGTGGCAGGTGGTTGTTGTGGTGAAGATGATGAAGATGTAGGGGTATATATATATATATATATATATATATATATATATATATTCTTTTTTATTATTATTTAAAGAATTTTTTTTTTAATTAAAAACAAGTGGGACCCACGTTTTTTTGCCAACTGGACAGATTTTGCCACGTAGGACTGCCACGTGGGATGCCCACGTGGCATTTAACAGAAAAAGTTAACCCCAGTTAGTCTGGGACCAACCAAATTAAATAGTTGACAAGTTGGGACTGCTGTGGTACAAGTTGCAAGTTGGGACTGCTGCCTTCCAACCCCCTAAAGTTGGGATTATTAGATTCCATTTCCCCAATTTTTTATAGTACATAGACCTAACATGAAATTTCCGACTTGATTCTTAGTTCAAATAGGTTCATGTTAGTCTCTAGTTTGTTAAAATAACGTAAGGTTATTTTCATTTACTGTAAATCAACTTATACTAATAAGTAATAACATGATTATCTTTTCAAAAAAAGTAATAACATGATTAATATCCTCCTTTTGGTTAATAGATATAGCAGGTACCACATTACACGCCTTTTCCAAAAAAAAAAATGGTACAACATTACATTAAAAAAATGTGTGAAAAATTGGGAAAAAAATAACATTGACCTATTCCATTGGTTTGGTCATCAATTAGTCAAAGCATGGCAATAAACCGGTTAAAAGTGTTTTATATCATTGATAAATAACCTATAAGGACTTGGATTCACTATGTGAACGCAAATTTGATAATGCATATGGTCTTTTTGTAACGTTAGGTGTAAATTTTTTATACTACATAGACCTAACATGAAATTTCCGGCTTGATTCTTAGTTCAAATAGGTTCAGTTAGTCTCAAGTTTGCTAAAATAACATAAGGTTATTTTCATTTACAGTTTAATACTTTACACTTTACTTATAATTTCTTTTTTATATTTTGTACTAGGTTATGTATCCGTGTGATACACGGGTTGAACAATTTAAATTATATATATTATAAATATAATTAAGAAAAATTAGATTAATATTTTATTTAAAATAAAAAAAGTTGTCTTTACAACCGAAAAAATATTAAATATTCATTGGTCCCTAAATGATTTATTGTAAAAAACATTTTTATTCACATAAAACTTTTTTCAAACATTCCAAAATGTATCTTCCATACCGTGGCTATTAACTTATAAGACTGCAGGTACAACAAAACAAAAAATATTAAAAAAATTAATAAACGTAAATCTGTTTAGGCTAGGATATAAAAAAATGAAATTAATTTAAAAGCACCTCCCCATCCGTTAAACCATCCCAATCGAGTATTGTTCATTTGGAATTTTTAATAAAGATTACTTTTGTTAGTTCATAAACATTTTCAAATTATGTCTAATAATTTATTTCTAATTTTGTATTATATTAATTGATTTACAAAAAACATAGAATATATATTAAACTGAATTCCAGTAATTATACTAATAATTATAGTTGTAACAAATAAAAACTGAATAAGTAATAATTATTAAATAAAGAAACAAATTAAAATAAATGTATTGTTTAAAATAATAAAATGGGAGGCTTTGTGATGGAGTTCTATGTACTCCATGTGCTGTCTTTTATTAATATAGATAGAAATCGATTAATGTTGATTGATTTATTTTATTTATTTGTTTTGAACAACATGAAAGTCTCACAAAAAAGCTTGACTAATTGCATTGTGTTATTCTTAATTTGTTTATTTTACATTTGAATTTTAAGTATTAAAATTAATATGTATTTGTTGAGCGTAGTTTAACTTCTAAAACATTGACCAAAATAAAAAAAAACTTAATAATCATTTGTCAAATATTGTTACACAATTAATTTTAAACTTAGAATAACAAATCAAATATTGTAAAAAAAAATCATGTGTTTTCTTTTATTAATGATTTCAGTTACAACTATGATTATTAATGTAATGAATAAAATTCAATTTAATAAATTTATAATATGCTTTTGCAAATCAATTATTATATTTAAATTTGAATTTATTGTATTAAATAATAAAATGAGAGAATTCATGAGGGAGTGCCATGTGTCCCTCGTGTTTTCTTTTATTAATGATATATATAAGTTACAACTATCATTATTAATCAATTATTATAATTAGATTTGAATTTATTGTATTAATTAAATAATAAAATGAGAGAATTCATGAGGGAGTGTCATGTGTCTCTCATGTATTTTCTTTTATTATTTAGTGTTGATGTTGATGTTGATAAGTTACAACTATGATTATTAATCAATTGTTATAATTAAATTTGAATTTATTGTATTAATTAAATAAATAATAAAATGAGAGAATTCATGAGTGAGTGCCATGTGTCCCTCATGTGTTTTCTTTTATTATATAGTGTAGATGTAGAAGTGTAGATGTAGATGTAGATAAGTTACAACTATGATTATTAATCAATTATTATAATTAAATTAAATAATAAAATGAGAAAATTCATGAGGGGGTGCCATGTGTCCCTCATGTGTTTTCTTTTATTATATAGACTGTAGAAGTGTAGATGTAGAAGTGTAGATGTAGATTTAGATGTTGATAAGTTACAACTATGATTATTAATCAATTATTATAATTAAATTTGAATTTATTGTATTAATTAAATAATAAAATGAGAGAATTCATGAGGGAGTGCCATGTGTCCCTCATGTGTTTTCTTTTATTAGATAGTGTAGATGTAGAAGTGTAGATGTAGATTCGGCTCATGGAACAATTTAGGCTTGCTGGAGACTAGGCTGAAGGTGAGTTGCTGTGAAGGTTGCTGAGCTTTGGGCCAAGTGTTATTGGGCTCGTTATAAACAGATGGAAGATTGGGCTTATTATCAAAAGGCGGTGTTTGATCATTAAAGTTGTTTTGTAATCTATCCTTATCTCACTCTCCTTCCTTTCTCTCGTGTTCCTTCCAAATTGGAAAGACTAGATTTATGCCTAAAAACCCTACTATTTTCCTCCTCTTCCCTTCCTTTCTCTCTATACAAAAACTCTGGAACACATTTTTTCCTTCATTCCTTCCAATTTCTTTCTCTTCCCCTTCTAAATGAAACTCTAGAACATAGTGCTAGAGTGTTTTGAGAGTTGTTTTATGTTTTTGGATTGTATAGATCTTGGGTGTAAACACTTCTTTGGGTTGATTTACAAGTATTTCTATGTTTTGATGTTATATCCATGTTTCGTGACATAGTTGAATAGGCGAATACGCTTAGCTAAATGGGTCGTGTTTGAATTGATTTGATGGGTATTAAAAAACCAAAATTTGTTTCTACTTTCTTGTTTTGCATTGCTTACAGAATTTCGAAATGATCGCTATGTGCGTAATTGCATACATACGTGTAGGAAAATCCAAAAATCTTTAGTATGATTACTTTATAATTCTCACTAGAGGTGCATAACCAAACCGGGATGCTAACTTGATCCGAATCCAATTTTGGAACCGGTTTGGTTAAAACTTAAAAGTGTAAAACTAGTCTTAAGATCCGATCCTCTTGTTACGTTGAGTATATATATCTTGAAACCGATTTCAAAAAACCACTACTTAAATAATACGTTGAAACCAGTTTTCAAATCTATCAAATTTCAATTTTGAACTTGGTTTGGGTGTAACTGGTTTGGATCTGAGCTAATCTGTTGATTAAAATAGGTTTGAGTATATACCCTTTCAATTCGGTTTGGGAGATGGAACCACCAATTAAACCATAACTGAAACCGGTTTTAAACCCATCCGATCTAGTATGGTTTTCCTTTAGAATCCAGTTTGGTCCAACACGGTTTTGACTCCCATTGACTCGGTCCCAACCGGTTTTAATTTAAACTTTTCCGATTTGACCCCCAAACAGGTTTTGTGCATGTACACATAAATACATGCATACTTGATACTTGCATGGTCCCAAACTACTTTCAAATCACATCAAGACCCATTCTTGATCCTTAAGCACTACTGTGACATCCAGAAGTGGGCTCTATGCTCACAACGACCTTTCTCGATTAGTTACATACTATAAATGTTTTTTAATAACCAGACTGGTCAATGAACTGTCTGTTTTACCAGTAGACCGGTAAAAAAGACAGTTCAAGTCCACTGGCCTGGTCTGCTTATGAGAATTATGCATGCCAATGAAGCCACAGCGGAGTGGTAGAGGTGGAAGGTTTTAAGGCTTTGTCTGTTTCCTACCCTGGGGTTGCAAGTTCGAGTCCTGCTTTGTGCAGAAATTTGCCCAAGTACTAAGAGAGGGGGGGGGGGGGGGGGGGCTCGAATTGTGGGAGTTTAGCCGATAAAAAAAAAATGAGAATTATGCATATTACTCAATTACTAGAGCTTACAAACCATAAATCCACTATTTGTAAATCCAATATTATAAAACACAAGATTCAATTGCCAATCAATTCCAAATGAATGAATAAATAAATAAATAAATCGTTACAAGTACACTTTACACAAGTTATTCTCAATCAATAACAAAAATTAGATTAAATAAACAAATAAATAAATGAATGAACACAATTAGCAAGTTATTTGGTCTCTACTTAATGCTGAACTTGTTGAGACCTTTGAAGATGCTCCAACAACGATTTCGCCTTTCGTTTAGCCCTCTCCGACCCATTCTTAACCAATTCACTTAACGGGATTACTGCACCAAGCCTACTAATACATTCAAGATTATCTTTATCTCGTCTGCACAACGAAAGCAAGACCGATGTAGCATTTTCTTTACTTCTTGGAGGCCCGGTCCTTGTAAGATCTATTAAAACCGGTATTGTGCTAGCTTTAACAATCGCGGTTTTAGCTTCTTTATAGCTAGCAAGTATCGAAAGTATAGTTAAAGCCTCGTCAATCATACTCGAATCACTCAACATCTTAAGTAAAACAGGAATGATTCCTGCCCTCACAGCTCTCCCTTTATTTCCATAATAAACGCAGAGATTAAACAAAGCCGTTGCAGCATCTTTCTTCCCTCGGTTACTTCCATTTCCAAGAAGACTTACAAGCTCAGGGATCGCTCCAGATGCACCGATGATTATCTTATTCTCGGTTGCAAGTGATAGACTGAAAAGGGTTGCAGCTGCATTTTCTTTAGTTTCCATTGTTCCTGTCCTTAACAGATGTACAACTGAAGGGACTGCATTCGCTAGCATTATAAGCTCTTTATTGTTTTCGTATATGGAAAGGTTTAGTAACGAAGTGACCGCATTTTCTTGTGTGAAATTATCTTCAGATGTTAACAAACTAACAATAACCGGGATTGCTCCCGCTTCAGCTAACAGTATCCGGTTATCTGTACTTCTTTTTGATAAAGATCTGATTTCGGTCAGTGCTGACCTTCGTTCTTGGATTGACGCGCTTGATATGTTTCGAATGAGAAGTTCAATCGCTTCAATATCTTTGCTTACATCAATAAATGTCCCGTCACCTCGTTTTAATCTCCTGTTTGTCAGTGAATTTGGTTGCTCGATGTTGTGGTTAACGCACCATTGCGTGATTAAGCTTCTTAAAACATAGTTAGGAGTCAGAATAATGTTTTGGAGCTTCTGTTGCGTTTTTGGGCATGTTGTGTTCCCGCAATCGATCCATCTTTGTATGTATGATCTCTCATAAGTCTGCAAAAAAAAAATCATAAACATCAACAGAAAGATCATAAAATCAAGAAAAATTAAAACAAACTCTTTTTGAATGAATATAATCTACCTGTCCTGTGGAAACAATAACCGGATCGCGCATTAACTCTAGAGAAATCGGGCAAAGGAAATCAACTGGAAATGTAGGAGCATCTAATTTCTTATTTTCATCTAATAAACATGAAGTATCAGATGAACTTTTTGAAGCTTCCATCTGATAAACCGCTTCGCTTTGGTTATACGCGTTTGAAACAGGCTCTTTCGATGCACTTTCCGCTTTTGTTTCTGAATCTTGATGAATAATGTTAATGGTTGTTTCTACAGAATGAAGAAGATCTTTATCTGCAGCCGAATTTAGGTGTTTACCGTATCTTTCTCTTGCTCGTCGCATCTGATCTCGCACTAAATCAACCTAAGAAACAAGAATATATATAAGATCAAATTAGAATAAAATTAAGAACTTAAAAAATGAGCATAAGGTAAAGTGTGTTCTTAGTTCTTACTTGTTCTTTAACTTCTTCTGAGATGTTAAAATGATCATATGGTAAGTTTGCTAATGCCTGCTCCAATTTCCATGTAACTGATTGGAATTGAAATGAGATTTTCTTTGCTGATCCATCCTTTTATTAAAATCAACCAAGTAAATTTAGAATTATGCAGACAAATTTTTTAATTTTTGAAGCAATGATACAATATTATTTACGCTAATAATCAAGTACGGGATGATCTATGCAGAACACTAAATATTACGGGCACAAACATAACAAAAAAAAAAAAAAAGTATTTAAGTTTGTTATCTTAGAAAGTTTTTCAAATAAAAGAAAATGATAATAATGAAATGTTTATTGTCTCATGAACAAAATTTTACTTTGTACACATAAATAACCTTGTGGATAAACAGTTAAAAATACAAAAATATACAAAGAAGTTAGTTTGATGGGTTTTATTTATATAAGCTTACACATTTACACGTAACAAATACAAACTGTGAGAAGAATAAACCATTAATAAAATAAAATTAATTTTTCTTTTAATAGAAACATTCATATCATTCCTTAAAACTTCTTAAAACTTGTCAAATTATATCAGAAATTTAGAATAGAACGTAGACCGGTAATAAGTTGTACCGTCACCCCTTTTTGAATTGCAAACCTTAATATACCAAATATAAACCCCTACCTGGAGATGAATTATTGCTGTAAATAACCCGTTAGACCCTGGTCAAGAAACGAATAAGTTCTAGCGCTAGGGAGCCAAAAGTATCAAAAGCCTAGAGGATAAATAATTTGGTTTTATGGTTTTGTTTTCACAATAATTTAGTGTTATGTGACGAAACTTGATCAACTAACACAAACAATGAACAAATGCAATCAAATAAGAACACAAATTAAAAAAAAAAAAAAATAATAAAAAAAAAAAATAACTCACCGGTGATAACTTATGATCAAAATTAGCTGAACTTATGAGTAGTTTTCTCACAGCTTGAAGAGCAGCCATTAAGTCAGACAAACAAGACGACGAACTAAACAACTTTAAATGATCACCATTAAAATCCCTTATTTCCTCGACCAAATACGATAATAAGACCACCCTTCTCGACATGTCCGTACAATCTTTCTTAAAGTCTCCTGAGAATCCATTACCAGAGATCTTACCAATGTCTCCGACCAAACAGATGAGAGACTGAACAGAACCGGTGCCGGCCATTGTATGACAAAACAAATATTAAAGAAGCAGATGAGTTAGATTTTTTTTAAAGAAAGACACAGGTTTGTTTTAATATATTGTAGAAAGTTGAAGAAATAATTATATATTGAGAGAAGAAGAAGAAGGATGAATTTGTATTTGACTTGGTGTAGGTGTTTGTGCGCGTTAGTTTGTATTGAGTTAGAGAAGAAGAAGACAGTTGTAAAGGAGAATATCATGAGGGAAATGTAACGGTGGTTTCTTTTTTTAATAATTGAATGAGTGCTTCATGGGCGACCACATCCATGTTGGGTTTTTTTTTTTTTTTTTTTTTTTTTTTATTGGTGTGGCCGACTACAAGTACAACTATGGTTTTTCTTTTCTTTTTCTTTTTTTTTTTCTATTTTGAACAAATAAACGGTTACTTTCATCCAAAAATAGTACATTTATTGTTCTAGTTGTTTTAAGGAATAATTTGATCATTTGAATTTGGATTTTTTTTAAATATTTTGTAATATAGCTTTGAGTAAACTTCATAATTTGTGGTATTTTGATTAACTAAGGCAGAAGGGTGTAGAGACGCCCCCACCCCCCCCCCCCCCCCAGCACACCGCCTCCTTGCCCCGTTCTCCCCTCCCCCGTCCCCCACGTCCCTCAGAGAACATAAAGGATGGGCCAATCAAATTTTTTCTTCTTTTTTTTTTTTAAATTCTAACGGTAATATAACGGCTAGTTTTTTTTTTTTTAATTTTTTTACCCCAAAACCAAATATATAAACACCACCATTCTTTTTAAACCCACATAAACAACCAAAACCAACTTAAAACTCTTCTACTTTTCTTTAAAAAAATACACAACAATGTCATACCTACCATTGTTTGATTCGTCGTCTTCGTCGAGCGAAGAAAACCGGGTTTTTGTGAACGCGGTTTGGGAATCGGCACAACTAATCGTGGCGGAGGAAGACGAGGTGAGCTCGCAACCGCGACAGAGGCAAGCGGCCATAAACAGAGACCGGGAGAGTAAGTTTATATTTTATCTTCAAATATATATATTTCATACTATATTTTTTAGAAAGTGTTAATTTTCTTCTAATATATATATTTAGATACTTTATTTTTTAGAAAGTATAATTTTTCTTCAAATATATATGTAGGTGCACACGAGCGATTAGTCAGTGATTACTTTGCTGACCAACCGGTGTATACGGACGAGATGATTAGGCGGCGGTTCCGGATGAGCCGTCGATTGTTCGTACGTATTGCCGATGATTTGGCGAGTTGTGACCCGTATTTTACATTACGGCACGATGCTAGAGGCAAGCGAGGGTTCACAACTTATCAAAAATGCACGGCGGCATTGCGGCAACTAGCTTACGGGACGGCAGCCGACTCGTGGGATGAGTATTTACGGATGTCCGAAAGAACGGCACGTGAGTGCTTGTATAAGTTTTCCAAGCGCGTTGTCAAGATCTACAGCAAAAAATATTTGAGAAAACCAAACTCGAACGATATCCAGAAATTGTATCAGTTCCATCACGAAAGGCATGGTTTTCCAGGGATGCTTTGAAGCATTGATTGCATGCATTGGCCGTGGAAAAATTGCCCTAATGTGTGGCGTGGCATGTTTTATCGAGGCGATCAGGGTCACCCGACTATTATCTTAGAGGCTGCCGCGTCACAAGACTTGTGGATTTGGCATGCCTTTTTTGGTGTTCCCGGTTCCAATAACGACCTTAATGTTCTT
The DNA here is from genome assembly GCA_028751855.1 of Ambrosia trifida. NCBI lineage: Eukaryota > Viridiplantae > Streptophyta > Magnoliopsida > Asterales > Asteraceae > Ambrosia > Ambrosia trifida. The sequence goes on from CM054130.1 coordinate 76,339,797, forward strand.
AACCAATCATTGGTGTTTGATAATGTGAGAAAGGGAACCAGTCCTGATACAAAATTCACAGTTTCGGGGGTGGAGTACAAGCACGGGTATTATCCTGCGGATCTAATATACCCAACCTATTCTACAATTGTTAAAAGTATTAAGCACCCTCACGACGAAAAAAGAAAGAAATTTGCAAAGTTTCAAGAAGCGGCACGAAAGGATATCGAACGAACTTATGGGGTTCTAAAAGCGAAATGACACATCATCGCAAACCCGGCACGTGCCTTCACACCAAAAAAACTTCGTTATTGTATGTACGCTTGTATCTTGTTGCATAACATGATCATCGAAGACGAAGGCCGAGCTATTTGTGAGTTCGATGAAAATGCGGTGGAGGAGAATACTATTTCGGATGACGAAGCGCAACAAGAGTTAAACGATTTCGCGTTACGTAACGAACACATCCATCATCATCTACAAGCCGACTTGATCGAATATATATGGAACAACGGAATCGACTATTAGTATTTTACTACTTAATTTTAGGATGGTTTGTTATTTTTTTTTTAATTTTTAGGATGATTTGTAATTTTTTTAATTTTTAGGATGGTTTGTAATTTTTATTTTAAATCTACTATTTATTTGAATTTTATTTTGTTTATTTGTTAGTTTTATAAAAGTAGTTAAAATTAATTTTTATAAAAAAATAATAGTATTTAATGCTTGAGACATGGGTTTCTCATGTCTCCACACCCCACCCATGTCTCAAGCATATGGAAACATGACCTTGCCTAGGTGGCATCCTATGTGGCATGGAGACATGACCTTTCTCATGTCTTCACACCTCATAGCCTAAGATTTATACGGAGAGTCATTACTTTAAAAACATTATCATTGTTTAGCACTTTATTAAAACTAGTGGAATAACCGGCGCGTTGCGTCGGGAAATTAGTTTGTTATGGTATCGGTATCGACAATCTTTATAGCGGCTGCTTCGGCGCTCCAAACACACACGCGAAAAATGCGGCTATTCAAGAAAGTGGACACATAGACTACATCAACAAACCCGTAACATTAAGACACAACTTTAAAGGGTAAATGTGCTTTTAAATGGTGCAAACATGTTTATAGAAAAGTGTCTCTTCAGTGTATATACATCATCTCCTCTCCCTATTGACCACCACCAGCACAAAGTCCACTACCCAATACCATGACCAACAACCACATCCACTTACACCTTTATTATTATTATTATTATTATTATTATTATTATTATTATTATTATTATTATTATTATTATTATTATTATTATTATTATTAGTCCAACACTTGTAGCCCAGTTGGTTGGGGGCCTAAAGTTTCCTATGTGAGTTTTGGGTTCAATTCCCACTAGCTACATTTAGAGGACATTGGTGGATGGGAAATGAGGGATGACCCAGCCATTGTCTTGAGTTCGAGTCCTGATCCCGACCGGTTTTACCGACTATTTCACCGTCGTGCCTTCGGACGGGTGAGTTGTCGGGTTTTCCCAGGAATTGGTGGCAATTGGTGGCCCGGGTACTCTCGAGTACCTGATTCGCCAAAAGGGTGCCGAGAGTGCTCGAAATTGATTCGTTGGCCGTTCAAAAAAAAAATTTAATTATTATTATTATTATTATTATTATTATTATTATTATTATTATTATTATTATTATTATTATTATAAAACACACCAAACCAAAAGAACCATTCATTCACTCTCTCTCTATTTTCAAAACCACTTACTCTCTTCTCAATTAATACACTTCTCCCCTTTACCTTTGACACACAACACAAACTTTATCACACTCTCTCTGTCTATCTTCAAAAAAGTCCGGTTATTTATCTTTTTTTTTTGGAAAAACAACATATAGACAAGCAAAAATTTCTAACATTGTTTATCTCTCTCTCCACCATACGATGTATAACAATCGATGAGGAACCGGAAAGCAAATCGACCCAAAGTCCCAAAGTGTTAGCTTGTGTCTGTGTCAAAAATAGAGGAAAATCATGTGTCTTGGTGATGGTGATGATGGTGTGGAAGCGCGACGGCGTTGATGGTATGGCGTGTCTCATACGGACATCTGACGTATGTCCGGTTTTGTGCTTTCATCGTTAAAAAAATGTGGAGCCAGATCTGTTAAAGAGTGTGACATGCAAGGTTTTTAGGAGAGGCAACCACATCTTTCACGACTCCCGTGACGGCGAATAGGGTTCCGGTGAAGGTTCCGACACCCACTTTGCAAACGTATGTCACATTTTCATGACAGGTCGGTGCAGGTCGGTGACTTTTAAGGTGGGTAAGACGGTGGGAGTCGCGTAAAAGCGCGTCGGCGATGTTGACCGCGTTAACGCCGTTGACAGCCGTTACCTTCAAAGGATGAACCAAAGCTGTGGCCAAAGTGGAGGACGTGAACTTTTGTGGTACAAACTTGAAAAGGCAGAAGGTGGTTGTTCCACCGACTGTTAAGAATCTATATCTATACATATAATAAACCAAAGCCATTTTAATGACATCCGAGATTTTTTAAAGAAAAAAATTACACCAAATTAACGAGCGTTTTATTATCTTTCCAACGGGTACCATAGTGCTATATAAAAAACGGAGAAAAAAACGACTATTTTTTTGTGTGGTTTTGTTCATACAGGAAAAAACACAAAGTGTTCAGGTTATTCATTAATCATGTATAGGCAAGTCATTAGTTATGTTCAAACCAGTAAATATGATTTTTATTTACAACATGTGTTAGCATTGGAGTTGTACATTGTTTTAGGTTAGGTTTTAATATTAGAGTTATACAGTGTTTAAGGTTATGCACTAACATTGAATATACATTGTTAATTGTGTTTAGGTTAAGTGCTACCCGAAGCTTTCCTGCATGTAACTGTAAAACGCATTAGTCTATTTCAGGTGTAAAATTGATATTTCAAATTATATTTCTCAATCCGGGACGCTCCCGGGATATATTAGTTTAAAAAAAGTTGTGGGTTTGGGTCGGGCCTAGGATTAGGTGATACCCGACCCAATTACCCTTTTTTTATATTAGAATATGATAACTTATGGCAGACATTTGTTTAAAATAATAATAATAATATTCATTAATCATATATTAGCAAGTCATTAATTATGTTGTCATATTAGATATTTTATTATGTCATATTAGATATTTCAACCCGGGACGCTCTCCAACAGGTAATTGCCATGTTTTCTTTTTCTACCATATTCTGAAATAGCTCAAATCTTATTGTATGTAGTTAAAGACCTTTGACTGAATGTATTAGTGCTAAACAATCTTTGTTCCCTTGAAGTGCTTGGGATCTTAATATTCTGTTTTAGGTGTTGATGTTGTAAGGTGAAATAGAACTTTTGGTATATATATATTTTTTTAAAGTATCTAATGTAAGTTGATACATATATGTCATTTTTATAGTTTAGATACTTTTAATTTTATTCACTTTATTTTGATTTCTCAACCCGGGACGCTCCCAGGGTATAAGCTAGTTAATATATATAGTAATTATTATTCAAAAGGCTCATTAAAGGCTTGTCACGGGCATTGCACATGAGAGAAAAGTGGTACTTTAATTAGTTCTGGGGTGTATCGATTCCATATAAAAAAACATAAAATTCAAATTCCTTCTCATGTCGACAACTTGTTCTTATCATTTCAGTTCTCTCTCTCACTTACGCTTAAACTATTGAACAATGTCTTTCCTTCATATTCACATGTCACCACGTCTCTATAAACACCATATCACCAAATCGACGAACTAACTAGTGTATAAAGCATCGTTGATGTTATGAGTTTGAAAATGAAAGAATATTCACAAATTTTATACATGAAAGACTAAACAAGTTAATTTAACTTTTTATTGGTCATCCAAATAAAGCATCACTGACTTGTTTTTAGTGACGGATGTTATTACATCCGATTCACTCGTAAATCAATTATAGTTAATTTGGGGATAAATTAAAGACCTCACACCTCATCTAGGCTAGTCTGACAATAACAAGCACCAATGATCGGTGTAATGAGTTTCAAAATTGAATACTAACTAGTAAAATACACCCGCGCGATGCGCGGGAATTATATCGACATCGATTCGATTCATTGTGACATCGAAATAATACCAATGCCTGCTATATCCATGTGCGTTACGGCGGGAATTTAATCGATATGGGTTGGTTCACTATCACATCAATAAGTCTAACTACTAATGTTTAACTTAAGTACTTACCAATAAACCAAGTAATACCCCAAGCTTATGATTAACCAAAGACCAATTTTTTACCATTTTTTATCACCCGTTCCAAACACCCCTGACTAATCCCTAGACATCCTAAAGAGCAAACGCCACCCACTTTCCCTTCTCTTTTCCTCCTCCCGTACACCAACCCCATCTTTTCCTTTTTTTTTTTTTTTTTATCAAACACACAAAACTCCACCAACATATATACCTAAGATGAAAGAGACCAAATTCTAGAGAAAGAATCCGGTAGAGTGAGAAATCAATGACAGAGATAGAGAGTAGACGATTCCGGTGATGTGGCGACAATGGTTGTTGACTAAAATAAGGATGGTGGCTGTAGGTCCATCTACCACCTCCTCTCTGTCGATCGAAAGGCATCGGTAACCGGATAAACCGAACCGCCGCCGGCATATATATGGCGTGAAACCAACCGGCAACAACAACGGATACAAACGTCCGACACCCGGTGAACGGAACCACGAACGACACGAAACCAGCCGGAGAAAAGACGAACAGAGAAGAGAGAGAGACAACGGTTTTAGGCTGGCTTTGGGCGGTTATTGATACGAAGGCGGCGCACGGTAGAGACAGTAGGCTACCATTTCCGTTGCAATATATGGTCCAACGAAGTACTAACATGCGGCTGAATATGATTTGTTAGTTTGTAACTGTGGCCAAACCGGAAAGATAAAACTTTTGTGGAAGAAAGCTGGAAAGTAGAGACGCGGCTGTTGCGCCGACAGTCAACGTTTAATATATATACTAATACTAATACTAATTTCTGAACATAGAGAGACGAGAGTAAAATCGGTTATCCGAGTTTATGTTTTTTACTTTATAGCTTTGTTAAAGGGAATATCATAAAACACACACTAATTTTAAAAGGGAAATATCATAAAACACATATAAATAGTCTTAAAAAGTTCATTAACAATTTTTTACACATTAAAGTCTCTTCTCTATATGTTAAATTTGAATAAAATTATAAATTTTATTAGCTTTTGTAAATAATATATTAGAAAAGAATTGAGACGAATTAATATTTTAAATTAGACACATGGTAAGACAAAGTTTGCTTAGTGCTCGTCAACAAGTTTATAATAATAAATAATCTTAAAAATGTAGTAAAAATACACGAGCGTCACTAACGTAACTCAAAAGAAATAAAAATATAAAATGGCATGTGTAAGCTTAAAATCGATATTAAATTAAAAACAATTGTTTTTTTCTAATATAATGGAAAGAGAGAAATACACAATTAGTCCTTGTGATTTAATATTAGTTTTATCTTTAAGTATTAAGGTTTAAAAGTTTCATATTAAGGTGTTAAATGTAGTTTTTGTAACATAATAGGGTATTAGCATTAACATGGGTAATATTTAACTGAGTTTACCCTCATGTGACAAATGGTAAACCACAAGAATCTTAGGTGAAACTTAAGTGGGGCCCACCACCAACCTTAAAGTGAAACTGATAGTAAAAGTATAAGGACTAATTGTGTAGTTCTCTTTAATATTTAAAAACTTTAGTGTATTCCACCACCTACCTCCTTCACCTTTTACCACCGAAATCACCACCATCTCCCCCACCTTTCACCACAACTAACCTGTCACCTAGCCTCCATAACAAAAAAAAAAAAAAAAAAAAAAAGTTACCTTCTAGAGAGATATATGATAAAGTGATTTGGATTCTCTACAAATTTATATAGGCTTTGCAGTTCTGTTTTGCTATCAACCAAGATTGATCTCATTGCATATGTTTCTGATAACAAACTTGGAAAAATGCATGCTTGAGTTGTGATTGAAGTTTGTTCTTGTATGAAATTCATCATTGACAATGAACATAAATTTTTCTCCAAAGTTTTCCAACATAAGATAATAATGATGACCGTCGGTTTCTTTCATGCCCCCCAAATCTTTATCATGGTCACACAATAACAGATCAAACAATCGGTTTATAAATTCCGAGATTCTAACTATATTCATTTGAATTGTAATTACTAAATTCATCAGATCCACTGACTGATACCTAGAAAGAGACTGATTTCGCTAGCAAATTGGATTAAGAGCGTCCTCCATGACAGCAACAACTAGTGATTCTAGGGTTTTGCAAAAGACAATTACAAGTGAAACGGAAATCTAAACATACCATTTTACTAGTCGTCGAATTTGCAGCGCTGGCTTCTGGTTTCAATAAGGTTGGAGGAGTCAACATGGTAGTAGTCATAGTTTCATATAACCAAAGGAGAAATTCTCTCAAAATGGGTTGGCGGATGGTGATGAGCAGGTGACAGGTTGGGTTTGGTGAAAGGTGAAGGAGATGGTGGTTAATTGTGGTAGTGAAAGGTTAAGATGGTGTTGGGTGAAGGTGAGGAAGGAGGTGGGTGGTGGGTCCCACTAAAGTTTTTTAAATGCTAGAGAGAACTACACAATTAGTCCTTGGGGTTTACCATTAGTTTCACCTTTGAGGTTGGTGGTAGGGCCACTTAAGTTTCACCTTTTGTCCTTGTGGTTTACCATTTGTCATATGAGGGTAAATTCAGTTAAATATTAACCCCGTTAGTGCTAATACTCTATTATGTTACAAAAACTAAACTTAACACCTTAACATTAAACTTTTAAACCTTAATATTCAAAGATGAAACTAATAGTAAACCATAAGGACTAATTGTATAGTCCTTCTAGAGAGATATATGATAAAGTGATTTGGATTCTCTACAAATTTATATAGGCTTTGTAGTTCTGTTTTGCTATCAACCAAGATTGATCTCATTGCATATGTTTCTGATAACAAACTTGGAAAAATGCATGCTTGAGTTGTGATTGAAGTTTGTTCTTGTATGAAATTCATCATTGACAATGAACATAAATTTTTCTCCAAAGTTTTCCAACATAAGATAATAATGATGACCGTCGGTTTCTTTCATGCCCCCCAAATCTTTATCATGGTCACACAATAACAGATCAAACAATCGGTTTATAAATTCCGAGATTCTAACTATATTCATTTGAATTGTAATTACTAAATTCATCAGATCCACTGACTGATACCTAGAAAGAGACTGATTTCGCTAGCAAATTGGATTAAGAGCGTCCTCCATGACAGCAACAACTAGTGATTCTAGGGTTTTGCAAAAGACAATTACAAGTGAAACGGAAATCTAAACATACCATTTTACTAGTCGTCGAATTTGCAGCGCTGACTTCTGGTTTCAATAAGGTTGGAGGAGTCAACATGGTAGTAGTCATAGTTTCATATAACCAAAGGAGAAATTCTCTCAAAATGGGTTGGCGGATGGTGATGAGCAGGTGACAGGTTGGGTTTGGTGAAAGGTGAAGGAGATGGTGGTTAATTGTGGTAGTGAAAGGTTAAGATGGTGATGGGTGAAGGTGAGGAAGGAGGTGGGTGGTGGGTCCCACTAAAGTTTTTTAAATGCTAGAGAGAACTACACAATTAGTCCTTGGGGTTTACCATTAGTTTCACCTTTGAGGTTGGTGGTAGGGCCACTTAAGTTTCACCTTTTGTCCTTGTGGTTTACCATTTGTCATATGAGGGTAAATTCAGTTAAATATTAACCCCGTTAGTGCTAATACTCTATTATGTTACAAAAACTAAACTTAACACCTTAACATTAAACTTTTAAACCTTAATATTCAAAGATGAAACTAATAGTAAACCATAAGGACTAATTGTATAGTCCTTCTAGAGAGATATATGATAAAGTGATTTGGATTCTCTACAAATTTATATAGGCTTTGCAGTTCTGTTTTGCTATCAACCAAGATTGATCTCATTGCATATGTTTCTGATAACAAACTTGGAAAAATGCATGCTTGAGTTGTGATTGAAGTTTGTTCTTGTATGAAATTCATCATTGACAATGAACATAAATTTTTCTCCAAAGTTTTCCAACATAAGATAATAATGATGACCGTCGGTTTCTTTCATGCCCCCCAAATCTTTATCATGGTCACACAATAACAGATCAAACAATCGGTTTATAAATTCCGAGATTCTAACTATATTCATTTGAATTGTAATTACTAAATTCATCAGATCCACTGACTGATACCTAGAAAGAGACTGATTTCGCTAGCAAATTGGATTAAGAGCGTCCTCCATGACAGCAACAACTAGTGATTCTAGGGTTTTGCAAAAGACAATTACAAGTGAAACGGAAATCTAAACATACCATTTTACTAGTCGTCGAATTTGCAGCGCTGACTTCTGGTTTCAATAAGGTTGGAGGAGTCAACATGGTAGTAGTCATAGTTTCATATAACCAAAGGAGAAATTCTCTCAAAATGGGTTGGCGGATGGTGATGAGCAGGTGACAGGTTGGGTTTGGTGAAAGGTGAAGGAGATGGTGGTTAATTGTGGTAGTGAAAGGTTAAGATGGTGATGGGTGAAGGTGAGGAAGGAGGTGGGTGGTGGGTCCCACTAAAGTTTTTTAAATGCTAGAGAGAACTACACAATTAGTCCTTGGGGTTTACCATTAGTTTCACCTTTGAGGTTGGTGGTAGGGCCACTTAAGTTTCACCTTTTGTCCTTGTGGTTTACCATTTGTCATATGAGGGTAAATTCAGTTAAATATTAACCCCGTTAGTGCTAATACTCTATTATGTTACAAAAACTAAACTTAACACCTTAACATTAAACTTTTAAACCTTAATATTCAAAGATGAAACTAATAGTAAACCATAAGGACTAATTGTATAGTCCTTCTAGAGAGATATATGATAAAGTGATTTGGATTCTCTACAAATTTATATAGGCTTTGCAGTTCTGTTTTGCTATCAACCAAGATTGATCTCATTGCATATGTTTCTGATAACAAACTTGGAAAAATGCATGCTTGAGTTGTGATTGAAGTTTGTTCTTGTATGAAATTCATCATTGACAATGAACATAAATTTTTCTCCAAAGTTTTCCAACATAAGATAATAATGATGACCGTCGGTTTCTTTCATGCCCCCCAAATCTTTATCATGGTCACACAATAACAGATCAAACAATCGGTTTATAAATTCCGAGATTCTAACTATATTCATTTGAATTGTAATTACTAAATTCATCAGATCCACTGACTGATACCTAGAAAGAGACTGATTTCGCTAGCAAATTGGATTAAGAGCGTCCTCCATGACAGCAACAACTAGTGATTCTAGGGTTTTGCAAAAGACAATTACAAGTGAAACGGAAATCTAAACATACCATTTTACTAGTCGTCGAATTTGCAGCGCTGGCTTCTGGTTTCAATAAGGTTGGAGGAGTCAACATGGTAGTAGTCATAGTTTCATATAACCAAAGGAGAAATTCTCTCAAGATGAGTTGGCGGATGGTGATGAGCAGGTGACAGGTTGGGTTTGGTGAAAGGTGAAGGAGATGGTGGTTAATTGTGGTAGTGAAAGGTTAAGATGGTGATGGGTGAAGGTGAGGAAGGAGGTGGGTGGTGGGTCCTACTAAAGTTTTTTAAATGCTAGAGAGAACTACACAATTAGTCCTTGGGGTTTACCATTAGTTTCACCTTTGAGGTTGGTGGTAGGGCCACTTAAGTTTCACCTTTTGTCCTTGTGGTTTACCATTTGTCATATGAGGGTAAATTCAGTTAAATATTAACCCCGTTAGTGCTAATACTCTATTATGTTACAAAAACTAAACTTAACACCTTAACATTAAACTTTTAAACCTTAATATTCAAAGATGAAACTAATAGTAAACCATAAGGACTAATTGTATATAGTTCTCTCTAATGGAAACTTTCAAATAATATTTTCATAATTATATCCGATCATAAATACGACTAAGAGATTGTTTCTTCAAACCTATCATACCTAAGAGATTGTTTCTTCAAACCAAACATGTTAGACTATAAGGAGTGGAGGGGGGAGATGAGCATGAAGTGTCATGTGATACTTGTGAGACTCGTGTTTGAAAGGTGAAAATTATGAGGAGTGGAGGGGGAAAAAGGGGGGTGGGGGGGGTGGGGGTGGGGGTGATGGGAATAATATTACATTATTTAGTTTGTGTGTTAAGGTTTAAAAAAAAGGCCTATCAAAAAATGCCAACTCACCTTCAACCCCCCTCCCCTTCCATGCCCAACCGGGGCGGTGTAGCCAGTGGCGAAGGTTAAACCCCCCCCCCCCCCTCCTTCCATGCCCAATCGGGGGGTCGGAAGTCATCGGGGTGTCAGAAATCACTAGTTTCGGGAGGTCAAAAAGCAGTTTCGGGGGGTCGAAACCGTATATACAAAAAAATTTCTATACGAATACTATATAATCGGAACTTCTGAGCGAAAATTCGCCCCCCCCCCCCCCCTATACTCCAGGGACTTTTATGATAATTTAAAAAAAAAAACTTGATTTTGATGTGCGGGTAAGTGGCTTTTATAAGAAAAATAGAAAAGTATATTGGTTTTTCACGTCCAAAAATTGTTAAGGAACTTTAACAAGAAAAACGGATAGTATGTCATGTTTTTGTATTAACTTTTGTTTAATTTTAAAGTAGCTATAACCCAAATACGATGTTAATTTTTACAATGAATTCAACCCGTCGGTGTTCATCTGACGGTGTTCAAGACTTCAGATGCAAGTAAACAAAATAACACATAACCTATTGTTTATGAAATGAGAATCATACCCATCATGTGCATGTATCTTGAACTTTTTTAATATCTTTCGAGAAAAAAAAACATGCTAAAAGCATAAGTCAATCCTATATTTACGGAACATGAATTTGTGGAAAGAGTATGATCTTCTGTCACGACTCACGAGAATGTTTCCACGACGGTGAATCGATTAAATTTAATAACAGTTAACTTCTACGAATGATATAAATAATAAAATAAAATATGTAAATACTTAAATATGTTATTTGAATTAGTAATGTTGAATCAAGAAAAGTTATACTTTGAATTGATCGAACACAGATTCATTTGACTTGCTGGCAATTATGCAGTGATGTGTAATTAGAGAAGATGAGGAAGCTGATATCGTTTGCTACAATCGATACAACTTATGAGTGAGTAAAGCAAAAGATTGTAAAAAAAAAAAAAAAAAAAATTTTATCAAAATGTTGTTTCTTTGACGCATATTTAAATTAAAAATTCATTAAGGGTGGGAGTAGTAGTCGTCAAAACTATCATAGGTTCCACCAATCACACATTGTTAAGTGTCAACTCACTAATTCTCTAAATTACCTAATAACACCTTAATTTGGGGGCAACACTACCTTAACACTATCCTAAACCATCAGTCCCATCATTTTACACCCGCTACCCACTAATCCCTCCCACTATCTCTCACCTATACACACACACAAACACCCACTACCTGAATCGGCTTCTGCTCACCGAGAACACTACCCATGAGCAACTACCCTAAGGGGGCGGGATAGCGTAGCCGATCAAGTAGCTCATACCCGATCTCCATATATACCCTCCACCCTAACATTAATATCTTTAGATGTACGTAAATCTATTCCTAATAATAAATAACTAATGACGCCACGTGTTACAATTATGTGAGCTCAATATTTTTTTTATCGTTTATCTCATTTCACCGCTTGAGTAATATATATCTTATCTGAAAATAGTGTTTTACGTTACTAAGGCTATGGGGTGTGCAGACATGAGAATGTTCATGTCTCAACGCCACCTAGGATGCCACCTAGGATGGCTCTCATGTTCTCTTTCATGGTAAGGGTGTGGAGACACCACAAGGTCATGTCTCAAATTTATAAACCATCTAATAAAAATAAAAATACCTAGTGGTTCAAATAAAAAAAAAGGAAAAAAAGGTGATTGGAGCGTCCATTATGTTCTGAGCGAGACATGGGAGACGGGGGAAGAAGGGACGGGGGCAGGGGGCAGTGTGAGGGTGGAGGATGGGGCAAAAAGGTGGAGGACGGGGGTGAGCCCCGTCTGTGTACCGTGCAGCCTAATATTTAATAACTTGGTAGTTTTATCAAATGATAACATGTAATAAATTTATTGAAAAGCAAAAAAAATAACTAGGGTTTTCTTTCTCTCATCCTATAGTTTTATAACATATTTTAATAAGCTTGTGATATAAACAAATTTAAATTGATATTTTTTAACGTCTAAAAAAGCTCGACTATCTGGGTACACCCATAAGCAAAAGGCCACTCATGCCTAAAATCGTAAACAACGCTGGTGGCCTGGCCCATCCTCGGTTCCGGGGGAAACACCTACAGCCCGAAAGCCTACCGTGGTAAAATATCTCTGGCTCGCACATAACATTTTGTCACGAGCGTACGTTAGAGGAAATCATGTTGAAACAAAATTATATTATATATCCACACAACCACTGGCGGAGCATAGTAAGGGCGGGGAGGGGCGGCCGACCCCCTCGGATTTTCGCGCAGAAGTTCCGATTATATAGTATTCGTATAGAAAATTTTGAAAATATAGGGTTTCGACCCCCCGAAACTAGTGACTTCCGACCCACCGGTGACTTCCGACCCCCCGAACCTTCGGGTCAAGCTTCGCCACTGCACACAACGTATGTTAAAGGAAATCATTTTGAAACAAAACTTGGATTTGGACCATCCAACATGTGAGTTTTAGCTCAGATAACAACTTCGGGCTCATATAAATTTGAACTAGTGTGATTAAAACACTAAGAAGCTATTATCAACCAAGTAAGTATTAATTTTCATATTAGAATTTAAGAACGACATCTCACACAAACATGTTAGATACAAATTTCATACATATATCATCATATTATGTCTTTTCAAAACGCCTGGAAACGGGTTGAAGAAGACTTGAGTGCGAGCATCTGTAAAAAAAGATTCAACGCCTTCGTTTTTGTTTGATCGAAATCGATAGAACATCAATGTTGTGAGAGCACTACAAGTCTTGACTAAGCTAGTAGTTTTCAATCCGAGAACACACTTCTAAACAAATATGATTTAGTCTTGGTTAAAGTTGGACACAAAATTTAGTTAAAGCATCTGCAATGCAATGCTGCTCATTGATCAATCAAAAATTCTGCGCAATGGACATTACCATGTGGGCTACGGTTATGGCCTTGATAGCAGCCTTGGTGTACGTTTTTAAGGCGTTGTCATTCTGAATTGCAATGGAACAAAGAAAAACAGTCACAAAGAAAAACAGTTACATAAGAAACAAACAACATAACTGATAAGCACTCGCATTAATAAGATCAGTCCCTGATTTGTTCTATTATGTACAGGCCATACATGCTTGAAGATTTATTCATTAGCACCAATTGTGTTATATTAATTTAATTGAATCAAAAGGGTACTGCTCTTCATGAACTTAGACACACCTATTTATATTAAGCGTATAAAAATCACATGCAAATAAAACTCAGTCAACATCTCATAAAATCTGAAACAAACCTCAACGTTTAGCTCCACTCCATTTACCCAATAAACTCGGTCAACATAGACCTCTTCTTTTTGCTGAACCGCTACCTGATAGATGATTCGTTCAACCGCTGACCCGTTGATAAGCACACGATTTTAATGTTCAACATGTAAGAGTCATGGTGGTGAAGTTGGTAATTTTTCCAATGTTATGTATGTTGGAACTTAAGCAATATTAAACCAATTAACACACCGGACCGTTTGGGGAACACCCGCGACACTTTTATTAATTGAAAGAAACTTTGATACAATTTACCTATCACCTATACCATCTATTTATATTAGATGGAAACATAAAGATAACTCTAAAATCTTAATCTACTAGGAAACTTTTAAACATAAGGATAAACACAATCTACTAATTTAAACTAACTTTCTAGATGATAGATAAAACTTCTCTTAGATAAGGATTAATTCAAACATTCTCCCCCTTAATCCTTATTTCACCTCCTCCCAAATCTTCCATTCCGAGCAAGCTCCTCATTTCTTCAAATTTCATCTTTGGCAATGCCTTAGTCAAGATATCCGCCTTTTGTTCTTCACCACTAACGTGTTCAACCTGAACTTCTTCTCTTTCAATACTTTTACGAATAAAATGATATCTTGGATGAATGTGCTTGCTAAGTCCATGAAACACCGGGTCTTTCATTAACGCTATCGCCGACCTATTATCAACTCGCAACATTACCAACTTCTCTTTTGAACTAGTAACTTCACTCAACAATCCCCTAAGCCAAATTGCTTGACACGCGGTTACAGTTGCTGCCATAAATTCTGCTTCACATGACGATAAAGCTACCGTCTTTTGCTTTTGAGAACTCCACGAGATAATCGAATCTCCTAAATAAAATACCATACCGGTTGTACTCTTGCCATCTATCGGGTCCGTTGAGTAACTACTATCACTGTAACCAACCAAATCTTCGTTTTCTCCTCGACTATACTTCAACCCGTAATTCAAAGTCCCTTTTACATAGCGAAGTATATGCTTCAATGCCTTCATATGACTCTCTCTTGGATCTTGCATGAATCGACTCACTACACCAACCGAGTAACACAAATCGGGTCTAGTATTAACCAAATATCTAAGGCTTCCAATCAGGCTTCTAAACCTTGTAGCATCAACACGCTCTTCATTTTCGTCCCTCTTCAACATAGTCTTCGGCTCCATTGGATAACGGGCTGGATTACACACCTCAAGACCGGCTTGTTTTAGTATCTTCTTTGCATAAGCGGTCTGTTTCAGGCTTATACCATCCAAACCTTGTGAAACTTCAATGCCTAGATAATACGAGAGCATGCCTAAGTCTTGCATGTCGAATTCTTTCTTCATCTAATTCTTAAACTGATTGATACCTTCTTTGCTAGAACCGGTTATTATCAAGTCATCCACATATACTCCGACCACAACCAACCCGTTTTTTGTTTCTTTCACGTACACAGCTTGTTCTCTTGGACAACGCTTAAATTCAAGTTGCTTTAACACCCGATTTAGCTTCTCATTCCATGCTCGGGGTGTTTGTTTTAATCCATACAACGCCTTCTTTAAACGGTATACCATGTTCTCTTTTCCCGTGATCTCGAAGCCTTCCGGTTGTTTAACATACACAACTTCTTTTAACTCCCCATTCAAAAACGCAGATTTCACATCAAGATGATAGACGTTCCATCCGCGTTTAGCCCAATGCTAGTAATAATCTGATGGTTTCGATTCTTGCCACGGGTGCGAAGACTTCACTATAATCGATACCGTACTGTTGTACGTACCCTTTCGCTACTAATCTCGCCTTGTACTTGATTGTTTTACCTTGAGCATCCCGTTTTATTTTATAGACCCACTTAAGGCCTATCGCTTTGTGATCCTTTGGTAAGTTGGTCAAGAACCATGTCATATTCTGCTCAATTGACTCGAGTTCTACTCGCATGGCCTTTTCCCAGTTTTCATCACCTTTGGCTTCAAAATAATTCGCGGGCTCTTCTTCTATTTGAGGATTCTCATGTTCTTGTAACATAACAAATTCATCAAAACGTTTAGGCAATTGAGTCTGTCGATTAGATCTGCGAGTTAACGGCACCTCCTCTTGATCTTCGGCTTCAACACTATCTTCATGAACATGATTCTGCACGGCATTGTCTATGGGCTCTTCTTGACCAACACTTGTAGGAGGTTCATCTTGATTCTCATTCTGTGCAGGAATGACAACAGAATCTTCCAATTCTATTTTGAACTCTACCCATTCGGGTCCTTCACCAATTCTCATGTTTTCAGCATACTTCGACCAATTGAAGACTCTTTCTTCCTCACACTTCGGTTTGCGGCATACGTATATTCGATTATGCTCTGGATCATACAAACGATCGTTAATTGAGTTCGGCTCTCTTCCAAGATACACAAGCATCTTACTTCTATCATCGAGTTTCTTCAGGTTGACCGGTGGCAATGTTGCGTGAGCACAACAACCGAACACACGAAGATCAGACAAATCTGGCTTGAATCCTTTTAATGCTTCATATGGCGTCACATTCTTTAACGCCTTTGTTATGGTTCGATTTTGAAGGTACACCGTATGTCGCACACATTCTCCCCATAAGTTTTGCGGAACGCACATTGCTTTCAGCATGCTTCTTGTGGCGTTCATTATTGTGCGGTTTCGCCTTTCGACCACGCCATTCTGTTGCGGTGTATAAGGAGCCGTGAATTGCCTCTTTATTCCGGTTTCATCACAATATCTTGTGAATAGTCTGTTCAAGAACTCACCTCCGCGGTCGCTTCTCAAAGTCTTTATCTTCAAAGAACTGGCTAGTTCAACTTCCTGCTTAAACCTTTTAAACATATCAAGTGCCTCATCTTTGGTCTTAATTGTATAGACCCAGGCGAACCTTGAATAATCATCGATAAACAAGATGTAATACCGATTACCTGCTAAAGTAGGAGGTGATATCGGTCCACACAGATCTGTGTGAACTAGCTCAAGCGATTTCCTAGCTCGATAAGACGCTTGGTTTTTAAATGGCGCACGACTTTGCTTTCCTGTTAAACAAGAATCACATATTCTTACCTCATGTGGTGTCTTCGGAACTCCAATAGCCATCCCTTTCTGAGCCATAAGAGTCATCGACTTGAAGTTGAGATGACCAAGCCTCGCATGCCATAACCAGGCTTGATCATTCATAGAACTTAAAAGACACTCGGGTCTTCCTATCTTCAAGGAGATCTTATACAAGCGATTCATGCTTCTCGAAACCTTCATTAACAATTGACCCGACTCTTCGTATAACCATAAATGCTCATCAGCCATCCAGACTTTGCATCCATATTCCGTAAGTTGACCCAAACTCAAGATGTTGCTGCATAGATCCGGGATAAAATACACGTCGCGAATGACGCGCTGTTCACCGTTTCTACACTCGAACACTATTGAGCCTTTACCTTTAATTCTTACTTTTGAACCATCTCCAAACTTGACGAGCCCCGTTACCGATCTATCTAGTTCAGCAAAGTGTGCTTCATAACCGGTCATGTGGTTTGAAGCACCATTGTCGAGATACCACTTGGACTCATCGGTTGAATCTCCTGCAAACATCTTTGGATTTACTTTATCTTCATTTAGAAGAACCTTCTCTTCATCCAACTCGATCTCGGCCATCATAAGTGCTGGACCATGATCTTCAGTTTGATTCAAATTAGCCTCAGCCTCCGTTTCCTTGTTGCATTCCCATGAATAATGTCCAAAGTTGTTGCAATTAAAGCATCGAACATTGCGCTTATCTCGACCCTGGTTGGCTTCTCTATCTTTGTTGGTGTCCCTTGCTTGATTATCTTCACGTCTTCCCTGATCTCTAGCTTGGTTACCTCTGCCTCTTCCACGAAACGAGCCTCGGCCCCGGCCACGTCCTCGATCACGTTGATATGAACCCCGTCCACGACCATTATTACTTCGTTGATCATGGTCGGTATTCTTCTTGTGAGTCGAGTCCGTTCTAGTGAATAATAATCTGCTTTCCTTCTCAACCAAGTTTTCTTGTCCCTTAATTTGCTCCTCAAACGCCTTTAGACGAGCGACACAATCTTCAAACGTGATTGTGTTTAGATCAACAACTTGTTCTATGGTTGCTACAATTGCGATAAACCTTGGTGGCATAGCATCAAGCAATCTTTTTACAATCGTAGGCTCTTCAAGATCCTTACCCATGCTATTAAACTTCGAGATATACTCGGCCATCTTCCCTGCGAAGTCTTCGACGGTCTCCGAATCTTTCATCTTCCGATTATCAAACTCATGTTTGAGCGTCTGAAGTTTTGCTTGCTGAACTCGTTCAGCCCCAAGAAATCTTACCCGAATTGATTCCCAAATTTCCCGAGCGCTTTTGCTCCTAGACACTTGTGTGAGAATGTTCTCCGGTAAGGCTTGGTAGATCAAAGCTCTTGCGATCTTGTTTTTCTTCTCATCGACATCTTCATTCGCATCAGGGTTGACTGTTTCCCACAAGCCTTGTGCGTCCAACATAGCCTCCATTAGAATGAGCCATGTCCCATAGTTGATTGCCGTGAGTTTAGGACAGGTTAGTGAGGTTGATGTTGGATCCCGTTGTTGCGTTACGATCTGGTTCTGCGGATTTGGACGAGGTTGATCACCCATTCTTTCCTTCCTTTCTTCTTAGTATTAACCCAATTCTCTGGATCAGGCTTTTCGTAAGCCTCCAAGAGAGTTTCCCGTGTGTTTTATTTGTCGAACTATACCTTAATTCGACCCGAGCCTTAACCTAGGCTCTGATACCACTTGTTGGAACTTAAGCGATATTAAACCAATTAACACACCGGACCGTTTGGGGGAACACCCGCGACACTTTTATTAATTGAAAGAAACTTTGATACAATTTACCTATCACCTATACCATCTATTTATACTAGATGGAAACATAAAGATAACTCTAAAATCTTAATCTACTAGGAAACTTTTAAACATAAGGATAAACACAATCTACTAATTTAAACTAACTTTCTAGATGATAGATAAAACTTCTCTTAGATAAGGATTAATTCAAACAATGTACACCAACAATGCTACCAACAGCCGGTTAAAATTCAGTCATGTGAATGCCCAAAAGATGCGGCGTATATAATCCGTTATTAGGCTCAGAGGTACACAATCAGTTACCACACAATAGCTGCAAGGAGGTTGCGGGTAAACACCGACCGCCATCCATCCCTGCCACGCCATGGTTAGACTGGCAACCAATTTTTGTGGTATTCACAAACTCATCACATGCCATAAATAAAGTAAACAAAAAGCCCCACGTTATCGAAGCAAGCAAACATTGCAACAATCGGCACCGAAAACCGTCAACAACAAAGTCATTTCATTAAAAACAAAGTAAGTGTGCATAGCTTGATTCACAACAAACAAAAGGTGTTGTAGAAACGAGCCGAGCCAAGCCCGAGCTCGACCATGCTCGAACTCGAGCTCGATTAAGTTATAAGAGCTCGAGCTCGGCTCGATTTAAGCTTTATTTTCAAAGCTCGAGCTCGGCTCGTTTGTAATTTCTCAAGCTCGAGCTCGGCTCGGGCTCGGCTCATTTAATATTTCTTAGTTAATATGTTAAATAAAAATAATATAAATAATAGTTCATTTAGGCTCGTAAGCTCGATAAGTGAAGCTCGAGCTCGGGGCTTGTTTACTAAACAACTATAAATGAATGGTAAATATTATTAAATGTTAAAAAAACTAATATTATACTAGGCTCGATAAGGCTCGACGAGCCTAACGAGCTTCACATGCCAGACTCGAGCTTGAGCTCAATAACTAAACGAGCTTTGTTTTAGGCTCAAGCTTGGCTCAAGCTCGATAAAGCTCGGCTCGTTTCGAGCTTTTTGCCGAGCCGAGCTCAAGTAGCTCGCGAGCTGCTCGGCTCGTTTGCACCCCTAGTAGAAACCAAACAATATAGTGTAAATCATAAAAGTTGGTGTGAACCACCTACTCATTAGCCTAACTAAAATCAGTGAGAACCATAAATGGGTAAAACTGCCAAGTATAAGGCGAATACATGAGTAAAACTAAATTAAAGTACATATGTTTCTATATACATGTATTTAACAGGGAAAGTCAACTTTTACCTAATATGTTACAGGTGCTTGCAGGAGTGAATGTGGGGTGTGTGTAGGAACCGGAAGTGATGGCGGCAGTGGCGATCATGATGCTGTTGAGGATGATTGTGGCCGCCAGAAGTCCAGAACAATTAAGCATATGTAATTAGTCTACACAATGTTTCAACACAGAAGTAACCAATGATGTAACCATCCTAAACTATCTGAACTCTGAAGTAATCATACAGTAACAAAAGATATACAAACATAGTTGCGTTTGTCGGTGGGTATAACAAAATAGCCGCTACTTCAAAGAAATAAGGTGACATTGGAGAGCCGTCAATTATTCTAGAATCTGTTTGCTCACAAGACCTTTGGATTTGGCATGCATTCTTCGGAGTTGTTGGTTCATGTAACGATTTAAATGTTCTAGCAAGATCCATGGTTTTCGACTCCATCATTAATGGTACCGGTCCGGATGATTCGTTCGTTCTCAACGGGGTAGAATATAAGCACGGGTATTATCTGGCTGACGGTATATACCCAAGTTATACATCTCTTGTGAAAACCATACAAATTCCCACGGATGACAAAAAGAAAAAGTTTGCAAAGTGCCAAGAGTCGGCGAGAAAAGACGTCGAACGGTTATTCGGTGTCTTAAAGTCGAAATGGCATGTAATTGGGCGACCCGCACGTGCATGGCATCCACAAAGCTTGAGATATATTATGTACGCTTGTACGATACTACATAATATGATAATCGAAGATGAAGACCATGCCATATGTGAGTATGACCCAAATGACGTTGAAGAAAATCTCGAGCCGGTTGACGCGACACAACAACAATCGAATAGGTGGGCATTAAAGGATAGTACTATGCACGCCAACCTTTGCTCGGATTTAATCGACCATATTTGGAACAATTTCCGTGTCGATGACGTTGATAACGAGTAGTTTGTATTTTTTTTAATTTTTTTAGTTTCGTTTTTTTTTTTTAATATTTTTTGTTTCGGTTTTTATTTTTTTTTTAGTGTTTTTTATTTTATATGTAATTTGGTTTTTAATTTTAATGAAAAAAATTAATGAAATATAAAATGTACAAATAAATAAAAAAGAAAAACAATAAAAAAGGGAAGGGGGAAGGGGGAACCATTTCTCCAAGAAGGGGGAGGGGAAGGGGGAAATGACATGGCGCTGACGTGGACAAGGGGGAAGGAAGGGGGAAGGGTGACCACACCCCGTAGCCTAAGAAATAAAATTTCTGATGGCTCAGATACGCAACCTGAATCAGTTTATTCATTAGTGAATGCAAGTACAAAATGATATGTTTGTGCTTACTCCGTTATTCTTTATCAGGACTGGCTACAAAAAGCCAGCTTTCAATTTAGTCTTGAGAAATGACATAACTATCGTTGTCCTGCATTAATTAATAAGACGGCCTTATTACTAACCAATATCAAATAAATAAAAGAAACAAATAGTATTTATTTGAAGATTTTTTAGATTACCAAGGTCTCTTCTAGACATTGAACACCTTAATGTATCAACTGAAAGCTACAACAACCAATAGTATACACAAAATAAATGTTATTCAACTGTCACTCAAGGATATGTAAAGGCTGTACCCTTCTTGCCGATGATATCATATTAGATAAACAGAGGACCAATCTCCTATACCAATTTCTTGCATATTATATGTTCCATATCATCAAATTTGGAATCCTTGTTGCCTTGTCACCATAAATTACGTGCGTTGCGCGAATTACGATTTATTTAGTTGATAACATACCAGAACCACAGATCGTTTGGTTACGACAACAACACAGATAAGAGATTAGTCAACATATGAGGTTTTTTTTCTCGTCCACATCATCCTAGCCCTTAAAGGAAAATCGTACAATAGTGGATACTCAACAACAAAATGAAATCAAGGCTCACATAAGCGGATCCTCGCTAGAAGGCATCGGCTCATCATCTTAGACATCAATACCGAAAGATGTAATATAATCAGTTATTAGGCTCAGAGGTACACAATCAGTTACCACGCAATAGCTGCAAGGAGGTTGCGGGTAAACATCGACCGCCATCCATCCCTGCCACGCCATGGCTAGATTGGCAACCATTTTTTTTTGGTATTCACAAACTCATCACAACCCATGAATTATTGTTGTGGATAATGATGTGTTGTGAAACACGCCATATTAATATTTTTGTTTTGTATATATTTTAGTGTTTGATAGCGTGTTGTAGATAGATATTATCATTTGTATTGTTATATATATATATATATATATATATATATATATATATATATATATATTAACGGAGAAGGAGATGATTTTTATTCCACACGAAGCCACAAATACAAAGCGTTTAAAAAGATTTCCTAACTAGAGGTTAGAAAACCATAGAAAAAGGAAAATACACATTCGAGACTCCCTCCTAACGAGCACAAAAATCAACACTCGCCCAACCAGTATACTATGAGGCTAATTAACCGGGTACGTTTGAGATATAGCTAATCTAGGATAGGCGCTTTATGCACTCTGCTTTTCCATAATAAACCATCTACTCTGCAGTACAATTCCTTTCAGATCTTCAACACCAAACCACCCTTAATTCTTCAGAATAAATCTTCATATCCGAACCCAATAAAACCAAAAGTTGCAGCAGCAGCATGCATCGCTTGCAGCAGATCGCTGCTGCTGCGAATGTGCAGCGAATACCTCGATGCTTCTTAATTCTTCTGAACATGACTGAAAGCCGAACCCCATGAGCAGAAATCTTGTATCGAATTTACTGCAGAAAATACGCTTTATTCTGCAGAAAAAAAGGCTGCAGCGAATAAGGGTACTGCAGCATAATTATGCAACAGAAACAACTTCACATATGTTAACTGAATCCCGATGATTTGCTGGAAAAAAAACTCGACTGGAAGCTGCACTGTATCCGACCAGGTGGACAATTTTTTGAGCTATATAGAACTGCTAATGTACTACAATATCATCTGCATAAGTGATCGGTTTGCACCTTTGACAATCATCAAGCTTCTCTTGTACAAATTCAGCACACAAAACTTCTCAAGTATAGTGCAGAATTCTCTGCACACTCTATCCAGAAAACAAAATCTTTCACCCAAAAAAACACGCCGGTCTGCATTGAACACAAAACCCCAAGGAGGAAAAGAAAACAAACGCCACGAAACGAAAAAAAACGCGAAAGATATATGTAGCCAGGGAGAGTAGCACCATCACACAATATTAACCCGTTTACCCAAGATATAAACTCACACCAAAACACACACATGGCGCTACCCTATCCACCCCCCGCTCAGCTAACATATCCACCAAAAACGCACCCACACCAAGTAATTTTTTGTGAACACTGGAGCTTGTTACACTATATTGTAGGACCGTTGTACCATAATCAGTTTAAAAACCACTTTCAATTCAAGAATCGCCACTTCCATGCTTTGTTCAAAAAAGAAAACCTTGCTGCACATATTCACCCACTTGAGTTGTCAACGATTATGCCATGAAGCTGATTTTTTTTTTTTTACCCACCTGATTTGTCAAAGATTATGCCTTGAAGCTTTATTCAAAAACCTTGCTGCACATATTCACTTCCATACTACACAGATACAACTCTAGTCATACCATTACCAAAAAAAGAACCTTGCTGCTATCTTATTTCTTTGCTGCCCACTAAGGTATACCCAAGAAACGAAAATAACACACGCCACGAAACGAAATAGACACGAAGGAAAACATATATAGCCGGGGATAACAGCACCGATCACAAGATTGACCCATTTATTTACTAAAAACTCACACCAAACACACACATGGTGCTATCATTCCCACCCCACCCGGCTTGTATATCACCAAAAACACACACATACCAAGTTATAATTAATTACCTGTTACCTTTGAAGTTACTGAAGTTTTCTAACAGGAAGTTAGAAAACACGGAAACTTGCAGCATCCATTACACTTTCATGTTGAAAACACTGCCCTCCAGCCAATCTTGTATGGCTGGAATCTCCTCTCGCGTTCTATACTTCATCCATAAATACGTTGTTTCTTTGATTTCTTCGACAATTCCTGCAAACGATAACGGTTTTCCTTTAAACACCCTTTCATTCCTATGTGTCCATATCTTCCATAAAGTCGCCATTATGATTGCTAACGCCGCTTTTCTTTGCTTCCTGTTCACCTTTAAATACTTTGTTTGTGTCAAAACTTCACTTACGGACGAGACATTAGACAAGGTATTAATCCGCAGCCACGCCCCAATAGACCACCAAATCGATCTTGCCATGAGACATGAAAGAAGCACATGCTCGACTGTTTCTTCTTCAATTCCACAGCACGGGCATAAGTTACAACCCAAATTAATACCTCGTTTAATCAATTCTACTCTTGTTGGTATCCTCCCGACTAATGACTTCCACACGAACATGTTTTTCTTTGGCAAAGCCAAGTTGCACCAAGTCATAGTTATTCCAGCCGAAGAACTCTCCGAAACGGCGAATAGATCAGACGAGACAAGTTTAACCGAGAAATATTCCCCATCACTTGCGTTCCAAAACCAATTGTCTAACCCCATCTTCATGTTTGTACTTCTTAGTAGCTGAATAATGTTAATAAACTGCAGCCAATCTTCAGAGTTTCCAGGTCTGTTTTTCCAATTCCAGAACCAAACTACATTTGCACCCAGCCGACGATAATTATCCGAAACCAAAGAGCCTTTGTTTCCAGCTAATTTATACACCAATGGATATACTTCTCTAAGACTTTGAGGGAGTAACCAAGCGTCTTCCCAGAATCTACATTTATCTCCAACCCCTACTTTGCACACAAGCTTTTTATTAATGTCAATTCCTAATTTGTTTAAAAGATCCAAACCCAAACCCCCAATATTTTTCCATACCCCAGTGATTTGTTTGTTAACTGGAATGATTCCCTGCACCCACCTATTTCCATGAATAGCACGGATAATTTTAACCTAAAGATGTTCCCCATCTTCCCTAAAACGCCACCACCATTTGATCAGTAACGCCAAGTTTGCTTCTTTTAGGCATTTGTATTGTTATATAATTTGTTACCTTAATACGTTTTATTACACATGATCACATGAACTTCTATGACATAATATTTAGTTAAATTAAATTTATTTCATTCTAATTGAATTGAAAGTTCATGGGATAAGATTTATGAAATTATAGACATTTTTAGAGGGTGTTTGTGATTGAGTTTCAAAACAACTTATTGACTTATTGGCTTTTCCAACAAGCCAATAAGTCAATAAGCTGTTTGTGTAACTTAAAAGCATTTTCTGTTTTAACTTATGACTTTTGGTTTTTGGCTTTTAAGGGTGAAAAAGTTGTTTTTGAGAAGTTAGAAATCCTGGCTTTTTTGCTTTTGGCTTTTAAAAAAAAATTACAAATTTACCACCCATACAACCAATATTCACAATAAGTTAACCGAAACACTTAAAAAACAATTTATTGACTTTTTTACGTTCCTTATCTCAAAAGCTAATCCAAAAACTTTTTTTAAAATTTATTTTTAAAAAAGTCATAAGCCAATAAGCACTTCTGACTAAAAGTACTTGTGCATTTCCAAACTCAATCTTAAATCACAGAGCCCCATAGTCTTAGAAATTTAAATCACCCATCATCTTAAAGCAACTATAACGTTTTCATACGATATTTTTTTTTTAAAAAAACTTTCACTATATTAACGGGCGTTTTTTATCCTTAATATGAGTACCTCATTGCTATATTGAAATTGAAAAAAAAATACGAATTATCCGGGTTTTCTTACTTCATTGTGTCTTATGCTCGTCCATTGTGTTATAGTATGTAACTAATGTTTTAAATATGTTTATTGTGTTTTTTATACTATACATGATTTAACTTTGTCCATTGTGTTTTTTTATATGATTTCCATTGTGTTTTACGTTGTTCATTATGTTTTACGCAAGTGGGTATTGTGTTTATGGTATACATTATGTTTTATTATGTTGTTCATTGTGTTTTAGTCTACTGTCCATTGTGTTTTAATATATTGTTCATTGCGTTTTTAATACGTCGTCCATTGTGTTTTATTAGACTGTTCATTGTGTTTTATACCATATTGTTCATTGCACATTTAATTGGTACTTATTATGTTTTACGTTATCTCCATTGTGTCTTATGCAACTGTGTTTTTGACCTTTTTTTCCCCCAAAAGTAAACATTGTGTACACAAATGGGTTTTTTCATAAGTATATGTTTTAAAATGGTGTACACATGTCATATGCTTTCCATTGTATTTTACGCAAATGGGTTTTGTATTTACGGTGCACATTGTGTTTTATTATGTTGTTCATTGTGTTTAAGTCTACTATTCATTGTGTTTTGATCTTCTATTCATTTTGTCATTAGTATGTCGTCCATTGTGTTTTATTAGACTGTTTATTGTGTTTTATACCCTATTGTTCATTTCATATTTAATTGGTACTCATTGTGTTTTACGTTATCTCCATTGTGTCTTACGCACCTGGATTTTTTTTTTCAAAGTAACAACATGATACTCATATTAAAGATAGAAAATCACTCAATTTTATGGTATATATTTTTTTTTAAAGATGACGTATAAAAAAGTTACGGATGTCTAAAAATGAAAGTGTAAATGGCATGTGATTTGCATGTGCATAGTCTTTTGACAAAATTACCCTTACCACTTGTTTAATCCTTTGGAAACATGTCATTTTTTAGTGGCTTCTATAACATAAACCTATTATGTTGATAATACAAGGGTTTTAGGAAATTATGTTTTGATAACATAATGGATAACCTCATTTTTTGATCATGTAGAGGCCATTGGTTATGAGAGCGACTCCCTCTTCTTCCGTCCAATGCGTCATGATTAAGAGATGTTTTTTTGGATGAAAATAAGTTGAATTTTGAAAGAAAGATGAATGAATATATGAAGAATGAGTGAGACAATGTGAAGTATGGTGGAAAAAAATGGTAAGTTTAAATAGGTAAATTTTGAAAAAAAATGGTAAGTTTAGCGAGTCCCACGCCCCCACACCAGGGTTGTTCATGAACCGAGCCGAACCGAGTGGAGCTTTGCTCGTGCTTGGTTCATTTATAAACCGAACCGACCCGATCGGCTCGTTTACAATCGAACCAGAAATCGAACAAGTATTGTTCGAGCGCACATTTTTTCGAGCGAGCGGCGAGTGTTTTCGGACAAACATAAATTTGGGATGTTTCCTTTAATATTCTCGCTGCCTAGTTGAGGCCAGTGAGGTGATGAGCATACTACAGAGAATGATTGTCGCGTTGTGACGTAGGTTGATAACGGGAGATAATTGATTGTGGACAACAAATGGGAATAGGAAGTCAAGCATGTTTTTTCACAACTTACGGTTTTACAATTAAACTTAGAGGGTGTTTGGGATTGAGTTTGGAAATGCAAAAGTGTTTTTGGTCAGAAGTATTTATTGGCTTATGACATTTTGAAAAGGAGTTTTAAAAAAAGTGTTTGGATTAGTTTTTGAGATGAGAAACGTCAAAAAGTCAATAGATTGTTTTTTAAGTGTTTCGCTTAACTTATTGTGAATATTGGTTGAATGGGTGGTAAATTTGTAATTCTTTTTCCAAAAGTCAAAAAGTCAAAAGCCATAATTTTTAACTTTTCTAAAACAATTTTTCCACCTTTAAAAGCCAAAAGTCAAAACAGAAAGTGATTTTAGGTTATACAAACAACTTATTGACTTATTGGCTTCTTAGAAAAGCTAATAAGTCAATAAGTTGTTTTGAAACTCAATCCCAAACACCCTCTTAGTGTTAGGTTATCATTGGGTTGATTAGGCAAATAACTATAACTATAAATATAACTAGGTTTTTATCCAGCCGCGCGTTACACCGGCGTCAATCTGATTTAGAAAATAATTAAGTAATGACATAGCGTTGTGACATTTCAAATTTCAAATTAAAGGATTTAACAATTTATATACAAAAGATACAATAGCTTTCTCCAATCCTTTATTTCCTTCTCTCTCTTCCGGTTTCTCCCTATCTACAGTTCTCTTTTTCTCTAGATTAGATGTGGTTGTGTGTTTGTTTGGATTGCTTTGTATTATTTGAGTCTAATTTCTTCTCCATCTCTCTAATATTCTGTAACGGATCACTCACCCTAAAAAAAAAAAAAATAATAAATTAAAAAAACAAAAAAAAACAAAACACCTGGGCTTATACATCAGTGGGCCGAATAAACAAAAGAAGTAGACAAAGTGCAGCCCACCTAGCGATTAATAAAAAGAAGATCAGATCAACAAACACGCTGCATGCAGGTTACTTTTTTTTTTTTTTTTTTTAACGGCAAATTTCACTCCTTATGGGACTTGAACCCATGACCTCCCCCTTAGGTGTTCCTAGAAGCTTTGCTTCTACCATTGGGCCACCACCCAATGCTGCATGCAGGTTACTTATTAGGGTTTGTTCCATCAAATATCTTCCTAAGGGTTAGATCGATCCATCTACTACCATGGGTGATAACAGGAAGAGGAAGAGGAGCAGCCGCAGCATATCCATGGATGGTCTTGATTTCTTACTAAAATTAGTGATTTTCCCCAGCAAGAGGACGATTCGGTACCACTTTTATACACATATGTATATTATTCGATCTTCATTCAATTAATATCATATGCGCCTTTCTTAATTTTTGTTATTATTGTTCATCTATCAGCGAGGCATCTTCGACGACGACATCTGAGGATGTAAGAATACTTACTTGTTATATATTTCATTATTATTATTATTATTATTATTATTATTATTATTATTATTATTATTATTATTATTATTATTCAGGATGTTCGATTTATTATTATTATTTTTTTAATTTTACTGGATTGACTTTGGTTTTTGAGCAGAAATTAATATGTTTGTGGATTAATTTAATAATAATGGATCAGTGACTCTGTTTATTATTAACTGAAAAATTATACTCTCATAATTACATAAAACAATGGATGAGAACGAACAAGTAGATGAAACCAGCTCCCTGTATTATGTTTTCTTCATAAATATATTTTTTGACTAATTATACATACATAAAAAAATTGAATTACAACTCAGAGGCTATTGATATGAAACAAACCAATGACTAATATATATATATTTGCTCTCTCTAATTGTTTAGCTCGAGTCGTTGAAACGTGTATCTAAAGTTTTCAAGGAGCTGCTTGGTCGTCTCGACGATGCTTTTCACCTTTCATGTGACCAGGTTTTTGAAATTCAATCCATGGTGGAAACAAACAGGTGGCCTACTCCTAAGGAATTTTTCAAGTGGGATCCGTATACCAAAGCCTTTTATCTTAAAATGCTTACTTGCTCTGAGAACAAACCACCTTTTCACTACAAATCATTGAAGCCCAAGGTAATGTTGTATATCAAAAATTATACATAGTCACATTAACCTATTAGGAAATTATGTTTTTGATAATATATAGTGATTAGTTCTATAGCTGTAGCCTGTGTTTTAGCCTTGTTTTTTGATCATTTAGAGGCCATTGGACTTTGTTTGCCGATCAGATGATTTATTTCTAATTTATTTGATGTGACTGTTTAGGTAGAGTCGATATCAGAAGAATCAAATTACGCACCATTTGATGAGGTATTGTTATATATCAAAATATTACTGTCACATAAACCTTTTAGTACCGAAACAAGCCTCGTGGCGGAATCAAAAAATAATAAATATAAAAAGTTCTATCTTATAAGAAGTAAAATAGTTGACGCATGAATTTGTACTCATCATTTATTGTATTGAGAGGCCATTGGACTTTGTCGAATGGTCAAAGCTAACAAATGTTATTATTCTAATCTATTATTTGCTCTGATTGTTTAGGAAGATGATCCTTCTTCGCCAGATGATTCTTTCCCCAGGCTGAGTCTTAAGTTGCCAATCAAATTCGGTCGTTATGATCCTGAGAAATCGCCTAATCGTATTCCTTATCATTTGTATCTGCTGGTTAAGAAAGCAGTTGATATCATGAAGCATGATGAGTGGCGCAGTAACGATAAGCTGCAAACAGATTTGATAAGGGTTGAGGGAAAAATTCGGTTTTTTTGCAACTACTTCCACGCTCATCTGCCAACTGGCTGGGAATAGTATGCCTTTTCTTCTATAAACAATCTTCCCTTATCATTTGAAGTTTTTATGCACATTTTTCTTTCCTTGTGCAGCAACCGGGAGGATGCCAGCACTGATATTGCCGGCTATGACCCCACGCGTAAGCCTAAGTACGATATGTCTGGTTACACTCCTATCTCCTCTTTCACAGGCATGGGTGTGAGCTTTGAGTATGATGAGGAGACCGGGCTCTCGCGACGAGAGATGCTTGCTATTATGTGTATTATTCACTCACGGGAAACGCCTCTAATTTTGGAAATGACCGTTGACGAGATACTATTCTATTGTAAGATATGTTCCTGCTTTGGTATTGATTACCATCGTTTAGAGACTGCTTCTGAGGATGACGTGTGTTTGATGAATGTGGGATTAGAGTACAACCCTAGTGCTTCACCATGTTACTAATGATATTTATTATTCTAAGGGACTATGAGCGTATTTATGGTACTTAATGAAAAACTAGATCTTATCCAGAGATGTTATTTTATGCACAGTTTCCTGTTACTCTGGTTGCTGATTGTTAAGCCGGAGCCCAAATGCCGACTATAATCAATGTGATACATTTTGTTAAGTTAGAAGTTTATTTACTGCATGCACACCCAGATAATATCCAACCACCATCCCCTACTATTTTGGTGAAAGCTTACATCTTTTGATGATAAGGACGAGGGGAGAGAAAATTGCAAAGATGTATTTTATTAACCACCAAGCGCTAGCGGGGAACTAGCAAAAAACCACCCGTTACAATCGCCCTAGTAGACTATATACAAGCAGGCCAAAATTCAGCTCAGAACAAACAAATATGACCACCAAAACTTGCAGCTGCATACCCCCTAGATTATGACCACATATTGTTACCACCCAGCCCAAAACAGACACGACAACCACCCAAAAAAAACTTGCAGCTTTAGACCTCCAAAAGTGTTACCACGGAATGCTACTAAGGTTGAATCCGCGCCACTTCTCCCAGTCCAGATCTGGTTGCTTCGCTCTTGCTTTGACTCATACTTTAATGTCCCCAATTATCTTGTGGATAGAGCATTGCTTGTTATTAAAAACTGCATCATTTCTTGAATTCCATAAACACCAAATTGTTGAAAAACATATCGCTTGAAACGCCTTCTTCATGCCGTCCCTTTATTTCCTTAACCGAAAAAGCAGATCCCAACCCATCCCCCACGTCTTATACCCATCTATCTGAAATAGAGTCCATAACTGGACATACAAGCGAGTCCTGAAGGTAAGCAAACTCAGCAGCCACAGCAGGCCCTAGAGCCTAAAATTAATAATTAAATAAAAAACGAAAAAAAAAAAAAATCAAACCAACCAAAACATATCACAATTGCAACATTCAAAGTTCAAACCATCAAAACTAAAAGTAGCAACGATAAAATGTTTTAAACGATAGCAAAAATTGATCAAATTCTAATAGTTACAAATCAAGGAAACTGGTCAAATTCTAATGGTTAAGAGACAATTTAATAATCAAACATACAATAATCGAATGTGTATCAGACAATTTTAATTGAAAAAAAAACAATATAGTTTCCATCTTTGACACAAAAGAGCAGTAACGGCTCATTGACTCATCGGGTGACATTAGTTTCTATCATGCAAACTTATTAAGAAACCTATATATAGTTTCTATATTTGACGATGATGATAGTTAGGAAGCTAGTAAGAAAAATAATATCTTTCGAAAAACAAATAAATAGGTCTTTAAATATTTATTTCAATTCAAACCGGTTCTAACGGTTCTTAACTGGACCCGTCGGTTTTAACCGGAACCGAACCGGGAACCGATTTTGCCAAATTATGAGAACCGGAACCAGAACCTATAACATTAATTCGGTTCGGTTCTAGCAGTTCGATGTCGGTTCCTTGGTTTTCGCGGTTCAGAACCGTTTATTGCTCAACCCTACAATTGGGTTTTTTCAAAAGTATATGTTTTAAAAGGGTGTACACATGTCATATGCTTTCCATTGTGTTTTACGCAAATGGGTTTTGTATTTATGGTGTACATTGTATTTTATTATATTATATTGTTTATTGTGTTTAAGTCTACTATTATATTGTTCATTGTGTTCATTGTGTCTTTAGTATGTCGTCCATTGTGTTTTATTATACTGGTTATTGTGTTTTATACCATATTGTTTATTGCATATTTAATTGGTACTCATTGTGTTTTACGTTATTTCTATTGTGTCTTACGCAACTGAGTTTACGATTTTTTTTTCAAAAGTATAACATGGTACTCATATTAAAGATAAAAAAGACGCTCAATTTTATGGTAAATTTTTTTTTTTAAAAGATGACGTATAAAAAAAGTTACGGACGTTTAAAAATGAAGGTTGAAATGACATGTGACTTGCATGTGCATAGTCTTTTAATAAAATTACTCTTACCACTTGTTTAATCCTTTAAACACATGTCATTTTCTTGTGGCTTCTTTAATATAAACCTATTATGTTGATAATACAAGGGTTTTAGGAAATTATGTTTTGATAACATAATGGATAACCTCATTTTTTTGATCATGTAGAGGCCATTGGTTACGAGAACGACTCCCTCTTCTTCCGTCCAATGCATCATGATTAAGAGATGTTTTTTGAATGAAAATAAGTTGAATTTGAAAGAAAGATGGATGAATATATGAAGAATGAGTGAGAAAATACGAAGAATGGTGGAAAAAATGGTCGGTTTAAAATAGACTAGTGGGAAGCCCGCGCGATGCAGCGGGACCTAACTAACACCAAACAGAACATAGACGTGAAAAGTTGAATCACATGTCACGTGATTGCTATGGTTATTAGAATCAAATAACCCCCATGCTAGGTGGTGTGCCATACGGATATATCTCAATCAGGCCATTGTGTTTAGTACCGAGCTTCCCATAAAAGAATTTTGTAAAGCAAAAAAACATCAAAACAATATTTACAAACATGGAATCTTCTACTTTGTCATTTGTTTCATACTGAATTACCACATTGCAAGCTAATCAACCACACATTCCCAAAAACCAATATTAATGATTTTTGACTAATCATCCAAAAACTACAGTTTGTGAAACCTTTGATACCAAAGTTCTTGCCAATTCCATCTCTTAAGATACTAACAAACATAAGATATACCCGAAACAAATCACCAATAATTACTTAAGCAAACATAAATTATGTTCAAAACTATTAGGATAAATTAAAGAATTTATTTATAGACAGGGGCATAAGAAAACTTCAAAAACCCAAGTACAAAAAATGTAATTGTAACATTGTATAGAGTTTCAAACAGTAGCATTTCGACCAACTATAAAGATAAAATAATGCGGTTGGTACATTTCATATTAATTTCATAAAATTAGAATTTATGTTGCCATATATTTCTCCCAAATGACCATAAGGCATAAGCAATTGATGGAAAATATCATTAAAAGACAACACGATTAGACATGTTTCTATATGAACGGCATTAAAATACAACCCGAATCGACATGTTTCCATATGAATAGGTTGAACTTCCCACTAAAGGAAGTAGTACTAACAACAAAACTTGAATTTGACATCAACCCACCTGCAAAATTTTGATTAGTAATTACACAAACACAAAAAAAAAATAATAAATAATAATAATAATAATAATAATAATAATAAACACATTTACATAAATTACATGAAATTCATCACAAAATAAAGATGGGTTTAAGTCATAACATCAATTAGTTGAATAAATTATCGGTCAACCAAATAGATTGAAAAACAAAACAAACACTTATACAAATAGCCAGTAAACAAAAAACATACCTTGATACAAGCTTATACATCAGAAATAAGATCCCAAAAGTGTGATGGCAAACCCTAGATCGGTAATAAAAATTAATCGGTACAAAACAAACCTTCATTGAAGTTGAAACACTACAAAAGATTAAAAAAACATACCTTGATACAAGCCATTCGGAGACAACACGCTAAGTCGTCGACAGTTAAGAAGAAAAAAAAACTAACAGCAGAACATGAAGAATTAGGTGCCTAAATTTTTTGAAGGGGGCAGTGGTGGGGGTTTATAGTGGTGGTGGTGTTGAGGTTCTAGTCTTCTAAAGAGAAGTAGAGTAGGAGTAGCATTAAAACAAAGAATATGAAGTGAAGAAGAGAGAACCCTTAAACTTCCCCCACTTTTAATAAACATTAACCTCATTATTAATGACTAAAAGACTCATTTACCCTTATAAAAATGCATCAAGTGTTTGTACTTTAAGCAATCTAATTTGTAATTACTTAAATTTTTCAAGTATCCCTCTTACATGCTTTATAATATAGTATAGATAATTTTAAAATAAATGGTAAGTTTAGTGAGTCTCACGTCCCCACACCGATCTGAATGGTGGACATCTTGTATTACTTGAGTGTAATTTGCATAATAATTTTAATCAGCTGGGCTAGATCAGTGGGCCGAATAAACAAAAGAAGTAGACAAAGTGCAGCCCACTTATCGATTAATAAAAAGAAGATCAGTTCAACAAACACGCTGCATGCAGGTTACTTATTAGGGTTTGTTCCATCAAATATCTTCCTAAGGCTTAAATCGATCCATCTACTACCATGGGTGATAATAAGAAGAGAAAGAGGAGCAGCCGCAGCAGCATATCCATGGATGGTCTCGATTGGTTTCTAATTTCACTGTTTTTCCCCAGCAAGAGGACGATTCGGTACCACTTTTATACATATATATATATATATATTAGTCGATCTTCATTCAATTAATATCATATGCGTCTTTCTTATTTTTTGTTATTATTGTTCATCTATCAGCGAGGCATCTTCGACGACGACATCTGAGGATGTAAGAATACTTACTTGTTATATATTTCATTATTATTATTATTATTATTATTATTCAGGATGTTCGATTTGCTCTGAGGACGTAAGAATACAACTCAGAGGCTATATATTGACTTGAAACAAACCAATGACTAATATATATATTTGCTCTCTCTAATTGTTTAGCTCGAGTCGATGAAACGTGTATCTAAAGTGTCAAAGGAGCAGCTTGGTCGTATTGATGATGCTTTTCACCTTTCATGGAGGGAGGTTTTTGATATTTTTTGCATGTTTAGATCAAACAAGTGGCCTACTCCTGAGGAATTTTTCAAGTGGGATCTCTATACCAAAGCCTATTTTCTTAAAATGCTTACTTGCTTTGACAACAAACCATTTTTACGCTACGAATCATTGAAGCAACAGGTAATGTTGTATATCCAAAATTATATATAATTACATTAACCTATTGGGCTGATAATACAAGGGTTTTAGGAAATTTTGTTTTTGATAACATTTGGTTGATTAATTTCTATAGCTATAGCCTGTGTTGTAGCCTTGTTTTTTGATCACTTAGAGACCATTGGACTTTGTTTACCGATCAGATGATATTATATCTAATTTATATTATGTGATTGTTTAGGAAGGGACGTTATCAGAAGACGTACCACCAGACGACTTATCATCAAGAACGGTATTGTTATACGTCAAAATATTACAGTCACATAAACCTTTTAGTACGGAAACGAGCCTCGAGGCCGCGGAATCAAAAAAACAATAACTAT
Source organism: Ambrosia trifida (assembly GCA_028751855.1). Lineage (NCBI taxonomy): Eukaryota > Viridiplantae > Streptophyta > Magnoliopsida > Asterales > Asteraceae > Ambrosia > Ambrosia trifida. The sequence continues at coordinate 76,375,333 of CM054130.1, forward strand.
AAAAATTATATCTTATAAAAAATAAAACAACTGACACATGAATCTTTACTCATCATTTATTGTATTGAGAGGCCATTGGATTGGACTTTGTCGAATGGTCAAAGCTAACAAATGTTATTATTCTAATCTATTATTTGCTCTGATTGTTTAGGGGGGTGATTCTTTCCCCAGGCTGAGGCTTAAGAAGCCACTCAAATTCGGTTATTACAGGACTTCGCCTGATCGTATTCCTTATCATTTGTATCTGCTGGTTAAGGAAGCAGTTGATATCATGAAGCATGATGAGTGGTGCAGTAAAGATAAGCAGCAAACAGATTTGAAAAGGGTTGAGGAAAAAATTCGGTTTTTTTGTAACTACTTCCACTCTCATCTGCCAATTGGCTGGAAATAGTATGCCTTTTCTTTTTCTTTTTTTTCCTATACAATCTTCCCTTATCGGGTGAAGTTTTTATGCACATTTTTTTCCTTGTGCAGCAAGCGGGAGGATGCCAGCACTGCTATTGCCGACTATGACCCCACGCGTAAGCCTAAGTACGATATGCGTGGTTACTCCCCTATCTCCTCTTTTAGAGGCCCGTATGTGGCGTTTGAGTATGATGCGGAGACCAAGCTCTCGCGATCAGAGATGCTTGCTGTTATGTGTGTTATTCACTCACAGGAAACGCCTGCAATTTGGAAAATGGGCAAGCATGCGACACTTTTCTATTGCAAGATATGTTCTTGCTTTGGTATTGATTACCATCGTTTAGAGGCTGCTTCTGAGGATGACGTGTGTTTGATGAATGTGGGATTACAGTACCCCTAGTTTCTAAGTGTTTCACCATGGTACTAATGATATTCTAAGGGACTATGAGCGTGTGCACAAACGTAACTTTGGAAATTAGTTTCATAGTAAGCGATTGTTATCTGCAGGTGTGTTTGTGGTAGACCAAACGCATTTGATGACATTCAACGTAGCGGGGGACTGAAAACCTTGACCGCCCTCCACGTCGATTAACTACTCTCTTATTCTCTTCACGGATGACACACTCTCCCCTCCTCACTTACCTGCTGAAGCTCGTCTTTGTAGGGTGTGATTGAGCTGGTGTTCTCGAAGGTGTGGCTTTTGTTGGAAAGTAGTGGCTTTAACCTATTCTACTATAGATGAAAATTAAATTCATATTTACTGGTTTTAGTATGATTAGTGACTTGCCTAGTAAGGCTGAGCAATAAACGGTTCCGAACCGCGAAAACCGAGGAACCGACATCGAACTGCTAGAACCGAACCAAATTAATGTTATAGGTTCTGGTTCCGGTTCTGGTTCTGGTTCCGGTTCTCATAATTTGGCAAAATCGGTTCCCGGTTCGGTTCCGGTTAAAACCGACGGGTCCGGTTAAGAACCGTTAGAACCAGTTTGAATTAAAATAAATATTTAAAGACCTATTTATTTGTTTTTCGAAAGATATTATTTTTCTTACTAGCTTCCTAACTATCATCTTCGTCAAAGATAGAAACTATATATAGGTTTCTTAATAAGTTCGCATGATAGAAACTAATGTCACTCGATGAGTCGATGAGCCGTTACTGCTTTGTGTCAAAGATAGAAACTATATTGTTTTTTTTTTTTAATTAAAATTGTCTGATGCACATTCGATTATTGTATGTTTGATTATTAAATTGTCTCTTAACCATTAGAATTTGACCAGTTTCCTTGATTTGTAACTATTAGAATTTGATAAGTTTTTGCTATCGTTTAAAACATTTTATCGTTGCTACTTTCAGTTTTGATGGTTTGAACTTTGAATGTTGCAATTGTGATATGTTTTGGTTGGTTTGATTGTTTTTTTTTTCATTTATTTATTTAACGAGTTGACGTTAACTCGCGCGATGCGGCGAGATGTTGATTATAGGCAACATCAATTGATACGTTTTGGTCTTTCTGATCTCTACCGTGTCACACCGAATTCCGTTGTATTCACAAATAAATAAACACCGAATTATGCTGAACCTTGCTATGAAATCATGTTTATTACACAGAAAAGATGTAACTATGATTTTTGAACTTTGTGAATTACAACTAATACTATTGTGTAAATTATGTTGACTGTTTACTTTCGTTTACAAAGAAGACTTTGTTGACCTGCATTTCACAAATCAAACATTGAAACTATTTATCTACCACTAACTTGCAATCCAAGAATTGTTTCTATAAATTGCATCATTTCAAATTCAAACTTCATCCACCGCCCAAACAAATTCAATATTAAACTTTCATATTTTTTGAAATGATGTATTCCTGACTTTAAATAGTTTCTTGATATTCAGAATAACTTATGGATATTTTTGCACAAAGAAAGTTGAAAACTGAAACAAAGTCTAAAACCCACTCGTATACCATTCTCTAATTCTGATGCAGGCAACTCTTCACCTTTTTCACACCGATTGTAACCGGAAAATAGATCGTCAACATTAACGGTAACGATCTCCTGTTTACGATTTGCTTAAATTATTTCGGGTACTCATATAGAGCCAAATTTCTTTCCATCCTCCAACGTTGCAACCGTCTTCAATCGGCGCGATGAACAGCCTTGCAACTCCGGCGAAGAAACCCAACCGTCTTCCTCTTTAGGGATTTTTTTTATACGATTGGAGTGCTTAATCTGCTTCTATTTCTGTATGACCAGGTAACGGTTGGAACGGACGCAAAAAGAGGGGATATGTAACTGCAGTATGACGGAAGTTTGGTTTACCGTCAAGTTAGTTTTTATAGTAATATAGAATTATTAATTTTAGGATTTTAATGATAACCGGTTTCAGCCTAAAACCGTTACATGAGAACCTTTTAACCCGGTTCTGAACCGAACCGATTAGTAATTGTCGGTTCCGGTTCTCATACTTTGGTATAAACGGTTCCCGGTTCGGTCCGATTCTAAACCGTTGCACAGCCCTATTGCCTAGACATATTAATGAATTACCTGAACACATTGTGTATTTTTTTCTCTGTATGAACAAAATACCACTAAAAAAATCGTTTTTTTTTCGTTTTTATATAACACTATGGTACTTTTTGGAAATATAATAAAGGGGAAGAAGCTTCGCCTAGTGCCATGTGTCAGTCAATAGTTTTTATTTTTTATTAAGCCTTACCTAATGTCACGTGACACACCCAAGAGAGTAGATAGCCTAAATGAACGTCATGTCAGCAAAGATGATGTTCATTTGTGGGAACTACTGGGTATGCCTACATCCCACCCTCCCAGACCCTACTTGTAGCTTGCTATTTGTGGGATTTACTGGATATGGTTGTTGTTGTTGTTTAATTCCCTCAATTTTAGTTAGTAGTTACACTTCCCCTCACTCAAAATAATTATTCTTTTATTTAATTCTATCATAACTTTTAAATTATTATGTTTTAAAAACATTTAAAATAACGTGACGACCTGCTCATTTTTGTAGACAATTTAATCTTTTTTCGTACCTGTATATTATCTAAAAAATACACCACAAAAACAAACATTATTCTCTTTAATTTGAATATAGTATTTCTTTTACTTTTTAATTAAAAAATGATATGTTAAGTGATTAACAATATTTATGGATGAACAATAATTGAATCGTTAACCAAAGCAAAAAAAAAATAGAAGAAACCAAACCAAAATTAACTAAATCAAAACGAATATATCTTGTATTCATATATTTTTAGCTTTCATACTATCATTTCATGTATTTACGAGCCAATTTCATATACTTGTAAGTAAATATTTTAGCCCAAGTTTGGTTATGAACCAAAATTAACTGAACCGAAATGAAAATTGAATCCAATAAAAAAAACCAAATCAATTAACCGATTGGTTAATAGGATCAATCAGCTGATGGCTTCGGTTGAGATTAATAATCTAACTAAACTAAATCATGCACACATTTAGAAGTGCATGTGTTATTTGCTGCATTGTTCAGACATCATTCTAAAAAAAACAGAGCTTTACAAATAATTATGGAAATTTACAAAAAAAAAAAAAAAGAGAGAGACTAATAAAATTTAAAGTTTTAGAATTCTATGAGCATGTATAACAAATTAACAAAAAGTGTGGAGAGGATAACATCACATGACCTTCTTGTTTTTAAAAATCAAAACCTAGGGGCATTCTCGTTCATTAATTTATCACCTAATTAAACCTAACAAAAAACTCAACCCTTCGCCACTGTTTTCTCTTCGTCAACCTCCATTTCCATTACACACTTTTTATCGCCCGCACATTTTCTCTTTGTCAATGCTACACAAACATGACGTATTTAGTTATCGAAGTTTTTTGTTGTTGTTTGGGCAAGATCAAGATAAAAATCAATGGTATTAGATATAATATGCTTTACGCTTTTATATACTTTGATTTTTACTGTTGTTCGTCTAGAATGAACTGTTGTGGATTAATTTGAACTAACATACAGGGGTTGGAAGAATCGATCGATTGGTGGCCATGGTAGCTTTGCATAGGGGTGATATTAAACTTATTGTTACAATCTATTAATCTCTGTGGAGTACATGGTTTGTAATATACTACTACTTTTTAGTTTTAAAAATTTGATGTTTTACGTGACTAACAATATATAGGGGTGAGCATGTAAGGCCCCAAACCTGGGCACCCTACTGTTGGGTCTCATTACAGTGTACCATTTAAAAATCAACAATTTTACAAAATCACGCAGCGGAAAATTAATTAAAACAAAAATAGTTCGTTAATAAATCTCAAAACTATGAATGCCATCCATGCTACCACGAGTAATCCACCCGCTAGCCAAGATGCATCACCAACTCAAACAAACCTACAAAACAATCTAATATACATGCAAAAGTCAGCTACGCTGAGTAAGTTCTAATAGTTTAAGTTTATGTAATTCAAATATCTCATAAAAACACTTTATTTTAAAAGCCAACTTCATTGCCTTAATAATCATCATTAATTATATAAATATTTTATTGCCAACACCCACCCAAAACCACTCATAACCATAACTGACTTATCACCCATCCCGATCCACAACTATGACTCCGTAACTTCTTTTACGCGTCCAACTATTCCCTCTGCAATACAATGTCGCTACACACGACTAGTTCATCTATACTCCTTTTAATTATACTGGGCATCCCCGAGTACAATTCATTACAAGAAACTTTATATTATCATCTTTAATAAAAACATAACACATACCTACCAATTTATCTATATGAATGCAAATAAAACACATAAGGTGGGAACCTACCACACAGTTTGGTCAATGCATAAGAAAGTGACTGATTACACCTCTTTGCCACTAAGACACCCATCGTGTCACAAGGACAACGAAAATCATCTTCGCCACTAAGGAACTCATCGCATCACAAGGACAACGACAACGACAATCATCTTCGCCACTAAGGCACTCAAGCGTCACGAGAACAATGACAACAATCTTCGCCACTAAGGCTTACTCTTTAAAACACCACGAGGGCTTTATGAGTACTCTAAACATATTGTCTCATGTATACCGGTCTACTAGGAATTCATTATGAAACTAAGTAAACAATGCATGTCTTTCCCCAAAATAATAAAACAGTAAAAATGGGTCGTGAAACTCACCTCAAGTCCGTGCGGAAGCTAGCAAGAATATAACTCGGAGTGCTAGGAAAACAGATCTACACGTCCTATATAGAATGAACATGTTAGATCTATGTTCAATGTTTTCCTCATACACATTGTTCACCCATCTCGTGGTATGTTTTTATGTTGGTATCATTGGTGACGTTTTATACTTTCCAAAACATTGTCAAAATCAAGGTTTCTTATACCAAAAAGTATCTTTTAAAGACCATGACTCTTATCACATCTTCGACTTCCTCAACCCATCCTCTACCCTTAGTGGGGTCGGCCTAGGTAGAGGCGTCTTTAGGTTTCTGGCCCAAGTCCTCATGTCCAATTGGTGCAAGTGGGTTTGATAAAAATAAAAAAAAAAAAGAGGAGAAAGGGGGGATGTTACCGTCATGTTGACAATATACGTAGTGTCCGTTGAGTGGACGGCGGACACGTGGCGTCCGCCTATTGGCTACTTCTGGGCGGTGGGTAATCATCCGTTATCTAGAAGCTGAGGCAAGTGGTGGTTGAGAAAGTCTCCTGTCAGAGATATTTTGGCTGGGGAGCTGCCACGTCGCCGTCCTTAACATTTGTATGTTGCGTTATCAAGAGTCAATAGTCTAGATGGACATAAGATACTAATATTGGATAAAGTTGGTAGCGTTACGAACCAAACGGTAAATGTTGTGTACAAAGAAATATTTGGAGGTTTATGAGATGTTAAATTACCTCTTTTTTTATTTAAGGTTTATCAATGTTCATTAAAACGTCTTAACAATGAAATTTGTATTTGTTATTAACTTTAATGATTTGGTAAACTATATTTAATCATTTTTAATGTTCATGTTCGATTGGAGGTTTATGAGATGTTAAATTACCTCCTTTTTTTGTTTGTTTGTGTTTTTTCATCTTTTAATACAGTGAGCTCAATCAGTCTATCGAAGTTTCCCATGTTTGATCGATCTCATCATGTTGTTTTGTTTGTTAATTGCTTTGTGTTTGGATTATTATACGTTAGGGTTATGTAGACAAACAGTGGAATTAGTTATTTGTATGGAATGTACAAAGCTAACAAATGTATACTCTTGGATAAAGTAGATACATAACACTCTTGGATATACTTGAGTAAAAGTAGATACATAACACTCTTGGATAAAGAATGTTTTGTTTGTGACATGGCTGGATAGGAACAACTGGATAACACACCCAAGGAAATGGTTATTTTTATGATTTTCTCATGAAATAAACCAATTTAAGTTAGCCTTCATTTGTGGTTTTGTGTGGTATAAATTCTACTTTTCTTGTGGAAATGTAAATTATTATGGCAAAGTTTTAAAACTCAGATAAATCATTGTGGTAACATAAATTATTATCTTTCATCGTCATTATATGAACTTTGTTCAAAATATTGTTATCCCATTGTAAAGAAACTCTTGGTGTGGCATCTTAACATTGAACAATTTGGATATATTTGTACATGCCTCCTACTTTATAATGCAGTAGAGATATAGATATAGACTGGTTTCATGGGAAAAGTATTTCAAAAACTAGTTTGCATAATAAGTAATAACTAGATGTAGTCCCCCGCGCGTTGCGGCGGGGGAACGTTGGTGATAGTACGGTCTCGTGTGTGTGTTATGGGTTGGCGCCACCAAAACAAATATAGAAATTGTTTGTAAGTTAGTAGAAATGTGTACTTTAGCAAATCCGTATGATGCAACTATACATATAAATAACTAATAAATATTGTTATCGCTTACTTGTGGAAATTGCAAACATATTCAAATGTAAATTGGGATAAATAATAACTTTTGAAACATAATGGCCACATTGTAATCAAATCAGATTACCTAAATTCATCATAAACATGGGACATGGAATTAGCCATATGATGTTTGTAATGTTGTGGTTGATTTAAACAATCCAGATGTAGATAGTCTCCTACCTATTTGATATTTTTCCACTGCAAGGTATTCACTTTTTTAGTCTCAAAGCTATAATTCCTTTTGTTCACTACTCGTTTTACCCAAATAATTGTATAATCATAATAATAAAAATCACTAACAAACCTTGGAAAACAGCTCAAGAACGAAAAGTTCACGTCTTAGTTTTTCTTCAGCCCATTCATTCTTCGGTCAAAAATAATAATACCCAACAAATTGTTTTGGGCCTTCAAATGTGAACAAAAGTTCACGTCTTTTTTTCTTCTTTCTTTTTTCTATTTTATTAATTATTATTATTATTATTATTATTATTATTATTATTATTATTATCATTATTATTATGCTTGCTCTCAAGTGTTCTGTGTACGCGACTTGATCATTTTTCTTCGTATTAAGCTCATATCTCACGAACACCTACAAAACACATGTACAATATTAAATAGCTAAGACCGACTAAAAGTACACAATAAAAGACTCAAAAGTATACATGATTAACATATTAACAACGTGTTTTCACCAACACATCACACCTCCACACTTATCTTTTTTCGTCTCGAAAAAATTATACTCACTCTAATCAACACATTATTACAAACTAGCACCCTAGTCACCCCATCATACCTTAGCTAAGGTCTAAAGTCATACCCCATTTACAGATCAGCATTAGATGTGTTAATTCAACAAGTCAAACTAATTTCCATTTAAAAACAGAATTTACCCTACTAAGCTTAACATGCTTCCGGTTTTTATTTTCATGCAACACACCCCTCACAAGTTTTCACTCCACTCGGTTTAATATCTGGACTAGCATGTAATGAGCTAGTATTATTCACTCTAAACCAAACATGTAACTCTGTTATCATAGGCTTGTATAACAATCACACCTCTACTGTAGACATTGCACATATTTAAAGGACTTACGGGTTTTGGGCTTAGGATATAAGTAGGAAATATTTGGCTAAAAAGTGGCTAAATTAAAATGGTTAGACCAACATGATTGACAATCCTTATTCACAAATCACAATAACACACAACTTTGGGCATATTTGACCCATAACACATACTTCTATTTTTTTTTTTCTTTTTCTCTTTTTTTTTTCATTTTTTTTCACATATATATTTTTCCAACATAAATACAATCACTTAACACTTTGGATGTCATTTAACACTTTGTAAATGTACTAGTTTAATTGGGTGATTATGTAGTTTAGCAAACGAAAGGGTATAAGGCTCAAAATTGACTACTAATGGTAATATTCTTGGGTAAACCGGTCAACATAACAAATAAAGGATGACAAACAAAAAGGGAATCCTAAATCGCCTTTGTCATGTACATACATATCTAGTCTACAACCTCAGCATGTATCAAATCACACAAGTTCTGCAATAGAGAAACATCTGGCCTACTCTCAACAAACGAGAATGTATATAAATCAATCTATCATCTAGTAGGCTCAAGATCTCACAAAAGTGGGTAAATGGGTTGCCGATGTGTGCATGCATTTATTACCAATAGCTTGTTAAACCGAGTCAGACAATTCTAAATTTTTTTTCTTAAAAACATCTGCTGAAAACGGTTCATATTACTTTTCCACAAATTAGACCATGACTAAGGATCTATTGCCAAAACAATAAAAAAACAATTGGTATGTACTGAAAGAGCTGCTTTATGTCTGATTAGAATGCTTTTTAGGAAAAAATTTCAAGACATTTTCAATTTTTTATTTTTTAGTTTTTTTTAGACTCAATAATAAATAAAAACAGAGTTTCCCCACCCCCACACTTGAACGACAAATTGTCCTCAATGTAAGATAGAGAATAAAATAAAACAAAAATAAAAATAAAAATAAAATACAACAACAGTAAAAGGAACAGACTCCCCTGAATATAGGTAGTGTGCGTATGAGTCCATGCAGTTCCTCCCAATCGAGCTGTATAGCATTTCTTTCGTGGCCGATAAATAAACCTGAAACTAAGACTCAAAAGAAAAATAAAAACATAAAATTCTGGGATGCCTTATACACCGACGGTGTACAGATTTACCCTGCCTGAATGGAGATTGAGTACAGGCGAAGTTATCTGATTGCAAGTTAAACTCCAAGCATTCCCAGAAAAAAAAAAAAAAAAAAAACAGACTCAAACTACAACTAAAAATAAAAGAAAAATAAAACAAAATAAATAAATATACAAAATGTACAAGAATCATACCTTACTATCAAGGTGGTCTAAGCGCGGACTTGCCTACCGAGTTTCCAATGTATGCTCGGTAGCTTGCATGCCACATAAACAGATGTTTAAGGATTGGCATGTATAGTGAGCGAATGTTGTTGTGGTGGAACCATCTCATGAGCTTTTCCCCAATGTCTTTGTAATCTCACTTTCCGAATATTTGCCTTTGAATCTTCATCCCGAACCTTGTTTATAAGGTTAATCGGTGCAAGACGAGATTTGTGAGAATCTTGACTTGTGTCACCTTCATCAATACAAACAACAACCTTTTCCAAATGTAACTCTTCAACAAGTGAAGGTTTTGGTGTGGTATTAATCTCCACAACCTCATCCTTAACTTGCGAATAGTTTTTGATATCATCAGGCAAAGGAGAAATAGCCTCGGCTATGTCTATCCTTCTCGATAACATCTTACACTTAAAGCTCAAGTAATCAATTCTTTGTTGAATGGAAAGGGTAGGTGTTGATAACAACTCTTCGACTTTAGATAATTTATCTTCGATTCGAGCAAGTTGCATTTCCTCCTTGCTTTGATATGTAATCTTTGCACGTTCTTCTTCATATGGAGGAATTTGGTATTGATCTTGAGGGTAACCTGAAAATGGTGTCTCTTCGGGTTCATAGTTATAATAACTATGATCTGGCTCATCATAATACACCATGTTGTTTCGACAAACATCTTCCTAAGTCGGATAATAATCCTGTACGTCATCATACATGACATCCAATTCATATAATCTCCTCCTAGCGTCTTCAAACTGTTGTCGATACTCAGGGCACTCAAAACGAGTATGACATGGACTACCACAACCTAAACATAATGAATAGGTTTGATCCATAGTATTCTACGCCTGCAAAGGAGAACCTGCACAGAAACTAGAATACCCAAAGTGAAATCTAATAAAATTAAATAACACTTTTATATATTTTTTATAGTTTTTTTTTCTATTTTTTTATTTTGTTTTCAAAAAACTAAATAAAAATACAAACAAACAATCAATGTAATACTAAGCGCACTAGCTCCCCGGCAACGGCGCCATTTGATGACCTGTCGTTAGGGTCATGCAAAAACCTAAATAAACTAGATAGCTAGAGTAAGTAGGGTATCGAATCCACGGGGAGCATGTGGTTAATATTACACTTTTTGTTTGATTATTTAAAGCTAAAAATAACTAAATTAATTTAAAACTGATCATTGGATTTAATTGGGTAGCTAAACTAATAAAAACTGAAATTAATTTAGAAACAAATATGAGAAAAGGGTGATCTCTTCAGGATTCTGGTTAGCCAAATTCACTCGGGTTTGCAAACAAGTCAATTGGAATCACATAGACATGATTTGTGGTTTAATATGATTGATAAAGAAGGTTGATTAATGACTTTGTTGACAGTCGATAACTAGACCGTGACTGTTGACTCGGTTGATTATCACCTAACAATATCTTAATGACTCGCAATATTAACAGACACAACTTGTAAGTATTCAATGACCCTCGATAAGAAACCGTGTTGGTTGATGAAATCCAAAACAAGCATATCATTCAAATAACGTTCAACATCAATATTAATAAAAAGCACAATTGAAAGTTTAGAATTTTAAATCACAAAACACTCAACCCAATATATAATAACATAGCAAAACCCTCGCGAAAATAACTAACCATTCACCCGGAGAGAATCACGGGTGACTTAACCTCGCATAGCTATGGTAGAAGCCTCCATCTCCTCTCCCCTTGTTCCATGTGATCTGTTCCGTGCGGTCTCCGTTGCCTTCCTCTCTCTTGCTGCCGTCAAAATTCCTCCTTGGTTTCCTTGTCACGATTCTTTATAAGTGTCCACTTCATAATATTCCACCGCCTTAGTTTTTCTTCAGCCCATTCATTCTTCGGTCAAAAATAATAATACCCAACAAAGTGTTTTGGGCCTTCAAATGTGAACAAAAGTTCACGTCTTTTTTTCTTCTTTCTTTTTTCTATTTTATTAATTATTATTTATTATTATTATTATTATTATTATCATTATTATTTTGCTCGCTCTCAAGTGTTCTGTGTACGCAACTTGATCATTTTTCTTCGTATTAAGCTCATATCTCACGAACACCTACAAAACACATGTACAATATTAAATAGCTAAGACCGACTAAAAGTACACAATAAAGACTCAAAAGTATACATGATTAACATATTAACAACGTGTTTTCACCAACACATCAATCTCACCCTCCCCTGACCCTACCAATAGTTTCTACTATTCGTGGGATATACTGGGTATGATTGATTTATTGATTTTTTTTTTTTTTTTTTTTTTTGAGTAACATTAATCTCCGAAATTTTCATTAAACCAAAGACAAACCAATTACAAGTGATACGTAGGTAAACGGGCCACAAGTTGCGCCGCTACCCCTTTTTGTATTGCAAAACCTACTCTATTGAAAATAAAACATTGGCCCTTAGCAGCTGGGGAATTACTTTGCGTAACTTTCTTCACACGATCGAGGAGCTTGATTGCTTGCGGGGCCAGCGCTCCAAAAGTATCAAAAGCGAAGGGCACAAACACATGCTGGTTCTCTAGACAAGCCGCTTCATGTTTATCCACTTTTTTGCCCTCAGCTTTCAAAACTGCCTGCCCAGGCACAAAACCCGAATCCCGAAGACCCACCAATGGGGATACCCCAGTCAGGTCAACACACGCATGCTTGCCTTGCGCCCATCCGAACACAAGAACATCCGCTGGCCTCAATGTGGACCGCCCGTCACGTGGGTCCGTCAAGAAATTCACGGGGGCCTCTTTTTTGGCTGAAATCCCTGCCCTTCGTAAAACATCCCATAGAACATCTCTAACCAGGTCATGTCTGTATTTAAAGCCTGGCAACTCCTTACAATGTAGGGCGTGTTCTCCAAACTTGTCCAAGCGTGTTTTTTTACAGATCGGACACGGTTCGTCGACGGGGAACATGGGAATCATCAGTCGGTATTTGAGGACCGCCCGATATTCGATAGCCGACATATGTTGCCCTAGTCCGTCAATTGGGAGCGTAGTGAGGAAATCTTGAGCATGGGCCTCTTTAAGACATTCAAACACCGCTTTCTGGCGCGAAGACATGTTAAACTCCTCCTCCATAGTCTGCATGGCTTTACAGTTAAACGCACTCGCCAAGATTTTTTGAGGCTTTTTTGGGGCGGTGTCTTTATCTGTAAAGCCGCCCACATCTACATTGGGGAGAGAGCTGCGAATGTTGTCCAGTGCGAGCTTATAATCATCGTCCATCCCAACCACCCCGCTGTTCCTTAGTATGTGTTCCTGTAGCTTCCAAGACTGCGCCCTAGAAGCCACATACGCATATGCGGACACATCTTCCGCCGAGCACAGGCCCAAGCCCCCCGAGCTAATCGGTAAGGACACCAAACGCCATTGAAGATCCCCAAAAAAAGCTCCCCCACAAACAACGATATCCTCAACAGCTCCTCGGAGACCTTTGTCAAAAATGGATACTGCCTCCCCAACAAAGGTCGGTTGGCACGTTCGAAGCCCAAACAACAGTTTAGCCACACCCATACATGAGCGTAGCAATAAGAGCTCACTTTGGGGGTCCCGTAACTTCTGCAAAACACCCATCAGTCCAACCGCGCGCTGAGCCCTCTTGACTGCCATTGAGCTAATGTAATCCCCATCACGACTAACAGCCCCCCCTAGAAGCTTTACCCCTGTCTGTGGTCTTCCTATCTCCTTAGGAAAAATACCAGACTTCGCTTTAATACCATTGCATGTTGGCCAAAAGATCTCTGACTTCTTAATATTAAGCATAAGCCCAAACTGGGGACCTTCTGCGCGGATGATGTCTAGGGCTTTAGCTACTTCTTCGGCTCTGCCTATCATCGTACCGTCATCCAAATACCACGCATGGAAGGGTAAGGAACAGTGTTCTTCCACCTGTAGCACCAGCGGATGCAAGACAAGGGCAAAAAGAAGAGGTCCTAAAGGATCCCCTTGCTGGACCCCTGTGTAGGCCCCGATGCAAGTATCTCCAACATATAGCCTGGCAGGTTGGGCGTATAAAAACTGAACCCATTGGTAGATAGACGGACATCGGATACTGACTTCGCGCAGAAGGATTGTCCGGTCAACCATGTTGAAAGCGTTCGAAAAATCCACAGTGAGCATGGCCAGTGATCCGTCGTCACGGAACGCATTCAAGAATCTATTCGCACTGTGGAGTATAGCCTTTGCACCATTGGGGACTCCGACCCCATATTGAAAGTCCCCTAAGTAAGCCGACATCTCCTTCCCAATTTTACGCATTGAAACTTTAGAGACCAACCTTCGCCAGATACCCCCGACAGCAATGGGCCGGATTCCGTTATCGGGCTTTAATAAGGGGGTTAGGGGGGCAGAGGCAATGAATTCCGCCAGAATCTTTGGGCACAGCCCTCGCAGCCAGATGTTAACCACCTCAGTGATGGCCACAAGAAGAGCAGATGGCGGAGAGGACCCCTGTCCGCACAATGCGTCCAAAATATGTTGCGCTCTCAAGCCATCCCTTCCACAAGAAGTTCCTTTGGGGAAGGAGCGGATATTCTCCAACACACATTCAGCGTTAACCTGAAGAGCATCTTTATTGGGCAAGACATGAGGCAAGTGGGGGGGATCCCTAACCGGATGCTTATCAACCAAGGCTTTTAAGGTGGACTCCCCAACTGGTGCAACTCCAGAAGAGCACAAAACCTTCACCGCGGCTGTGAAGTGACCATCAGCAACCTTCCTTAGACATTGTTTGATATTAGCCCCATTCTCCGATTCATTTTGGCTGACTGGCCCTCTAGCCGACTCTTCATTTGATTGGGAAAAAAGGGGAAGAATAAGCTCCTCCATGCCCTCGCCATCTTTCCAAATTGCTAAGGAACGCATGATGCTACTACATTGCAAGGATTTACGATTCCCAGACCTTCGCTCCTGCCTGGAAGACGGTCGGATAGTGCGTAACGTGCAACGGGGCAGTAACAACAACCTGATCCAGGCCTCAACCGACCCAGGGGAAGCTGCCACCTTACCTAATGTATTGGATAAGGCCTGCGCAAATGCTAGTCGACAAGACGAGGGGATGCTCTTAACTGTAGTAATCCGCATAGCAAAAAGTCTTTCCAGAAGACTGATATCTACAACCACCGTCCTACCAATATCCGGTTCGGTAGCGGGTTCGACTGTTGGCTGGCTGGGCTTAGGGATCCCTATGATAAATTCACCCTTACCATCAACGTTTCGCAAGAATTTGGCGACACCATCTTCATGGTGACACCCCCTATTGAGAGCATGCAAGGCCATGCATTGGCCACATAGCCACTGATTAAGGTTCTGCAAGGCGTCCACAACTTCCCCAAATAGGCCCAAATCCCCGGAAATGGCATCCCGCAAGGTGTTTTTGCCATCATCCCACCCAAAATGGTCCCGTTTAAGGTGAGCAAGCAGCCGGGAGCTACTTGATATACCAAATTTACAAGAATGAAAAAATTTAAAAGGGCAGGCTTGTCCTGCATCAGAAACGCAGGGTCCACCTGTTTCAACAGAACACCGCCGCCTTCTAACAGATGGCGACATAACTCCCAAAACCCGACTCGAGGTGAGTGGGCATACGCTATCTTCCAAGATCACACCAGGGCAACTAAAAGTTGCCGTTGCCTACTCCCCGGATAATCACGACACACCTAAACCATGGCCCGAATGTCCCCAACTTTATCAATACCCAAATAAACTAAACCAAGATGAAAACTTTATCAATACCCACCAAAATTAAACATAATTATTATTATTATTATTATTATTATTATTATTATTATTATTATTAACCAATAATATTCATTATAAATTAAAAAAAAAAGGCCAGTAGCTTTAAGAGAGGTGGGGGCGAGTAGATGTGATCTTATTTATATTATAATTTAGGAAGTATAATATTATCAGTATAGATATATCTAGTGACTACAAACCAAAAACCAAAGACCTCCTTATCAATAAAACTTTTCAAACAGAAGGAAGGGAGGGCGAGTGGTTATGGGCGATTAGGTTTTGGTTGAAAACAGGTTGCGAGTAGGTTAGGAGGCAGGGGCGATTAGGCTTTGGGTTGAAAGCAGGGGCGATTGGGTTTGGTTGTGGGCGATTTGGATTGGAGGAGGAGGTAGGGGGCGATTGGTTGCGGGCGATTTGGTTTTGGTTGAAAACAGGTTGCGAGTAGGTTAGGAGGCAGGGGCGATTGGGCTTTGGGTTGAAAGCAGGGGGCGATTGAGTATTTGTGTACTTATGTATTTGTGTCATAAGAATACTATTTTCCTTATTAAATTTTTTCTTGATGCTGAATGGAACAAATAAACATGTGTAGCTGTACAACTATGTTGCAGTTAGATGACCTGATACTCATTTCTTGACTATTTACCAACCTAATATCAAAGTGTCGCACATTTTTACTAAGGGTAGATTCGAGTATTATGTTATACACCTATATAAAACGAAAATCTATTAGTGTAAAGATAAGATAGTATTCACTGATTACTTACCTATTTGTTAATATTAGAGAACATAAGCTTAATGTGTTGACGCGTCAGTATCAAAATATTATAGCAACTTCTCCATTTGTGTTTATTTCCAACTGACCAAACTAATAGCATAGTATTTGTATATTTGGTATAGATTATCTTTATATTTAGAAGATATTCATTGTAGCTTAATCTCCAAACAAATGAGATTTACTTGTAATCTATAAAAACCCTTCATGTGATCAGTGACACCACCAGCGAACTGTTCCACGACCCCACCTTATACCATAGCCTTGCCGGTGCTCTCCAGTACCTTACATTCACCCGACCCGACATCTCTTATGTTGTCCAGCAGATATGCATGCACATGCACTCTCCCCGGGTAGATAATTGGAATGCACTTAAACGCATCATAAGATACATCAAAGGTACCTCCACCTTCGGCTTAACTCTTCGCGGCTCCCCCTCTCAGACTCTTGTGTCCTACACTGACGCCGACTGGGCCGGCTGTCCTGATACTAGACGCTCCACTTGTGGATACTGTATTTATTTTGGGGACTCTCTTATCTCCTGGTCGTCCAAACGCCAGAGCACAGTTTCTAGATCCAGTGCTGAAGCTGAATATAGGGGTGTTGCCAACATTGTCGCAGAAATATGCTAGTTAAGAAATTTATTGCTCGAGCTTCGTCACCCACTGTCCCGCGCCACTTTGGTTTATTGCGACAATGTCAATGCCATTTACTTATCTGGGAACTCGGTACAACATCGGCGCACAAAACATATCGAGCTGGACATTCACTTTGTACGGGAACAAGTTCAACGGGGTCACGTGCGAATTCTCCATGTCCCCTCTCGTTATCAGATTGCAGATATCTTCACCAAAGGCCTGCCTCGTGTTTTATTTGAAGACATTAGAGACAGTCTCAGCATCCGGTCTCCTCCCGCTTCGACCGCGAGGGTGTAATAGCATAGTATTTGTGTATTTGGTATAGATTATCTTTATATTTAGAAGATATTCATTGTAGCTTAATCTCCAAGCAAATGAGATTTACTTGTAATCTATAAAAACCCTTCATGTGATCAGTGACACCACTAGCGAACTGTTCCATGACCCCACCTTATACCGCAGCCTTGTCGGTGCTCTCCAGTACCTTACATTCACCCGACCCGACATCTCTAATGCTGTCCAGCAGATATGCATGCACATGCACTCTCCCCGGGTAGATCATTGGAATGCACTTATACGCGTCATAAGATACATCAAAGGCACCTCCACCTTCGGCTTAACTCTTCGGACTCCCCCTCTCAGACTCTTGTGTCCTACACTGACGCCGACTGGGTCGGTTTTCCTGATACTAGACGCTCCACTAGTGGATACTGTATTTATTATAGGGACTCTCTTATCTCCTGGTCGTCCAAACGTCAGAGCACAGTTTCTCGATCCAGTGCTGAAGCCGAATATAGGGGTGTTGCCAACGTTGTCGCAGAAATATGTTGGTTAAGAAATTTATTGCTTGAGCTTCGTCACCCACTGTCCCGTGCCACTTTGGTTTATTGCGACAATGTCAGTGCCATTTACTTATCTGGGAACCCGGTACAACATCAGCGCACAAACACATATTGAGCTTGACATTCACTTTGTACGAGAACAAGTTCAACAGGGTCACGTGCGAATTCTCCATGTCCCCTCTCGTTCTCAGATTGCAGATATCTTCACCAAAGGCCTGCCTCGTGTTTTATTTGAAGACTTTAGAGACAGTCTCAGCATCCGGTCTCCGCCCGCTTCGACTGTGGGGGTGTAATAGCATAGTATTTGTATATTTGGTATAGATTATCTTTATATTTAGAAGATATTCAATGTAGCTTAATCTCCAAGCAAAGGAGATTTACTTGTAATCTATAAAAACCCTTCATGTGATCAATGAGAAATCAAGAATTATATTCTATCACAAACATCCAGTGTTCCATCAGTTTACCCTAAACCTTGCATGCTTAGTTTACAAACCACAGTTGATGGTTTGAACTTTGAATGTTGCAATTGTGATATGTTTTGGTTGGTTTGATTGTTTTTTTTTTCATTTATTTATTTAACGAGTTGACGTTAACTCGCGCGATGCGGTGAGATGTTGATTATAGGCAACATCAATTGATACGTTTTGGTCTTTCCGATCTCTACCGTGTCACACCAAATTCCGTTGTATTCACAAATAAATAAACACCGAATTATACTGAACCTTGCTATGAAATCGTGTTTATCACACAGAAAAGATGTAACTATGATTTTTGAACTTTGTGAATTACAACTAATACTATTGTGTAAATTATGTTGAATGTTTACTTTCGTTTACAAAGATGACTTTGTTGACCTGCATTTCACAAATCAAACAATTGAAACTATTTATCTACCACTAACTTGCAATCCAAGAATTGTTTCTATAAATTGCATCATTTCAAATTCAAACTTCATCCACCGCCCAAACAAATTCAATATTAAATTTTCATATTTTTTGAAATGATGTATTCCTGACTTTAAATAGTTTCTTGATATTCAGAATAACTTATGGATATTTTTGCACAAAGAAAGTTGAAAACTGAAACAAAGTCTAAAACCCACTCGTATACCATTCTCTAATTCTGATGCAGGCAACTCTTCACCTTTTTCACACCGATTGTAACCGGAAAATAGATCGTCAACATCAACGGTAACGATCTCCTGTTTACGATTTGCTTAAATTATTTCGGGTACTCATATAGAGCCAAATTTCTTTCCATCCTCCAACGTTGCAACCGTCTTCAATCGGCGCGATGAACAGCCTTGCAACTCCGGCGAAGAAACCCAACCGTCTTCCTCTTTAGGGATTTTTTTTATACGATTGGAGTGCTTAATCTGCTTCTATTTCTGTATGACCAGGTAACGGTTGGAACGGACGCAAAAAGAGGGGATATGTAACTGCAGTATGACGGAAGTTTGGTTTACCGTCAAGTTAGTTTTTGTAGTAATATAGAATTATTAATTTTAGGATTTTAATGATAACCGGTTTCAGCCTAAAACCGTTACATGAGAACCATTTAACCCGGTTCTGAACCGAACCGATTAGTAATTGTCGGTTCCGGTTCTCATACTTTGGTATAAACGGTTCCCGGTTCGGTCTGATTCTGAACCGTTGCACAGCCCTATTGCCTAGACATATTAATGAATTACCTGAACACATTGTGTATTTTTTTCTCTGTATGAACAAAAACCCACTAAAAAAATCGTTTTTTTTTTTCGTTTTTATATAACACTATGGTACTCTTTGGAAATATAATAAAGGGGAAGAAGCTTCGCCTAGTGCCATGTGTCAGTCAATAGTTTTTATTTTTTATTAAGCCTTACCTAATGTCACGTGACACACCCACGAGAGTAGATAGCCTAAATGAACGTCATGTTAGCAAAGATGATGTTCATTTGTGGGAACTACTGGGTATGCCTACATCCCACCCTTCCAGACCCTACTTGTAGCTTGCTATTTGTGGGATTTACTGGATATGGTTGTTGTTGTTGTTTAATTCCCTCAATTTTAGTTAGTAGTTACACTTCCCCTCACTCAAAATAATTATTCTTTTATTTAATTCTATCATAACTTTTAAATTATTATGTTTTAAAAACATTTAAAATAACGTGACGACCTGCTCATTTTTGTAGACAATTTAATCTTTTTTCGTACCTGTATATTATCTAAAAAATACACCACAAAAACAAACATTATTCTCTTTAATTTGAATATAGTATTTCTTTTACTTTTTAATTAAAAAATGATATGTTAAGTGTCACACCCTCAAATTCCACGTGCGGGGTTTTACCGCGAGGCGCGTGACACACCAGGATCTCAGTCAACGATCACAATAAACATACAACAAACATGCATTCATAATTATATTTAAAACCAAAATATCATGCTTTGAGCTGTAAACCAGCAGCGGAAGCATTCTTGTTTACAACCAAAAGACATATCATTGTTTACAAAACATTGTTTAATATGCTTCAAAATATTAGACACTGTGCATGACTCCGTGCGCCTAGCCCATTGACTGCTACCTTAGCGACCTGAGAAAACATGCCAAAAATGTCAACATATAATGCTGGTGAGTTCACAGGTTTTCTTTTATAAAAGTGATGTCACAAGTTTACAAAGATCATTTCCGTTAATACTATGTCATAAGAACGTTAGCCAGACGTTAAGTGCTTTTACTACTACGGTTGGGAACCCATTACTAAACATGAACCAAAAGATGATACCAGCCCAGACGACTGAGCTACCGATGCCTCGGTAACCCGATAGGTAGAGACAATATGCACCCGCCCGGCCCCGCCGTCGAGTGGGGCTTGTGAGGCCCAATAGATCTATCCACATTTCCCCCGTTGTGCGTTCCAGCACATTCATGGTTTCCCCCTGGGACTTTCCATAAAAGCCGTATAGTAACATAAAGTGCCCATAGTATAACATGACCTTTAAATAGTTCGTACAAAGCATGTTTCTCCCCCCGAAAGCAAGACAGTAAAAGTGGGGCTGTGAAACTCACCTTGGATTGCGTTACTTGAAAACAGTTAAGTAATTATGTTATGATAGCCCCAAATAGCGGCGACCTATCATAAGATGTGTATAAGTATTGGACTAATAACCCGCAGGCTAACTAGTCCCCGAATGTCCAGACCGTGACTAAAACGTTTGAAAACACCTTTAACTGTTAAACCGACCGTGCCAGACAGGACTCGACATCCCATTGGTGACCCGACATTCCACGTGTTAGATAAATGCAAGACATCATGCAACATATGCAATTAAACACTTAGTACGCGCAATAATTCACCTAGTCTAGCATAATGTCCGTTTAACGCATAATCAGGTCCGAACACGTCTTACTAAGTCATTGGGTGTATCCCGGGGTTCCTAGCATGTTCCTAGGTGTCAAATCGTGTTCCGGGATGTCAAAACGCGTTCCCGGTAGCAGTACATGCGATTAGGAAAGTCACACGCGAGTAGGCTTCAGCCTACAGGCGATTAGGGGCCTAATCGCATGAAGTATGAGGCGATTAGGGTCCTAATCGCCCCTTTTGTCTGCATAATCGCATGGCATCAGGCGATTAGGATTCCTAATCGCCTGTTGCTGCTGTGTAACGGACTTTCGCGCGTTTAACCCTCCAAATCAGATCCGAAACATGCAACAACACCCAATATCAAACCTAAATCATTTACCAACCCCTTTCAAGCAAAAACCCCCAACATATCACTGATCTATCATGTTCTAAGCAATTATTTCCTAAAATGGCAAAGTACTAGGTTTCACCAACCAACCTTATCTTTCCTTAAATGGAAACAATCAGATTTCAATCTTCACAACATGTAAATCATCAAACCTCTGATCTAACATCTTCCTAGTATGAATTCCAACAACATTGCATCAACAATCATACCATAATCATCCTAAATCTTCAAGAACATACAAATGGGTCAAAATACACATTTTCTTCAAAACACCACAATAATGGCTAAAATTCTAAGACAACCTTCCTATTAAGCTCTACATAGCAGAAGTACAATCATATCTTGGAAACAATCATGTTATAATCACCAAGAAAACCAACATATGTATGTAAACTTCACATATAACAAGCATTAAGGTGTAGACTTGGTTTAGAACTCTTTTGAAAGGTTTTTAAAGACACTACTTAGTAAAACAAGGTCTGGACCTTTGGGGAACCCAAAATAACAACTTTACAAAGGTTAGGGATGAAGAACACACCTTGGGTTTTGCTAAAGAAAGGTGTGTAAGCTTGGGGATGGTGATTTTTGTAGCAAAAAGAGTTCCAGAGGTGTTTTAAGGTGTGTGGGTGACTTGGAAGCAGCTAGGGTTGTTCTAGAGGTGTTTGGGGAGTTAAGGGTTCTATTTATAGGTGTTTTGACCCGGACTCTGCTGTTCATGCGATTAGCAGTTCATATCATGCGATTGGGGGCCTAATCGCATGAAACATCAGGCGATTAGGTCCCAATCGCCTGATATGTGTCCTACTCGCCCCAACATATAGGCGATCAGGGGTCCTAATCGCCCCTGTGGTGCTGGAACGAGTTTTTGGCGCGTTAAACACTATTTTAACATATTTAAACACGTATTCACATACCGATAAGTCACATAATGGTTTCAAACATATAATGCATGATAACTAACACGTTTACATCCGTTCACCAATTCCCGGGACTCGAGACTCGTGTGTGCATTAAACCCGGCGATTCCACGAATCGCCGATCCTTGTACCCATCGTTATGGACCGACTCCCGATGACCCCGCGGATCGTCATAACGACTCCCGATGATTCCCAGAATCATCATACCGACTCGACTGACCCCGTTAAGGACGTAATATGCATGACTCGCTAAGGTAGACTTACTAGTTTAGTCAACGTTACTAACCTGAGTTTGCCGGGTGTCACATTAAGTGATTAACAATGTTTATGGATGAACAATAATTGAATCGTTAACCAAAGCTAAAAAAAGAAATAGAAGAAACCAAACCAAAATTAACTAAATCAAAACGAATATATCTTGTATTCATATATTTTTAGCTTTCATACTATCATTTCATGTATTTACGAGCCAATTTCATATACTTGTAAGTAAATATTTTAGCCCAAGTTTGGTTATGAACCAAAATTAACTGAACCGAAATGAAAATTGAATCCAATAAAAAAAAACCAAATCAATTAACCGATTGGTTAATAGGATCAATCAGCTGATGGCTTCGGTTGTGATTAATAATCTAACTAAACTAAATCATGCACACATTTAGAAGTGCATGTGTTATTCGCTGCATTGTTCAGACATCATTCTAAAAAACAGAGCTTTACAAATAATTATGGTAATTTACAAAAAAAAAAAAAAAAAAGAGACTAATAAAATTTTAAGTTTTAGAATTCTATGAGCATGTATAACAAATTAACAAAAAGTGTGGAGAAAATAACATCACATGACCTTCTTGTTTTTAAAAATCAAAACCTAGGGGCATTCTCGTTCATTAATTTATCACCTAATTAAACCTAACAAAAAACTCAACCCTTCGCCACTGTTTTCTCTTCGTCAACTTCCATTTCCACTACACACTTTTTATCGCCTGCACATTTTCTCTTTGTCAATGCTACACAAACATGACGTATTTAGTTATCGAAGTTTTTTGGTGTTGTTTGGGCAAGATCAAGATAAAAATCAATGGTATTAGATATAATATGCTTTACGCTTTTATATACTTTGATTTTTACTGTTGTTCGTCTAGAATGAACTGTTGTGGATTAATTTGAACTAACATACAGGGGTTGGAAGAATCGATCGATTGGTGGCCATGGTAGCTTTGCATAGAGGTGATATTAAACTTATTGTTACAATCTATTAATCTCCGTGGAGTACATGGTTTGTAATATACTACTATTTTTTAGTTTTAAAAATTTGATGTTTTACGTGACTAACAATATATAGGGGTGAGCATGTAAGGCCCCAAACCTGGGCACCCTACTGTTGGGTCTCATTACAGTGTACCATTTAAAAATCAACAATTTTACAAAATCACACAGCGGAAAATTAATTAAAACAAAAATAGTTTGTTAATAAATCTCAAAACTATGAATGCCATCCATGCTACCACGAGTAATCCACCCGCTAGCCAAGATGCATCACCAACTCAAACAAACCTACAAAACAATCTAATATACATGCAAAAGTCAGCTACGCTGAGTAAGTTCTAATAGTTTAAGTTTATGTAATTCAAATATCTCATAAAAACACTTTATTTTAAAAGCCAACTTCATTGCCTTAATAATCATCATTAATTATATAAATATTTTATTGCCAACACCCACCCAAAACCACTCATAACCATAACTGACTTATCACCCATCCCGATCCACAACTATGACTCCGTAACTTCTTTTACGCGTCCAACTATTCCCTCTGCAACACAATGTCGCTACACACGACTAGTTCATCTATACTCCTTTTAATTATACTGGGCACCCCCAAGTACAATTCATTACAAGAAACTTTATATTATCATCTTTAATAAAAACATAACACATACCTACCAATTTATCTATATGAATGCAAATAAAACACATAAGGTGGGAACCTACCACACAGTTTGGTCAATGCATAAGAAAGTGACTGATCACACCTCTTTGCCACTAAGGCACCCATCGTGTCACAAGGACAACAAAAATCATCTTCGCCACTAAGGAACTCATCGCGTCACAAGGACAACGACAACGACAATCATCTTCGCCACTAAGACACTCATCGCGTCACGAGGACAACGACAACCATCTTTGCCACTAAGGCACTCATCGCGTCACGAGGACAACGACAATCATCTTCGCCACTAAGGCACTCAAGCGTCACGAGAACAATGACAACAATCTTTGCCACTAAGCTTACTCTTTAAAACACCACGAGGGCTTTATGAGTACTCTAAACATATTGTCTCATGTATACCGGTCTACTAGGAATTCATTATGAAACTAAGTAAACAATGCATGTTTTTCCCCAAAATAATAAAACAGTAAAAATGGGTCGTGAAACTCACCTCAAGTCCGTGCGGAAGCTAGCAAGAATATAACTCGGAGTGCTAGGAAAACAGATCTACACGTCCTATATAGAATGAACATGTTAGATCTATGTTCAATGTTTTCCTCATACACATTGTTCACCCATCTCGTGGTATGTTTTTATGTTGGTATCATTGGTGACGTTTTATACTTTCCAAAACATTGTCAAAATCAAGGTTTCTTATACCAAAAAGTATCTTTTAAAAACCATGACTCTTATCACATCTTCGACTTCCTTAACCCATCCTCTACCCTTAGTGGGGCCGGCCTAGGTAGAGGCGTCTTTTGGTTTCTGGCCCAAGTCCTCATGCCCAATTGGTGCAAGTGGGTTTGATAAAAAAAAAAGAGGAGAAAGGGGGGATGTTACCGTCATGTTGACAATATACGTAGTGTCCGTTGAGTGGACGGCGGACACGTGGCGTCCGCCTGTTGGCTACTTCTGGGTGGTGGGTATCATCCGTTATCTAGAAGCTGAGGCAAGTGGTGGTTGAGAAAGTCTCCTGTCAGAGATATTTTGGCTGGGGAGCTGCCACGTCGTCGTCCTTAACATTTGTATGTTGCGTTATCAAGAGTCAATAGTCTAGATGGACATAAGATACTAATATTGGATAAAGATGGTAGCGTTACGAACCAAACGGTAAATGTTGTGTACAAAGAAATATTTAGAGGTTTATGAGATGTTAAATTACCTCTTTTTTTATTTAAGGTTTATCAATGTTCATTAAAACGTCTTAACAATGAAATTTGTATTTGTTATTAACTTTAATGATTTGGTAAACTATATTTAATCATTTTTAATGTTCATGTTCGATTGGAGGTTTATGAGATGTTAAATTACCTCTTTTTTTTTTTTTTTTTTGTGTTTTTTCATCTTTTAATACAGTGAGCTCAATCAGTCTATCGAAGTTTCCCATGTTTGATCGAACTCATCATGTTGTTTTGTTTGTTAATTGCTTTGTGTTTGGATTATTATACGTTAGGGTTATGTAGACAAACAGTGGAATTAGTTATTTGTATGGAATGTACAAAGCTAACAAATGTATACTCTTGGATAAAGTAGATACATAACACTCTTGGATATACTTGAGTAAAAGTAGATACATAACACTCTTGGATAAAGAATGTTTTGTTTGTGACATGGCTGGATAGGAACAACTGGATAACACACCCAAGGAAATGGTTATTTTTATGATTTTTTCATGAAATAAACCAATTTAAGTTAGCCTTCATTTGTGGTTTTGTGTGGTATAAATTCTACTTTTCTTGTGGAAACGTAAATTATTATGGCAAAGTTTTAAAACTCAGATAAATCATTGTGGTAACATAAATTATTATCTTTCATCGCCATTATATGAACTTTGTTCAAAATATTGTTATCCCATTGTAAAGAAACTCTTGGTGTGGCATCTTAACATTGAACAATTTGGATATATTTGTACATGCCTCCTACTTTATAATGCAGTAGAGATATAGATATAGACTGGTTTCATGGGAAAAGTATTTCAAAAACTAGTTTGCATAATAAGTAATAACTAGATGTAGTCCCCCGCGCGTTGCGGCGGGGGAACGTTGGTGATAGTACGGTTTCGTGTGTGTGTTGTGGGTTGGCGCCACCAAAACAAATATAGAAATTGTTTGTAAGTTAGTAGAAATGTGTACTTTAGCAAATCCGTATGATGCAACTATACATATAAATAACTAATAAATATTGTTATCGCTTACTTGTGGAAATTGCAAACATATTCAAATGTAAATTGGGATAAATAATAACTTTTGAAACATAATGGCCACATTGTAATCAAATCAGATTACCTAAATTCATCATAAACATGGGACATGGAATTAGCCATATGATGTTTGTAATGTTGTGGTTGATTCAAACAATCCAGATGTAGATAGTCTCCTACCTATTTGGTATTTTTCCACTGCAAGGTATTCACTTTTTTAGTCTCAAAGCTATAATTCCTTTTGTTCACTACTCGTTTTACCCAAATAATTGTATAATCATAATAATAAAAATCACTAACAAACCTTGGAAAACAGCTCAAGAACGACATCCTCGATGTTGTTAGGCGGCTCTGGACAGAATGTTCCCCATCTCCAAGACCCTGGTAGGTGATTACATGATTAATGTCGGATCCAACAACCATCATGAAGCTGGAAAACACAATCAAGATCCAATATTTGGGCACTGAACCAAAAATAAGCCTTTTATGTGCTTATATACAAATGGTAAAAATGTTTTACAGGCCACTGAACCAAAAATAAGCCTCTTAAACCCAAATCCGTTGCCCAAACCTTCCAGCTTGCTACCTCTAAATTGAACTGAAAAATGAACCTTGCCGAACCGACTCGAGACTACCTAATTTTATCTCTTTTATGTCTTGTATATGTGAAATATGTTCGGAAAACAAATATTCAACTAACTTTTAAAAAATTGGCTTCACGACTGTAAGGAAAATATCCGATTGCAGCCGTTAAGTAAAAGTTTATGTCGTTCCAGGTTTTTCCAGAATCAAACTGTGAGTCTCTCCAACATGTATATATATTATACAAATTATCAAAGAAAATATGCAATTTATTGGTTCATATGTGTGCCCTTAAACTAAACTTTGATGTATTGAATCATAAATGAAAGCCAGAATGTGTTGATGTTGTGTATATGTTGGAAAGAACCTTTTACACTGCAGGCAAGTTTTGAACATCACCTTAGAAAGATGTTGCAGATCTCTATCCTTTGGTTTGACTTTTAACCCGTTAACTCCACTTTGATGCAAACCAGTGATGAAATATGCGGATGCGGTGTAAAATTTGGGGTCTTTGTGAAAGAGCAGCACTGCAGCCGAACCTTCTGTCCACATTCGATAATATTTACCAGGCACCTGTTGCGACCAAAAGCTATGATCAGATCTATGACTAAACCAATTTAAAACCTC
Source organism: Ambrosia trifida (assembly GCA_028751855.1). Lineage (NCBI taxonomy): Eukaryota > Viridiplantae > Streptophyta > Magnoliopsida > Asterales > Asteraceae > Ambrosia > Ambrosia trifida. The sequence continues at coordinate 76,403,174 of CM054130.1, forward strand.
AAGATTCTACATCAACAGTATAAACAAAATATTTAAATCAAACCTAAAGCCCTCATAGACCACATACATAGATATAGTTACCTGCCCCAATCAAACAATCCACGTTCAAATCTGAAAAGCCACAAATGCAAGCCCAAAATCAGAAGCAGCTAAACCTAAAAAGTTACATACAACAGAAGAAACAAAATCATCCGAAGAAGGGAAATTGGCAACTTCGTTTAGGGCGTCTTTTTTTTATATACCACAGATCTACAGTTAAAGCAAAATACAAAAATGTTTGTGTAATTTTACTTATGCTTTATTCGATGTTAACATAGAAAAGCTCAAACAGTTACAAAGTGACTATATCTATATTCAAGCTTTGGTAACTACAACCTCATAAATTGCTTTAAATTATATTTGTAAGATGACAAAGTAGTAAACATATGGCTTAACAATGAAGTAGTTCGAAAGGTGATTTATTCCGACCCGATAAAGACAATATGATTCATGCCGACCCGGTAAAGACAATATGTTGTCAGCTTACCTGTTGGAAAAAAAATGAATAATATGAATCTTTAGATGCCCCAACATATCCATGACCTGGAATGTAAGAAATACAAAAGAAAATGATTAATACTGTGTTAAAAAAACTTTTTTCTAGATGAGAAAAAAACACTTTTAATCAAACCATATCGTAGTAATCTCCTTGCTTCCCATTATAGTGAACTTTACGCACTCCATGGCTGCCACCCACGGTTCTGTTTCACCAAAAAAGCAAAAATGTCACTACTTGAGTTTAAGAAAGAACTATATAAATATGTACAAAAGATATGATACTCACCTGTAAGCTTGCTACTCGTAAGGAGGGCCATAATTGCAGCCTTTTCTGATTCTATGCGCAAACTTAAGAGCCACCAAACCAAAACGTACTACCACGCCTCTGCCAGGTTCGTTCCTACCACCACCACTGTTGTAAACCACAACCATCAACAATGTCGACCGCCGCTGCGATAACAAAATGCAAAAGCAAATACCTTTTAGTTAAAGTAAACAAAAATGAATGGTGTATCTCTTAAACAAAGTCTTTCTACACCTCTCTCTGTCTCTCCACTCTCTTGACCCTGGCGGCTACCATGGCGACTTAGGCGAGGACGGTACCGGCAGCACACCCACACAACGCTTATAACAACACACAAATGTCTAAAACTCAGTTTTTAAAACCAAACATACGGACGAAGAACTTGTTGTTACACAATAGAATTATAAGACAATAACAACGCGACATACAAACCTTTACGACGGAGAATAGACAAATGAAGCAATCGAAACAAACCTGCTAAACCAACAAACAAATCAATAAACACTTAACACTACTAAAAACAAATCATGACAAAGAGAACAACAAACTAACGCAAAACAAAGATAAAGAAGAGAGCATACCATTTTCTTCAAGAGGCAAAAATTAAAATGATTGGTAACAAAATGCAAAGCCTGCGAACTGCACAATTAAAAGCAACATCGAAGCAATAAAAAACATTGCACGTAAAAACAACAGACCAATATCTTATCAATCCTAAGGGTCAGAAAGAACACGAACCTGCCTGAACAACGGTGCTGGTGCTGGTGCCGATGCCGGTTTTGAGCTTTTTTTGTGCCTTCATCCGCGGGCTTTTTTTGGCAGCTTCTTTCTTTGTATCATCTTTCTGTAAAATATTCTCACGAAACAAAAGAAATTAAATTTAGTGATGTTAAGAGTATATGGGGAGAGAAAACTGTATTGAGAGGATGATTTTGAATACTGGCATCTTCCTCTCCTTCTTCTCTCTCTATTTTCTTTCTTAAAGACAAATCAGGCAAAAAAATTACACAAAGAAGAATTAAGATGGAGGATTGGGCACGGGGGTTCTCTCTCCTCCACTTTTCTTGTCTGCACTTCAAACAGAGGAGGAAAGCGAAAGCTATAATATGTTAAAGAATCATGCTATAATTGTTTAACAAATTACACAACGTACCTAGTTAGACAGAGATCTATGGTGGAGCCGGTAACATTGCCGTTGTCTTTTTCTACCGAAACCCTAACCCCACTTTTACCAACACCGCCGCTCGTCACTACATCATCCTCAACAATTGATCTTGTCAGAACTATCACATGCAAGCCCGAGTCACTAACTCCCGTCGGAAATCTCGAGGGAAGCCGCCTGAACAGAGCAAGCCAACTACAACTCCAACCACCGCCATCTGTTCACCTTGCGCCGACTGCCTAAACCATAGCGTCGGTTTCGCCTTCATCAATGGCGCTGGAGTTCCAGGTGAAGAGATGAAAAAACATAAAGCACACAACACCCTTAAAGCACAACTTACAACTCCTTAGAGCATAAAACACCCTTAAAGCATTAGGTACAACCTACCAATACACCATCCCTTTGCTAATTAGGATATTATAAATGTTAAACAGGCACTAACCCACTAATGTAGAACTCAATAGCCTTATACTCAGGAGTCACAGAATCCGGGCACAAAAGTGCCAACTCATGATAACGCGTGGTATACTCCTCATCCTCAGATCCCACCATCTGATGATTCCACAGCTCGTGCTCCAAACTCTTAATCTCATCCCTGGGACAATACTCCATCTTCAAACGAAACACAAACTCGGTCCATGGAAACGCATGGGCCTCAAGTAAACCAATAGTCTGCACAGTCAAATTCTACCAAGTCAAGGCACGTCCCTCGAATGTCCCTGAAGCGTACTTCACACGAAACTCCTCTGGTTACACATGCAGAAAGCGGAGTCAACCTTCTCCAACCAACGAAGTAGTCCCACAGCTCCCTCAGTCCCACTGAAGTTATGGGGCTTGTAGTCCTGGAACATCTTGTAAGTACAGTGGACTGGATGAGGTGGAGGTGGTGGAGGATGAAAAGCATTCCCTGTTACAACAAGCAACACGGGCCAGAAAACGAACACAACACGGCAAAAGATAAGGAATGAGGGTAGGGGTAATTAAATTACCACCATGGCCCTGCTGGGCGGCCTGCTGCGCAGCAATAGCAGCTGCCACGTGCTCCTGAATCAGATTATTCAGCTCAGCATGGGTCATGCTGATGTTACCACGACCCCCATTGCGTCCACCGCCATTCCGACCACCAACGCGACCACTACGACGTCCTGCCATCTTCTGTCAAAGCCAAAGACAAGACATCAGATTCCAGAACAGATAACAAGAAATCATAAATAACAAGGTCAACGAGAGAACTGGATTCCATCATGATTATCGGATCAAACACAGAGTCCACCAGGATTTCCATGCATTTCAACTTATTATTTCGTGTGCACCCGAAATGATAAGTCGCTCTACATGGTCCCCGAGGCGTGCTCCTAGCTTGACTTTCAAACCACAAGGCGCCCACGTTCTAGAATAGATAAGAACTTCTACGTGATAAAGCACCCAAGATATAAAACAGCAAGTACGAGTGTGTGCGATAATGTGTGCGAGCAAGTGTGTCCATTGGAGTATAGAAAGGGGAGATGTCCGAATCTTGGATAAATCTCCGAAGGATGCCGAAGCCACTCCAATGTATGCCACTGTCGTGCAAGGATGGTAAGCCTCCTCGTCTTCAGCACGAAGATGAAGAATAGGATAGGAAATAAGAGTAATAGATAGATGATGTAAGCATAAGTGATAATAACGAATATAATACTAACACCCCGACAATTCCCCATATGACATGACTTATATGAATGTGACCGTCTAGTGTGTGCGACTCGGCTATAGACTTGACTCAACATGCAGTCCTAGTTCACTATAACCATTGGCTCTGATACCAATCTGTCACACCCTCAAATTCCACGTGCGGGGTTTTACCGCGAGGCGCGTGACAAACCAGGATCTAAGTCAACGGTCACAATAAACGACACTATATGATACGTAAAAATGACATAAGCAAACCATTAAGTTTTCATAAATGATCCATCGTTGCGGAAGCGTAAAACTTTATTACAATACGAAAGCAAAAGTACGTAAGTCTGAAAAAGCTAAATAAGATGCATATGAATCCTAGACGCCGTGAGACTCCGTGCGCCTATGATATGCTGCTACCTCATCGACCTGAGACAAACATGCTAAAAACGTCAGCAAATAATGTCGGTGAGTTCACAGGTTTTATATTAAACGTTAAATAATAAAAGTCATCATGTTATCACTATGTTAGAAATGATAGCGTTAGCTAGACGCATGAATAATACTACTACGACCGGAAACCATTACATACAACGATTTATGATTTTGCCTGAAACGATTATGCTTATGACCGAGACAATATGCACCCGCCTGGCTCCCAGCCGACGGGTGGGGTCTGTCAGTACCAATAGATCTATCCACATTTCCCCAGTTATGCTATCCAACATATTCATGGTTTTCCCGGGACTTTACGTATCATATAGCACAAATGAATTTAACACTAGTATAACATGATAATTTATGAAATATGTATAAGCATGTGTCTCCCCCAAAATGTAAAAACGTAACGAGGGGCCGTGAAACTCACCTGATGCTGCTTCCCACTCTAAAACAAGTGAACCTGCTCAATAGACGGCACCAATACCAGTGACCTATCATGACGAGCGTATAAGGTGGTTGACTAGTCCCCAACAGTCCAGACCATAACCGTGTACATATGAAATGATGTTTAAACGTTTAACCGACCACACCAGACAAGACCCGACATCCCATTGGTGACCCGACATCCCATGTAACACCCCAACCGATGGCGGAAACATCGAGGTGTCACGTAAGAATGAGTATACAGTAGCACCTGGTAATCAAGTTTTAATTGAAATTACTTTAAAGTGCAAATATCCAAATGTGAAAAGACATAATGAGTTTTAAATGGAAATCTAATACATCAAAATAACCAAATAAGCATAAACTTCAATTTGTCTTCTCATGCTAACACTCTAGTCTTCACGCATCATTATTTCCTGTTGAGTTGTAAAAATGGGGGGGGGGGGGGTCAACTAGAAGTTGGTGAGAATACATAAGCCATGTCAAGCAAATAGTTTAAGTATAAAAGTTTAGCAATTCATATGTCTATCGTAAGTTTAAGTCTATATGAATAAGCATAATATGTTAAATCGACATATCCGACTAGTTTAGGTCCATCCCGTCATCCACGGTTCACCTTAATAATATGTTGGAACGATAACAATCACCCACGCTACCTATGTAGGAGGTACACGTATCCGGGTGGGATTGTCAATCCAATAGATCTATTATTGAGTATCGCCGGCTTGGCCATAGCTAATGATTATGTAATGTTGAAACTCGTTGAAACTCGTTGAAACTGTTGTTGTTGTCTAACTCATGAGGCATTAAAGTTTACAACTAGACATGCATGTAGAATTGCTTAAGTATAATGTTGCAAGTATGAAGAATTGCATAAACATGGTTACGTAAACTCACCTTAGCAAAGTATTAAGTCTCGAGAAATAGAATATGTGTAGCCCCAAAGTTGCCAATTACAAGAGCTTATAATCAAAGCTTCAATTGTAGAAGTAATAGACTATAGAAGAAAGGTATGAGGGAAAGTTTAATCGGATTGAAACAATCGATTTAGAGGTGCAAAGTATAATGGGTCATAGGTGGGTTTTTATACTAGTTTTGGATTCAATTAGCCATTAAAATTGGTCAACACCATAAAGTAAGGTTTTATGATGAATTGACTATTTGACTAAGACTTTGACTGTTTGACTAAGACTTTATTAAAAAAAAATCTTGTATGTGAAAAAAAAAAGAATTTAGAATCATATTATTATTATTATTTATATACATTTATGTATGTATATAAGTTGTGAGTTAGGATAAATAAAGACTTAGGCACATTTGTATAATATTAATGATAAAGGTGTAATATATATATACATATATATATATAAGGGCTTTTTATGTATTAAAATTTTGGGGAAAATTTTGCGATGTTACAGTCTCCCCTACTTTTGGAAACTTCGTCCCGAAGTTTATTGAAAACACAGGGTTGAAGGTGATTGGGTAGAAATTAGGACAAGGGTGGTTTGGGAAGTTTTGAGTTAAGGCATGACATAAATTTATAGGTAACAGAATAAACTGTTTCGAATAATTTGGGTAAGAGTTTTGATATGTGTGAGTTTTAAGGGTTGGATTAGGTTCATCTGAAATAGCAAGGAGAATGAGAATCTTAAGTTTTAGGAGTCCTAAAAGGAATGAGTTGATGGACTATTGAAAGACTAAATGAACTACCAGACAACTAAGGTTTATAATTGGTCAACTACTGAAAACCTTGATAGAATTTCACACTACCTGTAACGCCCAGCGTTTCCCGAATAATATAATAATAATTTTATTCATAAAACGATTTTTAATTCGTTAACACTAATATCTCGTTAGCAAATAATACATTCTTACACGACATTAACTTATAAAACATATTTGTAATTGTCGTTATTATTATTAGAAACAATAACTGCTTATGATAAATAAAACGCGACTAAAAATATATTATAACAAATATATGGTCCAACTACTCGTTTTTAAGTCGGTTTATATAAATAAATTTAACAAAATAACTATTTTAGCTGTTAAACAAGTTATGTAATTTAAACGAGACCAAGTCAATAACGGGTACGTATACGCGGTACCCGACAACTTAACCTATTCCAAAACCCTACCTATATAATATCTTTAACCTCCCCATCCCTTCATCTCCTACATATCCTCTTCTTCTCCATAACCCTAGTCCCTTACCCTCTTTCTTTCCTTGTTCTCCTTCTTTATAAACACCACAACACAACACTCACAACCATCATCCCTTCTTCCTCTCTCTAGTTTCAGCGGCAGCCAGCAACCCCCACCACCCGGCCGCCGCCGACCACCACACCAGCCGCCAATAACCACCACTTGAGCCACCAAGCTCCTCCGCCAAACGCTCTCACCACTTCATTCCAGCCACCACCGAACCCATCACCGTTAAACACCACCCGAGCACCCTACCTACGCCATACACTCCCTGCTCTCTCATCTCAGTTCATCTTTCTCTCCATTTCAACACGCGACAGCCGACTGCCGTGGCTCACGGCGGCGTCGCTGACGGGTAACAGCAGCAACACAGTAAGCTTCGGGTTAGGGGTTATTAGCAGTCACGGTGGCCGGTGTGGACGAGGTATTAGTCGACTTCGGATCGTTAACCGATGGTAGGTTCGTTGGTGTTGGATTCAAAGCTGGTTGCCATGGGCTTGTTTCGGGTCTTGAAAGTTGGTCCCGGTAAAGGTTTTCAGATCCGGTCAACTCTAGTCAACATTGTTGACCTGGTCAACATCAGTCAATCTGGTCAACCGGGTTAGACCTGTCGATGCTCAGTTCAGGCGCGTAGTTTCGGTATAATTAACTCGCAATTTTATTATTGTTTATAAATTTATATATTTTGAATGCGAACAAAATTTATGTTTAACTCGCGAACGAACCGAAAATAAATATAAACGATAAACTTGTATATTAAAAGCGTGACTTCGTGATGTATTGTCGGGCTAATTGTTGGACTGTGTTTATAAATTGTTATATACCTATATAAGCATAAGTTATAAAGTGTCGAAACGTATAAGTCTCGTTGGTTTGAAATTGCGGATAAATGAATGGGTCGTCTTGTGTTGGAATTGATGTTTTGAGTTAAAATAGACGACTTGTGTTGTCTGGTTTCTTACAAAAACAGAGGAAACTCTGCCCAAATTTTTATAAAATATAAGAATCAAATCGGCCCTTCAAGTTTATGATTATGTGTAAACGAGATTATGTTTTTACAAATAAATTCTAACTTTCAAATCTTACGTCGTCATAAATAGAAATATTTATAAGTATATATATACTATCCTAGATGCGAGACGAATTAACATTTGAGTTAAGCTACGTAAATATTATTTTGTTATACAAAATGTGTCTTTACCAATAACTACAATAACTTATTTATTTCCAATAACTTATTTATTTCCAATAACTATACATTTTCATGAAAAGCAAACGAAGTTACTATCGGTTCGTTAAGTTATACACACTTAAGATGCGCGTACGTTCAATGCGAGTCTAGGTAGTTTAATAAACTATCTTTACAACCAAGAAACAAAACAAGCTTATTTGTATTAGAATTAAGGGTATCCTTTACTTGTAATAGGACACGAGAGATTCCAAGACATTGTTTGATATTCTTTCATGATGCACTAAGGTGAGTTTACGTAACCATGTTTATGCGATTCTTTATACTTGCAACATTTTATTTAAGCAATTCAACATGCATGTCTAGTTGTAAACTTTATTGCCTCATGAATTAGTCAACAGTTTCAACGAGTTTCAACGAGTTTCAACATTACATAATCATTAGCTTTGGCCAAGCCGGCGATACTCAATAATAGATCTATTGGATTGACAACCCCACCCGGATACGCGTACCTCCTACATAGGTAGCGTGGGTGATTGTTATCGTTCCAACATATTACTAAGGTGAACCGTGGATGACGGGATGGACCTAAACTAGTCGGAGGTTTGATTATGTCGATTCAACATATTATACTATTCATGTAGACTTAAATTTACGATAGACATACAAATTGCTAAACTTTTATACTTAAACTACTTGCTTGACATGGCTTATGTATTCTCACCAACTTCTAGTTGACCCCGCCATTTTTCCAAACTCAACAGGAAATACTGATGCTTGAAGTCTAGAGCTAGCGTGAGGAGATATTTGAAGCTTTGTTGATTACTTGATGTAGACTTTAATTCAATAGTGTAATGTATTAAAGGATTATTTAAACTTGTGTACTACCATGAGCTACTGAACAATCATTCATACGTGGCACCTCGATGTTTCCGCCATCGGTTGGGGTGTTACACTACCTTAACGTACCTGTAAATTCATGATTACGTTCCGGACCGCAATCACCAATTTACCTTACATTAGGGTTTTGTGTCCTTCTATAACTCTAGACACACATGTAAAATAATATGATTAACCATGTATCCAAAAATGAGTCCAACTGTTGAGCAGGAAAAAGACTTCTACCAGTCAGTGAGTAGGAACCTCTACCGATTGTTGAGCAGGTATGATAGCCTCTACCGGTCGTTGAGCAGGTTGTAGGGCCTCTATCGACTGTTGAGCAGGCATGATGACCTCTACCAATCGTTGAGTAGGTTATTTTGTACTCTACTAACTGTTGAGCAAGTACTTCATCCTCTATCAGTTGTTTGATTAAGTGTACCAATTATTACACACATGAATTGCAAATTGATAAGATGTACATGTAAGCAATCAAGTATCAAGTATAGCATACGAGTTGTAATAGAGTTGCCCTAGATAAGGTTAATGACTCTAGGTGTGTCTATAGTAAATAGTTTATATTCCATGAATTCTAGTTTCAAATGTTCAAATAAGGCAAATAGTCGAATCCTCATGTATAACTAAGGATTATGTTTGATGCAACACACAATCAAGTTTCAATAGTTTGGTTATCATGGGTAACTAGCTCATGTGTGAGAAGGTGAAAGATATGAATTTAGTTCTTGAGAGGATGATGAAAAATTCTTGAAGCAGAATCAAAGTTGTGAGAGATAGTGAATGTGAAGATAGTTGATAAAGAGTTTATTTTATAGTATGGAGATTATATGATTTGGGTAGGGTGTTGAATATTTAAAAAGTGGCTAAGATGGTAAGGTGAAGTGTGATTGTGAAATCCATGGATGGTTATGAAATGAGATTGATTTAAGCTGTAAAATTTTGAGATTTTTGAGCTTAGTTTAAGGAAGGTGAGTGTAATCATTTATTCATTAATTAAAACGAATAAACGAAAACGTTGACTTATCAAAACTTCTATATTCTAATAACATAGTGAAGACATGCTTTAGCCTATAAGTGAACACTCATCCCGAGAATTCCCAGGTAGGCATCCGGGTCCCTCGTCTGATTGGGATATATGCGCAATGCCAGTCCTAGACAGAAAACTCAGAATACAGGCGTTCACCCTTCCAGATTGCACGTGTTCGTTATTAAAATCTAGAACTTCGACGAGATCTCAAGGTGGTTCAGGCTAAACCTGAGGATTGTCCTATTAGTCTAAGAGTAGATCTTGTGATGGAGAGCAATCTTCTTGTAGGGGTTGAAGTAGGGATAAGAAGTAGGAGTGAGATAGAGAATAGCAAGTAAAAGGAGCAAATACTGGTTATATTCCTATGGTTATAGACTAGATTATTTTTTTTTCTAATAACCTAATTCCCTATAACCAAGGCTCTGATACCAATCTGTAACACCCCAACCGATGGCGGAAACATCGAGGTGTCACGTAAGAATGAGTATACAGTAGCACATGGTAATCAAGTTTTAATTGAAATTATTTTAAAGTGCAAATATCCAAAAGTGAAAATACATAATGAGTTTTAAATGGAAATCTAATACATCAAAATAACCAAATAAGCATAAACTTCAATTTGTCTTCTCATGCTAACACTCTAGTCTTCAGGCATCATTATTTCCTGTTGAGTTGTAAAAATGGGGGGGGGGGGGTCAACTAGAAGTTGGTGAGAATACATAAGCCATGTCAAGCAAATAGTTTAAGTATAAAAGTTTAGCAATTCATATGTCTATCGTAAGTTTAAGTCTACATGAATAAGCATAATATGTTGAATCGACATAATCAAACCTCCGACTAGTTTAGGTCCATCCCGTCATCCACGGTTCACCTTAATAATATGTTGGAACGATAACAATCACCCACGCTACCTATGTAGGAGGTACACGTATCCGGGTGGGATTGTCAATCCAATAGATCTATTATTGAGTATCGCCGGCTTGGCCATAGCTAATGATTATGTAATGTTGAAACTCGTTGAAACTCGTTGAAACTGTTGTTGTTGTCTAACTCATGAGGCATTAAAGTTTACAACTAGACATGCATGTAGAATTGCTTAAGTATAATGTTGCAAGTATGAAGAATTGCATAAACATGGTTACGTAAACTCACCTTAGCAAAGTATTAAGTCTCGAGAAATAGAATATGTGTAGCCCCAAAGTTGCCAATTACAAGAGCTTATAATCAAAGCTTCAATTGTAGAAGTAATAGACTATAGAAGAAAGGTATGAGGGAAAGTTTAATCGGATTGAAACAATCGATTTAGAGGTGCAAAGTATAATGGGTCATAGGTGGGTTTTTATACTAGTTTTGGATTCAATTAGCCATTAAAATTGGTCAACACCATAAAGTAAGGTTTTATGATGAATTGACTATTTGACTAAGACTTTGACTGTTTGACTAAGACTTTATTAAAAAAAAAAAAAAATCTTGTATGTGAAAAAAAAGAATTTAGAATCATATTATTATTATTATTATTTATATACATTTATGTATGTATATAAGTTGTGAGTTAGGATAAATAAAGACTTAGGCACATATGTATAATATTAATGATAAAGGTGTAATATATATATATATATATATATATATATATATATATATATATATATATATATATATATAAGGGATTTTTATGTATTAAAATTTTGGGGAAAATTTTGCGATGTTACATCCCACGTGTTAGCCGAAAGCAAGATATCATGCAACATATGCAAATAAACACTCAATACGCGCAAGAGTTCACCTAGTCTAGCATAACGCTCAATTAACACATATTGTGGAAACACCCAATATCAAACCCAAAACATTAACCCAACTATTTATAGCAAAAACCCCTAATTTATCATCACCCTAGCCGTCCCGAATGCATGTGTTTTCCCAAAATAGCAATATTATCATGTAAACATCACATCCTCAAGCAAAACTTACCCTAAATAGTATATATCCAGATTTCATCACATAATGACGTTGTCCGACAATGTCCTACTGTTCTAGCATCATCATAGAGTAAACTCTAACCTCAAATAATCAACAAAACACAACATATCATCATCAATCCACCATAATCATTCAAACGGGTCAAAATGTCTAATATCAATATTACACATCTATGAACCTTCAAACTCCTAGGTTATCATCATATTAACTCATTTAGATCAGAAACACAATAATAATACAAGAACAATCATGTTTAAACGATAAAAATCCTATCTTGCATGAATACATCACATATAACAAGTATAGAGGTTTGGGTTTGTTTAGAAACTGATTTTAATGAGTTTTCAAAGACACAAACGTTTAGAAATCAGGTCTGGACCTTTAGGGATCAAAACAATATCATTACAAGGGTTTGGGATGAAGAACACACCTTGAAATGGTGAGATTATGAGGTGTAAAGCTTGGAAATGTGATTTCTTGCTCAAAAACGTGTTGCAGAGGTCGGATAAGGTGTGGGGTGGCTTTGGGGTGTATTAGGGTTTCACAAATGATGTTTTAAAACATAAGGGTGGTATTTATAGGCGTTTTTAGTCGTCACATGCAGATCAGGCAAGTATACAGCAGCTATAGGCGATTAGGGATTCTAATCGCCAATAGCTACTAGCGAATAGCCCCAATCGCCCCTAACAACCCTCCTACTCGCCCCTTTACTGGCGATTAGGCTACCCCAGGTGGCCTAATCGCCTGTAACCTATGTAACCGGGTTTTTGGCGCGTTAAACCCTATTTTAACGTATCTAAACACGTTTTCACATACCAACAAGTCATATAATGATTATAAGTATATAATGCATGATAACTAACACGTTCCCGTCCGATCACCAGTTCCCAGGACCCAAGACTTGCGTGTGTGCAATAAGCCCGGCGATTCTACAAATCGCTAATCCTTGTACACATGGTTATGGACCGACACCCAATGATCCCTCGGACCATTGTAACGACTCCCGATGATTGCCGAATCATCGACACGACTCAACCGAACCGGTCAAGTATGATATTAAGTAGTTGTTTTCAATGTTTTAGTTGAGGTAGACTCGTATGTATGCAAAGTATAAAACGTATATATGTAGAGTACGAAACGTATGCATGTAAAGTATGAAAAATATTAACCTGAATATGCCGGGTGTCACACACGAATAGTGACAAGTGCGCAACTTGGGTACTATGTCGTGTGTTAACGCATAAGTAAGATAAGTCACGATCGATTCGTCGAGTTAAAGCATATTAGTACTCGAGTTAATACACACGAGTCTAGATAGTTGGATAAACTATCTTTTAGCCGGATAATAGGCTAGGCTTATATGTGATAGACTTTTAAGGTGTCCTTTGTTGTAATAGGGCACGAGGAAGTCGGTCAAAGCTTCGGGCTTTGTTCGCTAGCTAAGCAAGGAAATTAAGGTGAGTTCATGACCCCACTTTTTACTGTTTTATAAATGTTTTCGGGGTGGAAGACATGCTTCTTTTATGAAAACCTGAGGAATTTAAAATGAAACAAGTTTTGGAAAATGAAAGGGGTGCGTGAATTCACGGCCCCACACTTTACTAGTTTTGTTTTCGGAGAAGAAACATGCTTATACATTTTGATCACACATTTACATGTTATAAATTATAAACACACGTTTTCATGTTATACTATGGCTCACACTTTATTACTATACGGTTCATCTAAGTCCCTTAGAAACCACTAATACGGGGATGTAGCGGGGAAATGTGGATAGCGTTATTGGGCCTAACAAACCCCACTCGACGGGTGCATATTGTCTCAATCACATTAGGCTTACCGAAGATGAGGTAGTATGTAAACAAGGGTATCACACAGTCAGCAATGGTTTCGCCCGTATGAGTAACACACTTGACGCCTAGCTAGCGTACACACAAGCATAGTATGAACAATATCAAGAACAGTAACAGTAACACTTTAAAGGATTAACGAAACATTTTTCTAAAACTCATGAACTCACCAGCATTATATGTTGACTTTTTAAGTATGTCTTTCAGGTTTAAACTTTGGTAACGGCACGGTTGGAGTAGGTGACGTATTGGGATCGGGGATCCTAGAGGGTTAGCAATGGCATTCAGGAAATAAGAGTCTTAGATGCAACTTTCCGCTTCGTGGCGAAGCTACCAAACATCACAACCGACGAGGGGAAAGTCGGGGTGTGACACTTAGACCATCGTAACAACTCTCGATGATTCCCTAAACTATCATAACGACTCAAATGACCCAGTTAAGTATATTGTATGCATGACTCGCTAAGGTAGACTAGTTTGACAAAAGTTACTATCCTAAGTTTGTCGGGTGTCACAGATGATGTGAATACGTTTTTTGTTTCAGTTGAGGCTTATAACCGAACTGAACCTAACCCAACCATGCACTATTAGATGTGTCTGTGTTCCCTACTACATCGTGCGGACACGCTGTTGTGAATATATGAATGGGTCCATTTCAGTTTAATTAATTTTGGTTAACTATGGGTACAAAAAGAAAACGTTAACCGATTTTAAGTTAACTAGTTAAATCGGATGTTGGTTAATTTAGTTTTCAATTGATTTTGGTTCAGTTTTTTTGGTTTGGCTTCGGTTAATGGTTTAGTTATTGCCCACTCTTATATATTGTTAATCACGTAGCACGTAAAGATTTTAAAAATAAAAAAAATTGCAATACTATACTCAAATTGAAGATAATAAAATGCTCATTATTGTGAAGTAATTTTTTATGGGGTCCACGCATTCCATCTGATGTAGTTATAACAACATCGGCGTTGGTACATGTATCGGAAAACTCTTTATCATTTGACTAAAGAATTCTTGAAATCACACCACCATCACTATGCCCAGTTCATAAGGGCGGACGGAGTGGTCCGCGATGGTCACCACGTGATTGGTGTGATGTCGGGAAACACCGACTGGCCCAAAATATCATGCCCACGATTGATTGTTTTCGTGACACACATCACAGTCGAAATTAGCCGTTTTATGCCCGTTGGCTGGCCACCAACGGTCTGTTGACCGTTTAAAATTAAAAAAAAGTTTTTTTTTTGTTTAACACTATATATATATTCATACGAAATCAAAACAACACTTAATCAAACAATACACCCAACTTCAATACATTCAACTTAAAAAAATGGAAGGATCTAACAAGAAACAATCGGCTACGAAATGAAAGTTTAAACCAAAGGTTTGGCCTAACTTAGGCGAAGCGGCTAGATTTCGTCAAGACACACCACCAACCCCACAACCTACACACCAAGCATCTCAAACCCAACATATTCCCACCCCACCCTATCAAAACCAAGGTTTTCAAAACCTTATGTTTCAAACCCAATAATTCTCGCTTCCAAACCAATATCAAGTGCACTACTCTCAACCCAACATGCCAACCCAAGTCGCATCCAGAGTGTTCCAAGCACCCCCCCAATCCGATTGATCTACCTACGTTCGACCATTATGGGGTTTGCGATCCGGAGAACTATACGGTCTAAGATTCTGATGAAGATGAATATGAATATGAAGCACGACTCGAAGGAAAAGTGTCGAGTCGTCAAGTGGCAAAGGGAAAGAAACTTGGGTGGAGGCGATGACCAAATACAAGTCGGCAAAAATGGTGGAAATTGATGAGAATCGGGAAAGGCGTAAGTATTTGACGGACTTGAAAATACAAAGAGAGAACACCTACACGAAACATTTGTCCGAAATTGAAAAAAAAAAATAAAGATTTGAAGGTGTTGAAGGAATTGCACGAAGACGCCGAAGAACCATACAAGTCGATTCTCATCGAACGAAAACATGAAATTTGCCACAAGTGGGGTTGGGCATGTAACTTTTAGGGGTTTTTTTTTTATGTTTTTTATGTTTTTTATGTTTCTTTTTTTATTTAATGTAATGTTTTTTAGTTAATGTATTTTTTTTATTTAATGTAATGTTTTAAAAAAAAAGTTTAGTGATGAAAAGTGCACACCACCACCTGTGTTTAATGATGAAATGTGATACAATGTGATAAAATGAGGTGACAGAATCTAATTGGGTGTGATAAAAATGTGACTACCCCATGTGCCCTAAGGGAGTTTGCTCTTCACAGAAACCTTTTGTTTGGTTGAAGCCAGGGACGAAGGATTATGAGGGCCAGGGGTGGCCCTGGCCCCCCCTGTTTTTTGGCGCATTAGTGGAAATTTACGATTTTCGTAGGCAAATTTAGTCCGGGTTGAGTTCGGCCCCTGCCGATTTGCACCACCGATCGAAAAAATTTGAGTTCGGCTCCCGCCGATTGACGAACCAAGCTTCGCCCCTGGTTGCCCCTGGTTGAAGCAAAAGCGGTTGACTTGCTTTGACCATACCAATATTCAAGTTGTGGAGGCTGCATTATCAGCTATCAGCACTATGTTAGATGAACGGTCGATTTGATCCAAAATATAGCCATACAACATGTGTTGAATGTGATCAAGGCGCATAAAAACAAGTCTTTTGAGGCAAAAAGCATTCTGGATATTATGCATACCATCATAAAGGATGTTTATATAGTCTAGTTGCCATAAGTGATAAGATCAGTAATAAAGGCAATACAAACATTGTGATATGATATGACATGTTCCCAGAATTAAAGAGGCCAGAAACAAAATGTATCACAATGATCGGCATTTGGGCTCTGGCTTAACAATCAAAAACCAGAGTAACAGGAAACTGTGCATCAAATAACATCTCAGGCTAAGATCTAGTTTTTCATTAAGTAACATGGTGAAACACTTAGAAACTACGGGTGTAATCCCACATTCATCAAACACACGTCATCCTCAGAAGCAGCCTCTAAACAAAGGTAATCGATACCAAAGCAGGAACATATCTTACAATAGAATTCTATCTTGTGATTGGACATTTTCCAGATTGCAGGCGTTTTCCGTGAGTGAATAACACACATAATAGCAAGCATCTCTGGTCGCGAGAGCCCGGTCCCCTCAACATACTCATAGCTCACATCCGTGCCTGTGAAAGAGGAGATAGGAGTGTAACCAGACATATCGTACTTAGGCTTATGCGTGGGGTCATAGCCGGCAATATCAGTGCTGGCATCCTCCCGGTTGCTGCACAAGGAAAGAAAAATGTGCATAAAAACTTCAAATGATAAGTGAAGATTGTTTATAGAAGAAAAAGGCATACTATTCCCAGCCAGTTGGCAGATGAGCGTGGAAGTGGTTGCAAAAAAAATAAATTTTTTCCTCAACCCTTATCAAATCTGTTTGCAGCTCATCTTTACTGCGCCACTCATCATGCTTCATAATATCAACTGCTTTCTTAACCAGCAGATACAAATGATAAGGAATACGATTAGGCGATTTGTCGGGAGCATAATGACCGAATTTGATTGGCAACGCAAGACACGGCCTGGGGAAAGAATCATCTGGCGAAGAATCGCCATCTCCCTAAACAATCAGAGCAAATAATAGATTAGAATAATAACATTTGTTAGCTTTGACCATCGACAAAGTCCAATGGCCTCTCAATACAATAAATGATGAGGACAGATTCATGTGTCAACTATTTTACTTTTTATAAGATAGAACTTTTTATATTTATTATTTTTTGATTCCGCCACGTGGCTTGTTTCGGTACTAAAAGGTTTATGTGACAGCAAAGTTTAAAAGAACGGAAACGCGCCTCGAGGCGTTTTCCCTTCGCCTCACGAGGCGTAAGCCTCGAGGCGAACCGAGGCGTAAGCCCGAGGCGGAATTAAAAAACTAAATAAATAATTATATATCTTTCAAAAAATAAAATGCTAACTAATTTCATCATCAAATTCATCAAAAACATCAAAAACACACATAAAAAAGACATAAAATATCACAAAAATTCAGAAACATAAAAAATATACCTGAAAACCTCCTGAGGCGCATCTGAGGCGCAACTTTTCATAGCGCCTCAGTCCTGTGAGGCGCATACCATTGTTCAAACACCTGAGGCGCCGCCTCAGAAGCGTTTTCAGACCAAATCGCCTTGAGGCGCGCCTCGAGGCGCACGCCTCAAGCGTTTTTTTAAACCATGTGTGACAGTAATCTATATATATATATATATATATATTGCAAAGGGATTAATCATACATGTCATACTCTTATGCAATCTCTCCTTTAAGAGATGCCACATAGGATGTGATGTGGCAAGTGTAAACCAATTAAAAAAAAGAAATAAATATGATTTAACCTAATCTATTATAATCTTTAACCTAATCTATTAAATATCTAATCTACTAAATCTAAATATTAAAACTTTATTATTTTTTCTCTCATGTTTCCTCCCATAACTTTTAAACGTTAATATCTTTTATATACGAGATTTTTTAAAGAAAAAAATTACACCAAATTAACGAGCGTTTTATTATCTTTCCAACGAGTACCATAATGCTATATAAAAACGGAGAAAAAAAAAGACTATTTTTTGTAACCCGACAGGTATTGTGTCGGGTTTGGGATTAGTTTAAAAAAATTGTGGGTTTGGGTCGGGTCTGGGATTAGGTGATACCCGACCCGATTACCCGAAACAACATACCCAAATACCCGAACTATATACCCGATCATATACCAATGAATTTTTTAACGAATCACATAACCCTTAGACTAATGCGTTCGATATTTCAAAAATTAACTTTTTTTTCTTATTTCATGTTAGTTCTTTTTAAAATGATCGATTACAAACTTCCGAATTCATTTGTAATAGCACTAGATTTATACCTCGGCGCAGAGATTCGTTTTTTTAATATTTGAATATGATAACTTATGGCAGAGATTTGTTTAAAATAATAATAATAATATATTTTATTATGTCATATTAGATATTTTAACCCGGGACGCTCCCGGGATAAAAACTAGTATTTTGATATATAACAATACCTCATCAAATGGTGCGTAATTTGATTCTTCTGATATCGACCCTACCTAAACAGTCACATCAAATAAATTAGAAATAAATCATCTGATCGGCAAACAAAGTCCAATGGCCTCTAAATGATCAAAAAGCAAGGCTAAAACACAGGCTACAGCTATAGAACTAATCACAATATGTTATCAAAAACATAATTTCCTAAAACCCTTATATTATCAAATGGCCTAATAGCTAGGTTAATGTGATTATTATATATAATTTTTGATATACAACATTACCTGGGGCTTCAATGATGTGTAGTGAAAAGGTGGTTTGTTCTCAGAGCAAGTAAGCATTTTAAGATAAAAGGCTTTGGTATACGGATCCCACTCGAAAAATTCCTTAGGAGTAGGCCACCTGTTTGATTTAAACATGCTTTGAATTTTCATAACCTCGCTCCATGAAAGGCGAAAAGCATCGTCGATACGACCAAGCCGCTCCTTTGACACTTTAGATACATGTTTCAACGCGTCGATAAACTCGAGCTAAACAGTTAGAGAGCAAATATATATATATATATTAGTCAAAAAATATATTTATGAAGAAAACATAAAACAGGGAGCTGGTTTCATCTACTTGTTCGTTCTCATCCATTGTTTTATGTAATTATGAGAATATAATGTTTCAGTTATAAATAATAAACAGAGTCACTGATCCATTATTATTAAATTAATCCACAAACATATTAATTTCTGCTCAAAAACCTAAGTCAATCCAGTAAAATTAAAAAATAATAATAACAAAAAACTTGAAAATTATTGAAAAAATAATAATAAATCGAACATCCTGAATAATAATAATAATAAAAATAATAATAATAATAATAATAATAATGAAATATATAACAAGTAAGTATTCTTACATCCTCAGATGTCGTCGTCGAAGATGCCTCGCTGATAGATGAACAATAATAACAAAAATTAAGAAAGACGCGTATGATATTAATTGAATGAAGATCGACTAATATATATATATATATATATATATATATATATATATATATATATATATATATAAAAGTAGTACCGAATCGTCCTCTTGCTGGGGAAAATCACTAATTTTAGTAAGAAATCAAGACCATCCATGGATATGCTGCGGCTGCTCCTCTTCCTCTTCCTGTTATCACCCATGGTAGTAGATGGTTCGATCTAACCCTTAGGAAGATATTTGATGGAACAAACCCTAATAAGTAACCTGCATGCAGCGTGTTTGTTGATCTGATCTTCTTTTTATTAATCGCTAGGTGGGCTGCACTTTGTCTACTTCTTTTGTTTATTCGGCCCACTGATCTAGCCCACCTGTTTAACATTATTATGCAAATGACACTCAAGTAATACAAGATGTCCACCATTCAGGTCGGTGGGTGGCCGTGTGGGGACGTGGGACTCGCTAAACTTATGTTCTTGTGTTTAGGGTTTGGTTGGTCAGGGCCGTCTCTGAAAATGTCAAAAAAAATTTAGGTTTTGGGCGAAAAAGAATTTGGGCCCAAAATTTACAAGTGTGTGTTTTTCTTAGTTAATTTTATTAATAAAACCCATTTTGACATATTGGTAACTATGGCCCCTCAAGTTTAGTCTCGAGTTTGCTTTTAGATTATTACTTTAACTAGATTAGTCTCTGGTAAAGGATTTAGCCTCGTTTTTTATTCGGTGGTTAAAAACATCCACCATTAAACTCGCCTTGTTATTTTATCGATTACGCCTAATGGCGTATTTAGGCGAAACGAGAGTTTGGGGTGTTACAGTTTGATTGTTTTTTTCGTTTTTTTAATTTAATTATTAATTTTAGGATTTTAATGATAACCGGTTCCGGCCTAGAACCGTTACATGAGAACCGTTTAACCCGGTTCTGAACCGAACCGATTAGTAATTGTTGGTTCCGGTTCCGGTTCTCATACTTTGGTATAAACGGTTTCCGGTTCGATTCGGTCCGGTCCGGTTCTGAACCGTTGCACAGCCCTACCCAATTGTGTACACAATGCATACTTTTGGAATAAAAAAAGTCGAAAACCCAGTTGCGTAAGACACAATGGAGATAACGTAAAACACAATGAGTTCCAATTAAATGTGCAATGAACAATAGGGTATAAAACACAATGAACAGTCTAATAAAACACAATGGACGACGTATTAAAAACACAATGAATAATATATTAAAACACAATGAACAACATAATAAAACACAATGTATACCATAAACACAATACCTACTTGCGTAAAACACAATAAACTAACGTAAAACACAATGGAAATCATACAAAAAACACTTTGCTGCTGTAGATTTACATGAACATAAAGCGCTCGTTAATAAATATAATAATGTTGTTCAAAAGCTAATGTTATTCATTAATGCAAATAGGAGCACTTTGCTGCTGTAGATTTACATGAACATAAAGAGTATTCAAAATAAACAAACCAAGACATCAAACCGGCTTATTGCTCAATGTTTTAAAAATCGGTACGTACCGGCCGGTTATACCGGTAATACCGTTTTTCGGAGGTGAGTCCGGTACGAAACACCCCGGTATAAAAGCGAAACGGTATCAAGTTCGTATCGCCGGTAAAATACGGTATACCGGTTTAAATCTTTATACCGGTACCGCCACAAGGTAAATTTTTGGGTTTTGAACTATTGATTTTTTTATGGTTCAAGAAAAGCAAGAATGGGAACTTCATAATAATGATATAGATAACATGTTTGGTGAGGAAGAGCACGAATCGGTTCCTCACACACCTTGTTACTTTTTATTTATGTAACTTATCTTTCGTAATTTAAGTATATTATGTTTGTTATTTCTACTAAAACTTCTTATGTAATAAGTTAGGAGATGAAAATAGTTATGCTCTAGATTTTGAAGAAGGCCTTGGTAGTGAATTTCATCTTTTAAAATTCGTGAACTTGATGTATTCAGTACTCCAATAGCTTGGACATGGCGTACACTTTCATTTAAAAGAATTTTGTTAAAAAAATTGAGTACTTTTGGATTATTTTTTTATATGGAATAACTTATGGGTTATCTTTTAATATGTAATCATTCACTTTTAGATTATATTTTGAGTTCATGTTGTAATTGATGAAATCGTAGAGTTAACAAGCCAATCCGGTTGAACCACCCGATACAATCCGGTTCAACCGGTTGAACCATTTTTAAGCCAAATCCGGTATGATTTAAAAACCAGTTTTTAAAACATTGTTATTGCTAGAGCTGTGAATTAGATACCTAAACATTTGCTTCATCATAAATGCTATTATGTGAGAGTTACAGCCTGCAACAATTGAAATATTAAAGAAAAAAACTATATAAACATTGATTAGGACCATAGGATTTGAACAAACTTGTGTGAGATCATCCGTATGAGATTTCTCAGAGGAACCTGCTTATTGCTAAAGTTGTGAATTAGAATAGTTAAACAATTGGTTCAAAAACTTATCTTAGATTTATTAATTAATCAATTAATTAATATGTCTACTTTACAACAAAAGTTAATATTTTATTTTATAATACGTTTATTTCATTTGCTTACTTTACTCATATCATTTTTTGCATTTAAAAAAAATGATTTCTTCATAGATTTATGTTCCTTTTGTACGCCATTTTATTTTCATTTGCTCAATTAGTTATTTATAAAGTACGAAAATCTACGAGTCGACCATTTTCTAGCAAAAACCTGATGTCATTAAAACTATAAACTTTTAGGAAATGAGAAGGTTTGTAGAGTATATATTTGCGGACGTTTCAATGTAAAAAAAAATGCAAACAAGGCTTCTTTTGCCTGCCTGATGACATCATGGTTTTTGGACCGACAACAAAAGATAGGATGCAACATAGTTTCAATGACTGAAACTAACCGATGATCTATTGGCAACGATTTTTTTTTTACCTGACTTCATCTATTTTTGTATACTGACTTGATATATTTTTGTAAATTGTATGAACAACTTTGTAATGTATTCAGTTGTTGAACTTTTGAATTATGTATTTATACAATTTTTCAATCGTATCATGCGGGTATTGGTCTCCCAGATTACGTTTGGACGTGTCGAGGTTCTTCGTATATAAAGAACATGAAGCTTTCCGATGATGTAAGTAAGACTTACGGTTTTAAACTATAAATGTTAAGTTGACTGATCACTAGCAAGGTATTATACATTTTTCCTAGGTTGATTTGGTAAAGATATCTAAAGTCTAAACAAAAACTTGGTTGCATTGGTGCTGATTTGGCTGCCCTTTGCACCAAAGCTAAAGTGTTGAACTTAAATGCATTAGAGAAAAAAAATAGATGTCTAAAGTCGTTAAAAGGATCCAAAATGACCCATTTTGTAAAATCTTCGGGCTATTTTGGGTTGGAAGCTAGGTTGCCCAGCAACCAAAGACTGTTTTCAAAGTTGCCCGTTTGGATCTTAATATGTTTTGATTTGTTTAGCTGACCCTACTTAGCCTAGTTGACCCATTAAATGACCTGAACCACAAATTTTGCCAGCTGTATTATTTACTGACTTTTGGTGTTAAAACAGGGCAATGGGAATCAAAAGTGATGGTGCAACTTAAAGAGCTTCTGCGTTGGTTTTTTTTCTAGAACTCAACTTCTAGCTCATTTAGTGGTGGCGGTACAGTATCTAGTGCTGCAAAAGGCCCTAGTGGTGGTTTTAAGAGCACACGGAGTGTGGGGGAAACCGGGCGTGGAAGAGGGCGGGAGCCCTTTGGGTGGGGAAGAATCCATGGGCGTGGGGGAGGAGGAAGCTGTTGAAAATATAATCAAGAGTTCTTGATATTCAGTTTTATTATTATGTTAAAAATATTTCATCATTTTGCATAAGTGTATTTCAGGTGGATATGTTGATCAGTAGATAAAAGTCTTGTAGCTGTTATCAAGTTCAGAAGATGTCAGCCCAAGTTTTGTAGAGTCCAGTTCAAGTGTATGCGGCCCAGTCCATGGATTACGAGACGTGTGGATATGGGCTTGGTTGAGTATAAAGCCCAAGCCCATTTATGCTATATGTCAGATTATTTACTCGTATAAGATGAACGATCAAGATGATGACAACTTGGCAATCCATGTGTGGTGAATTGATCAACGGTGCAGATTAGCTCTGATGTGTGCTTTCTCTTGGAATCTTCGAGACTTAGATATAAATATCTTGTGTTTGTTATCTCGAGATCATATAGATCTCAGATAACTTTTCTCTTTGTACTCTCTCCTTCACATAGACGATTAGGGTTTTTCTTATCATCAGATTCATCTTGTTCTGGTGTTTAATCCGGTAATCAGTGTCTGTATTTGTAGAGTTTTTAGATGGTCATTTGTGTATAGATCATCTTATAGAAACACAAGTTTGTGTTAGGGTTATCATTGTGGTTTGGGATTTCTATTAATAAAAGTTGTGAGTCTTTGATATCATGAAAAGTTTACATGGTATCAGAGCTCCATAGGTTGTTTCTGGGTTGTTTCCGCTGATACTCTTGAGGATTGATCATCTACAGTTGGATCATCTCGATCTTGGCGATTTCCGTGTGAATCTGGTAGATCTGGAAATAAAATTTCTAGATCCAAGGATTGGTGTTGTTCAAGGTTACCTACTGGTTGTGAGAGGATCGCTTGCTAGCTGGTTTTCTTTTGCTCTCCAGTTTTGTAACCCTAAGTGAAGGTTACAAACTGTGAGGTTATAAAGGCGAACCCTAACTTGGGCCCCCTTCCCGGTGAGATCGTTCTTGTTCTTTGGTTCTTCTATTATTTTCCTGTTTAGAGTTGTCCTAAGGAGTCTTTGGGTATTGTACAGAGTGTGTATACTCTGTTTTAGCTTTAAGGACGGTCTAGGTCTAGGAGGCTCCCTTTCCAGGACCTGCGTTGGCACCTTGAGTGACGAACCAACGATCTGGATCACCGGATTGGCTTCGCCGTTGTGTCTTTGGTGATTTCTGTTTTTGTTGTTGCTTATTTGTGATCTGTGTGTTGTTCTTGGCTGCTATTTTTTTGTTTCTTTGTGTATTAATTGTTTGGTGTGATTGAGTGTTGACTATGGATCCCGATCCTGATGCTGAAGCTGCAACTGCTGCTGCAGCTGCTGCTGCTGCAGCTCAGGCTGCAGCTAGTGGTGGTAATGGTGGAGATGCATTGGTTAATCAGGAGGATAATCATGTTACTCTTATAAGTAAACTAGATGCTAGTGATCCTTTATATCTGCATGCTAGTGACTCAACTAGTCTCACCATAGTTAATATAAAATTAAAAGGAACAGAAAATTATACTGTATGGGCTAATGCCATGATGTTAGGTTTACAGGTTAAAAATAAACAAGGATTTATTAATGGTGAATGTATAAAACCTGTTAACAATGCTGTGTTAGCTAGGCAGTGGGAAAGATGTAACTCTGTGGTGTTAACATGGATTTTGAATTCTATCTCTGATGATTTGTATATGGGTCAAGTATATTCCAAATTAGCATCTGAGGTTTGGAAAGATCTTAATGACACATATAATAAAATAGATGGTTCTGTGGTATTTGATTTATATCAAAAGATTAATTCATTTAGTCAGAGTGGTATGTCTGTTGCTGAGTATTATCATAAGCTGAACTCTATGTGGAACCAACTTGATCAAATTTTACAACTGCCTTCTTGTGTGTGTAATGCTTCAAGAGAATTTAATAATTACAATCACATGATCAAATTAATGCAGTTTTTAATGGGGTTGGATAATTCATATCAAAATGTTAGAACTGCTTTGTTAATCAAAACTGATTTACCTTCTATTAAAGAAGCCTTTGCTATTGTGTCTAGAGAGGAGTCTCATAAACACTCTAGTAATGCTTCTAAAAATCAATCTGTTAGTTTTGTTGCTAAAGCTGTACAATCAACTGATGTTCTTTGTAATAACTCAAATAGTAACAATAGGAGATTTGGGAAAGGGTCAAATCAGTCTTTGAAGTGTACTCACTGTAATAAAACAGGACACTTAGTAGATAAGTGTTTTGAGATCATTGGGTATCCCCCTTGGGCAAAGCCAAGGGGGAACACAAGCAAGAAAGCAGCTGTAAATAATAATACTGTTTCTGAGAATTCTAAAACCACTGTTGCATCTTTGACAAATGAACAAGTATCTAGGTTGCTTAGCTTACTTGGTGATAAATCTGCTGAAAGTTCTCAAACCTGCAATTTGTCTGGTAGGGTTTACTGTGCTTCTGCTATGGGTATTACTATGTATTGTTTTACTAGCTCTAGTGGTAGTATTATTGGCATTGGATGGATAGTAGACTCTGGTGCTAATGAACATATGGTTAATTCTGACAAGGATGTTTTTGATGCTGTAGATGTATCAGATTTAAATATTAGGGTTAAGCATCCTAATGGTACATTTGCTAAAGTTACTAAAATTGGTAAATTAAAATTAGCTGAAACTGTAATTTTGCAAGATGTATTAGTTGTTCCAGAGTATGCTGTTAGTCTACTATCTGTTCATAAACTGGCCAAAGACAATAAGTTGTTTGTAGGGTTTGATGAAAATAGATGTTATCTACAGGACTTGTTAACCAAGAAAGTCCTGGTGATTGGTGAACAATGTGATGGGTTGTATATGTATGGTAGTGCATGTTCTGCTGCTAAGGTGTGTTTTAACAGTTATACTGAGTTTAATTTGTGGCATGCTAGACTAGGACACCCATCTGATCAAGTTTTGAAAATTTTAAAACCAAAACTTAAAATGATTTCTGATAAAGGACATAGTCCATGTGATGTTTGTCATAAAGCCAAACAACATAGAGAACCATTTCCTCTAAGTGAACATAAGACTACTCATCTTGGTCAGCTTGTACACATTGATGTATGGGGACCATATAGGGTGGCTGATAGAGAAGGTCACAAGTACTTTTTAACAATAGTTGATGACTTCTCTAGAGCTGTTTGGGTTAGTCTTATGAAACATAAAACTGAAGTATTTGACAATATTGTTGACTTTGTAAACTTGTTATTAACTCAGTTCAATATGAAAGTCAAGGTTTTAAGAAGTGACAATGGTTCTGAATTTGTTAATAATAATATGAGTAGTTTTTGTAAATCCAAAGGAATTGTACATCAAACTACATGTGCATATACACCCCAACAAAATGGGGTGGTGGAGAGGAAACATAGACATCTCCTTAATGTGGCTAGGGCTCTTTTGTTTCACAGTAATTTGCCTGTTAGGTTTTGGACTGATTGTATTTTAACTGCTTCCTATCTAATCAATAGGACTCCTACTTCTGTGCTTGGTGGAAAAACTCCTTATCTGCTGGTTTATGGTTTTGATCCTTTTCTTGAACATTTAAGAGTGTTTGGTTCTTTGTGTTTTTGTACTATTTTAAATGAGTCAAACAAATTAGAAAGTAGGGCTGAAAAGTGTGTATTCTTAGGATATTCACATGTAAAAAAAGGTTACAAGGTTTTCAGTCTTGATAGCAAAACTGTTTTTTACTCAAGGGATGTAAAATTTTATGAAACATGTTTTCCTTTTAAGGAACAAAATATTTTTGAAACCTTTAATGAAAACAAAGATAAAACAATTGATCATACTAATTTTTTTGATTTTTTTGAAAACATTGAACCTCAACACTCTTTGAATGTGAATGATTCCTATGATGAAGGAAAAGGAAGTGGTAATGAGGATCTAGGAACACATGGACAGCAACCAGAACATCAGGCTGACACTCAAGGCTTGGCTGAAAAGCAGCCTAGTGCAGCAGGTGATGTTTCTGAGGAGGCTATTCATGTGACTACTGGAAATGAAACTGTTAATCAATCTGAGGATGACACAGTTCAAAGTAGTGTTAGGAAATCCTCTAGAAATATATCATTTCCAAGAAAATATAGTGATTTTGTTGTAGAAGGCAAAGTCAAATATGGTCTTGAAAATGTTGTAAATTTTTCTAATCTATCCTTTGAAAATAAGTGTTTTTCTGTTACCTTAGATAGATCTGTTGAACCCAAACATTATTATGAAGCTATGAATGATAAAAATTGGGTTAAGGCAATGAATGATGAGTTAGAAGCACTATATAGGAATAATACATGGGAGATAGTTGATCTTCCTAAAAATAGACATAAGATAGGTTGTAAGTGGATCTATAAAATAAAATACAAGTCCAATGGTGAAATAGATAGATTCAAGGCTAGGTTAGTTGCTAAGGGGTTTAGTCAAAAGGAAGGTATTGATTATGAAGAGACTTTCTCTCCTGTAGTCAAAATTGTAACTGTTAGGTGTATTATAAGTCTTGCTGTGCAGAATGATTGGAACATCTATCAGTTAGATGTTAACAATGCATTCTTATATGGTGATCTTCATGAAGATGTCTATATGACTCTTCCTGAAGGTGTTACTTGTGATTCTGAGAATAAAGTGTGTAAATTAAATAAGTCACTATATGGGCTTAAACAAGCCCCTAGAATGTGGAATGAAAAACTAGTGTGTGCACTGCTTGAGTTTGGTTTTGTTCAAAGCAAGTGTGATTATTCTATGTTTGTAAAGGATAAAGATAGTGTGTTCTTAGTGCTACTAGTTTATGTGGATGACATAATTATAACTGGTAACTCTATTCCTGAAATTGAAAAGGTCAAAAAGGATTTTAAAACAAAGTTTTTAATTAAGGACCTTGGAGAATTAAAATATTTTTTAGGAATAGAGGTTGTTAAAACTAATGAAGGGTTATGTCTTACACAAAGAAAGTATTGCACTGAATTGCTTGCTGAATATGGTATGTTAGGGTCAAAACCTGTGTCAATACCTATAGAGCAGAATCATGTTTTGACCAATACCATATCTAGCAATAGTAAGTTGTTAACCAACATGGTTGGTTATCAACAATTAGTGGGGAAGCTGATCTATCTGTCTCATACAAGACCAGATATTTCATATGCAGTTCACTATCTTAGTCAATATATGCATAAGCCATGTGTGGGTCATTTGAAAATTGCATTCAGACTTCTTAGGTACTTGAAAAATGCTCCTGGTAAAGGTTTGTTGTTTTCCAAGGGAGAGAAGTTTGATTTAGTTGCATTTTCAGACTCAGATTGGGCAAAATGCATTGAAACAAGAAAATCAGTCACTGGTTTTTGTTTATTTATAGGTAATTGTCTTGTTTCTTGGAAAAGTAAGAAACAAGCCACTGTGGCCAGGTCTTCTGCAGAAGCAGAATATAGGGCTATGTGTGCTGTTGCTTGTGAAGTGATATGGGTCAAAAATCTTATGGCTGAACTTGGTATTTCAATTAAACTTCCAGTTGAGTTGAACTGTGATAGTTCAGCTGCTATAGCCATTTCTGGAAATCCAGTGTTTTATGACAAAACTAAACATTTCGAGTTGGATTTATATTTTCTAAGGGACTGGATATCTAAAGGTTTGATCAAAACTGTCAAGGTTGACTCAACTAGTCAACTTGCAGATTTATTTACTAAAGGACTTCTTCAACATCAACATATAACCTTATGTGATAAACTTAAGATGTTTGATGTTTTTAAATAATAAAACTGAGGAGGGGTGTTGAAAATATAATCAAGAGTTCTTGATATTCAGTTTTATTATTATGTTAAAAATATTTCATCATTTTGCATAAGTGTATTTCAGGTGGATATGTTGATCAGTAGATAAAAGTCTTGTAGCTGTTATCAAGTTCAGAAGATGTCAGCCCAAGTTTTGTAGAGTCCAGTTCAAGTGTATGCGGCCCAGTCCATGGATTACGAGACGTGTGGATATGGGCTTGGTTGAGTATAAAGCCCAAGCCCATTTATGCTATATGTCAGATTATTTACTCGTATAAGATGAACGATCAAGATGATGACAACTTGGCAATCCATGTGTGGTGAATTGATCAACGGTGCAGATTAGCTCTGATGTGTGCTTTCTCTTGGAATCTTCGAGACTTAGATATAAATATCTTGTGTTTGTTATCTCGAGATCATATAGATCTCAGATAACTTTTCTCTTTGTACTCTCTCCTTCACATAGACGATTAGGGTTTTTCTTATCATCAGATTCATCTTGTTCTGGTGTTTAATCCGGTAATCAGTGTCTGTATTTGTAGAGTTTTTAGATGGTCATTTGTGTATAGATCATCTTATAGAAACACAAGTTTGTGTTAGGGTTATCATTGTGGTTTGGGATTTCTATTAATAAAAGTTGTGAGTCTTTGATATCATGAAAAGTTTACAGAAGCCACATGGAGAAGAGTGATTGGCCGATTTTTTTTCTTTTTTCTTTTAACTTTAACACAATATAATATTATTCTCTTCACCCCTCTCCCCCTCCCCTCCACTCCCCACAATTTTCACCTTTCACACGTAGACCCCACACGTGCCACATGACGCTTCATCCCCCTCTTTCCCCCTCCACTCCTTAGACTATAAGGAGTGGGGGGCGGGAAAGAGGGGGATGAAGCGCCATGTGACACTTGTGGACCCTTGTGGGGGGGAAAATAATTGTGGGGAGTGGAAGGGGGGAAGAGGGGGGGAAGGAAATAATATTATATTGTGTTAAAGTTAAAAAAAAAAAAAAACCTGACCAATAAGAAGCTGCCACCTCACCCCCACCCAAGCCCACGCCAGTGAACCATCTCCCGCCCCCCCCCCCCCCCTTCCCGCCCCTTCCACGCTGCCCTTGCGGCGGTGTTCCCCCCCTTCCCGCCCCTTCCACGCTGCCACTCCGTTCAGTCTTAGAGTAGAAGGAGTGGGGCGGGAGAGCTCTTCATGGGGGGGAGGGGGGAGGTGAGGCGAGGAGCAGACCAAGGGCGTGGGGGGAGTTGTGGGGCCACGTGGAGGCTTCTAATTGGCCGATTTTTTTTAACTTTAAAACAATATAATATTATTCCTTTCACCCCCTTTTTTCCCCTTCCACTCCCCACAATACCCCCTCCCTCACATGAGTCCCACAAGTGCCATATGACGCTTTACCCCCCTCTTCCCCCTATAGTCTTATAGTCTAAGAAGTGATAATTTTTGTTGATAATAAAGTAGCTAATGTGAGGGAAAAGGGAAAACTGCATAGGAGGAAACATAATTCAATAGGGAGAAAAATAATAAATCTCAAATAAATGTGGTTTTGTGCCTTCGATTTATTTTTTTTTCCTATTGTTTACAGTATTTAGTAAAGAAATAAACTGGGAACTAGAAAGGCGTGTTTTACTTTTAAAATAAGCAAGTAAAATTGTTGTATATACGAAATTAGTCCGGTCATTCGAGTTATTTAGGTCTTGCTTTTGACGTGTTAGCAAAATTAAATTAAAAACTGGTATGGAAAGATGGGTCTGGATTTCCGGTCTTGGTCTCTTCTCTCTTTGATAGCGCGGGGGAGGTTGTGGTACCTAAGGGAGAAGCTAGAAGGGAAGAAGACAATGAAAGGGAACCTAATATAAAGCAATGTCTTCGAAAAGTCAGGGATGGGCATTTCACGGCGGTGGTTAAGGTTTTGTGCTCCAGTGGGGTTGTCCCGCTATGTGAATCAACCATGAAAGCCCTCATTAAAAAACACCCAGTGGTGCCTCCTCCATCCTTTCCTTCTAACCCTATCACCCAACCTACTCTATCTGTAGATGGGGATTGTGTGCTCAGATGTAGCTGATCTTTCCCCAAAGGAACGTCTTGCGGCAGAGACGGGATACGGGCCCAACACCTGTTGGATGCTATTGGTGGCGAAGGCTCGGTGACTTCCTCAGGTTTGCTCGCGGCTATTACTAAAGTCGTCAACATATGGCTTGGGGGGCATGCCCTAGGACACTTGCTGAGTTTGTTGCCTCGGCCCCCCTCACCCCCTTATTGAAGCCCGATAATGGAATTCGGCCTATTGCTGTGGGGGGCATCTGGCGAAAGTTGGTTTCTAAGGTGGCAATGAAGAAGGTTGGAAAAGACATTGCCCAGTACCCGGGGGACTTTCAATTTGGAGTAGGGGTTCCAAATGGGGCAGAGGCGGTGCTTCATAGTGCCAACAGGTTCCTCAACTCTTTTCATGCGGATGGGTCCTTAGCTATGCTTACAGTAGACTTCTCCAATGCCTTCAACATGGTTGACCGCACAGCCTTTCTCCAAGAGGTTCACCAGCGGTGCCCGTTTATCTATCCGTGGGTCCAGTTCCTTTATGCCCAGCCTGCTAGGCTGTATGTGGGTAATGATTGTATTGGGGCTACCACCGGAGTGCAGCAAAGAGATCCGTTGGGGCCCTTCTCTTTGCTCTTGCCTTACACCCCCTTATCATGCGGGTTCAGGAACACTGTAACCTCCCGTTTCATGCTTGGTATTTGGATGATGGGACGATTATAGGCAACACAAGTGAGGTTGCTAAGGCTTTAGACATGATCAACGTGCAAGGGCCAGCTATGGGGCTTCATCTCAATATTAAGAAAACAGAGGTCTTTTGGCCGACGTGTGACGGGCTGAAAGTTCAGGACGGGCTTTTTCCGAAAGGGATTGGTAGACCAGAGATGGGGGTTAAGCTCCTTGGTGGGGCTGTTAGCCGAGATCCTATCTTTATTGTGGAGTTGGCAGGGCGGCGGGCTACGGTTGCGGTCGACCTTATGAAACTCCTACCCTACCTTAGGGATCCCCAAAGTGAAATCTTGTTGCTCAGGTCATGCATGGGGTCGCTAAGTTACTTTTTGGGTTGCGAACTTGTCAACCCCACTTGATGGTTGATGCCGTATCCCTTTTCGATGATGGCCTCTGGGAGGCTATTGAAGATATAGTTGTGGGTGGTGGCCCCTTCTTCGGGGACCTCCAGTGGCGCTTGGCATCCTTGCCTATGCGTTTTAGGCGGTTTGGGCCTCCTTTCAGCTCGGGATGTTGGGGTTTATGCCTTTGTGGCGTCTAGAGCTCAGTCTTGAGAACTTCAGGATCATATCCTTCAAAATAGTAGGGTCATCGGGCTGGACCCGGACTATCAACAGGCGCTCAAACGCTTAAACGCCTATCTCCCGGACTTTGATATTGGCGGTTTTTCTAATAAGGACACCGCCCCCTCAAAGCCACAAAAAACTTTGGCAAATGCTCTGTTTAGCAAAACTGCTCAGAGGCTGGGATAAGTTTTTGAGTTGTCCTCTCGCCAGAAGGCGGTGATTGAATGCCCAAAGGGTCCTCATGCTCAGGATTTTTTTGACCGTTATCCCGATTGAGGGTTTGGGTCAATGCATGTCTGCAGTGGAGTACAGGGCTATACTCAAGTACCGGTTGATGATCCCTATGTATCCAGAAGATGAAACATGCCCTATCTGCCGTAAAGCTTGCATGGATAAATATGGGGAGCACGCAATTCATTGCAAAGAGCTCCCTGGGTTCAAATACCGGCATAACTGGGTGAGGGACGTTTTGTGAGACATCCTGAGAAGAGCTGGGATTTCTGCCAACAAGGAGGCCCCTGTAAATTTTCTCACGGACCCTGCGGAAGGGAAATCCACCTTGCGACCAACAGATCTGCTGGTCTTTGGTTGGGAGAAGGGGAAACATGCTTGTGTGGACCTCACAAGTGTATCTCCTTTGGTTGGGTTAAGGGAAACAGGGTTTGTAGCTGGGCAAGCATCGAGAAAGGCGGAATCGATGAAAGTAGATAAGCATGTTAAAGCTTGTGAAGAGAACCAACATACTTTTATCCCTTTAGCCTTTGATACCTTTGGCTCCCTAGCGCCAGAAGCTATTCGTTTCTTAACCAGAGTCCAACGGGTCGTCCACAGCAATAGTTCATCTCCAGGAGGGCAAGGATTTGTCTTTAGTAGGCTAGGGTTTGCAATTCAGAAAGGGGTGGCGGCGCAGCTTGTTGCCCGCCTACCTTCTATTGTAATGTAAATTTCGTCTTTTGTTTTAAATAAAAATAAATTATAAGACCAAAAAAAAGTATAGAAACGATGAGTTTCTTAAAATCATTGATGTTAAATTTCATTGGTTCATTGAATATACCAACTTTATCAAACGTACTTAACATACATATAAAGTTCGCTAATGTAGTGATTTTGTTAGGGGTATTGGATTTTAATAATCTAAACTTTCACCTATTGGCCGGCATCAATCTGGACTTCAAAAATTCCAAACAACGATTCTAACTATCAACATATTGGCCAACGATGAACCTTTGTTAACCAACATGGATGATGACGTGGCATGCTAACGCTGTCATGGACGACGACGTGGACGCATGCATGTCAACGTCCACTAACTTGGTTAGTCATCACTTAAAAAAGGTTTACTAGAGGAAAAATGTCTGAAAGTTGGGATCGTTGTTGAGAATTTTTTTAAGTACATATTATTGCCGATAAATGGGTGAAAGTTTGGATTATTAAAATCCAATACCGCTTTTGTTAAGTAGTTGTTTTCACTATCACTCATGCTTAAAACAAATCCAATCAGCTACTGAATCTCCA
This sequence comes from Ambrosia trifida, assembly GCA_028751855.1. Lineage (NCBI taxonomy): Eukaryota > Viridiplantae > Streptophyta > Magnoliopsida > Asterales > Asteraceae > Ambrosia > Ambrosia trifida. Next base: position 76,437,347 of record CM054130.1, read on the forward strand.
AATCAATTATCAATTGTTTTGAAGATGAAGTTGTCTTTATTTGGAAAATATAAACAGATAAAATAAAACAATTGATCCTTTACGATTCCGTTGGATAAAAGTTATAAAGTTTATGTATATTTATTTTGTATAATTATATATCACCTGGGGCGGAGGTTAATGATGGCCCGGTGTACCCCTAGTCCTGTGACTTTCGACCCCTGAAAAAATCAAGCCCTGTCACTGTTTATCACTACTCGAACTGGACAGGTATACTACTAGCGAAAATATGTACTAGACACAGGCTTAAGTGGCGTAATAGACTTTTTGCAATGGTGTTTTTTATTTTACGAAGAAGAAATATTATTATGGCTCAGGCAGTATGTTATTTGGTGTTGATGTGAAGTTAGAAAATTTTCATAACCAACGTTCCACATGATGACTTTGAAGGGAATTTGTTCATTATACGTTACAAGCTTCATATATTTGTTACTCACGGAAATCCTTTTTGGTTAGTGGATTTGTGGAGGATGGATGGTGAATGTTGGACAAAAGTGTGGGTTTTCCCTTCTATTCATCTTATTCTTTTAGGGTGCACTATTACATGCGTGACTACTATCGGCAAGTTACTAATGAATTAGACATAACTATGAGTGGGGAATATTATTGCTATCCTGCATTATGGTACTCTAGGTTGCATGGCGCGATATTCACATCAACTCTTACGTTGCCAAATATGCAGTTCCGTTAATTGTTTTCATTTGTTATGTTCATGTTATTATTTGTTAAGTTATCAGTTTTTGTTAGGCGTCCTATTATTTTCAATGAAATGTACTGCTTATACATTACATGCGGCTTAATATTGTTTTGAGTATTAGCTCAGTTATTAGGCTAGGTGAAGAAACAACGAGTATAAGAGAGGAGTAGGATGGGATAACGTGGGGTATAATGACTCGTGTTCGCTGCAGGGTATAATCCTTGGCTCACGACGATGGCTAATCTGTGGTTATGTGCACAAACGACAAGCAGAGTAATGCAATAGGCAAGGGTATAAGTGGTTCGGTCTCGTAAGACCTACGTCCACTGGAAAATGATAATCTTTATTGATAAGAGATATAAGTAATCATACAAGTGGTGATACAAGTGTGTTGGTTCTAATTGGTTGATTCACCGTGTGAAGGAAGGAGGCCAAGTCCTCCTTTTATAGGAGGTGTGTGGGCCTGAGGCTATCGGGCCTGCCTTGATCGTTAATGGGCTCGGGTTCGAGGCCCGGGCCGGTTGCTTGTGAGCCCATCTAGTTGGATCTTAATTCTTAGTTAGATAAAGTGATCCAAGTTGAGGAAGGCTGCTCTTGATTGGCCCACGTGGCGCCTCGTGGTTGGCCGGCTGGGCGGTGCCCTGTCTTTAATACACGTGGCGCGTTGTGGTTGGTTCTGCAGAAGGGACTCCTTCTCTCCTGATGTCAGACAGCGTCAGGCGGCTGACCAGTTGTCAGCTGACACCTGACGGGAGGTAGCAAGTTGGGCTCCAAGGGGGATGTTCCCAGGTGTTGCCAACTGGTGCTCCCGCGTAGAGTGGCAGTGCGCCTTTGGCGCTGCTGTGTCTTCAGGTGTGTTAGTTTAGGCGGAGGTTCTGGATAGTGGGTAGGGTGCGCCTGAGAGCGCTAGAGAATAGTACCCTACCCCTTCACTAGGGAAATGTAATTGTTTCATTGGTTCATATCACTATACTAACCTGACCGATAAATGTTTTATTTCATCTAAGAATAATACATTGTAATTTATTGATATATCAAACAGAAAACGCATTAAACATTAGTAAGTAAACCATGACATAATAGTACAAATACTTTTGGTCCTTCACACTTGTATGGAGTTGTAAGAAGTAAAAAAAATAGATTATTTTTGTTGTTTATAAAGAATATAACGTATGGCATAACTTTATTTTAATTGCTAGCAATTCAAGTCATAACAATCATTTATGTATTACATTAAACTTATAACTAATTACATGTTCCTTCGATTGTTATTGATAATTTTTATTATTCTTACTCTTTTTTTATAGAAATGTAATATGTACACATATTTTTTATGTTAACTTTGTGGTAATATCAAATCATACCGTGGCCAACTTACAAAACATAAGGTTTTGATTACCTTACTTTATTCAAATATATACATATTGTTCATATGACTATACCAGAATTAGTAGTATTTCACATATGCCATCATATGTTTGAAGATACATCGTTATTGTTTGTTTTTTCGTTAAAATGTCTTTTTAATATACAAAGAATCATAGTATGTAAAATCGCAATAGCTAACTAACAAAATTTGGGTTAGCATGTACAAGAATTTATCAACTTGTGTACCTACTAATCCCAGTTGGATAAGTCTTTATTAGGATCTTTAATACACAAATAGTTTGAATGTTATAAATTTATGTAACCCTTTCCTAGTGGACGGGTAGAATACTAGTTAAAGTTGTTGGTGCCAAAATAGAACAAAGAAATGGAAGAATGACTTGGAAGATCAAGAGTCGTCCTGGAATCAAGTGGGAGCGTAAATGAAGATTCTAGTCCCTCAAAGACTTGGTTATTAATTTTGTCTCATATTACCTCAACACCGATTTATTGAATCATTTACATAAATAGGGGTTTATTATTTTACAAATTACATTTGGGGGGTATTGGGGGAAAAAACTGAAAATGGTGATGTATTAGACTTGTTTGGCGGTATCAAAAGAAAATAAAGGTGATGCCGCCAACCCATTTGGCGGTATCAATGGGTCTTTTGTCAGTGTGTTAATGCCGCCAATTGAAGTAGAGGAATCAACAAAAAATAGCTAGATGCCGCCAATCCATTTAGAGGGATCACCTCTTGATGCCGCCAATCCGGTTTAAGGTGTCATTGATACCGCCAATTGAGTTGGTGTGTTCTTCAATGTTGCCGTCATGATCCCGCCAATCCATTTTCATGCATTAAAACCAGCAAATGAAAATCAGTCTTCACCTGCAAAGCATGCAGCCTATAAGACACACTCACAAGGTCTCTAGCATTGCATGCAATGGTCTTGTAAGTTGCAGATGATTTGATAGGCAAATAGTATTCTTGGAAGTGTAAGAATTCAGGCTTTGAAGGTTATAAAATGGAGGTTGAGGTGAAGAAGGAGCACCACCCACATCCAAGAACACACCATCAACACTACAATCTCCATCTGAAACCTTTGAAATTTATAAAAAATCATACCCACCAAATTCCTCCCACCATGAATCAAAACATGAACTTACACCCTGGTCCCCTAAACGACGATGTGTTGTATCTGCGTGATCGACATCGTGCCTTTCACGTTTTCACAGACGAGGAAAACTTCAATGCCGCCATGATGGTGAAGCGTAGCGATAGAGGAATATGGAGGTTACTTCGTGACCACCCTGTTGTAGGACGGGTTCGTCACCTTATCGATGCTGCAGGGTTTGGTGGCCTCATAGATTGTGGTTATCGATACGTTGACCACTCCTTGACAACAGCTTTGGTGGAACGATGGAGGCCCGAAACTCACACGTTCCACCTTCCATTTGGTGAAGCTACTGTCACCTTACAAGATGTTAACGTCTTGTGGGGGTTGCCTATTGAGGGAGCTGTTGTGTCTGGGGTAGATGATAATTTGTCTACTGCCGACGCAATAGCCTTGTGCCGACGATTTTTAGGTGTTACGCCTACAGAGGCCCAAATGTCCGGCAAGTCCGTTTTTGGTACTGTTATTCTTGATAAACTAAAGCAGGACTTTGTTGAAGCAGAGGCTACGGATGAAGAGTGCATTTTTCGTGCTCGTTTAATCCTTTTCTTTTTGATCGGTTCCACCTTACTCCCTGATAATAATAATAATAATAGAATAAATGTTTTTTACTTGAGATTTTTACGAGACCTGAACCGTACAGCATCTTATAGCTGGGGCAGTGCGGTTCTGGCTTGTTTATACAGGCGGCTTTGTGATGCCACCCAGCCGGATAGGAAAGCCGTGACCGGACCCATGATGCTCCTTCAAGTATGGGCATGGGAGAGGATCCGGTGTCTCGCGCCACGACCACCCTCAAACCGGTTTGATTATACTTGCCCGATAGCGGCTCGGTATATATCGCAAATCCCAGTTTGATTATACTTGCCTGCATGGCATCCCTTTGTATTTTTTTTCTGAACACGTTTTTTAACATGTTAATTTTGTAGGTGGCGAGACCGGCGGTTAAAGTTCACGGAGGTGGCCCAACACTGCCTCAAGGCATACCGTTCACAACTACAATCGTTGAACGAGGAGATGGTATGTTAGTAATTATTTTTAGTTTTTTGTATGTATTAATCATGCATTTATTGTGTTTTGTTACTGACTTAAGTGTTTGTTTTTAGTTCAACTGGACCCCCTACAACTCGGTTTTGGACCGACTACCGGCAATGTGCACAAACGGGATGGAAAGCTGGAGGAGTTGTTGTCCCCTTATATGCTTCGAGATCGTTGAGCATCATTACCCTCAACGGGTTTTGAGGCAATTCGGCATGGTCCAGTACATACCTCCCCAGATAACCTTAGCCGTACCCACGGCTCGGCTTGAAACACTGCATGCCTTGGGGCGGCAAGGACACAACGGGGCGGACTCGATGACTAGGCATGAAGCCTACGTCAATGCATGGAATAACCGTCGTAACACGGTTATCCGCTCTGAACTCATAAGGACAGCTTCAACTCAGCCCGGTTATATGCAATGGTATATGGGGCGTACCGTTGCATTTATTGGAAATCCGGGTGTAGCACCGGCCCCAGCTGGCGGTTTCCAAGACGACGGTGCTAGAATCCAGTTGATGGTAAAGCATTTTTACGTGCCTAATTCATACATTAATTATTTTCGCAATTTGGTGTTTCTAACTAAAAATTTTGTTTGCTGCAGAGGGATGCCATGGGTGATATTTACCGGTCATCTCAGGAGGCCTTTAATAATCCTCAGGCATTCGCCACGCAGCTTGAGCGCATAAAAAACACGGCGTTTCACAGTATGATGATGTCACACAACGCCGGACACTTACAAAATCCGACGCATCTTACCATGGACGCCGTTGACTTGTCGGCACCTGCACGGCCTCAAAGGGTGCGCCGGGGACGCGCTCCCCGTCAGGTGCCGGAAAACGTTCCGGAAAATGAAGACCAAGCTGGTGGAAGTCACTCTGACGCTGGGTTTCGTGCATCTGTTGCGGCCAGCAACAATCAGAACCAGACCGAGGGATATGTCCCGCAATTCATGGACAGTGGATTGGACCAGATGGGAACTCCATTTGGATTGGGTGGATCAATCGTACAGGGAACTGGTCATGTTGGTGGGTCCGGTGGCAGTCAACCGGGGGAGATTGTGACACCCGGCAAATTCTGGTTAACAACGTTGTCTAGATGGAAGTCTACCTTAGCGAGTCACGCGTATATTGTACTTAACTGGGTTAGTTAAGTTGGGTTATGGTTCGGGAACTATTGGTTTAGTCTAGAGGATCATTGGATATTGGTCTAGAGGTTCATTAGATGTCGGTCCTTAACCAAGTGTACAAACGGTGACGATCGGTAGGATCGTTAGGGCATACGAAACATACGAGTCTCGAGTCCCGGGAATTGGTGAACGAGTGTGAATATGTGTATTTACTTGTGTTATGTGTTTACAATCATTATGTGACTTGTCGGTACATTAATATGTGTTAACATATGTTAAAACGGGGTTTAACGCGCAAAACACATGAAACAGGCCCATATAGGCGATCAGGATAGCCCAATCGCCTATATGTGGTGCGACTGGGGATCATGTGGTGCGACTGGGGACTGATCGCATGACTGTTCATGCGATTAGGCCCCGATCGCATGAACTTACATGCGATTAGGCTTCCTGATCGCGTGTAAAGCTGCATAATCGCATGTTACGTGCTGGACGACTAAAAACGACTATAAATACCATACTTGACCTCATAAACTTCATTATACAAACCCTAGTCGTCCCATAACCCGCCCCAACACATAAACAACCTCTGGAAGGCGATTTTTGATCAAAACACAAGGTTTCAAGCTTGAATCATCATTCTTTCATAATCCTAAGGTTTGGTTTTCATCCACAAATCTTTATAAACGTTTTTAATCAATCCCTAATGGTCCAGACCTGTTCTTAAACGAAAAAGCTTTCTAAAAATCGTTAATAAGGGTTGTTAATCGGATTATAATTAATATACATGCGTTATGGGTGTGTATGATTAGAAAGCTAGGATTTTTATGATTCATGATGATGGATTGATATATTATTATGTTAGATCAGAATTGATATTGATAGTATGATGATAGAAATCTGAGTAATTGATTATTAGGGTTATTGTTATGCATGTTAGTATGATGATTGCATGCTATGTGTATGGTGTTTGGATTACTTGGTTGCATGCAGGACTGATTATACGAGGTTAAACGAAGGATTTTGGTTGAAACATGTTTAGGATGATATTGGGTAGTTACACACGTTCTGGATCTGATTTGGAGCGTTAAACGCGCGAAAAACTGGAACAACAAGGTTACAGGCGATTAGGGTTGCTAATCGCCAGTTTTACATGCAATCAGGGCCAAATCGCATGACTTTACATGCGATCAGCCCCAAATCGCATGAGTTTTCATGCAATCAGCCCTGATCACGTGAACTTACATGCAATCAGCCCTGATCACGTGAACTTACATGCAATCAGCCCTGATCACGTGAACTTACATGCAATCAGCACTGATCACGTGAACTTACATGCAATCAGCCCTGATCACGTGAACTTACATGCAATCAGCCCTAATCATATGAACTTATATGCAATCAGCCCTAATCACATGAACTTATACGCAATCAGTCCTAATTGCTAGTTTACGTTTCCTAATCGCGTGTACTACTGTTGTAAGTGTAAATTAGCATTCCGAGACCCGATTTGACATGTAGTAACATGCTAGGAACCTCGTAACATATATGATAACTTGGTAACATATGTTTGGATGTAATTCGGTGATACGTGAACTATGTGCTGTAACTTGTTGTGCGTTAACGTATGTTAAGTGTAATTGCGTTATTGTATGTTTTGGAGCGTAAACATAACACGGGGAGTCTCGGGTCACCAATGGGATGTCGAGTCTTGTACTTTGGGTCAGTTAAAACAGTCACGGTGTTTTCAAACAAACTTGGTTATGGTCTGGACATCTAGGGACTAATTAACCTGCGGGTTATTAGTCTAAGTACTTGTAACTGTCATATGTTAGGTCGCCGCTTACGGGACTAGCATAGCAGCTGGGCTTACTCGGGTTAAGGAGTAACGCAACTTAAGGTGAGTTTACGGCCCCTCTTTTAAACTGGTTTCATACTTTCGGGGGAGAAAACATGTGTTAAAACTATTATTTGGTAACTACTGTCATACTATGGGTTTCTATTGTGTACTACACGATCTTTGGAAGTCCCGGGGGGAACCATGAATGTGCGGGTTTGCACAACGGGGAAATGTGAATAGCGCTATTGGGAGTGACCAACCCCGCTCGTCGGCTTGGAGGGCCGGGCGAGTGCATATTGTCTCAAACAGGAACAACAGGAACAACTGGTACATTTCGGGCACAACATCTGGTATTCGAGTTAGTAATGGTTTTCCAATCGTGGTAGTAACAAAACGTACGCCTAGCTAGCGTATACTGGTTTTTGATTTATTATAGTATGGACAGGTGGACTTGGTACTTGGATACAAAACCTGTAAACTCACCAGCATTTTTGTGCTGACGTAAACTTTTACATGTTTTCTCAGGTCGCTAAGGTAGCACGACTGGACTAGGGCGCATGCGTCTGCACGGCGTCTAACTAGGGTTGCATGGTCTTTTGAACGTTGAATTATTATTTCATTGTTGAGATACTGTTTTTGAATAAGCTTCCGCTGTAAACGGGATTTTAAACTATGTTTGAAATTGCATTTATATTCATTTAGACTTGTTTATTGTGATCGTTGGTTTGGATCCTGGTTTGTCATGCGCCTCGCGGTAAAACTCCGCAAGTGGATTTTGAGGGTGTGACAGATTGGTATCAGAGCCAATGGTTATAGTGAACTAGGACTGCATGTAGAGTCTAGTCTATAGCCGAGTCGCACACACTAGACGATCACATGGTACTAAACGTTATAGTGGTTTACGTATGGTCTTGTCGGGGTGTCTCTAAATCGTTGGTCTTTCTACGTTACATCATCCGTTCTATCTTAGGCTGGGTTACTTGTTTTCTAGGCAGTGTAGTCTATTGGAGTAACTCGTGTACTCTTGAGATTTGTCCAAGGCTCGGACATCTCCCTTTCGTACTTCAATAGAAACACTTGCCATAAACTACCGTAGTATTACGGTGTGTAGCTAAGAGTCTATGTTCGGTGATTTGAACTTTGAATTAGGAGAACACTTGGAGGACCATGTAGAGCAGTTTATCATTTTGGGTGCACACAAAATCATAAACCGAAATGCATGGAAGCCCTAGTGAGCTCTGGGTTTGAGGGGATAGTCCTGGATTGGATCTAGCTTTGATCTTGTGAACATTAGTGGTTATCTTTAACTGCGAAACTAAATTTTCTCGTTCTTTCTGCCAGAATCATGTCTGGAGTACGAGGAGGACGTGGAAGTGGTCGCAATGGTGGACGTGGTGGTGGTCGCGGTGGTGCTGGTGGTCATGGTGGAGGTATTAACCTATCGCAGGCTGATCTGAACAACTTGCTCCAAGCTGCCTTTCAGTTAGGGCACAACGGTGGTGGTAAGTTGATTTATCCATTTTCTTTTGCCTCATTGATGAGCCTTGTTTACATTCTTCGTGGTTTCTCATACGTTTCATTTCAGGTGGTCCTGTTGACCCACCCCCACCCATGTGCACCTACAAGATGTTCCGGGACTGTAAGCCCCAGGAATTCTCTGGCACTGAGGGTGCGGTGAGCCTGCTTAGGTGGTTGGAGAATGTGGAGTCAGTATTTCTGATGTGTAACTGTCTCCCAGAAGATCGGGTTAAGTATGCTGCTGCGTTATTCCAGGATGTGGCATTGACTTGGTGGAATGGCATCACCCATATATGCTATGCCATGGGAGAATTTTGTGCAGTTGCTGAAGCGTGAGTATTGTCCGAGGGAAGAAGTGCAGAAGCTAGAGCACGAGGTGTGGAACCTCAAGATGACTGGGTCGGAGATTGAGAAGTATACTGTGAGGCGGAATGAGTTGGCAGTGTTGTGTCCTGATCTGCATGTGCCAGAGTACAGGAGGATTGAACATTATGTCTCGGGGTTAGTACCGGAAATTGCAGGGTTAGTGGCTGCGGGAAATCATCCTACATACGCAGAGGTGGTTCGATCGGCTCATAGGATGACCAACTTAAAGGTGAATGAGGGTATTTTGCCTGCGAAGGGTTCGACTGTTAAGGCCCCAGAGAACAACAAGCGCAAATGGGAAAATGACGGGAAGGGATCTGGGCCGGCACAGCAGGGTAAAAGGTTTGATAATGGGGGTTCTTCTTCTTCTTCGGGTAACAAACAGGGTGGTTATGCGGGGAAACTGCCCAAATGCAACAAGTGTGGACGTCACCATCAAGGGAACTGCGACAGTAACCGTTGTCATCGTTGCCAGCGAACAGGGCATTATGCTAAAGATTGTCGGGTTACACTTCCATCGACCCAGGCCCCGACTACTAACTCAGCTCCGACTACTCAGGGGACTACAGGAAGATAAGGATGCTACAACTGTGGTGACACTGGGCATTACAAGAAGGATTGCCCAAAACTGAAGCAGGGTGGAAACAATGGTAATGGGAACAACGGGGGCGGCGGCAGAAATGCACGTGCCTTCGTCATTGGAGCCGCTGAGGCTAGACAGGACCCTGACACAGTCACCTGTACGTTCCTTCTCAATAATCGTTCTGTTAGTGTGTTATTTGATTCTGGTGCCGACAAGAGTTTTGTATCCATGGATGTTAGTCGACTGCTAGATGTAGTACCCGTACCATTAGAAACCAAGTATATTATTGAGTTGGCTGACGGTAAAACGATTGAAGCTACTAGTGTCCTTCGGGAGTGTCAATTAGAGTTGTCAGGTTTATCGTTCCCCATCGACCTTATGCCGGTACCATTGGGTAGTTTTGACGTTGTGGTAGGAATGGATTGGTTATCTTTGTATCGCGCGGAGATTGTCTGTTACGATAAGGTTATTCGGATTCCTCTCCCTGATGGAGAATTTCTTTCTGTGTACGGTATCAAGGGTGGTGTTCCGCTAAATATCATCTCTAGCATGAAAGCCCTTAAGTGTCTTCGAAAGGGTTATCCAGCCGTTTTGGCGCTTTTATCTGTTTCCTCTAGTGATGAGAAAAAGATCGACGATATTCCGGTGGTACGCGAGTTTCCTGATGTTTTTCCCGATGATTTATCTGGTCTTCCTCCTCATCGTCAAGTCGAGTTCGGTATCGATCTTGTACCAGGGGCTGCTCCTATTGCTCGGGCCCCCTACCGTCTTGCACCTCCCGAGATGCAGGAATTGTCTAGTCAGTTACAGGAACTCTTGGATAAGGGTTTCATCCGGCCAAGTTCTTCCCCTTGGGGAGCCCCGATTCTATTTGTTAAGAAGAAGGACGGAAGTTTCCGATTGTGTGTAGACTACAGAGAACTGAACAAATTGACCGTCAAGAACCGTTATCCTCTTCCACGTATTGATGATCTATTCGACCAGCTTCAGGGTTCTAGTTATTATTCCAAGATCGACTTGAGGTCCGGTTATCACCAGCTGCGCGTCAGGGAGGCTGACGTTGCCAAGACTGCTTTTCGAACACGTTATGGCCATTTCGAATTCTTGGTCATGCCTTTCGGTCTCACGAACGCACCGGCGGTTTTCATGGACTTGATGAACCGCGTCTGTAAACCATATCTGGACAAATTCGTCATTGTATTTATTGATGACATTCTGATCTACTCCAAGAACGAGATCGAACACGGGGAACATCTGCGGCTAGTTTTGGAACTCTTGCGACGGGAACAACTTTACGCCAAGTTCTCAAAGTGTGACTTTTGGTTACGCGAAGTTCAATTCCTAGGACATGTGGTTAATGAACTAGGGATTCATGTTGATCCAGCTAAAATCGAAGCGATCAAGGACTGGGGAGCACCAAAGACGCCAACTAAGGTGCGGCAATTCCTAGGCCTTGCGGGCTACTATCGTCGTTTCATTCAGGGGTTCTCGAAGATTGCTCAACCCCTCACCACTCTCACTCAGAAGGATAAGAAATTCGACTGGGGTGAACCACAAGAGTCAGCGTTTGAAGAACTGAAGTCTAAACTGTGTTCCGCTCCTATTTTGTCTTTACCTGAGGGTCCTGATGATTTCGTTGTCTACTGTGATGCTTCTATTCATGGTCTCGGTTGCGTGTTGATGCAACGCGAGAAAGTGATCGCGTATGCTTCTCGTCAACTCAAGGTGCACGAGAAGAACTACACCACCCATGACTTGGAGTTGGGTGCCGTGGTATTCGCGTTGAAAATTTGGAGACATTACTTGTACGGTACCAAATGCACCATCTACACCGATCACAAGAGTCTCCAACACATTTTCGACCAACAACATTTGAACATACGGCAGCGTCGTTGGATCGAACTTCTGAACGACTATGATTGTGCCATTAAGTACCATCCTGGCAAGGCGAATGTTGTAGCAGACGCCTTGAGCAGGAAGGAATCGACTAAACCTCGTCGCGTTCGGGCGTTGCAGCTCACCATTCATTCATCCTTACCTGATCAACTCCGTTCTGCCCAGTTAGAAGCTTTGAAGGAGGAAAACCTTAAAGCTGAAACTATGCGTGGTGCCGACAAGCACCTCGAGCGAAGGCCTGATGGCCTGCACTACTTCGCAGAACGCATATGGGTTCCTTTATTCAGGGGACTACGGGAGCTTGTCCTTGATGAGGCTCATAAGTCCCGGTATTCTATTCATCCTGGTTCGGATAAGATGTACCAAGACCTGAAAATGCTATACTGGTGGCCAAACATGAGGTCGGATATAGCCTCATACGTGAGCAAATGCTTGACCTGTGCTAAGGTCAAGGTGGAATACCAGAAACCGTCGGGTCTCTTGCAACAACCTGAAATTCCGGAATGGAAATGGGAACGAATTACTATGGATTTTGTCACACAACTTCCTAAATCACCAAGCGGGAATGACAAGATATGTGTGATTGTCGATCGGTTGACGAAATCAGCCCATTTTCTTGCTATTAAGGAGACCGACACCATGGATCGTTTGGCTCGTCTTTACTTGAAGGAAGTTGTTTCTAAACACGGGGTGCCAGTTTCTGTTATCTCGGATCGTGACTCCCATTTTACTTCTCACTTCTGGAAGTCTTTGCACAAGGCTTTGGGTACCCAACTAGACATGAGTACGGCTTATCATCCACAGACTGACGGTCAGAGTGAGCGCACGATTCAAACTTTAGAAGACATGCTGCGGGCATGTGTGATCGATTTTGGCAAGGGTTGGGAAGCTCATCTACCGTTGGTAGAATTCTCGTACAATAACAGTTATCACACGAGCATCAAGGCGGCTCCGTTCGAAGCACTGTACGGACGGAAATGCCGTTCTCCTCTTTGTTGGGCTGAAGTGGGTGAGAGTCAACTCACTAGGCCTGAACTAGTGTACGAAACTTCGGAAAATATCGTACAGATTCGCAACCGGTTGGCAGCGGCACGGGACCGGCAAAAGAGTTATGCCGATCAGCGTCGCAAACCATTGGAATTCCAAGTCAATGACAAAGTACTTCTAAAAGTCTCACCGTGGAAGGGCGTCATACGCTTTGGGAAGAGTGGCAAACTCAATCCGCGGTATGTCGGCCCATTTACGATCCTGGAACGGATTGGGCCGGTGGCATATCGTCTTGATTTACCGACGGAGCTCAGTAACGTACACAACGTCTTTCACGTGTCAAACTTGAAGAAGTGTCTGGCTGACGAGTCTCTCATCGTTCCACTAGAAGAGATCAAGGTTGATGATCGTCTTCGGATTGTGGAAGAACCCGTGGAGATCCTTGATTACAAGATTCGTAGCCTACGTCACAGCAAGATTCGTATCGTTAAGGTTCGGTGGAACTCGAACCGGGGACCGGAATATACGTGGGAACGGGAGGATCAGATGAAGTCTAGGTATCCTCATCTTTTTCCTAAGGAAGCGTTCGAGTCGAGACATGTCTCTTCGGCAGCTGAATGAATCTCGGGGCGAGATTCCTTTTAACGTGGGGATGATGTGACAACTCGGGTAAATCTCTCTTTTGGTTTCTATCTTTTGTTTGTTTCCTTCGTTATTTCTTTTGTTCTCTTGGTACTTGTGCAAATTTTCGGGACGAAAATTCTTTTAACGTGGGGATGATGTGACACCCGGCAAATTCTGGTTAACAACGTTGTCTAGATGGAAGTCTACCTTAGCGAGTCACGCGTATATTGTACTTAACTGGGTTAGTTAAGTCGGGTTATGGTTCGGGAACTATTGGTTTAGTCTAGAGGATCATTGGATGTTGGTCTAGAGGTTCATTAGATGTCGGTCCTTAACCAAGTGTACAAACGGTGACGATCGGTAGGATCGTTAGGGCATACGGAACATACGAGTCTCGAGTCCCGGGAATTGGTGAACGAGTGTGAATATGTGTATTTACTTGTGTTATGTGTTTACAATCATTATGTGACTTGTCGGTACATTAATATGTGTTAACATATGTTAAAACGGGGTTTAACGCGCAAAACACATGAAACAGGCCCATATAGGCGATCAGGATAGCCCAATCGCCTATATGTGGTGCGACTGGGGATCATGTGGTGCGACTGGGGACTGATCGCATGACTGTTCATGCGATTAGGCCCCGATCGCATGAACTTACATGCGATTAGGCTTCCTGATCGCGTGTAAAGCTGCATAATCGCATGTTACGTGCTGGACGACTAAAAACGACTATAAATACCATACTTGACCTCATAAACTTCATTATACAAACCCTAGTCGTCCCATAACCCGCCCCAACACATAAACAACCTCTGGAAGGCGATTTTTGATCAAAACACAAGGTTTCAAGCTTGAATCATCATTCTTTCATACTCCTAAGGTTTGGTTTTCATCCACAAATCTTTATAAACGTTTTTAATCAATCCCTAATGGTCCAGACCTGTTCTTAAACGAAAAAGCTTTCTGAAAATCGTTAATAAGGGTTGTTAATCGGATTATAATTAATATACATGCGTTATGGGTGTGTATGATTAGAAAGCTAGGATTTTTATGATTCATGATGATGGATTGATATATTATTATGTTAGATCAGAATTGATATTGATAGTATGATGATAGAAATCTGAGTAATTGATTATTAGGGTTATTGTTATGCATGTTAGTATGATGATTGCATGCTATGTGTATGGTGTTTGGATTACTTGGTTGCATGCAGGACTGATTATACGAGGTTAAACGAAGGATTTTGGTTGAAACATGTTTAGGATGATATTGGGTAGTTACACACGTTCTGGATCTGATTTGGAGCGTTAAACGCGCGAAAAACTGGAACAGCAAGGTTACAGGCGATTAGGGTTGCTAATCGCCAGTTTTACATGCAATCAGGGCCAAATCGCATGACTTTACATGCGATCAGCCCCAAATCGCATGAGTTTTCATGCAATCAGCCCTGATCACGTGAACTTACATGTAATCAGCCCTGATCACGTGAACTTACATGCAATCAGCCCTGATCACGTGAACTTACATGCAATCAGCACTGATCACGTGAACTTACATGCAATCAGCCCTGATCACGTGAACTTACATGCAATCAGCCCTAATCACATGAACTTATATGCAATCAGCCCTAATCACATGAACTTATACGCAATCAGTCCTAATTGCTAGTTTACGTTTCCTAATCGCGTGTACTACTGTTGTAAGTGTAAATTAGCATTCCGAGACCCGATTTGACATGTAGTAACATGCTAGGAACCTCGTAACATATATGATAACTTGGTAACATATGTTTGGATGTAATTCGGTGATACGTGAACTATGTGCTGTAACTTGTTGTGCGTTAACGTATGTTAAGTGTAATTGCGTTATTGTATGTTTTGGAGCGTAAACATAACACGGGGAGTCTCGGGTCACCAATGGGATGTCGAGTCTTGTACTTTGGGTCAGTTAAAACAGTCACGGTGTTTTCAAACAAACTTGGTTATGGTCTGGACATCCAGGGACTAATTAACCTGCGGGTTATTAGTCTAAGTACTTGTAACTGTCATATGTTAGGTCGCCGCTTACGGGACTAGCATAGCAGCTGGGCTTACTCGGGTTAAGGAGTAACGCAACTTAAGGTGAGTTTACGGCCCCTCTTTTAAACTGGTTTCATACTTTCGGGGGAGAAAACATGTGTTTAAAACTATTATTTGGTAACTACTGTCATACTATGGGTTTCTATTGTGTACTACACGATCTTTGGAAGTCCCGGGGGGGAACCATGAATGTGCGGGTTTGCACAACGGGGAAATGTGAATAGCGCTATTGGGAGTGACCAACCCCGCTCGTCGGCTTGGAGGGCCGGGCGAGTGCATATTGTCTCAAACAGGAACAACAGGAACAACTGGTACATTTCGGGCACAACATCTGGTATTCGAGTTAGTAATGGTTTTCCAATCGTGGTAGTAACAAAACGTACGCCTAGCTAGCGTATACTGGTTTTCGATTTATTATAGTATGGACAGGTGGACTTGGTACTTGGATACAAAACCTGTAAACTCACCAGCATTTTTGTGCTGACGTAAACTTTTACATGTTTTCTCAGGTCGCTAAGGTAGCACGACTGGACTAGGGCGCACGCGTCTGCACGGCGTCTAACTAGGGTTGCATGGTCTTTTGAACGTTGAATTATTATTTCATTGTTGAGATACTGTTTTTGAATAAGCTTCCGCTGTAAACGGGATTTTAAACTATGTTTGAAATTGCATTTATATTCATTTAGACTTGTTTATTGTGATCGTTGGTTTGGATCCTGGTTTGTCATGCGCCTCGCGGTAAAACTCCGCAAGTGGATTTTGAGGGTGTGACAGAGATGGGTCCGCTAGCTAACTTTCGTGCAGGCGGAATTGGCATCGGAGATAGTTGGGCGTTTCCTTCATCACCGGGTTACGTGACGCCTGTTGGACAGGGGTTGCCACGGTTTGATCACGACCTTTTTAGTGATTTTCATTACCATGCCCCGCATAATTCGTGTGATGAAGGACCTTCAAGCCGGCCAGGACCATCTACCACGCTGAATTTAAACCTCTTTCCTGATAACGAGTACGGTAATGAAGGAGCCCCACCCGCCAACCAACCACCCAAGAGGCAATCTGAACGTCTTCAGAATCAGGGACCCTCGAACGATCTGGACTGGTTTAACCAGTAACATTGTCGAATTCAAGTCTGTTCATAATTACCTGTTGTAACATTTTTTATAACATTAATTATTGTTTTGCCTTATAAATATATGAACATTAATTATTGTTTTGCCTTATAAACCCACACTATGTTGAAAACGGGCCAGGCTGCCCTCTTTGGGCCTCTGTGCAGCCTGGCTGGGCCTGCCGAACAGGTAACCTGACTGACGGACGCGTTGCCCTTGGGTAACACACGGGCGTCGCACGAAGTCCGGGCGGTTTTCGGGTCTCCGGGGCCTGATCCCGGTGGCCCGAAAACGGCTCGGAGGGATAGATTTATTTAAATCAAAAAACACACAGACTTTCCATTTTTGGAATGTCTCAAACAAATAATACAAATATGATAGATTTATTTAAAACAAATATTACAAATTTATTTAACAACTGTTTTTCAAAACTAGTCACTCAAACTATACAATCTACGGATTTACAAGACAATATATTTTCCGAGATCACCTATTCCAATATTCTACCACCGTTTTTGTTGCATAGTTCATTAAGTTTCTGTTTCGCACCCAGAAACTTGTCTTTTCCAGTCAGCGGGAACTCAGGACCGCATTCAGATTCAAACTTATCTGAATTTGATCCAGGAGAACATGGTTCTACCCGTTGAATATGTGTACCAAATCTACAGGTACCCAATGTTCAAACCAGCCTGCCATACGAAAGTAGTACGGTGAAGAATCGCATCATCCGTTGCCGGACAAGTCGCTAATGACGTGATGTGATTCATCAACACCGGATGGCGTGGGTTTGCCTGGAAAGTAGACCCGCCTAAAGAGCCCGTTGGAATGTCCAGCGTTGGTAGACTAGAGGCCCAATACCCCCCAACGATCCATAACTCTCTAATATTTTAAACTAAACCCTCAATGTTGCATTCTACACGTGTTATACCACGTGTAGATGTATTGAGAGGTGTAGTTTAATGTGGATGTAACACCGATCCAAAGACACCGCTTTTTTGGACCCAAGAAAAGCGAGCCAAGCGGGGGATGAAACGGCAGACGATGCTGTTAAGCATGACTCATCCCCGCCGAAAACAGTTTAAAACTCCATGTGAATGTAACATCGACCCAATATCAATAAAAATCCGTATCATATATTGGGGGGGGGGGGGTTTATTTGTGGTTTGTAGTCTGAATGGTTTGGAGAGAATGGGCAGGGGGCTTATATAAGAAATGAAGCCTGGAACTCAATTGGCGGCATCAATGTATAAGAATGAAATGGCGGCATCAATGTAGATGAATGGTTCGGCGGCATCAACTTTATTTTGTTAGATGCCGCCAAATGGGTTCCTTACATCACCAAATTTGATTTTTTCCCCAATACCCCCCAAATGTAATTTGTAAAATGATAAACCCGCTAGTTATGTAAATGATTCCGATTTATTGGGAAGTGATAACTTCTTGTCTAAGCATAACAGTTCTTGTCAAGTACCACAACTCTTTATCCTTCGGGGGCCGAGTGGTAGTACTTAGACTATATGGTGTGGAGACCAACTCCCCCAAATGCCACATCAATGTCATCTCATTTTTTCTCTTTCTTCCCCCAAAGTTTGGAAATGGTACTCCTCTAATTCCCCCAATCCCCCTTATTTTTTTATTGGATAAAGTTTGATTAAAAAGAAAAAAAAGGGACCAATCACATGACAAGGAGAGAAAGGGGAAAACTCACCGAAGTCACCGAAAATTCTTAAGGGGGGGGGGGCGGGGCGGTGTTCCCCTTGGGGGACTTGTCCATGTCATCACCCCCAATCCATTCTCCAACTCCACATCAAGAGGGTGTTTGGGATTGAGTTTCAAAACAACTTATTGACTTATTGGCTTTTCCAAAAAGCCAATAAGTCAATAAACTGTTTGTGTAACCCAAAAACACTTTCTGTTTTGACTTTTGGCTTTTGGCTTTTAAGGGTGGAAAAGTTGTTTTTGAAAAGTTAGAAATCCTGGCTTTTGACTTTTGGAAAAAAATTACAAATATACCACTCATACAACCAATATTCACAATAAGTTAAGCGAAACACTTAAAAAAACAACAATTTATTTACTTTTTGACGTTTCTCATCCCAAAAACTAATCCAAACACTTTTTTTAAAACTCCTTTTCAAAAAGTCATAAGCCAATAAGCACTTTTGACCAAAAGCACTTTTGCATCTCCAAACTCAATCCCAAACACCCTCCAAATAGTCTTAGGGCCGTGTTGGATAGCCTACCCACATACTTCTTCTCATTGTTTCGAGCTCCTAAAGGTGTTATAGAGAAGTTGGAAGCGCTAAGGAGAAGATTCTTTTGGGGAGGTGATGAGGAGAAGGCGAAAAACAAATTGGGTCGCTTGGGAACGGGTCATAGGGCCAATCGAAAAAGGGGGGCTAGGGCTGGGCGCTTTGAAGACAATGAACGAGAGTCTCTTAATGAAGTGGTGGTGGCGTTTTAAGAAGGAAAAAGGGGCATTGTGGCACCGGGTTGTATCGGCGATTCATAAAAATCAACTTGCTTGGACGTATATGCCGGTTAAAGCTGGTTGCGCAGGTACGTGGAATGCTATTGTGCGAGTGGAAAAGGATGTGTGGGAACAAAACTTGGATATGCGATGTCTAATGAAAGGAAGACTGGGTAATGGCGTGGATATAAGGTTTTGGATTGATTGGTGGATGGTGATGGTCCATTAATGCTAACCTTCCCGGCGCTGTTTATCCTTGAAGCTGAAAAAAACGTGTCGGTGGCCAGTAGACTTATGGGTTGGAATTCGAAGAGACAACCACTGGGGCTGCAGAAGAACAAGAAATGCTGCAGTGTTCGGCTCTGACTGCAGGTGTTCGGACGGTGCAGGAATGCGATCGGTGGCAGTGGGCGACTAGTGCAGACGGGTCTTTCTCGGTTGCTGAATGTAAGAAGTTGTCACGTGCAGCAGTCCCTTTCTACCCCTTTGAATGGGTCAAAGATGTACCAAAAAAAGTGGGTATTTTTCGGCTGGAGGGCTGTTCAAAACAGAATTCCGACGACGTTGCTTGGTCTAAAGAAGCGAAGGATTCTACATGGATCGACATCCTGCAGGTTATGTGATGAAGGCGATGAGGACGCTGATCATTTGCTCACATCGTGTTTCGTGGCGTCCATGGTATGGCAGAAGATAAGTTCATGGGTCCGGCACCGCTCCGATTTATGCGTTTAATGTTAAAAGATCTCCTTGAATTGCACGATAAGATGAACGAAAGTAAGGCGAAGAGGAAACTAATTAGAATCATAATCTCGATGTTTGCCAATCAAAAAAAAAAAAGTACCACACCTCTTTGTTGATCATAATAATTTGTTAAGTGCACTAACCAATTGATAATTTTAGTGTTACCGAAAGTTCGAATTTTGAGAAGTCGGAACATAGTTTTGCAGGTTCTTTTTGTTCAACGAGCCTTGTTAATCGTCATCCATCTCTGCAGTGATTTTGTTTGTTAACGATGGGGTAAAGTTTTGAGGTAGCTGAGATGTTGGTTACATGAATTCTTTCAACTTTTACTCTTTTAGCAGTGGAGCAAAATACATCTTTGCAATTTTCTCTCCCCTCGTCCTTATCATCAAAAGATGTAAGCTTTCACCAAAATAGTGGTTGGATATTATCTGGGTGTGCATGCAGTAAATAAACTTCTAACTTAACAATATTGTTTCAAGAATCAGGCCGAACAATCAAAAACCAGAGTAACAGGAAACTGTGCATCAAATAACATCTCAAGATAAGATCTAGTTTTTCATTAAGTAACATGGTGAAACGCTTAGAAACTAGGGGTGTGATCCAACATTCATCAAACACACGTCATCCTCAGAAGCAGCCTCTAAACGATGGTAATCAATACCAAAGCAGGAACATATCTTACAATAGAATAGTATCTCCTGATTGGCCATTTTCCCAAATTACAGGCGTTTCCCGTGAGTGAATGATACACATAACAGCAAGCATCTCTTGTTGCGAGAGCCCGGTCTCCACATCATACTCAAAGCTCACACCCGTACCTGTGAAAGAGGAGATAGGAGTGTAACCAGACAAATCGTACTTAGGCTTACGCGTGGGGTCATAGCCGGCAATATCAGTGCTTGCATCCTCCTGGTTGCTGCACAAGGAAAGAAAAATGTGCATAAAAACTTCAAATGATAAGGGAAGATTGTTTATAGAAGAAAAGGCATGCTATTCCAAGCCAGTTGGCAGATGAGCGTGGAAGTAGTTGCAAAAAAACCGAATTTTTCCTCAACACTTATCAAATCTGTTCGCAGCTTATCTTTACTGCGCCACTCATCATGCTTCATGATATCAACTGCTTTCTTAACCAGCAGATACAAATGATAAGGAATACGATCAGGCAATTTCCGGGGAGAATAACAACCAAATTTGAGTGGCAACTCAAGACTAGAATCATCTTCCGAATCATCTTCCTAAACAATCAGAGCAAATAATAGATTAGACTACATGTGTGCCCCCCCTTTTCCCCCAACTCCCCCAAGTGCCACATCAGCGCCACATCATTTCCTCCATTTTCTCCCCCAAAGTTTGGAAATGGTATTCCCCTAATTCCCCCACTCCCCCTTCATTTTTTTTTATTATATAAAGTTTAATTTAAAAAAAGAAAAAGGGCCAATCATGTTACAAGGGGAGAAAGGGGAAAATTCCCCCAACTCACCGAAAATATTTGGAGGGGGGCGCCGGCGGTGTTCCCCTTGGGGGAAATTGACACATCATCTCCACCGAGATGTTCACCGAAGGCACACCAAACAGCCTTAGAATAATAACATTTGTTAGCTTTGACCATTCGACAAAGTCCAATGGCCTCTCAATACAATAAAATATAACTTTTATATTTATTATTTTTTGATTCCGCATGAGGCTTGTTTCGGTACTAAAAGGTTTATGTGACAGTAATATTTTGATATATAACAATACCTCTTCTAATGATGCGTAAGTTGATTTTTCTGATAGCGTCCCTACCTAAACAGTCGCATCAAATAAATTAGAAAT
This sequence comes from Ambrosia trifida, assembly GCA_028751855.1. Classification (NCBI taxonomy): domain Eukaryota; kingdom Viridiplantae; phylum Streptophyta; class Magnoliopsida; order Asterales; family Asteraceae; genus Ambrosia; species Ambrosia trifida. Next base: position 76,458,826 of record CM054130.1, read on the forward strand.
AAATCATCTGATCAGCAAACAAAGTCCAATGGCCTCTAAATGATCAAAAAACAAGGCTATAGCTATAGAACTAATCACGATATGTTATCAAAAACATAATTTCCTAATAGTTTTAATGTGACTATATATAATTTTTGATATACAACAATATTGGGAAGCATTTTAAGATAAAAGGCTTTGGTATACGAATCCCACTCGAAAAATTCCTTAGGAGTAGGCCACCTGTTTGATCTAAACATGCTTTGAATTTCATAAACCTCGCTCCATGAAACGCAAAAAGCATCGTCGATATTGATTTCGAAAGATATTGATTTTGGATACTGATGAAACAAACCCTACTACATCGTGCGGACACATTGTTGTGAATATATGAATGGGTCCATTTCAGTTTAATTGATTTCGGTTAACTATAGGTACAAAAAGAAAACGATAACCGATTTTAAGTTAAATCGGATGTTGGTTAATTTAGTTTTCAATTGATTTTGGTTCAGTTTTGTCAGTTTTTTGGTTTGGCTTCGGTTAATGGTTTAGTTATTGCTCACTCTTATATATTGTTAATCACGTAACACATAAAGATTTTAAAAATAAAAAAATTGCAATACTATACTCAAATTAAAGATAATAAAATGCTCATTATTATGATGTAATTTTTTCTGGGGTCCACGCATTCCATCAGATGTAGTTATAACAACACCGTTGTTGGTACATGTATTCTTTTCTTATATACATATCTTAATTTTGTTACATTTATTGATTTTAATTCAAGTATGTTATGGAATAAAACACAGGGTAGTGATGATGATGATGATAGCATACATGAGGAAAAACGTGACGGTTGCATATACGAGGATGAGAAGGATGATGACATTGACCGCGCAACTAATGCAACGAATTGATGTGTTACGTCATCGTCATTGGTATCATTTTTCTTCTGTGGCGTATAAGTTTCTTTGTTGCATTACACTTATGGCTACATACGCCAAATGTTGTTATAATAAGCAGGTATATGAAGAAATTGAACAGGAAGATGATGTCCCCCCAGCACAACGACGACTGTTGAGCGTGCCACGAACGAGTATCATGATCAACAAAGGCCTCGGAGAACATGTTGAAGGACACAACGTTTTAAGGCGTAGAGTAGTGTTTCGAATGTTGTTTTGTCTGTTACAGTTGACGTACTCCTGCTTCTTTTAAAAATATGACTAGACTCTTTATTTATGCATTAGTTAAGTAGTTAATTAAAATGGTTTATTTGCTGATTTTGAATTGAATTATTTAGTGCCGACATTATGGAGTTGATGTTTCCGTCCAACGGACGGATAAACTACTAGTTTCCTTGGTTTAGGGGAGGGAAAGGGAGAAAATGATATGGCGCTGACGTGGAATTTGGGGGAGTTATGGGAAGGTATCACCACACCTCATAGTCTAATTAATTTGATGAAATGAAAGTATCCAATGAGATTAGGAGAGAGAAAGTTTTCCATGTAGTATTTAATAACCAAACTATCCATTTTTTGTAAATATGCTTTTTAAGTACACTAGTATGGGAAAAAAAACTCTTTTATCATTTGACTAAAGAACTAGATTGCGTCCCCCGCGTGTTGCGGCGAGGAATCTAGTTCAAAATCTAGTTTTATACCCGCCGCGTGTTGCAGCGACGGGGCGACCGGATGTTTGGTTTCTTTAAACTGTCTAAAAATGAGATGCTTCACAACCATAAACACCATTGATGCTCATGTGCTGCTACATGCACATACATTAGTTACAAAGATTAAGCGTTATAAAACCACAAAGATTTCATGTCCCACCCCGCATTATAATCCCTTGGTCAAACCAAAACGGTTGCAAAGTACCATACGCAATGCGCATGAGCGGACTGGAAATTAGTAACCTCTTACACGTACAGAATAAAACAACATATAACATCAATATATGTGAATGCATCAAACAAACATCCGGCGAAAATCAAAGCAAAAAGGAAACATTTAAGTAGGAAAACTTAAAAACGGCGAATAAATAATATTTACACAAAACAAACATGTAGCATTTGAAACAATTAAATCAGCATTTGAAACAACCAAGAAAATGCCCACTTTCAAATTAATTAGCATCCGAATGGAATGCATGTAAAAGTTGAATTATTGAATAGGAAAACTTGTTGAACTCTAAAGATAAAACTTGTTGTTCCTGTATTGTTTCCCATAAAATACATAAAGGAAAAAAGGTGTGATCAACGACAAATTAAATAGTCAAAAACGAAGTTTTTTATGCTGCTAAGGTTAGGGCACTAACTCATGTAACAAATTAACAATACCTTTAATGTAAGAATGATGTCTTTCCCATTGGCTAGGAGCATAAACAATAGAAAATGTTGAACTCTAAATCACGGAAGTAAACAAAACTCAAAAGAAAGAAATAATGAAACTAAAAATAGAAGGCGTGAATAAAAGGCGATTACCTGAACCCTCGTTTAGGTTCTACTTCATAAATCGACAAAAGATGTACAGATGATTCAATAATTCTGCAGTGGACGTAATCGTTAGGAATTAGTCAAAAAATACAATTTGATAACCGAAATTAATAACCTTAAAACGAAAAGACTACTACCGTAGCGATTTTATTCCAAATTCTTGCCTGTAGAACCTCCCTCGTCACATGTTGCCGGAGAATTTCTACCTCTACCATAGTCATTGGTTACACCATAGCACCGCCATCGTCGGTTGTTTGAGTGAGGAAACCTCATCACCGTGTTCAGTGTCTACAGTTTAGTGGTGGTGGACGAAGCACGTTGTTTTAGCATGAAGAAGCTAATATGTCAGAACGGCATGTTACTAAGTTTAGGCCGCTTGTGAAGATTTGACGTTCAAATTAGAAATACAATGCCACTAAAAACAACAAACTGAATCCTGGTGACAGTTATTGGTTTTGGAGAGACCTTCAGAACCTGTGATCATAATTATGATGGATTGCCTTTATTCCCTGAATCAAAATGGTGAGGTATTATAGGAGAAAACGGAGTTTACCGCTCATTTGACACTAATTCTTTTTTGTGAAGTAGCTTTTCTGAAGTTGGTACATAATGCACCGCTCAGGTGACATTAATTCTGCTAATTGGTTGCATGCTATCCAATGCTCTCCTTTGACCTGTGGCTTGGATCTGCATTCAGAAATAGAGACCATTATCTAACTAAATTAATAATTAAGTAGGTGAATTCCACTAAACATAACACCTCTAAACTATGAGTTTTGCGCAGTTCACTATGACCAAATTATGCAGACAAAGCTTCAAGAATCTATTAAAGTCATTAGAATGTCATCATTCTGCAATTCAAGTAACTTCCTGACGTGCTTTTTCAAAACCTTTTTACCACATTATCATACAACTTTAGAAAAGCGACTGGTGCATTATGACTATACATGCATATACCTTACACATTCTCACTAAACAAATTCTAATGACTACTAACAAATAATATACGCTTTATCAAAATCTACATATAAAAACATAAGATGTGCGAATACAAACCACGCCTCAGCATGCTTCAAGGTAACAGAGAGAAGTCGACCAAACAGTACCCAGCAACACGTAGCGTCACAAAGTGATTCTAACAACAAATAATATAGTCAATCGTCAATATCGGATTTTAATTTATGCAAAATTCTAAGACAGCTTTGACAACAATATATGGGCTACAGTCCGGGTTGTTCTGATTGTCACCGTCGTATGTTTTGCAATATTGGTTGTTACAGTACATTGTGTAGTTTTAAGGCTAACTAAATAACTGGAAAAAAAATATGGTTGCTTAACAGTTCATGTTCAAGGATTGGTACTCAATTAAAGCATGATACACACCCTAAAACCATGTCATGATGATAACCAAAAATGAATAAATGTGTCCACGAAGTCAACTCCGAAATTGTTTACTAAATAGTAAAAAAACATAAGCGAAAGATAATGATATTAATCATCTAGAGTGAGCTATTTATAAGTTTTGAATACTTAGATAGTATTATAAGTTCTAACTTTCATCTTGGATCATTATACATTACAATTATCTTGAATTAATTGTTATATGGTATCCCAAAATTTGATTTTATTTATGATCGTAAGTGACCAAACCTGTAAGTGGAAGTGTCTTCTTTGTGAATATAATAAGCTTGATCCGGCAAGTTGTTATAATCCAAGAAAAAAAAAAGGCTTGGTAAGTACCTAATTGATCAAAACTACCACCATAACCTCAGAAGCAACCATGTAAAAACAAAATGCAAATACATGTTTTAGCCAAAAACAAAAAAATAATAATAAACGCTAATATATCAATTATCAAATTATTTTTTGGTTCAGTTGCATTACAATACATCAAGACCTAACCTTAAGATTCGTGCAAAAAAGTGAAATGATGCTTGCCTCATTCAAAGATAACCTAACTACAAAATTAGCATCAATAAACTTAAACAAAAGTTATACATATCTAGCAATCATCAAATCATAGAAATGGGAAAAGTAATCATTGGGTTTTCCGACATCTAAGAGTATCGATCATACGATTAGCGACAATTAGCTTAGCAACGTTGGGTGAATGGATGTTTGGGAGTAGTATGTAAACTAAAATTCTGACCTGAAATCTAACATAATTAGCATCTCACAAATATATAATTAGGAGGAATCAAATATAAACCAAAATTCTTAACCAACTTTAGGCAACCATGACACATGTTCAGCTTTGTGATATGCATACATCCTCACCTTCGACATTTTTGGCAACGGATATAGAAATTCCTGGACTAATCTGGTTGTCCTCCCCCGGAAATAGTACTTTTTAATCAATACCCTCCATTTGAAGAGACTAATTACCCTACAATATATCCAGCAAACATTAAGGTCTCCTTATGTGTTTCTGTACTAAAAATATATAATCTTGCAAATCAGTACTAATTGGAACTAATATGTATTTCAATTCATCAACTCAGTATCAACCGTGCGAATACATCAATTCATCAAATCACTACTAATTGTAACTAATATATATATATCAATTTATCATATATGTACCATGACTAATATGCATTAATTTATCAAATCGGTACTAATCCTTACTAATATATGTTAGTTCATAAAGTTCATACTAATCGTAACTCATATACATATCACTTCATCTAATCGGTACTAACCATAACTAATATACTATCAATTCGTAAAATTGTTACTAATCTTAACTAATAAGCAAAATAATAATAATAATAATAATAATAATAATAATAATAACCGTAACTCAAACCTGAGACTTTAAACAACAAACACCTCAAAGAAAGCCAGCCATGAAATCCCAAAAATTAGGGCATAACTCGTCAAACAAAACCAAAGAGAAAATACGATGTTCCGCCACCTCCATAGACGGTTTGCAAACCGCCGGTAAGAGCAAAATCTGTTGTTCCAGCATCCAAAAAGCAGAGATTATTGGCGTCTAGCGGTAGGTGTGTCTAGCGGTAACGCTGTGTTCCAGAGATTAAATAAAGGAAAGAAAGGAAAGGAGTTGGAAGGAAGTTGGGAAAATTGGTGTTCCAGAGTTTTATTTGAGAAGAGAATGAAAGAGAAGAGGAGGGAAAGTTGGGGGTTTTTATACTTCATATGTTTCCTTCCAAATTGGAAGGATTGGGAGAGAATGGAAGAGATAAAAATCACGTTTCCATTTCAATTACCCTTTTACCCTCATCATCAACAACAACATGGTTTTAAGAAAACCACCGGTACAACCCCTAAAAAGCATAAGGTACAACAAATAATTGCACGAACAACCCTTTATACATAGGTTACAACACCTTATTGCATAAAACCTTTGGTTTTTAGAATATTATAAATTCTTGAAATCACACCACCATCACTATGCCCAGCTCATAAGGTAAGGGAGTTTGTTCTTCACAGGAAACCTTTTGTTTGGTTGAAGCAAAAGCGGTTGACTTGCTTTGACCATACAACATGTGTTGAATGTGATCAAGGCGCATAAAAACGAGTCTTTGAGCATTTTATAATATTCAAATAAATACTAGATTTAAAAAAAATTACAAACCATTCTTAAAAAAAAAAAATTACAAACCATCCTAAAAATGAAAAAAAAAATTATAAATCATCCTAAAAATTTTAAAAAAAATAACAAACCATCCTAAAATTAAATAATAAAATACTAGTCGTCGACTGCGTTGTTCCATATATATTCGATCAAGTCGGCTTGTAGATGATGATGGATATGTTCGTTACGTAACGTGAAATCGTTTAACTCTTGTTGCGCTGGGTCATCCGGAATAGTATTCTCCTCCACGGAATTTTCATCGAACTCACAAATAGCTCGGCCTTCGTATTCGATGATCATGTTATGCACCAAGATACAAGCATACATACAATAACGTAGTTTTTTTTGGTGTGAAAGCACGTGCCGGGTTTGCGATGATGTGCCATTTTGCTTGTAGAACCCCAAAAGTTCGCTCGATATCCTTTCACGCCGCTTCTTGAAACTTCGCAAATTTCTTTCTTTTTTCGTCGTGAGGGTGCTTAATACTTTTAACAAGTGTAGAATAGGTTGGGTATATTAGATCCGCAAGATAATACCCGTGCTTGTACTCCACCCCCGAAACTGTGAATTTTGAATCCGGACCGGTTCCTTTTCTAACATCATCAAACACCAATGATTGGTTAAGAACATTAAGGTCGTTATTGGAGCCGGGAACACCAAAAAATGCATGCCAAATCCACAAGTCTTGTGACGCAGCAGCCTCTAAGATAATAGTCGGGTGATCGTGATCGCCTCGATAAAACATGCCACGCCATGCATTAGGGCAATTTCTCCACGGCCAATGCATGTAATCGGTGCTTCCAAGCATTCCTAGAAAACCATGAATAATAATAAAAAACTTGAAAATTGTTGAAAAAATAATAATAACCTGAATAATAATAATAATATTAATGAAATATATAACAAGTAAGTATTCTTACATCCTCAAATGTCGTCGTCGAAGATGCCTCACTGATAGATGAATAATAATAACAAAAAATAAGAAAGACGCATATGATATTAATTGAATGAAGATCGATGTGTATAAAAGTGGTACCGAATAATCCTATTGCTGGGGATAAACACTGCTTTTAGTAACAAATTAATACCATCCATGGATATGCTGCTGGGGCTGCTCCTTTTCCTCTTCTTGTTATCACCCATGGATATGTTGCGGCTGCTCCTCTTCCTCTTCCTGTTCTCACCCATGGTAGCAGATGGATCGATCTAACCCTTAGGGAGATATTTGATGAAACAAACCCTAGGCCAGCGTTCGTAAGAAAGAAAATGAAACCCTAACAACCACCGTGTTTATCTGCTTTGATCTGATCTTCTTTTTTTATTCGATAGTTGGGCCGCATTTTGTCTACTTCGGCCCACTGATCTAGCCCAGCTGTTTAACATTATCCCTTACTTATTATGCAAACTAGTCTATAATCTATAATACAACCTTTTGTTATTTCATAAACAATCAGTATGACCACCTATGATTATGATTGCAAAAATCACATTACTTTAATAACAATTTAATTTATTTATATTAGAATATTGACTCTTGATAACGCAACATACAAATATTAAGGACGACGACGTGACAGCTCCCCATCTAAGATATCTCTTACAGGAGACTTTCTCTGTTGGATATATATAGTATGTCCGATGTAATTAAAAGTCGAGATCAACGTAACCCGACCCGGTACGATCCGAAGAGTTACACGTTGGTACACGAATCAGACAAGTTCACATGTAGGTGGATTATTATTTATAAAATAATAATTGTTTTAGACTCGAGCTAAATAGTTAGAGAGCAAATATATATATTAGTCAATAGCCTCTGAGTTGTAATTCAATTTTACTAAAATAATAATAAATCGAACATCCTGAATAATAATACTAATAATAATGAAATATATAAGAAGTAAGTATTCTTACATCTTCAGATGTGGTCGTCGAAGATGCCTCGCTGATAGATGAACAATAATAACAAAAAATAAGAAAGACGCATATGATATTAATTGAATGAAGATCGATGTGTATAAAAGTGGTATCGAATCGTCCTCTTGCGGGGGAAAATCACTTGTTTTAGTAAGAAATCAAGACCATCCATGGATATGCTGCTGGGGCTGCTCCTCTTCCTCTTCTTGTTATCACCCATGGATATGCTGCGGCTGCTCCTCTTCCTCTTCCTGTTCTCACCCATGGTAGCAGATGGATCGATCTAACCCTTAGGGAGATATTTATTTGATGAAACAAACCCTAGGCCAGCATTCGTAAGAAAGAAAATGAAACCCTAACAACCACCGTGTTTAGCTGCTTTGATCTGATCTTCTTTTTTTATTCGATAGCTAGGCCGCATTTTGTCTACTTCGGCCCACTGATCTAGCCCAGCTGTTTAACATTATCCCTTACTTATTATGCAAACTAGTCTATAATATATTATATTCTATACAACTAATAAATAAAACTCAATGTGTATACTTGTCCCCCCACATTCATCCTTCAATTCTCTAGCCTATCATATTGTGCCAAGTGTCCAAGTGTGAGAATTTATAAAAATTTAATTTTTTTAAATAAAAAATCATTTATTAGTTTGGTCAAAATCGGTCATTAATATTAATTTTCCCATTAATAAGTTTCATATTTGTTAATCAAAACCAATCTTTCTAATAACTTTCTATCTTCTACTTCGTTACAAATATTAGTCTTTCTATCAAACCATCCACAGATTTACACTCGCCTTTCGATTTTCTCTTCTTCGGTATGCGTTCTTTATTTTCCTCTATTATGCATTCTTTATTTTTCTCTATTACGATTTATTTTTCTGAGCTATTTGGGGGTTTTGGTCTTCTGGTTTGATTTAGGGTTCTAATCCCTTTGATTTTTGCAGATACTAGGGTATAAAATATTGGATTTTGTGATTGAAGAACAAAAGGTCTAAAACATAAAGTTATTTAAATTCTTAATTGCAATGTGGTTATATTGGGAATGATGATATCTTTTGTGGTTGTTTATTCTTGTTTGCTTATTTCAATTGGGAATAAGCAACCCTGCACACACCCTTACATTGTTTTGTTCATTTGTTTTTCAACGTTTAGGCATTGATCAAGAACTGGGCTCCTGTTGCAATTGTTCTTGGAATTGTCATTATGCTATTCTTGGCCAAAATAAGATATGGTGATCAACACAAGGTTAGTGGGTCAATTGACAAGCCGATCTTTTCTTTGATATAAACTATGTTTTTGTCGTTTCTTTGGTGTGGATTGTACTATGGTCTGTTGTGAAGCTTTTTTTGTAATGGAAAGAAGGATACAACAATAGGAGATGTATAATTGTATCATCTTTCATGATAATAGATGAAATTATAATATTTGTTTCTACATTATCTATTTTTCTAACCAAAACCATTTATTTTACAGTTGAAAAGGTTTTATATTGATATCTGCAAATCAACCGTGATAGTTTGATACCACCAATTGGTATTATGGAACTTACATGCATGTATAGTGCTCGGTGACCAGGTAACCACCTAAACATATTAGTTGAACTTTTAACATTTATCTATGTAAAAATCATCTTTTTATGGTATATTCCTATGATTGTTATCATTTAATTTGTACGGCCATATACTTTGCAGGTAGACAAAGCAAATGTCATTTTTTTCATTGCTTCATCCATCACCCAACTATTATCTATCTATACAACTAATAAATAAAACTCAATGTGTACACTTCATCCGTTTGAATTTTATGTTTAATCTTACTTTTGTTGGTAAAGAATGGATTGCATGTTTGTAGGAATATTTTAATTGGTTTCCAAGATTGTGGCATTAATTCTGATTGACTTGGTTTGACCAATTTTTTTATACAAAATCTGAATTTATAATTGATTTATTTGTTTGAAAGTTCAAAATTTTGTTTTGAGTTTATATATTTTTTTTTACGGAAACTTAATCAATATTAAGAAGTTTCCTTATCAAATCCGTAAATGTTTTCCAAGATTGTATATGTAATTTTGAATTTTCAAATTTAAATGTTTAATTGAATTTTAAATTCAAATTCAAATTGTCACACTAATTTTAGTAATTTAATAACTTAATACATACCTTTTAATTATTAATTTTTCTATTTCTAAAAATTCGCTTAGTTAAATCTGAAATTGATTTGTAATTTATTATAATAATATAAATTAAACTGGTTTAGTAAGCTTTCATTACTTACCTAAAAATATAGAATATTTATTTGTTAAAGTTTTACTCTAATTTTAATCACAAGTATCATTTGGTAACTAATACCTTTTTTTTTTTGCTTTTGGTTATTGTTTTTAATTGGATTATCATCTTCGAATACGATGTATTTAGTTATCTATGAATCCGATTATCATCTTCGTCTTCAAGGTATAATTTCGTTTATTAATACAATGACTTTATTAATTTTTTTTAAATCGAAAATCTAGCCATTAAAGTCAATGGTCAACATCGGTCAAATATTAAGCATTTTCCATGTAATTTATAAAATTTTTAGTTTTTTTAAAAGTCATTAATTAAATTAAATTAGGTAATTCATTGATTAAATTAAATTAGGTAATTCATTATGATTATTTTAATTTGAATTTTCGGTCAAAACAAACATTTATCAATTGTGTAATAACATGCCACTTAATTTTTTCGTATATAATTAATGACAATATTGACTTTTTGGTCAAAGAAAATAATTAAATTAATTATAGCCAATAAAAAAATCAATTATAAAAATAAAATATACATTGTTAACACTTTTTTTGAACATGTACTCTAAAGTATTATTTATAGAAATTATTATATCAAATATCCTTATTCCAAAACCAACAACCTCTTCGTCTATTAATACAATGTCTTTATTAATTTTTCTTAAATAAAAAATCTAGCCATTAAAGGCAATGGTCAACATCAGTCAAATATTAAACACTTTCCATATAATTTATGAAATTTTTAGTTTTTTTTTAAAATAAAAAATCATTAATTCGAATTAAATTAGGTAATTCATTGATTAAATTAAATTTGGTAATTGGTTATGATTATTTTAATTTGAATTTTCGGTCAAAGCAAACATTTATCAATTGTGTAATAACATTTCTGTTAAACTCTAAAAATATTCGAATACTAAATATTCTGTTTAAGTATTTAACTTCAAATTTTAATATTCATAATTTTAATTTTTAAATTTTGGGTAATATTATAAAAGTTGAAAAATTTGAATTTAGAATAATTATGATAACATTTAGAATTAACTACTACATTAGTTTCATAATTGTGAATGATTTAAATATTTAAAAAAATCCAAATTTATTAATTTAAGTTAATAATTGTAACAATTACACCTATTTATTACCTTTAAATTACAGATTTTCGAATATATTTAATTTTAACAAATAGTAATATTGGTTATAAATTTCTCAAATTAGTTTCAAGTTTAAATTCAAATTTTGAATACTATAATTTCAAAAATAGTTTTCAGTTAAACTTTGAAAATATTTGAATATTAAATGTTCTATTTAAGTATATAATTTCAAGCTTTAATATTTATAACTAATTTTTAAATTTTGGTTAATATTGTAAAATTTCTAAATTTTGAATTTAAGATAATAATGCTAGCAATTAAACTTAATTAATGCATTCAATTTGAAATTTTGAATGAATGGAATATTTTAAAAATTTTCAAACTTATAAATTTAAGTTATTAATTATAACAATTAAACATATTTATTACCTTTAATTTAGAGATATCCTAAAATATTTATATATTTTCCAATTATGGATGACATGTATTTATAAATTTTTGAACTAAGATGCAAACACAGAAACGAATCCAGGATTCACATATGGCCATATTTATGTGGTATTGTCAAGATTAAGAGCAGGGCAGGGGTTGAGTTACTTGATCCCGATTGGAAGGTTATAAATAAAACAAAAAAGGTTGTGTATATGGAAATATTTAATGATATTTAAATTGTATGTGTATTTCTACTATATTTTCTTTATAATTTTTACGCTTCAAATAATTATTAATTGTTGAACCGCGTGTACACGCGGGCAAGTAGTACCTACAAGTATGTGACTTACAAAAAATTAACACACTTTGATCATAGAATATAAAATTATTTATATTGATCTTTGTTTTAATGATGGTAGGTGGTAGTTTTGGAGGTGTTTAATACCAAAGGCATATATGTACTTTATGATCCCCAAGAGGTACTTTTCATTTAGTTAGTTGTATTATTTTGTGCATATTGTCTTTTAATATGGACATTTGCGATTTGGTTTACTCAAATTGGTGTATTGGATTTACTTCATCTATATACATCTGATATAAATTTATGTGGTAGGGTTTAACACAATCACCAATTGGAGCCAAAGATTTGTAAAATTAAATCAAATATAGGCAAGTCATGAAACTTCAAACAAAGCGTTTTTTACTAGAAAAGGGCCCGTATTTTTACTTCGCTTTGGGCCTCCAAAATGGTGGTGGGTTGCCTAGGTTATAACACTGCAAAATCTGAACCGATGCCTTATTTTTCTAGAATTTGAATGTGATGTATTTAATAGTTACATGGGTAACTTTTAAACGTCTTTATGATAAACCAACCTTCTGAGTATTGTTCTTGAAATGATTGGAGTTGGTATACATTTGAAAGTTTAACAAGAAAAGCTTTATCCTCTTAAACATGTATATGCTAACATGCATGTAAATTAGGATTCTATTAATTTATGGTAAATGATTTTTAATAATTTGTTTCATTTAATATATACATAAGTATATATTTTAGAAAATTATAATCGTGTCAAGGTAATAACTATACCTCTTGGGGAAGTAAATGAAGTACAATTTAAAGGAGCTAATTATACCTCCTGTCAAGGTAATAACTACTATGAACTTTTTTTTTTATAAAATTAAACAAATTGTGTTTTGTGGGTGAATACAAAAATGATGCCAGAGTTTCAAGCTACATATCTTTATACCTTCTCTCACATATAAGTTTCCTTTATTTTATAAACCGTCTTTCACCCCTTTTTTTATTATGATCCTCACTTTTGTATTATGATATTTATATAATACAATAAGTAGATACCGTTTTGCCAATGGTTTGATAAAATTACTGTTCATTTGTTTTATTTAAAACAACAAATGTGATGTACAAGGAAATCTTTAGAGACTTATAATTTTGCTTATATGTTTTGAAATTAACTGTAATTTCAAGATTCCAGTAAAGTTCCAAAGGCGTCAATTTCCAATAAGCGTATGTTTCGCAATGACCGTCAATAAAAGCCAAGGACAGTCTTTATCTAAGGTTGGATTGTATTTAAGAGAACCTGTTTTCTCACATGGCCAACTTTATGTCGCATTGTCAAGAGTTAAAAGCAAGACAGGAGTGAAATTACTTATACTTGATGGTGATGGGAATGTGAAAACTAAAACCAGAAATGTGGTGTATAAAGAAATATTTAGTGATATTTGAATAAAATTTGTATTCGTTGTTTTATACTTTAATACAATATTTCTACTGTATTTTTCTTATACGTTATAATTCTCCAAATAGATGTACGTTGGTGAACCGCGTGTACACACGGGCAAAAATCTAGTCTATAATACAACCTTTTGTTATTTCATAAACAACAGTATGACCACCTATGATTATGATTGCAAAAATCACATTACTTTAATAACAATTTAATTTATTTATATTAGAATATTGACTCTTGATAACGCAACATACAAATGTTAAGGACGACGACGTGACAGCTCCCCAACCAAGATATCTCTTATAGGAGACTTTCTCAACCACCACTTGCCTCAGCTTCTAGATAACGGATGATTACCCACCGCCCAGAAGTAAACAACAGGCGGACGCCACATGTCCGCCGTCCGCCAGCGTCCACTCAACGGACACTACGTATATTGTCAACAGGACGGTAACATCACCCATTTCTCCTCTTTTTTTTTTATCAAACTCACTTGCACCAATTGGGCTTGAGGACTTGGGCCGGAACCTAAAGACCCTCTTTTGTCATCCCTACCCTCACAACCTATTTTGGTGAAATTTCAAAATTTTAAAAGGAATGAAACGGATTGAAAGTTTTCACCAAAGTAAGGGAATCACTCCTATTTCGGTGAGATTCTTTCGTTTGTGAAATTCGAGTGTTTTTGTATTGGAGTATACTTTGCCTTAGGAAAGGCACACATCTTTAAGGTTTATGAAATTGATATGAAATAGATAAGAAGCAAGTAAGAAAAATCAAGTATTTCAAGCATGTAAAGGAAGTAGTCAAATAAAGGTTCCTAACTATATACTAGGTCAATCATCATAATTTTCCTAATTCCCTATAGTTATGGCTCTGGTACCAATCTGTAACACCCCAACCGATGGCGAAATACATCGAGGCGCAACTTGTAACATCCGGCCCCTCTCACCACCAATATTGTCCGCTTTGCCCCGATGGGTTGCCCATCCAGAGCTCACGGATTTGTTTTTGGTCGCCCCGGTGGAGACTTCCCAGGAGGTCACCCATCCTGATACTACTCCCACCTGAGCACGCTTAACTGTGGAGTTCTCCTCTCATCCACTAGCATTAAGCCCAAAACGCGTTGGTGATTTAATAGGCTTTGGATTACTTATGAACCAAGGATCTCTCCTGGCCACGGCCACGGAAAGGTAGACGATAATTGCCCCGTAGTTGGAAAAAATGGGGAAATGGTGGAATGGTATTTGATGGACTATAGGTAAGGTTGGGTTCAACTTGAGAAGAACTAGGTTGGTTGGTATGGGTTGGTGTAGAAGGATTGTTGGAAAGGTTAGGCATTGTGGTGTTGGGTGAGAGTTGTGTAGAAGTAGGAGTGAATGATGAGGTCGTTTGATCCGTTGTTGGTATTTGAGGTTCTTGCATGATGTTTCTTGGTGTAAACAGTGAAATGGGTGAATCAATGATTCTGTTTTTTCGTATCAACACTCGGTTCTGTCTAAATGTCCTTTCAATTTCCGGATCAAACAATAGCGGTGATGACTCGTGAGAGCCTCTAGTATGCATACACTTGAAGTACCTGCACACTAAACACAACCAGTGTAAACCCGAAAATAACAAAACAAAACTAAGAAATTAACACACGTTGCGCACTACTCCCCGGCGACGGCGCCAAAATTTGACATGCTGTCGTGGTACACGTAAAATTAATCCCAGTTACACTAATAGATAGTAGCAAGCAGGTATCGAACACAGGGAGTTTTGTGGAAAATGTGCGAACTTATAGTTTTGTAAATTAACTACAAGTAACTATTAGATAAGAATAAAAGATCGAGAGTTTTGATTGCTTTAATTTTAAACTAAATTAATGACTAATTAATGATTGTAACAAGATTGTTTCTTCAAGTTATGGAACAATGATCATCCTAGGTTCCGGTTTCTCTAAACACTTATGCAAATTTCCCACTAGAAAGAGTTACATAGACATAACTCGTGTAAGAACAATTGTTGTGATAAAAGGGAACAAAGTACTCGGATTATATTAATGCGAGGTTGTTTCCCGATGACCAATTAATCAATATCCAACCCCAATCCTTCCCATGATATCTCGGTTGTTAGCAACACCAAGAACGTACGATTTAGATTAGAAATTAGATAATAATCAACATGCTACAAACAATTTATCAAACACCATAATAATCAAGTAACATACCAATTATTATTCTAGATGTAAGACCCTAACCCGTAATCACGCGATCAACGCCCAAATCATACGGGTTTGGACCTTACTTAAACCACTCGCGATTAAAACTTTGAAATTTGTTATAAGTCAACCCATTAAGATCAAATACATGTTTGATTCACACATTTTATTTTTTGATTTCAATAGTTAAAACATACTTTAAGATGTTGCGTTTTAACGGGAGTTCCTTAGATTCTAGTGCGGAAGCTTAAATGAGTGATCGGGTGTGTTCGGCTCTTATCGCGACTTGATCCTTGCTCCGGGACTTCCATCACATGTTTACCTAGCACCATTACACAAAGAATGGTTACTGAGTGGTCAAATGAAACATTTAAACTAGTACGATAGTCATTACACGTCGAAACGGAACGAACCAGGCCAAACGGCCCTTAATCAGGAGAACAAACTGCTGCAACTTATGCGCAGCAGCTGTTCAGATCGCTTTTACCCCTTCTAAAACCCAAAATCCGACTTCGACTTTCAAATGAGAATTGTTCTACGCTCCGAGATCTTTCCAGGCATATAAAGAACACCTCCTAACGATTTTTCTACGATTTTATATGGAATTTTAAAGATCGTGCTGACATGCAGGTCTCTGTGAGCGGCTGGTCGGTCTAAGTGCGCGGCCGCGCACAGCTTCTCATCATTTTTTTTGATGATTTTTAAGCATGGGAATCATGTCGCAACCGCATTTGATGATTCCCGAAGCCTAAGTATTGACTTGCCGACTAAATACACCTTTGTTTGACTGAAATTATAGTCCGGTTCATGATGCTATGACCCGGTTCAAAGTTTTAAGTGTTTATGTTGATTTTTACCCCATTTGACCCATTTAGACATTTAACTTAACCATCACACCATTTGACCACGCGCAACGCATCTAGTTTATGTTGTCAGGTCGTTAGATACTTGACCAACTAAAGTGTTTGTCCTAGCCAAATCTTTCGATTTAGCCATTCGTGGCGACACTTCTTGGTTCAAACCCATTGCTGTTGACTCATTGACATGTTTAAAAACCTCTAAGTCCTTCCGGATTTAGATTTTCACCTTTTCTAAAGTTTTCACTTGTTTAATCAATTATTAGCGCGTACTAGACATTCTTATGAACAAGATTCACCTATTTGACACCCACACTTCATGTGGGTGGTTTCATCCACTTGACTATTCGCATATGGCCATTTCTTATACTACGAACTTACCCGGTAGTGTTGACCCATTTCCATACCTCTTGAATCTCCCTCAAGAAAACATGGCATCGCGTGCCATTCCATTCCAAATTTATCCATCTGTGCAAAAACTCATTACCCTATTAACATTCCGGGATCCAAAGGGTGTCACACCACCAATTGGCCCATCTAGCTTTTTCTCTTAACTATAAATGCTTAGCATAGGAGCATTATGTACCAAGTTCAATTGATGCTCACAACATCATTTGACCCGTTTAACTATTTATTCATACAATCTTCAATCTTCAAGTTTTATACATGAGTTTTAATGAAAATAACATTTTAACTCATTAGACCCAATTACAAGATTTTTCCATTATCTAGTTAGGCGTCCCAACCGGACTTATCAATTTTATTTATTTAGGCGATTCTAGCCCATTACAAGCTAGTAACCCATTCTTTACAATCGATAAAAGAATTCATGATTCAAGAATGTTTACAAGATCTTCTAGTTTCTAAGAGGCTTATTTAAGATAAGTCACTTACCTTGTCCTCATGTATGCCTTCCATGACCCGCTTAGCTCATTTGATCCGGTTTGTTCCAAGCCTCCACCTAGCTTGACAAGATCACTTCACTATACTCAAGATTAATTCAAGTTAGTCATCATACCAATAACTAACTCATATCATGAGTTTTCATACACCAATTCATTCAAAACTCATGTTTGAATCAATTTGACTTTTAGAGGTCAAACTAACCCTTTTATACATAGTATGCACTAATCATAAGGCAATAGTCCTAACATGAACTAGCCTTTTGTTTACCACATCAAATTCATTAAATTTAGTGCACATTCAACCTCCTATTCACCATTAGGCATCCTATTCCATCTTATGGTGTGTTTCCAACATCATATTCATTCGATAATATTAACTAGGCATTTTCACAAACACCTAGTACTCATACTCTACTTTCCTTTGTTATTCCATTTACTAGTTACATAGTGGGTACCCAAATCATGAATTTATCATCAAGCATCATTCTAGCCCTCATATAAGCTATATCTCTAATTCAACTTGCAATCAACCTAGCATATAAGTATCATGCAATACACATAGGATGTAATTTTTACACAACCCATGGTAGAAACATAGATTTCCTTACTATTTTAGTAACATCAAAGCTACTAATGAAATCTAAAATCATCATCTTTGCACACAAGCAAGTTTCCAACAATCTAACTCATTCCTAAGCCATTAGGGATGATCAATATTACTTATAATCAATAATAACACGAATTTAACATGTTTTGCTCAAAACCCACAAGTGGGTTTCGAATCTTACACTAATTTAGGGTTAGGGTTCTTACCAAGGCTCCAAAATTTGTAGAAAACCCTTAATTTGCAACCCATCAAGTCTACCCTCAAAACCCCTTGCATCTTTTCTTCAATTTAGTGTGATTAGGGCTTGTTTAGGTGCAAGAATCTCCCATTTGGGGCTGAATTCGTTTCCCCTTTTTGGGGGTTCTTGACCATATTATTTTGACCAAAAGTTACACAAATGGTCCTTCAAGTTTACCCCCAATGTTATTTTTTATAAAAACTAACTAATCTCAAGTTAGTTTCTAATATTATTTTCTCATTTATATAAATAATAACATTAACTTGGTTATTCCCATATTAGAACATAACCCGTATTCCCATTGTCTAAGCTCCGTTTTAATATTTTGTTAATCAAGCTTAATGGCGTAATTAAGCGAAATGGGTTTTTGGGGCGTTACAAATCTACCCCCCTTAAAGAGGTTTCGTCCTCGAAACCTTTCTTGTGTTGTTGCTTTGGTTACACCAAAGAACCTTAGTGTCTCTAATCAATTTTGAGCACCACTCAATCCCTTGATATTCTATAGTCTAACGAGTAATACTATATACTTATTGTTTGTATTCCTTTACTCGGTTTTCTAACTTTTATTATATGGAAGCCTTAGCTTTCATAGTATGACTTGAGTCATTATATTATTTCGGTTAACTAGGGGCAATATCTACGTACTTACCCCCTACCCAAAATTTTAGCTACTTATGTTCTCCTAGGTCTTCCCTAGATCCGTAGACTATCCCCGTCTACTATTATCACGAATGATGTAACGGTTTAAAGGGCCATTCTGTCATACACCTTAGGGCATCTACTGTAATACTCGATTGTAGCATGCATATGCATACATGTCTATGCGTCTATTTCTAACAAGTAATTCGTCTTGGTTTCCAAGACTAACCCGACTTTTTGACATAGCCGTTTTCTATCTTCTTGGATACATCCCCGAATCCAACCCTTGTTTCTTTTTGGTTTGCTAAAATGTTATAAACAAACCTTGCTTTACACTAACACTTTCCTTTCTTTGGCTAGTCCTATTTTAAGAATTTACCATTTATTTGGTTTACCCAAGTTCCCGTTTTGCTAACTCGATTGGTGATCATTGCCCCAACCGACCCGTTTAAAAACTTTTGAGTTTTAGACTTCAAATCGTTTATATATTTGGAACGCTTAGTTTCTAAAAGTCCTTTTTCTGATTACCGATCTCAACATAAATTGAGATCGGTTTTCTTTTCGTAAAACACGGTGTAAATTGGTCATTACTACGTATTGTATCCACTAATCTCATGTTATCACGGTTTGCATCAGATTGTGATAACTATACAATCCAACCGTTATTATGATTTGTATTAGATTGTACAAACAATACAATCTAATGTTATTGCGGTTTACACTTTTTCATCCTTAACCCGAGGGTTGAATGATTTACTGATATCAATCCGCTGTTTTAGGTCATTAACCCCAAGATTCATGACTTACCCGAATGTGATTATGACTCAAACCTTGATTAAGGTTCAAGTCCCTCTTTACGAATTTAACCTTCTATAAAAGTCCGAGTTTAATTATGACTTAACCTTGATTAAGGTCCAAGTCTGTTTTCAAGCTAAATCTGTTTATGACTGAACCTTGATTAAGGTTCAAGTTTATTTCCGAAATGAATCTATTTATGACTAAACCTTGATTAAGGTTCAAGTCAGTCTTTGTATCAACCAAGGATATCTCGTATCGTATATTGCCCGTTTTGCTAGCCCAACGTATAAGCTCGTGCCTCGCTCAAGGTCTTGCATGGTTCGCATCCCTGCCGTGTTAGACAGTGGACTACGTCCAAATGCTCCAGTTTGTTGTCCTCTTCGCTAGCCCAGCGTATTCTAGCTGGTGCCTCGCTCAAGGTCTTGCATGGATCGCATCCCTGCCGTGTTAGACAATGGACTACGTCTAAAATCCCCCGGCACCTCACACTTACTAAGCCTTTGTTACATAGGTTGTATATGTATTAATCATAAGAAACCCATGGTATCATATGTTTAACACTTACCTGGCCAGGGTAAGTAATTCGCATATGGTACACACGGACTTATTATAATTAAGGCATCACACCCTATGCAAACAAATTTTCAGCTCATGCTTGTGCCCCTATTTTATTTGGTAAAACCTTTTTATTGATATTTATTGGATATTTGGTTTTACCTTTACTCATTTGAACCAACGATGTGTTTTCGTTTCATAAAACTTTATGTGATCATATTCACTTATGTGACCACTACACGACTCTGGTATTCCTTACGTTTTAAACATTAAACAGGATGATTTCCTCATTCCTGGTTTCCGTGTTTAGATTTGCCTTTGTGCATTGGTTCTTCACTATTGTGAATAATGCACAATTCCAACTTACTTTCACTTGGGAATTTGTACTCTGAATGTGAATTCCTGTCTAGTTTTCCCAAGTCTTATGTTGCTGTATGCAACTATCATTCATCGAGTGAAAGTTGCACACTAATAAGCATGACATGGTTTCGAGCATGTACCTGATTGATACTTGCTCCTGTGTTCCCTTTCGTTACCGATCCATTAGCTCGAGTAGTTACTTGACTTGGTCCTTAGCGAGCATGCTATCGGCCATGCTCCCGAACCCTCCACCACTTCGTTGGGTGAATCATTCGATCCCATCTTGATCGAAAAATGTTCTCATACCTGTCACATTTACAATTCCAATTGATTAGTAACACGACATATCGGTATTAGTATGCATCATTACAGTAATATTTATTCTTGTTACGCAAGAATTTCGTTGCCCGAATAAATCCTTGGCTAGGTCCCATACCACCTAGCCTTTTCTTTACCAAACTTTTGAGATAGCGTGCATCTACATGATATCACCATTGCTTACTTATAACAATCTCCGATCAAACCCAGATTGTTATTACTGATATTACTTACCGGATTCCTCGATCAAGCCCCGAACCGAACACCCTTCAACACTTTGAGCGCATAGTTTGAGTCCAAGTATCCTTCCCGACACTCAGATCCCTCAAACCAATGGCTCTGATACCAGTTGTAAGACCCTAACCCGTAATCACGCGATCAACGCCCAAATCATACGGGTTTGGACCTTACTTAAACCACTCCCGATTAAAACTTTGAAATTTGTTATAAGTCAACCCATTAAGATCAAATGCATGTTTGATTCACACAATTTTTTTTCATTTTAATAGTTAAAACATATTTTAAGATGTTGCGTTTTAACGGGAGTTCCTTAGATTCTAGTGCAGAAGCTTGAATGAGTGATCGGGTGTGTTCGGCTCTTATCGCGACTTGATCCTTGCTCCGGGACTTTCATCACATGTTTACCTAGCACCATTACACAAAGAATGGTTAGTGAGTGGTCAAATGAAACATTTAAACTAGTACGATAGTCATTCGTCAAAACGGAACGAACCAGGCCAAACGGCCCTTTATCAGGAGAACAAACTGCTGCAACTTATGCGCAGCAGCTGTTCGGATCGCTTTTACCCCTTCTAAAACCCAAAATCCGACTTCGACTTTCAAATGAGAATTGTTCTACGCTCCGAGATCTTTCCAGGAATATAAAGAACACCTCCTAACGATTTTTCTACGATTTTATATGGAATTTTAAAGATCGTGCTGACATGCAGGTCTCTGTGCGCGGTCGGTCGGTCTAAGTGCGCGGCCACGCACAGCTTCTGATCATTTTTTTGATGCATGGGAATCATGTCGCAACCGCATTTGATGATTCCCGAAGCCTAAGTATTGACTTGCCGACTAAATACACCTTTGTTTGACTGAAATTATAGTCCGGTTCATGATGCTATGACCCGGTTCAAAGTTTTAAGTGTTTATGTTGATTTTTACCCCATTTGACCCATTTAGACATTTAACTTAACCATAACACCATTTGACCACGCGCAACGCATCTAGTTTACGTTGTCAGGTCGTTAGATACTTGACCAACTAAATTGTTTGTCCGATTCGTTCATTATGATTCCGATTATTAGATTTATCCTTTAGTAAATCTTTATAAATTCCCAAAATGCCCCTCCTAGCCAAGTCTTTCGATTTAGCCATTCGTGGCGACACTTCTTGGTTCAAACCCATTGCTGTGACTCATTGACATGTTTAAAAACCTCTAAGTCCTTCCGGATTTAGATTTTCACCCTTTCTAAAGTTTTCACTTGTTTAATCAATTATAAGCGCATTAGCGTGTACTAGACATTCTTATGAACAAGACTCACCTATTTGACACCCACACTTCATGTGGGTGGTTTCATCCACTTGACTACTCGCATATGGCCATTTCTTATACTACGGACTTACCCGGTAGTGTTGACCCATTTCCATACCTCTTGAATCTCCCTCAAGAAAACATGGCATCGCGTGCCATTCCATTCCAATTTATCCATCTGTGCAAAAACTCATTACCCTATTAACATTCCGGGATCCAAAGGGTGTCACACCACCAATTGGCCCATCTAGCTTTTTCTCTTAACTATAAATGCTTAGCATAGGAGCATTATGTACCAAGTTCAATTGATGCTCACAACATCATTTGACCCGTTTAACTATTTATTCATACAATCTTCAATATTCAAGTTTTATACATGAGTTTTAATGAAAATAACATTTTAACTCATTAGACCCAATTACAAAGATTATTCCATTATCTAGTTAGGCGTCCCGACCGGACTTATCAATTTTATTTATTTAGGCGATTCTAGCCCATTACAAGCTAGTAACCCATTCTTTACAATCGATATAAGAATTCATGATTCAAGAATGTTTACAAGATCTTCTAGTTTCTAAGAGGCTTATTTAAGATAAGTCACTTACCTTGTCCTCATGTATGCCTTCCATGACCCGCTTAGCTCATTTGATCCGGTTTGTTCCAAGCCTCCACCTAGCTTGACAAGATCACTTCACTATACTCAAGATTAATTCAAGTTAGTCATCATACCAATAACTAACTCATATCATGAGTTTTCATACACCAATTCATTCAAAACTCATGTTTGAATCAGTTTGACTTTTAGAGGTCAAACTAACCCTTTTATACATAGTATGCACTAATCATAAGGCAATAGTCCTAACATGAACTAGCCTTTTGTTTACCACATCAAATTCATTAAATTTAGTGCACATTCAACCTCCTATTCGCCATTAGGCATCCTATTGCATCTTATGGTGTGTTTCCAACATCATATTCATTCGATAATATTAACTAGGCATTTTCACAAACACCTAGTACTCATACTCTACTTTCATTTGTTATTCCATTTACTAGTTACATAGTGGGTACCCAAATCATGAATTTATCATCAAACATCATTCTAGCCCTCATATAAGCTATATCTCTAATTCAACTTGCAATCAACCTAGCATATAAGTATCATGCAATACACATAGGATGTAATTTTTACACAACCCATGGTAGAAACATAGATTTCCTTACTATTTTAGTAACATCAAAGCTACTAATGAAATCTAAAATCATCATCTTTGCACACAAGCAAGTTTCCAACAATCTAACTCATTCCTAAGCCATTAGGGATGATCAATATTACTTATAATCAATAATAACACGAATTTAACATGTTTTGCTCAAAACCCACAAGTGGGTTTCGAATCTTACACTAATTGAGGGTTAGGGTTCTTACCAAGGCTCCAAAATTTGTAGAAAACCCTTAATTTGCAACCCATCAAGTCTACCCTCAAAACCCCTTGCATCTTTTCTTCAATTTAGTGTGATTAGGGCTTGTTTAGGTGCAAGAATCTCCCATTTGGGGCTGAATTCGTTTCCCCTTTTTGGGGTGTTCTTGACCATATTATTTTGACCAAAAGTTACACAAATGGTCCTTCAAGTTTACCCCCCATGTTATTTTTTATAAAAACTAACTAATCTAATGTTAGTTTCTAATATTATTTTCTCATTTATATAAATAATAACATTAACTTGGTTATTCCCATATTAGAACATAACCCGTATTCCCATTGTCTAAGCTCCGTTTTTATATTTTGTTAATCAAGCCTAATTGTAACACCCCAACCGATGGCGGAAACATCGGGATGTCACGTATTGATGATTGTTCAGTAGCTCATGGAAAATAATAAATTTCATTAAATAATTTAAATAAGTTACATATAATTGTTCTAAGAATTTGTACATCAAATTGAATAAAACTATGCACATATCTTCAAGCAAATCTTCTAGCAAGTAGAACCTGAAACATGTTGAGTTGAAAATATTTTGGGTCAACAAAAGTTGGTGAGAATTACATAGGTTTTGATAATCGAATAAAATTGTTGTGCAATTCATGTGTCATGGCAATCTAGTCCATATGCAAAAACTTACTAGAAGTAAATCGAGTGCATAATCAACCTTGTGACTTGTTGTATTGTGGTACATCCCATACGCTCATGGTTCACTCGTTTATATTGCAGTAACAAACACCCACGTAACCTTTGTAGGAGGCACGTATCCGGGTGGGATTGTCAGTCCAATAGATCTATCAATGTATACCGTTTGGCTGATGAATGTTTATGCTAGAATTGTGCTTACCCTAGTCATGTTCAAGACATAATGCAACATAGAAATACACATAGACACATTGATGTTTGAATTGCATGAATAATGTTGTAACATGTTTCACACCAAAAATGGTGATAAATAGAAAAGGGGCTATGTAAAACTCACCTTAGCAATATGTTATATCTGTTGAAAAATTGAATAATGGTGTTGCCCAAATGTATCAAGTATCACCCTATAATAAGGTAATAAATATGTCTAAGTCTATCTAGTCTACAAATGTATATGTTCTAGGGCTTCGAATTGGGGATAAATGCTTGTTTGATTATTATTAAAAATATTCGACAATTGAGAGAAATTTAGTAAATAAATAACCAAAAATCTTTTTATGAAATTTAAATTTAGGATGGTCACAATCATGTGTTTAAAGTATAAAAATAATTTTTGCAAAATTATTTTCTTTAAAATAGATTATTAAATCTATTTATTACAAATTGTCAAACTTTAACTTTAATAATTAAAAATTACTAAAATTAAAGAATTATCAGTTTAAAAATTATATTTCTGTCCTAAATATTCAGAAATAATTTGTATAAAATTTTGGTGCAAAAATATTAAAAATTGGATTTATTATGATTTAATTATGATTAAAACTAACAAAAATTGATTAAAAATATTAAATAAATGATTTTTCAGAAATAAAAATCATTTCTGAAAAGCTTAATGTTATAAAAGCTCAGGATAATTTTTGTGGAAATTAATAAGATCGTTTTGGTATTTTTATAGATTTTTATAAATAAAATAGAATAAACTTGATTTATTTATTATATATATTAAATAAATAAATTTTTGAAAACTAAAAATTGTAAGTTGAACTTTTACATCAGATTAATACAAGATAATTTTTGTAGAATTTTTAAAAATGTTTTAGTATTTTTAAATGAATTTATAAGATATAAATAACATATATATAAAGTTGATAAACAAAGGAAAAAAGAACAAAAAAGGGGTGTGGCAGCTGGGTTTCGAACCCGCGTCTGCCGGGTAACAAAGCAACAACACAACCACTTGGTCTAGACCTGTGGTTGTGTTTGGATTCAGTTAGTTTAAATTATATATGTTAACTGTTCTTGATGTTCTTCCCCAAATAATACAATTCGAGCCCTAGCTTTTACAATCAAACAATCTATCAAGCAATAACCCGATTCATCATAGGGTTATTGCTTGTTGATAGCCGATGAACAAAACCCACAGAAAACATTTCACTTACAAAGTTGTTACGAGCTCGATTGGTCGGTCAATCAAAAAGTCAAAACTTAATCGTATAACAAGAACAGAATGAAATTGTGAAGAAATGGAGGTTGAGAGAGAGGTATTGGCGAGTTGTGATTGTTTGGCATTGTTCAATTTATAGTGTAAACGTCCAGCTCAAAGAATTGGAAATGTTTGACTCGACTTTAATCGTTGACGCGTTAATGGCTAAATTTGGTATCAATTGATTGATAATAATTGTGTTGTTGAGTCAATATAGGCCGCTAATCGTGTAGGAATTCCATATTTGTGTGTTTGATTGCTTAATCAATGGATTGGTCAAAAAGAAAAAAAAAAGAAAAAAAATAATAAAACATTCTGTTGCTGCTGTTCGTCGAAGGGGAAAGGGAAAGAGGAAGAGGAAGAGACGAGGGTGGGTTTTTATATAAATTAAGTTGGTTTTAAACCAACTAAAGGGTATAGCCCAGGTGGTTATTACGTGTGTGTGTGTGTGGTAAGTGGCCCGGTTCGATCCCTGGCAGAAACACAATTTTTTTTTGGTTTAAACCGGATAAGGGAAGGAGGGTGGTTAGCTGTTGGGCCGGGTTTTGTTCTTGGGCCGGGTATCTGTTTGGGCTTCAGCAAACTTAAGAAGATTTAAGGTGGGCTTGGTGTGGTTTTGATCTTAAAGCATTGTTAAAAATCAGATTTTTGTGTTACATTTATTATTATTATTATTATTATTATTATTATTATTATTATTATTATTATAAACATATATATATATATATATATATATGTATTTAAGCATATTAAGGATAAAATATATATAAATGAGGGTTTTATGTATAAAAATTTGGGGAAAAATTTTGTGATGTTACACTAATGGCGTAATTAAGCGAAACGGGTTTTTAGGGCGTTACACTAGCAATAATAGGGAAAACACACAAGAGTTTAAGAAAAACCTTCACCTAGGACAATCACCACAAGTTTAGCCTAACATGGCTTGGTAAATCATTCTAACATTCATGGAATTGGTCATAAGGATCAAAAACAAAAGCCAAATGTTTGTGATAAGTCTCCAATGCTCAAAACCAGCCAAAATCGCCCAAAAGATTGTCTTGAAACGTTCCAAACTGAAGATAGCCGAAAAGACACCATAAATGAAACACCCCAACCGATGGCGGAATCATCGAGGTGTCACGTAGTGACGATTGTTCAAAAGCTCATGGTACTAAAATATAAATATTTGATAATTGAATATCGTTTACAACATGTGAAAACAAATACACGACAACAAAAATAGAGATAGTCGATTTATTTAATCTAAGTCCAAAGTCCTATGTGAAGCGTCAAGCAGCTTATCCTGAAACATGCACGAAAATAAATTTTGTCAACATATGATGTTGGTGAGTACTACCTAGCTTTGTACATATAGTATAAGTTTGAAAAGTGGTACAATTCATGTGTCTAGCATCACCAAGACATTATGTAAACATATAAGTAACCAAACAAGACAAAGATCAAATGTAAAGTTGGTAAGATAAAATTGATAATGAGCACCCTAACACGTGTCAAGTCTAAAAGAGCACCATAACATACGTTATGTCTAAATGAGCACCGTAACATAAGTTACGTCTATATGTAAAGAGCACCATAACATAGGTTATGTCTAGATGTACGATTTTGTATGTAAGCTACGTTCATGTTCAAACATAAAGCACAAAGATAAACCAGACACGTATATGAGTTGTAAATGAAGAAAAATGTATGTGTAAATGAATGTGCAAGTTTTGTATACTTGTGCATGAATCACCCCCCCCCCCCAAAGTGTAAAACGAAAAAACGGATAAGCAATACTCACCTTAGCAAGGTGTTAAGTCTTGTGGAATTGAATAAGTGTAATCCAACGTTGCCAGGTATCACCCTATGGTTAAGGTAATAAATGAGTTTAAGTCTTTCTAGTCTACAAGTATTTTTAGGGTTCCTAATTTGGGGATAGGCATTTGTTTATTTGTTAACTTAGATAAATTATTAATGAACTAGTATATAAAAGAAATTTGAAAAATAATTAAATAAAAAGACTTTTTGTAAAACTTTGGTTAAGGATGGCTGTATTATAATATAGTAGATATGAAAATAATTTTTATAAAATTATTTTCTTAATAATTGAATATATAGTATATTTATATTTATTTGTCAAAATATAATTTTAATATCTAAAAATATTAAAATTAATGAAATATCAAATTAAAATTTGTATTTCTGTTCTAAATGAACAAAAATAATTTATGTAAAATTTTGGTATAAAAATATTAAAAATTGAATTTATTATGATTTATTTATGATTTAAAATAACAAAAATCAATTAAAAATATGAAACGAACGATTTTTTCTGGAATAAAAATTATTTCTGAAATGCTTATTGCTATACAAGTTTAGAATAATTTTTGTGGAATTTTTTAAAATCGTTTAGATATTTTTATAGAATTTTAAAATTATAAATGAATAAACTTGTAGTATTTATAATATATATTAAATAAATTATTTTTGGAAATCTAAAACTTTTATGGTAAACTTTATCATGAGATTTACCGAAAATAATTTTTTTAGAATTTTTAAGACACTTTTAGTATTTTAAAAACTATTTTTAAAGGAAAATTCAAAAAAAATAATTATAAAGGAAAGCTAAAAAAATGTTGGTTTGTGCCAGGATTCGAACCCGAGTCCCTGGACGAGTCAAAGCTTTAAATCACAAGCCTAGACTGTCTGGTCTAGACCCTGAGAACGATTAATATGGATTTCAATTAGTTATATAGGTTTCTTAGCATTTATCATAATTGTTTAAAAAAATGTGTGGAGAAGGGATCGAACCCATGTCAAACGCGCCCCCATGACTTAACAAACTCCTTGAAACCAGCTGACCTACATCAGATTTGTTGATATGTTTTATTTAGAATATTATTTAACACAAATGTCTGCGAGTTATCTTCCCCAAATTAGTGTATAAACCCTAATATCCTAATCATTCAATAGATTATGAATACGATACAGGTAACAAGGAAAATGATAGGGCTTTTAATCCCTATCATGAGTCGACCCTAAAGGACCTAATAAATTGGATTGAGATGTACCTATTGACGCTGTAGATCGCGCACGAGCCACGAACCAAAACACTTTAACTTCGGTCTGTTAAGAGCACGATAATGAAAGATTATTTGGGGGTTCTCTTAGTCGCTATAGCTTGAGTGTAGGTGCAAGTTTGATTGGAATAATAACAGGTATTTATAAGGTTTTGATTCTTGACTAATGGTTGGTCAAAACCCGGTAAAATAGGATCGAATTTATGATATTTAGAGCTGGAAACGCGTGAATGTGAATATAGTCTGACGTGGAAGCACTTATTGGTCATTAATCATGGTTCAATTACGAGATTCTTGCCATACCTAGAGCTTAATCACGATTTTTAAAAGATTTGGTGTTGTTTTGGAAAGAATTGATCCTGCAGTTGACTTTCCACAGTCAACTGCGCGTATAGGAAGGGTTTTTATTTGTTTGCGATTGACATATATCACCATCATGAGTGCAGCCCAGTTGGTTGGAGTGTTTGTATGTTTGAACCGTCCATGGACGCGGGTTCGAGTCCCGGTCCATGCATTTTATTTTATTTTTTTTTGTGATTAAAACTCTATTATTTTATTATAGTAATGTCATTATATTATTATTAGAGTCCGAAAATGTCACAAGATATTTTTAAAGTGTACTTAGAAAGATAAATTCGGTGTTTCATTGATTGGATAAACGAAACGTTATAGTAACAAGTGAAAACGAAAAGTGACGGATGTCATAGCATCCCCTACTTTTAGAAATTTCGTCTCGAAATTCCTTCAAGTAGACGTATAAACAGGGTTCTGGGTACTCGAGTAAATGTTATCGTGAGTATGGTCAAGTTTAATGAAAAAGAGAGCTTTGGGTAGCGTGATAACCTGACTTGGATGGACTCGAATATTAGATATAATTGGATTCAATATATCTAAGGATTATTACCAGTGGTCAAGACCCAAAGTGCTAGGCCTTGAAGATAAAGGTTAGGGTGGTTGGAAGGAATATCTTAGACTATTAATCGACGTTTTGAACTACCAAGAGAATTGGGTTAGTTCCTGGTCTAACTTCCAGTGTCACTTTCGATGCATCATTGGTGTTTATATATAGGGTGTACCGCAGCTAACCCACCACACCTTTGATACCTCAAAAACGTACTGGACGTCTACCAAAAACACTAATAGAATTTCACACCACCTTAATGTACCTGTAAATTCATGATTACGTTCCGGACCGGAATCATCAATTTACCTTACATTAGGGTTTTATGTCCTTGCATGAACCTAATCTAACAACACATTAAAGCAAATAAGTTTCACAAGAAGATGACACAACAAACATGTTGGGTTACAATGAGACGTTATCAACGAAATGAGGCTATGTAACAATGAGGTCAATTACATTGGTTTGCAACTACTTGCAAGCATAACAAAATTTAAGTATGGGCTACCACTCACCCGGGGAGCCCTTTAAGTGAAATGTTTGTCTGTGTTGAGTGGATAAATGTAGTAATTGTCTTTCATAGATCAACATGCAAATTGATAATACACACATGCAAGCAAGTTTGTAATTACGACAACCATTAAGTAAAAGTGTTATCTTAGTTGACTGTAGAAAATAGTTCATATTTGCCAGCCATGTTTACGAGTATCATGAATAATTAAATGTTCAAAGAAAATCAAATTAAGAAAGAAAAAAAAATCAAGTTTCATATAACAAACAATTATGTTTTTAGAAAAGTCCTGTAGGATCAAGTATCAAGTTTTTTTAATAGTTTGATCTTCATGGAAATCAAGTCCAAATGTTTCAATGAAATGTAAGGTAGAGTCGTAAATTTCTACGATTAAAATAAACGTAACCAAATATGATAAATTTCCAACCTGCGTTCGTACATAAATGTATGCAAGGAAATTTCTAGATGTTATATGCTTATGAGTACGACACAATTGGGTACAAAATGATAATAGGATCAAGAAAATGAAAACATAAGTATTGGATTCTCGAGTCTTAAGAAGATTTCCATCCATGGCTTAGCCAGTGGGGTTAACATCATCCTGACCAGCTGCTTCGTTGATATTGATATTGAAAGCTCGTCCATGTGCCACCTGGTTTACATTATTCAATTCTGGGCATCAATGCCGCATATGGTTAGGGTCTCCACAATTATAACATGCCCGGCCGTTAGTAATCGGCAGTGGTTCCTGGGCAGCTGTTTGATGATTATTTTGTGTCCTAGCCATTACACGACAAGTAGTGGCAAAGTGTCCAAACCTTCCACATCTAGTGCATTGACGACATGGAAGATTTGCAGGGTGATGATACTTGCAAGTGTTGCATTGAGGATGGACTCCCGTGTAGGCTTTCTTGATAGGAGGTTGAGTCACAGGATTTACAACAGCATGGTTCTGATTATCGCCCATTCGTTTCTAGAGTTCGAAGATGTAACACCCCAACCGATGGCGGAAACATAGGGATGTCACGTATTGATGATTGTTCAGTAGCTCATGGTAAATAATAAATTTCAATATTTGATTTAATTACATTACATACAATTGTTCTACAAAAATTTGTACATCAAAATGAATAATACTAAATACACATCTTCAAGCATTAACTCCAATCTTCAAGCAAGCTATAACCTGAAACATGTTAAGTTTGAAAATATTTTGGGTCAACAAAAGTTGGTGAGAATTACATAGGTTTTGATAATCGAATAAAGCTTGTACAATTCAAGTGTCATGGCAAATCTAGTCCATATGTGAAAACATACTAGAAGTAAATCGAGTGCATAATCAACCCTTGTGACTGTTATATTGTGGTCCATCCCATACGCTCCTGGTTCACTCGATTATGTTATGCGATAACAATCACCCACGCTACCTTTGTAGGAGCCACGTATCCGGCTGGGATAGTCAGAAAAAATAAAGAAGGGGTTGTGGTTGATGGCGGCGCTGATCCAGGGAGGAATGGGAGAGGGTGTGCGGAAGGTAAGAGGGAAGGGAGAGATTGAGGGTGGTGGTTGTTAATGGCAGAGCTAGAAAGGGAAGAGAGGGGAGGTAGGAGTTGAGGTTTATAGGTGATGGTGGTTAGGGTTTTGTTGAGGAAGAAGATGGAAGGAGTAGGGGTGAGTTTAAGGTGTTTATATAAGCTAGGGTTTTGTGGGTAGATTAAGTGGTTGAGCTTCGTGTATACGAACACGTTAAGTCGCGTCTCTCGCTACAACTCCACTCGTTTAGTCACTCAAATATTGGTATCACGTAATTTATTTATATGAACCGACTAAAATCGAGTATTTGGACTACATATTTGTTATATATATATTAATAATAAGTGTATATATATATATAGGCGTGTGAACATTTATAAGTATTAATAATAGTAATCATCATCATTATTATTATTATTGAAATAGCGGAATCATTGTTTTATTTTATTTAGCGAATACGAATGTATTTCAAGTTAATGATATATCGTTGTCAATGAATATATATAAATAAATATATATATATAGTTTTATGAATATATTATTTTAAATATACTTCGTTGAAAATAGCTGGGCGTTACAGTCTCCCCTACTTTTGGGAACTTCGTCCCGAAGTTATGGTTAGAGTATATTAAAAGCTTATAAGTAACATGATCCAGGTTTTATGTGACATTGGTCTATGATAACCGTCTTATGGAGCACTAAACTTGAGTTTCAGGAATGGAAAACATGAATGCACAAGATGACCATTAAGGTTAAAGGGATCACTAATTAATTAGGGTTTATAATTGGGTATCTACTGAATATCTTGATAGAATTTCACACTACCTTAACGTACCCGTAAATTCATGATTACGTTCCGGACCGCAATCACCAATTTACCTTATGTTAGGGTTTTGTGTGACAACCTACACCCTTCACTTTTCATAAATGTGCATAATTGGTTCCTCAACTATTTCAAAATTTTCATTTTTAACCCTCGTATTTTAGTAGGACCAAAATTCACAATTTAATAAAACTTATAATTTTTATAAGTAAAAGTATGCACGTTTTATACTCACATCTACACCTGAGCACGTATGTTTCAGACCTTGATACTCAAAGCCCTTAATTTTCGGTCCTAAAACAACTTAGAAACAGAAGAAAACAAGTATATAACTTAAAATTGATTAAATTAGGAAAATTATTTTTTTTAGCCCTCGCGGTTCGCTAAGACAGTCAAACAGTCAAAGTCTTAGTCAAAAGTCCTAGTCAAAGTCTCAGTCAAAATCCTAGTCGAAGTCCTAGTCAAATATTCAATTCATCTTAAAACCTTACTTTATTGTGTTGACCAATTTTAAAGCCTAATTGAATTCAAAACTAGTATAAAAACCCACATATGACCCATTGCACTTTGCACCTCTAAATCGATTGTTTCAATTCGATTAAACTCTCCCACATACCTTTCTTCTAGAGTATATTACTTCTACATTTGAAGCTTTGATTATAAGCTCTTGTAATTGGCGAATTGGAAGCTTGATATTTTTCCTATTCGGTTTTTTTCTTCTAAATTGGACTAGTTTCGTTGTTGAATCTTTGGATTGATCGCATTTTCACGCTCGCTTAGTTATCTAGTCATTTGGCGAAAGTGAGTATTTCCTATCCCCTTTTTGCTTTTATTCATTTTTGGGGTGTTACATGTACACTTATACAAATTACAAATACAAGTTCACATTTTTACAATACAATTCTAGTACTATGTGCATTTGCTTACAAACGTGCTTTATGCTTAGACATTACATGTAGAATACATTTGTACTTAGTGAAATCATTAACATTGTACAAGCCGACCATAACATTGGATAGCGCTATTGGATTGACAACCCGCCTAGGTTGATTCTCCCCCTTTTTCATCGGAGAATCCGTGGTCATTGTTAAGTTATTATCCAATTATTTGGATAAGTACACCACCGTTCATTTAGTACATTATACAGTCACAGGATTGATTTCGCTCATTTGTATGATACATCGTTTACATAATTGCACTGTAGCTTTGCACTTGAATTGTATACCATTTTTTCCAACTTACTATATATATTAAAACTAGGAATGCTCACCAACATTTCTTATGTTGACAAAACCTATTTTTTACATGTTTCAGGTGCAGTTTGATTTTAGTTCCAAAGCATTGGATTTTAGTACTTGCTTTTAATAAGTTATTTCAAATTTCATGTTTCGTTCAGACTTTTGTATGTTTTTCTCATTTCATGTATGTAAGACAATTTAAATTATTCAATAATATATTTACATTTTAGTACCATGTGCTTTTGAACAATCGTCACTACGTGACCCCTCGATGATTCCGCCATCGGTTGGGGTGTTACATTTTGTGTCCTTCTATAACTCTAAACACACATGTAAAAATGCAATTAACCTTGTGATTGAATCGTATACAATGTATCCAAAAATGAGTCCAACTGTTGAGCAAGAAAAAAAAAGACTTTTACCAGTTAGTGAGTAAGAACCTCCACCGATTGTTGAGCAAGTTCGATAGCCTCCACCAGTCGTGGAGCAGGTTGTAGGGCCTCTCCCGACTGAGCAGGTTCGATAGCCTCCACCAGTCATGGAGCAGGTTGTAGGGCCTCTCCCGACTGTTGAAAAGGCATGATGACCTCTACCAATCGTTGAGTAGGTTATTTGGTACTCTACTAACTGTTGAGCAAGTACTTCATCCTCTATCGGTTGTTTTGATTAAGTGTAACAATTGTTTTTGGTTTATCACATAAGTTGTAAATTGGTAATACGTACATGTAAGCAATCAGGTATCGAGTATAGCATGCGAGTTGTAATAGAGTTGCCCTAGACAAGGTTAATGACTCTAGGTGTGTCTATAGCAAATAGTTATAGTATCAATTGTTCAAATATGGTAGATAATCGAATCCTCATATATAACTAAGGATTAAGTTTGATGCAACACACAATCAAGTTTCAATAGTTTGGTTATCATGAGTAACCAGTTCATGTTTGAGAAGGTGAAGGATATGAGTCTAATTCTTGAGGGGATGGTGAAAATCTTGAATCAGAATCAAAGTTGTAAGAGATAGTGGATGTGAAAATAATTGATAAGGAGTTTATTTTATAGTAAGGAGATTATGTGGCAGTGCAAATTGTGGGGTTTGGATCAAAGGTTAGAATCAAGTGTATGAGAAGATATGATTGTGATATATGCCAAATATTGTAAAAATTTGAACAAGTTGAAAATAAGTAAGTGTCGGTAGAGAATTTAGAGGCTAAATATTGTTCCTATGGGTGGGAGGCTTTTATTTTCAAAATTGGTCTTGTTCATAAAGCAAAAGTCGTTAAATAGTACAAACTAGGTGAGCTTTGATTAAAATATTCCAGTTAGTTGGAGATTTTAAACATGACATTAGGTTTTATAGATCAAGGTGACATTATATCAAAAATCCTTTGTTACGCTCATAAATTGTTACATAAACATTTGAAATTTAGAAAATAGGTCCGAGAAAATAAAAGACTCTTTGACAAAATATTTATTTGCTCTAATTTGTGAAATCTCTAAGTGCTGAAAGTTTGACAAAATTCCAGTGACCATTAGTGTTGATGCTAAGGTATCTCTTGTATACAGTTTTATGAGATTATAGTTTAAACAAGGACTTTTAAAATTTTGGGTAAAACGAAATTTCATGGTTGAGGTATTTTCAAAAAGATAAATAAAATGCAAGGGAGGTTCAAAATAGAATTGGCAAGGAAACACCAACAGTAATAGGTTAAAAATGGGCAGTATGTTGTGAAGGGAACCATATGATTTGGGTCGGATGTTGAAAATAATCAAACATGTGGGTAATATTGTAAGTTTGTAAAATGAAATATGATTTTGAGATCCACAAATGAGTCATGGAATTTAGGCTAACGAGGGGATTATATGAGGAAGAAAATAGATTTGAATTGCGAAAATTTTAAGATTTAAATCTTGTAATTTAAATGAGAGGGAGATGATATAAATGGAAATGAAACACAAAGATTGTAAATATTTAACCACGAATAAACGAAAATGTTGGCTTATCAAAACAGGTCAGATCTAAGCTCAAGGAATTTGCCCTAATAATCTAGAAGTACGTTAGGATTGTAGCAAGTAAGTGAAAGAGAGTAGGCAAGACTAAGTTAGGCTAAGAATAAGGATGAGGATAGGGATAGAGATAAGGATAAGGATAAGGTAGCAAATAGGGTTACAAGTAAGAGAAGGAAGTACTGTTTTAAATCCCTAAGGTTATAGTCTAGATTATTTTTCTAATAACCTAATTCCCTATAACCAAGGCTCTGATACCAATCTGTAACACCCCAACCGATGGCGGAAACATCGAGATGTCACGTATTGATGATTGTTCAGTAGCTCATGGTAAATAATAAATTTCAATATTTGATTTAATTACATTACATACAATTGTTCTACAAAAATTTGTACATCAAAATGAATAATACTAAATCCACATCTTCAAGCATTAACTCTAATCTTCAAGCAAGCTATAACCTGAAACATGTTAAGTTTGAAAATATTTTGGGTCAACAAAAGTTGGTGAGAATTACATAGGTTTTGATAATCGAATAAAGCTTGTACAATTCAAGTGTCATGGCAAATCTAGTCCATATGTGAAAACATACTAGAAGTAAATCGAGTGCATAATCAACCCTTGTGACTGTTATATTGTGGTCCATCCCATACGCTCATGGTTCACTCGATTATGTTATGCGATAACAATCACCCACGCTACCTTTGTAGGAGGCACGTATCCGGGTGGGATTGTCAGTCCAATAGATCTATCATTGTATACCATCGGCTGATCAATGTTAATGATTATGCTAGAATATTGTGCTTACCCTAGTCATGTTTAAGACATAATGCAACATAGAAAAACACATAGACACTTTATGATTGAATTGCATATAGAATGTTGTAACATGTTTCACCCCAAAAATGGTGATAAATAGAAAAGGGGCTATGTAAAACTCACCTGAAATTCACCGTGTAAATACTAGCAAGTAGCAATAAGTCTGAACTTGGATTAATTGAACTCTTGTATCCTATTACAAATAAACGATGCCTTAAATTCTAATGCAAATACGCTTGTTTCGATTCTTGGTTGTAAAGATAGTTGATTCAACTACCTAGACTCGTATTGTAAACAATACGTGTCTTAATGTGTATAACTTAATGAACCGATAGCAATTTGGTCTGGTTTTATGAAAATATATGTGTATGTATTGTTACTTAAAATAATGTTCTAATATATCATTCAATGTCGTGATTTGAAGTTATTGTTAAAAACACATTTTGGATAAAGAAATAATGTTTGCGTAGCTTGAGTCGAACGTTAACTCTCTTCGTAGTTGGATAGCATGTGTGTCCATATATTATGACGAAGAAATGTTTGGATGGAATTTATTAGTAAAATATAGCTTTATTTATACGAAACCATGCGTCAAATATGTTTCTTATATTTTATAAAAATTTGGGCAGAGTTTCCTCTGTTTTTGTAAGAAACCAGACAACACAAGTCGTCTATTTTAACTCAAAACATCAATTGTCCAATTTCACAAAACGCGGTACATTTTAACTAGGCCTATCTATACATGCCAAAAGGTTAACTTATTATAAATCCTACGCTTTGACAAGTAATACATTTATATAAGCGTAGTTCGAGTTGTTATCTCGCATGAACATAAGCTCGTCGTTATCCGGTTCATCCAAACTAACAATAAAATAATCTTTGTTATAATTCGTTCGGTTCGCTTAAGTTTTCGCAATGTATAAATTAATATATATTTACAACCTAATATAGAATAAAAATAGTTAAACGAAAGTCATGGCGCGTTATACCTTCCTGCGAACAACTCTCGAATCGATACGCATTCGCCTAGAACTAGAGTTGACCAACTTTGACTGTTGACTGGAGTTGACCAGCTTTGACCACGGTTGACCAGGTTTGACCAGATCTTGACCAGTTTGACTGTGGTTGACCGCAAAGAAAACAAACAAGAAACAGGCCTAACCTTCCTGAGCACTAGGAACACGCTTAAACCCAACGAGCATCTTGATCCGATTGGAACCGAACATGAACCACATCAATACCACTTGAACCCAACTTCTAGGCCAAAATCTTTTCCAGAGATCTGCAGTGACCAGAAATAGTACCCACGTTAATCAGCCCCGGACCCAACGTCGAGTCACTTCAAAACCCGTCACACAACCACTGACCTGGAACAACAAACCCAGATGGAGTCCAACCATCCCAATCGCGGTTACTGTGGCCGAATCCGAACCAAACACGACTACCATCCCTGCTGTTGTGGCTTCACACTCGTCTCAGCCCGTTAAACCATTACTGGCCGAACAAGCTTCTTCACTTGCTCCGAAGCGTAACCTGTTTCCAGGCCCGCATCTCTGTGAAGGCCCCGGGGACTTTCCTGAGCCAGAGCCCACTTGCGTGGGTTTAAAGCCCAAACACATCGTCCGTTGGTCTTGGATAGGGTGTCAAGCGTGATTCCTGTGTGGGTGTCGCGGCTGGGATAGTTAGAAAAAATAAAGAATGGGTTGTGGTTGATGGCGGCGCTGATCCAGGGAGGAATGGGAGAGGGTGTGCGGAAGGTAAGAGGGAAGGGAGAGATTGAGGGTGGTGGTTGTTAATGGCAGAGCTAGAAAGGGAAGAGAGGGGAGGTAGGAGTTGAGGTTTATAGGTGATGGTGATTAGGGTTTTGTTGAGGAAGAAGATGGAAGGAGTAGGGGTGAGTTTAAGGTGTTTATATAAGCTAGGGTTTTGTGGGTAGATTAAGTGGTTGAGCTTCGCGTATACGAACACATTAAGTCGCGTCTCTCGCTACAACTCCACTCGTTTAGTCACTCAAATATTGGTATCACGTAATTTATTTGTATGAACCGACTAAAATCGAGTATTTGGACTACATATTTGTTATATATATTAATAATAAGCGTATATATATATATATATATATATATATATATAGGCGTGTGAACATTTATAAGTATTAATAATAGTAATCATCATCATCATTATTATTATTATTGAAATAGCGGAATCATTGTTTTATTTTATTTAGCGAATACGAATGTATTTCAAGTTAATGATATATCGTTGTCAATGAATATATATAAATAAAAATATATATATAGTTTTATGAATATATTATTTTAAATAAACTTCGTTGAAAATAGCTGGGCGTTACAGAAGAAGTAGTGGCGGCCTTTGCTAAAACAGTCTTAGATGGTCAACGACATGGGTGGTTTTCTCAGCAGACGTCTTGGTGCCCTTCCTAACCAAGTTTCCTTTCTTTACGTGTTTATCTGTTAAAGTGGTTGCGAGTTGAATTGCTTCTTCTACCGTAGCGGGCTTGCTACCAGTGACAGTATCCTGAATTAGATCAGGTAAACCCTCAATATAGCTTGAGTGTAGGTGCAAGTTTGATTGGAATAATAACAGGTATTTATAAGGTTTTGATTCTTGACTAAGGGTTGGTCAAAACCCGGTAAAATAGGATCGAATTTATGATATTTAGAGCTGGAAACGCGTGAATATGAATATAGTCTGACGTGGAAGCACTTATTGGTCATTAATCATGGTTCAATTACGAGATTCTTGCCATACCTAGAGCTTAATCACGATGTTTAAAAGATTTGGTGTTGTTTTGGAAAGAATTGATCCTGCAGTTGACTTTCCACAGTCAACTACGCGTATAGGAAGGGTTTTTATTTGTTTGCGATTGACATATATCACCATCATGAGTGCAGCCCAGTTGGTTGGAGTGTTTGTATGTTTGAACCGTCCATGGACGCGGGTTCGAGTCCCGGTCCATGCATTTTATTTTATTTTTTTGTGATTAAAACTCTATTATTTTATTATAGTAATGTCATTATATTATTATTAGAGTCCGAAAATGTCACAAGATATTTTTAAAGTATACTTAGAAAGAGAAATTCGGCATTTCATTGATTGGATAAACGAAACGTTACAGTAACAAGTGAAAACGAAAAGTGACGGATGTCACAATAAAACATGTTTAAATAGTGGGAGGTACACTTTTTGGTGCAGAGCCCATCGTACCTTACTGTGGCCACCGTAAGGTACGGTGGCTTTGGAAAATCTGACAATGGAACAGTACTACCAAACAGTGACTAATTTGTGTCCAGAAGCCACCGTAAGCTACGGTGGCTACCGTAGCTTACGGTGGAGCTCACCAAATATGCATTTTTTTTTCTTCTTTCATTTCTTCCTTGCTCCATTCCGTTCCGGCCC
The DNA here is from genome assembly GCA_028751855.1 of Ambrosia trifida. NCBI lineage: Eukaryota > Viridiplantae > Streptophyta > Magnoliopsida > Asterales > Asteraceae > Ambrosia > Ambrosia trifida. Next base: position 76,499,322 of record CM054130.1, read on the forward strand.
TTTCCGAAGCTCGTATTTCTTCGTTTTAAGCTCCTCAATGCTCCTGCAACCAAAGTACTCGTAGTTATCTAATCCCAAGAAATAACATGATCAAATGCGGATAAATTAAGCGTTTTATCATTATAAAGGGTTGTTCCTTGAACCACCCGTCACATAACACTTATTCAAAAATTTCCAAATTTTTATTTGTAGACAACATTTGAAGTTTCATTATTGACGCTGCTTGGTTAATTCTGTCACACCCTCAAATTACCACTTGCGGGGTTTTACCGCTAGGCGCATGACAAACCAGGATCCAAGTCAACGATCACAATAAACAACTCTATATGAAAAGCGTAAAGAGACATAACCATTAATTTTATAAGCGGAAGCATTTAAGTAGCATTTAATCAACTATGCTATCATCTCAAAAGTTATTCAAAATACTTTTATTACAAAACGTGCAACTATGCCTAGACGCCAATGCAGACCCGTGCGCCTAGTTCCATTTGTTGCTACCTTAGCGACCTAAGAAAAATATGCCAAAAAGATGTCAACATATAATGTTGGTGAGTTCACAGGTTTGTTCAATATGTTACCAAAACGTTACCATGTCCATACTATATCAATGTTACCAAGTACGCTAGCTAGGCGTATGTTTTATTACTACTACGATTGGAAACCATTACTAGACACGTTTAGCAATGTTTAGCATGTTTAAGCAGCCCGTATGTTCAGCATGATGATGTTCCTGTTCGAGACAATATGCACCCGCCCGGCCCTCCAAGCCGACGAGTGGGGCAGGTCACGCCCAATAGATCTATCCACATTTCCCCCGTTGTGCATCCCCGCACATTCATGGTTTACCCCGGGACTTCCAAAGATCGTATAGCAATATAAAGTTAAAAACCATAGTATGACATATGTTACCAAAACAGTTTAGCGCATGTTTTCTCCCCCAAAAGTTAAAGCAGTAAAAGTGGGGCCATGAACTCACCTTAGATAGCGTTCTTCAATTACAAGTAAAGATGTTTAGCCCTTGATAATCCCTCTACCGGAGATCTATCAAAATGTTCACATAAGTGTTCCGACTAATAACCATATGGTTATCTAGTCCCCGATTGTCCAGATCGTAACCAAGTATGTTTTAAAACGTGTTTGAATGTTTAACCGACACACTAGACCGACCCGACATCCCGTTGGTGACCCATTACCCTAACTAATCAAGTACACATAGATTACACACAAGGTTCAAGCATAAAACACTTAGTTTGTATCAAAAATCTCATTTCTGCATCAGAACGGTCGAACCAGTCAGTTTTAAGTCTCCTTCGCACCTTTTCAGTCTCCTTCGCCCATTTTACATTTCGTTCGACCGTTTGATGCCTCCTTCGCCCGTTTTACCACATTCGCCCAACAAAAACCCAGGTTCGACCCTGGTTTTCCTCCTTCGCACCTTCGATCGGTCGAAGGAGGCCAGGTTCGCCCCTGCTGTGTAAATTTTCCTAAAAACACTTCAAACACATTCAAAACAACTCGAAACATCATCAAACACAGCAGTCAAGCATGGATAACTTATCCCTACAAAGCCCCACCGATTTCCCCCGATAATACGTCCGTTTCAGCCCTTTCCCAAAATGGTAAAAATTATGGAAACATCACTTTCATGCATGAATAATTTACCCAATTTGGAAACTTTTGAAATCGATTCATATTCAACTTGAAATGCTCAGTTTGTCGAGTGTTCGATCTTTTCTTATCAATTCTATTGATCATAAATATCATGCATCAAGTTTAGATCCAATAAAACCCCCAAATACCCATAATATCATCATATCCAATCCTAACCCTAAACAACAATATTCCAACATCAATAACAATCCTATATCATGTTTCTATCATAGATATAGCAGCAAATCATTGAACAACACATAACACCACATAATATACAATTTACATATGTTATTCATCATGACACCTATGTTAATGATAATGTTTTGATTTAGAAAGATGTTTAAAAGGTTTTTAATCATAAAAACACTCTTAGAACAGATCCGGACAATTAGGGTTAGATGAAAATGAATTAAAATGCTTTTAAAAAGGTTTAGGATTTAGAACACACCTTGGATTCTTGTTTAGATGTTGTAGATGGGTTAGATTATGAAAAAGAAGAGCAAAAACTCCTTCCTTAGTGATTAAGATCGTTTGAGAGCGTTTTGGGACGGTTAGGGTTTGTGAAATGATGAAAAATGACAAAGGTTGGTATTTATACTAATCCTCCTTCGCCCCATTTCAATGGTCGAAGGTGGTCTCCTTTGACCCTTACACAGGGTCGAAGGTGGTCTCCTTTGACCCTTACACAGGGTCGAATGAGCCCTGTCCTAGTCGAAGGGAATTCCTTCAATTCCACTTCCCTGGTTCGCCCATCTACAAAGGGTCGAACCAGACAATTTCTCTCCTTCGACCACTCGAAGTGGTCGAACCAGGATTCCTTTTTAACTAGTTTTCCAGTTTGTCGTGTTTAACGCATTCTAACACATCTTAACACATAAGCATGCATCCTTAGTCTATATTTAACATATTTAAGCATAGATAATGATTTACACATCATTTAAACACATCTATGTATATAATCCACCACACGACCCATAATCTACACATATACTTAATTAGTTCATGTAATGTCACCAACAACGGAACCCGGTACTAGTGTATTACTAAAACGACTCCCAATGATCCTCCAGATCATTGTACCCTGGACAATCCTAACTTGACCCGACTCAACTAACCCAGTTAAGTTTGTTTATAAACGTTTCTCGCTAAGGTAGACTTAGATGTTACTAATATGTTTAAGCCAAACATGCCGGGTGTCACATCATCCCCACGTTGAAAGAATTTTCTTCCCGAAAATTGCGCAAAGCCCCAAAAGAAGGAAACAAAAGAACAGAATGAAAAGGAAATTACCGGATGTCACAAATTCAAGATTAGTATCTTCAATCATTCTCTACTCTTCACTCTTGATAAGGCAACGTACAACTGAACATGTGTAAAAACAGGGTCTTTCAAATACAAACGTACTTTAGATAGAGACTGACCTTGACTCTTGTTTATGGTCATTGCAAATCACAAGACAATAGGGAGTTGTGTTATGTTAAATTTGATAGGAATTTTATTACAAGATTGTGGCAGACTGATTATTGGTATAAATGTTAACATACCAACATTTCTACCTGAATTTATTTTAGCTTCTATGACACGTTTGACGATTGTAAGAACTTGCAACCTTGTACCATTACACAAATCGCTTTTTCTGATCAATGTTTCTTTATAACATTACGTAAACAAAAACTTTCAAAACCAACCGGTGGTTTGGTATACCTGATAACTTTAGACCATTCAAAACATCAGGTTAAATAGATCTTTCATAAAACATCGGTTAAACATTTTAGTTCTGACAAACAATATCAGAACTAAGATATTCCATCTACTTCCTAGAAAACAATGAAAACAATCGATCATAATATTATTCTACAACTTAATTATTTGGTGCCAATATTACTTCCAATTGAAAATAATCTAGAATGTTAATATTCTCCAAAATAGATTGATATACATGTGTCCATGCACATCCTTTTTCATATCAATAGCGTCCATAATATGTTGATAAAAATCTTTATGATCATATGTTAGGGAGTAAAAATGATTTTCAAATTGTTCACTTAAGATGTTTGTATTGAACCTCAAATCTTCACAAGTCAACTGATAATGGACACAATTGAAAATAAAATTTAACAACATTAGATAGTTGTAAAATACATGACAAATAAAAATGTATAGGGCTATGTATGTTTTGCCATGTTTTAGAAAAGAGTTTGTTAATTTGGATATAAAAATAATTATAAACACATTATTCAAGTTTGTTTAAATTGAAACCAAAATTACTTGTTTATAAATTATGGTGAACAAATTCTAATTATTTTACATAATAAGATTAAAACTTCATTATGTGAATTAATTTGCTTGGATGAATGAGATGGGCAGTTTAATAATATCATAAATTACAAATTAAAAGGTTTAATTCAAAATTATACAGGTGGTTGGTTTTAAAACAAACATATTAGACATAAATTTTGGGTATAAAATCAACCAACATGTGTTAAGTCACATATTAACACAAATTATCAAATTAAGATTTTTAAAGTCAAACACCAAATCAATTAATCGATGATTTTGGTTGAGAACTAAATCTCAATTATTGTAACATGTACAAAATTCACCTACAAACGACATCCACCTTGTGTACTTATATTTGGATGTAGAGATGCCAATGCCGAGATTCATTATGACAATAAAAACATTGTCATGGTCAGTAGTTCTAAAGGTGCCACAACCATGGTACTAATTATTTTGTACATGTTAACGCTTACCAATGATAAATTAAGTCAATAATAAAATAAACATCAAATATAAACAAACATGAGTCTTGTAAATCAAAATAATCCAATGGTTTAATGACAGTTAGACATCGTCTAATATTAGCAAAATCACTCAAAATTAATGGATAATACTTCTTGTTGTGCAAACTTCTCAACCAACAACTTACAATGCGTTGTAGACCACGTGAACATATAACAATCACCAATTGAAATATTCTCAGCAGCAATCAAATCATGATGTGACACCCGGCATGTTCGGCTTAAACATATTAGTAACATCTAAGTCTACCTTAGCGAGAAACGCTTATAAACAAACTTAACTGGGTTAGTTGAGTCGGGTCAAGTTAGGATTGTCCAGGGTACAATGATCTGGAGGATCATTGGGAGTCGTTTTGGTAATACACTAGTACCGGGTTCCGTTGTTGGTGACATTACATGAACTAATTAAGTATATGTGTAGATTATGGGTTGTATGGTGGATTATATACATAGATATGTTTATATGATGTGTAAATGATTATCTGTGCCTAAATGTGTTAAATATGGACTAAGGATGCATGCTTATGTGTTAGGATGTATTAGAATGCGTTAAACAAGACAAACTGGAAAACTAGTTTGAAAGAAGTCTTGGTTCGACCACTTCGAGTGGTCGAAGGAGAATAAAAATGTCTGGTTCGACCCATGCAAGTGGGCGAACCAGGGAAGTGGAAATTGAGAAATTTCCTTGGACCAAACAAGGCTCATTCGACCCTGTGAAAGGGGCGAAGGAGCCTACATTCGACCAATGTGTTGGTGCGAAGGAAGACTAGTATAAATACCAACCTTTGTCATTTTTCATCATTTCACAAACCCTAACCGTCCCAAAACGCTCTCAAACGATCTTAAACACTAAGGAAGGAGTTTTTGCTCTTCTTTTTCATAATCCAACCCATCTACAACATCTAAACAAGAATCCAAGGTGTGTTCATAATCCTAAATCTTTTAAAAAGAATTTTAATTCGTTTTCATCTCACCCAAATTGTCCGGATCTGTTCTAAGGGTGTTTTTATGATTAAAAACCTTTTAAACATCTTTCTAAATCAAAACATGATCATTTAACATAGGTTTTCAAAATGAATAACATGTGTAGTTGTGTGTTATGTAGTGTTATGTGTTGTTCACTGATTTGCTGCTATATCTATGATAGAAACATGATATAGGATTGTTGTTAATGATTGGATTATGGTTGTCTAGGGTTAGGATTGGGTATATTGATATTTGGGGGTTATTGGATTAATACTTGATGCATGAATATTTATGATCAATAGAACGAATAAGAAAGATCGGATAATCGACAAACTGAGTATTTTAAGCTAAACATGAATCGATTTCAAAAGTTTCCAAATTGGGTAAATAATTCATGCATGAAAGTGATGTTTCCATAATCTTTACCATTTTGGGAAAGGGCTGAAACGGACGTATTATCGGGGGAAATCGATGGGGTTTTGTAGGGATAAGTTATTCATGCTTGACTGCTGTGTTTGATGATGTTTCGGGTCGTTTTGAATGTGTTTGAAGCGTTTTTAGGAAAAATAATACAACAGGGGCGAACCTGGCCTCCTTCGACCAGTCGATGGTGCGAAGGAGGGATCCAGGGTCGAACCTGGGATTTTTATTGGACGAATGTGAATAAACGGGCGAAGGAAGCATCAAACGGTCGAACGTACTGTAAATGGTGCGAAGGAGACAAGAAGGTGCGAAGGAGACTTAAAACTGACTGGTTCGACCGTTCTGATGCAGAAATGAGATTTTTGATACAAACTAAGTGTTTTATGCTTGAACCTTGTGTGTAATCTATATGTACTTGATTAGTTAGGGTACTGGGTCACCAACGGGATGTCGGGTCGGTCTGGTGTGTCTGTTAAACATTTAAACACGTTTTAAAACATACTTGGTTACGATCTGGACAATCAGGGACTAGATAACCTTATGGTTATTAGTCGGAACACTTATGTGAACATTTTGATAGATCTCCGGTAGAGGGATTATCAAGGGCTAAACATCTTTACTTATATTTGAAGAACGCAACTTAAGGTGAGTTCACGGCCCCACTTTTACTGCTTTAACTTTTGGGGGAGAAAACATGCGCTAAACGGTTTTGGTAACATATGTCATACTATGGTTTTAACTTTATATTGCTATACGATCTTTTGGAAAGTCCCGGGGGAAACCATGAATGTGCGGGTTTGCACAACGGGGGAAATGTGGATAGATCTATTGGGCGTGACCTGCCCCACTCGTCGGCTTGGAGGGCCGGGCGGGTGCATATTGTCTCGAACAGGTACATTGGTATCATGCTGAACATACGGGCTGCTTAAACATGCTGAACATTGCTAAACGTGTCTAGTAATGGTTTCCAATCGTAGTAGTAATGAAACATACGCCTAGCTAGCGTACTTGGTAACATTGATATAGTATGGACATGGTAACACTTTGGTAACATTCTGAACAAACCTGTGAACTCACCAGCATTATATGTTGACATCTTTTTGGCATGTTTTTCTCAGGTCGCTAAAGTAGCAATGAACGGAACTAGGCGCACGGGTCTGCATTGGCGTCTAGGTTTTAGTGCACGTTTTGTAATAAGTGTCTTGGATACTTGGGAACACTGTTTTGTAGAGATTAAATTCTTTAAATGCTTCCGCTTATGAAATTTATGTTTTTGGGTTTACGTACTTCATATAGTGTCGTTTATTGTGATCGTTGACTTGGATCCTGGTTTGTCATGCGCCTCGCGGTAAAACCCCGCAAGTGGTAATTTGAGGGTGTGACACATGCCATCCATGAAAAATGTACCTTTTATAGTTGATTCAAAACAAAATTAGATTGATTGGAATTGGAAGTTAAAGTTTTCAAATTTGGAATAACAAACCTTGGAACGTGATAAACAACTTCGATTCGAACTTGAGATGTCCAACAGTTGCCATGGATGAATTTAATTTTCAACTTCATACCTCTATTTATACCAGCCAATTCAGCAATGGAGTTCGGAATAATATACAATTTGCAATAGAAAAAATATAAAATTGGTTAAAACATGCAAAAATGTCTATAAGAAAAATAAACATAAAATTCTTAACTTACCAAATGATCAGTAACATTGCATGAAAACGAATTTAGATTAGGATACATTTGAAGGTTTGAATTTAGAAAAATATACTTATGCATTTGCTCCTCATTGCGCTCAGGCAATACTCTGAATAACTTCATTTGTCGACCACTCTTGTTAAAAGTAGTAATGGTGAAGCGTGTAGTGTCCGTTAAGTTGAAACACATAGCATCACCAACTTGTAAACGAAGGTCACCGAGAAACTTAATCCAACCAGTAGTAAAACAAACATTTGTACCTAACTTTCTTATATAAACATCCAGTTATGCACTTTAGATATAAACAAATTAACTGGAGTAGTAGGCAACCCAAAATCAAAATGTTTTTCCACAAACGAAATTGGTAAAACCTAAAAATTGGGAAAAAAAATTAAAAAAATGTGGACGATTTTTTTTAAATATCCATGTGAAATATTGATAATTAAATAAATAACAGGAATACTTACAGGAGGAGTTGTTAACTCATGCTCGATGATTTTGAAAAAAGAATTTCCTAACTGGATCAATGGAGAGTCACAATAGTAGTTGATCATGAATGTCTTATGTCCAATATAATTAAAAACTATTACAAACACACCAAATGATAAACCACTGACTAATTCAAACCATCCATGAGTAAAACAAAGTATATCATCAATCAGTTCAACGCGAACACTCCATGATTGAGACAATCTAGTTATTAAAGTAACAATGTTGTTGTGCAATTTATTTAATATAAAGAAGTTATTCATAGCAGCAGGGATTGTCTGCACATTATAAGAGGGATAAATAACGATATATTTCAAAACTACATTTAAAACCAAAATATAGATAAATATAATATTGTATAGGTGGAGGTGTAGTATGTACCAAAATAGAAGCAAATGGGTCATACAAGACCTTGAAAAATTGATTACATTTATGGTATGACATATCCTATTATCTGCATATTCGATAAAATTTAACAAAGACGATTAGTACTTAAAATGAGTGAGCAATTGTAATAACAACAGAACTTGCAAATACCTTGGAAAGAGGAACAGATCAAAATAGTTGAGTAAGGAGCTTGCAAATTGTGCAAGGATGATACCTTATTATATAGTGTTTCAATAAATAACTATTGTTAGAAACACTTATAAATTTTATTCAGGCATTTATTCCTAAAAATTTATTACGCGTAATTTTGTCAATTAACATCTTTTTTTCTTTGGAAGGGAATAATTGTTTATTGTAATTTAGGTAAATGATTTTTGGCATAATAGTTCATAAATTGTTTTTAAAAACGTAGTTGTGTGTAAATGTTGAAATAAAATACACATTATGGCTAGTCAAAAGCCTTTAATTATGCTTATTTTTAGAAAGGAAGATAATTGAAAGGTAGACAACACAATTGATGTATGATGATTGATATATTTAAGTGATAATTAAGAGGGCACCTTTAATAGCAATATTCAAATCCTTTTATATGTTACTAGGTTAGAGTCCCGTGGGGACCCACGGTTCACCCGAAAGTAAAATGAAAAAAAAGTAGGAAAATAATAATTGTATTATACGATTTGTTTTGGTTACTAAATGTTTGATAATGCAATATGTATAATTTTTGATGTTAAATGCAAAATGTCATCTAACAGTTTAATGTAACGAAATGATGGATATATCGAGTAAGTAAAGTTTAATTTGACAACTGCAAACTACATAGCATACTATCACAATATCACACATTACATCATTTGGGTAATATCTATATTCTAATCATAACTAAGCTTAAGCATAGAACACTTATCATTTAGTTGGGGCTTAACGAACTTCAACCAATATCACACATTACATCATTTGGGTAAGGGTAATATCTATATTATAATCATAACTAAGCTTAAGCATAGAACACTTATCATTTAGTTGGGGCTTAACGAACTTCAACCAATGGTCCATTTTCATTACTTCAATCAAAATCTTCCAACTCTTGCTCATTGATAGCTGATTTTTCACCTTCGAAGTTGTTATCATTGTCATCACGATCCTCGGAGTGCAGCTCATTTTCAATAATTTATGAAAACCTCCACCATTGTATTCCATATTTATGTTCTACATAAAATATAGTTGTTGTAAAGATATGGATACGGTGATAAGTAAATCAAGAAACAATCCTTAACCCACTTACTTGAATGGGTAGCTTAAATTTTCATGTTATCTCTCCAATGGTTCAAACCGATTACATAGCTAAAAAACAACTAATAAGAAAATTGGTCCAATGTCACATGCTGTAATATAAATTTCCTATATTTTATTAAAAAATAGACACCAAAAGGATCAACCCCAGACCCATTTCAACATGTAGCCAAAAGGACCCATTGTACACACACTTTAGGCAACTTTTGACATGTTACAAAAAGCCGCCAAAAAAACGTCATTATTTAAATTGTGTAAATATAGTACTTAACAATTAAAAATCTTAATAAATAACATCAAAATCATAATCAATCATTCAAATCAATGACATTAAAATAATCCACGTTTGAAATTAACTTACCCGTTATATACAAATTATTATTAACATCTTAAAATTAGCACACTTAAAATTAGCACACTTATTGAAATCAAGATGATGATTATCGTTTAGTTACAAATGATTAAAGGAAAGTTGTAATATCAAAATGAAAGTCGGTCAACAATGTTATAATGAAATTCCTAATATTAGTAACATCAGTAAATAAGATTAAAAATCTTAATAAATAACATCAAAATCGTAATCAATCATTCAAATAAATGACATTAAAATCATCCGCGTCTCAAATTGCCTTACCCATTATATACAATTTATTATTGACATCATTAGTAATCATTATTAGTTGTACCAAAAGTAACATTTTGAAAATTTATATTATCATTTAATTTTGTTGTTAAATTTGGTATGACGATTAAATGATTTTATTATTTGTGAAGGTTTATATAGTATTGTTGTGTCTCAAACAATTCTGCAAAATCAGAAATAATGTGCCTCGATTGACGTGATCGAGTAGGAATATTTATTTATATATTTGAATTACAAAAATAGAAGGATTGGTAGTTGACGTGAATTGGTCAACAACGCTTAAAATTAACACAATCAAACTCAAAGACATAAAGTCAAAAAATTGACCTCCATCAAATTAACAAAAACGTAAAAAGTTTTTACTAATATTTGATCAACAATATTAAAATTAAGGTCGTAATATTAGTAACAGCATTGAAAATTATATTGAATACATTATATATTTTAGGAAACTATTAAATAGATTTAAATTATATTTATTATTAAAAGAATAATAAAAGTGTAGGAAAATGAATGTACATTCCTATCTTTGGATTATATATAAATTATAAACTGTTAAATAGATTTAACATTGTTAAATAGATTTAAATAAATGTTTAAAGGAAAGTCGTATATGTTTAAAAGAATATCGTTTCATTTCAAATGATTAAAGGAAAGTCTTTGAATTACAAAAATGAGAAGGATTGGTAATTAACGTGAATTGGTCAACAACGGTTAAAATTAGCACAATCAAATTCAAAGACATATAGTCAAAGAATTGACCTCCATCAATTTAACAAAAACGTAAAAAGTTTTTATACAGATTCGGTCAACAATATTAACATTAAGGTCGTAATATTAGTAATAGCATTGAAAATTATTTTGAATACATTATATATATTTAGGAAACTGTTAATTATATTTAAATTATATTTATTATTAAAAGAATAATAAAAATGTAGGAAAATAAATGTACAGCGTTATCTTCGGATTATATTTAAATTATAAACTGTAAAATAGATTTAAATAAATGTTTGAAAGAAAGTCGTATATGTTTAAAAAAAATATCGTTTCATCACAATTGATTAAAGGAAAGTTGTAATATCAAAATTAAAGTCGGTCAACAATATTAAAATGAATTTCGTAATATTAGTAATATCAATAAATAAGATTAAAAATCTTAATAAATAACAACCAAATCATAAACAATCATTCAAATCAATGACATTAAAATTATCAAAAATAACATTAAAACTCTTCATAAATAACAACAAAATCATAATTTAAATTTCAAAATCAATGACATCTTGTGGTGCAACCTTAGTAACAAACATTTTGTGCTCGGTTGAACACCATTTGAAGACACAGTATTCGCCAATGGAAGTATCTTTTGATTGAAGTAAATTAGGTCATCCAATCACAGTAAACCTTTTCAAAAGAATTATGTATAGAAAATTTAAAATATGTAACTAATTATAAAATAAGAATATTGTAAACATAAATGTTGAATATGCAAATAACAAACCTAGCGACTTGTGAAACAATTTCTGCACGTAATATTAGTATTAGTATTAGTAATTATTAGTAATTAGTAATATATTCGTAAAAAAAGTAATAAAAAATTTTAATTCGGTCAATAAGATATAAATGGGATTAAAATTAAAAATCGTAATATTAGTTTTAGTATTAGTAATATATTCGTAATTTAATTGGGTCAATTCGGTCAATAATAAATAAATGAGCTTAAAAATCGTAATATATAATATTAAATTCGATCAATTATTATTAATGACATTAAAACTCATAATAAATAACATTAAAAATGAATAAATCCTATTAATTGCAGGCAAGACCAATAATAATTCATAAAAATATATTAAACATAATTTCATAATAACATTAATATAAATAAATGAGATTAAAAATCGTAATAAATAAAATTCAATTCGGTCAATTATTATTGTCAATTAGAATTAGTAATATATTCGGTCAACAATACTATTTTTACGAATAGTAAAACTAAAATCGTAATATTAGTTTTAGTTAATATTAGTAATTAGTAATATATTCGTAAAAATAGTAATAGAAAATTTTAATTCGGTTAATAAGATATAAATGGGAATAAAATTAAATATCGTAATATTAGTTTAGTATTAGTAATAAATTCATAATTTAATTCGGTCAATAATAAATAAATCAGATTAAAATTAAAAATTGCAATATTAGTATTAGTAATATATTCGTAAATTAATTCGGTCAATAATAAATAAATGAGCTTAAAAATCGCAATATATAACATTAAATTCGGTCAACTATTATTAATGTCATTAAAACTCATAATAAATATCATTAAAAAATAAATACATCCTATTAATTGCAGGCAAGACCAATAATAATTCGAACGAACAGTAATATAAATAATATTAAACATAATTTCATAAAGACATATTAAACATAATTTCGTAGTAATATTAATATAAATAAATGAGATTAAAAAATCATAATAAATAACATTTAACATGGTCAATTATTATTAATGTCAATAACATTAATTCTAACATACTAAAAATACATTAAAAATAATTAAATCTTATTAAACATAAACTCGAAAAAAGTAATATAAATAAATGAGATTAATAATTTTAATAAATAACATTAAATTCGGTCAATTATTATTAATGTCAATAAATAATATTAAACATCTTAATAAATAACAGTAAAAATGAATAAATCTTATTTATTGCAATCAAGACTAATCATAATTCGTAAACATACTAATATAAATAAATGAGATTATAAATATTAATAAATAACGTCAAAATCGTAATCAATAATTCAAATAAATTACATTACAAATATAAAAAATCGTAATTTTAATTTGAAAATCAATGACTTCTTGTGATGGAACCTTTGTAACAAACAGCCTATGCTGGATTGAACACCATTTAAAGACACAATATTTGCCAATAGAAATATGTTCTAAATGAAGCAAACTAAATTTGTAATATTAGTATTAGTATTAGTTAGTATTAGTAATTAGTAATATATTCGTAAAAATAGTAATAGAAAATTTTAATTCGGTCAATAAGATATAAATGAGATTAAAATTAAAAATCGTAATATTAGTTTTAGTATTAGTAATATATTCATAATTTAATTCGGTCAATAATAAATAAATCATATTAAAATTAAAAATCGTAATATTAGTATTAGTATTAGTATTAGTATTAGTATTAGTAATAGTAATATATTCGTAAATTAATTCGGTCAATTCGGTCAATAATAAATAAATGAGCTTAAAAATCGTAATATATAACATTAAACTCGGTCAACTATTATTAATGTCATTAAAACTCATAATAAATATCAATTAAAAATAAATAAATCCTTTTAATTGCAGTCAAGACCAATAATAATTCGAATGAATAGTAATATAAATAATATTAAACATAATTTCATAAAAACAGATTAAACATAATTTCATAAAAATATATTAAACATAATTTCGTAGTAATATTAATATAAATAAATGAGATTAAAAAATCATAATTAATAACATTCAACTCGGTCAATTATTATTAATGTCAATAAATAACATTAATTCTAACATACTAAAAATACATTAAAAATAATTAAATCTTATTAAACATAAATTCAAAAAAAGTAATATAAATAAATGAGATTAATAATTTTAATAAATAACATTAAATTCGGTCAATTATTATTAATGTCAATAAATAATATTAAACATCTAAATAAATAACAGTAAAAATGAATAAATCTTATTGATTGCAATCAAGGCTAATCATAATTCGTAAACATAGTAATATAAATAAATGAGATTATAAATCTTAATAAATAACCACAAAATCGTAATCAATAATTCAAATAAATTACATTACAAAATAAAAAATCGTAATTTTAATTTGAAAATCAATGACTTCTTGTGTTGGAACCTTTGTAACAAACAGCCTGTGTTGGATTGAACACCATTTAAAGACACAATATTTGCCAATAGAAATATCTTCTAATTGAAGCAAACTAAATTTGTAATATTAGTATTAGTATTAGTTAGTATTAGTAATTAGTAATATATTCGTAAAAATAGTAATAGAAAATTTTAATTCGGTCAATAAGATATAAATGAGATTAAAATTAAAAATCGTAATATTAGTTTTAGTATTAATAATATATTCATAATTTAATTCGGTCAATAATAAATAAATCAGATTAAAATTAAAAATCGTAATATTAGTATTAGTATTAGTATTAGTAATATATTCGTAAATTAATTCGGTCAATAATAAATAAATGAGCTTAAAAATCGTAATATATAACATTAAATTCGGTCAACTATTATTAATGTTATTAAAACTCATAATAAATATCAATTAAAAATAAATAAATCCTTTTAATTGCAGGCAAGAACAATAATAATTCGAATGAATATTAATATAAATAATATTAAACATAATTTCATAAAAACAGATTAAACATAATTTTATAAAAATATATTAAACATAATTTCGTAGTAATATTAATATAAATAAATGAGATTAAAAATCATAATAAATAATATTCAACTCGGTCAATTGTTATTAATGTCAATAAATAACATTAATTCTAACATACTAAAAATACATTAAAAATAATTAAATCTTATTAAACATAAATTCGAAAAAAGTAATATAAATAAATGAGATTAATAATTTTAATAAATAACCTTAAATTCGGTCAATTATTATTAATGTCAATAAATAATATTAAACATCTAAATAAGTAACAGTAAAAATGAATAAATCTTATTGATTGCAAACAAGACTAATCATAATTCGTAAACATAGTAATATAAATAAATGAGATTATAAATCTTAATAAATAACCACAAAATCGTAATCAATAATTCAAATAAATTACATTACAAACATAAAAAATCGTAATTTGAATTTGAAAATCAATGACTTCTTGTGTTGGAACCTTTGTAACAAACAGCCTGTGTTGGATTGAACACCATTTAAAGACACAATATTCGCCAATGGAAATAACTTCTAATTGAAGCAAACTAAAATCGTAATATTAGTATTAGTATTAGTTAGTATTAGTAATTAGTAATATATTCATAAAAATAGTAATAGGAAATTTTAATTCGGTCAATAAGATATAAATGGGATTAAAATTAAAAATCGTAATATTAGTTTTAGTATTAGTAATATATTCGTAATTAGTTCGGTCAATTCGGTCAATAATAAACAATTGAGTTTAAAAATCGTAATATATATCACTAAATTCGGTCAATTATTATTAATGTCATTAAAACTCATACTGAATAACATTAAAAAATGA
Source organism: Ambrosia trifida (assembly GCA_028751855.1). Taxonomy (NCBI): domain Eukaryota; kingdom Viridiplantae; phylum Streptophyta; class Magnoliopsida; order Asterales; family Asteraceae; genus Ambrosia; species Ambrosia trifida. The sequence goes on from CM054130.1 coordinate 76,514,997, forward strand.
ATAAATTCTATTAATTGTAGACAAGACCAATAATAATTCGTAATATTAGTTTTAGTATTAGTAATATATTTGTAATTTAATTCGGTCAATAATAAATAAATGAGCTTAAGAATCATAATATATAACCCTAAATTCGGTCAATTATAATTAATGTTATTAAAACTCATACTAAATAACATTAAAAAATAAAATAGATCCTATTAATTGCAGGCAAGACCAATAATAATTCATAAAGATAGTTTAAACATAATTTCGTAGTAATATTAATATAAATAAATGAGATTAAAAATTCGTAATAAATAACATTCAATTCGGTCAATTATTATTAATGTCAATTAGTATTAGTAATATATTCGGTCAACAATACTATTATTACAAATAGTAAAACTAAAATCGTAATATTAAAAATAAATGAGAGTTATTTCGTTCATAAATGAAAGTTAAATTGATTAATAATCAATCATTCATAATAAAAAAATAAATGAGGCTTTTATGGTAAATTGAAATTCATATTAATAATAATATAAATTCGATCAATTATTAAAAGATAGTAATAAATAACATTAAATTCGGTCAATTTTTATTAATGTAAATAAATAACAATAATTCACATTCAAATTTCAGATTAAATGATATTAAATTTTGTTAATTATTATTAATGTAAATAAATAACAATAATTCAGAATTGATGACATTAATTTCGGTATAATATTACAATAATATTAAAATAATTTCGAAAAATAGTAATATAAATAAATGTGATTAATTTTTTATTTTTTTTTTGAAAAACAGTCAATTATTACAATAATATTAAACATGAATTCAAAAAATAGTAATTCAAATAAATTACATTAAAAACATTAAAAATCGTACCAACCAAGATTGTCCTTTGTATGTGGTAACTGTAACGTCCCTGTTATGTATGTTTTTAGACAACAGAAATTTGTCCATGGCCTTTAGCACAGTCTGGATTGACACGTTAAAAACAACATTAAAAAATAAAGAATCATTTTTGAAAATTAAATAGGCATATGTACATGAAAATAACAAATATACCAAAACTGTTGCCGAAGGGTCATGCAATACCTTGAAGAATTGAGAACCATTATGATAAGACATAATAGCGTTTGTGTCTTCGGATCAAATCCTGCTTTTCAAATGTTAAAATATAGCATTACTAAATCCGATCGAATAGTAAATCCGATTCAATATATGTCTAAAAAACCGTGATGACAATAATAAAATTAACATAAATCTGATTGAACGCAATCCTTATTATCCCTTTATCACAAATCCGATTGAATATGTGTTTATCACAAATACGTTCATCACAAATCCATTTCATTAGAACATGTGATAAACACAAGAATGATTTCAAATGGTAATTAGATTATGAAATATTAAAAAGAATAAAAAAAGTAACAATAGGAATCTATAGTATCTTTGTTATCCCTTTATCACAAATCCGATTGAATATATGTTTATCACAAATCCCTTTCATTAGAACATGTGATAAACACCAGAATGATTTCAAATGGTTATTAGATTAGGAAATCTTAAAAAGAATAAAAAAAATAACAATAGGAATTGATAGTATCTTTGTTATCACTTTATAATAAATCCGATTGAATATGTGTTTATCACAAATCCGTTTATCACAAATCCGTTTCATTAGAACATGTGTTTAAGAAGAATGATTTCCACGTAAAAGAATAAGAATTTTCATTCGGTTTGATTTGTTCTTAATAATGTTAACAATAAAAAAAAGTCAAAATAATAATAGGAATCAACATTAGAAGAGTAGTATGGATGTTTACTTTTAATCAGTTGTGGATAATCAACAAATGATACAAGGTGAAGAAGAAAGATTGAAAGATTTGTTAGGAATTAGGAAGAATAGGAGAGTTTTGATATGGAGAATGAAAAAAAAATAAAAGAAAATGGTTTTTATAGTCATAATTTGAAGCTCCATATTAGTTGTTGGATCATAAAGGCCCTCTCTAAGGTCTTGATTCAACCCCAGTGACCTCAATTATTATATAGATAGAATAGATTTTATACCGCATATTAGCCTTTAATATGTTCATTATGAATACTTTTTAATTCGCCAAAGTCTATGGTTTAAACACATATGCTAGCTTTAGTTTATATATAACACCCTTTTATAATAAACGTTAACATGTACAAACTGTTAATAGTGATTCGTATTTCAAAATATTTAAAACAGCTTAGAAATAAAATAAATATAAACTAAACATAAAATTCAAAGATATACCAACGTTATGAGACGTCAAAAACTAAAATAATAACATGCTTTACTGAAAGTTTCATATGGTGTAATATCAAAAATCATTCATATTTAATAGTGAATACCTCTTGTTGTGTAAAGTTATCAAATAATATCTTACAATGAGTTGTAGACTACTTGATCAGCCCACATTCACGAATAGAAGAATTGTTGCAGCATCAATGAAATCATGTAAAACGTCAACAATGTAACTTTTAAAGTTGGTTAGTAACAAACATAGATTGATACTAACAGTGTATAGTTTTTTTATATAAATATGAAGGACAATGTTTTGTGGACAAATATGTGGTTTGAGAATCTTAGTCGATGATGAATGTCTTATGGACAAATATGTAGATGTTGAGAATCGTAAGTGGTATCATTGTTAATTCAGGCGATGATTGACTAAAACAAAGTATATCATAAATTGTAATTCAAGTCCAAGACTCCTGATTGAGAAAATAAAAACATTGTTAATGCAACAATTATGTTGAGCAATTTAATATTTAATATTTAATAATTAGAATAAAGAAGTTATTGATAGTAACAGTGATTGTCTGAAAATTATAAAAGGTACAATGAAAGTTTCAGAAATTATAACGGTTATAATAATATTAGATAAATGGAGATGTATGTACCAATACTGATGCAAATTGGTCATAGAAGATATTGAAAAATTGAATACCTTTATGGTATACTCAGAAACAATCTACAATCACGATTAGCAGTAAAAGTTATTGACCAAATGTAATAACAACAAATCTGCGTATGAATGAAAAACAGAAATATGAAAAGAGAAGTTAACGTTAAACATTAGAATAAATAGGTAAAAAAAATTTACATGAAATCGAGTATAGAGGACATCTAATTAGGAAAAACATATATCGATTTGTTAAACAATTTAGGGTATTCAATACATAGAGATGATAGACTAAAAAAGAAGATTAATGAAACAGATTATTTGAAATAGAAGAACTTGCCTGATTCAATAAGTAGTAGAGATTTTTAAAAAACTCTGAAGATTGGATTGAAGATGATAATAGGGATTTTAGTTTTCAATTAGAGAGATGTGGTGGATTAATAATATTAATATGAATGAAAACAAAGTATTTATGTGTCACACCCTCAATTTCCACGTGCGGGGTTTTACCGCGAAGCGCGTGACACACCAGGATCCAAGTCAACGGTCACAATAAACAACACTATATGATACGTAAAGAAAATGACATAATCAAACCATTAAGTTTTCATAAATGATCCAACGCTGCGGAAGCGTAAAACTTTATTACAACGTGAAATCAAAAGTACGAAAGTCTGAAAATACTAAATGAGATGCACATGAATCCTAGACGCCGTGAGACTCCGTGCGCCTATCGACAGCTGCTACCTTAGCGACCTGAGACAAACATGCTATATACGTCAGCAAATAATGCTGGTGAGTTCACAGGTTTTTAATGAATACTGACTCCAAATGTATACCAATTCCAAGTGAAAATCGACTCCAACTGAATACTAACTCCCAAATGAATACCCATGATCAATCCAGACCACATGCATGCAAATCATATGAATACCTGTTACTACTGCGATTGGAAAACCATTACTGGACTCGAATACTGTGAATACTGAATACGTGCCCGAATGAATACTGAATACTGAATACTGTATACTGAATACTGAATACCTAAGAGACAATATGCACCCGTCCGACCTCCAGTCGACGAGTGGGGCGGGTCAAGCCCAAATAGCGCTATCCACATTTCCCCCGTTGTGCATCCCCGCACATTCATGGTTTCCCCCGGGACTTCCAAAGATCGCATAGTAATATAATGAATACTCCAAAACATAATGAATACGTGAAAACATAATGAATACTCCAAACCCAATGAATTCATGAATACCAAAACATAGTTGAAACGCCTTTTTATGAAAACATAGTTGACTCACGTTTAAAGGACACAGCATGTTTTCTCCCCCGAAAATGTAAAACCAGTAAAAGAGTGGGGCCGTGAAACTCACCTTAGATTGCGTTCTTCAATTATACGTAAAGATGTTTAGCCCCTGATAATCCCTCTACCGGAGATCTATCAAAATGTTCACATAAGTGTTCCGACCAATAACCATAAGGTTATCTAGTCCCCGATTGTCCAGATCATAACCAAGTATGTTTTAAAACGTGTTTAAATGTTTAACTGACACACTAGACCGACCCGACATCCCGTTGGTGATCCGTTACCCCAACTAATCAAGTACACATAGATTACACGCAAGGTTCAAGCATAAAACACTTAGTTCGTATCAAAAATCTCATTTCTGTTAACGTAGGGTCGAACGTAGCTTGGAGTGGTCGAAGGTGACTTTGATTGGTCGAATGTGGCCTTGAACTTCCACCTTCGCCCCTTTTTCTCCCACCTTCGCCCATTTGTGGTTCGTTCGCCCCTTTAGTTTCCAGGTTCGACCCTGGAGAACCACCTTCGCCCGTTCGACTGGTCGAAGGTGCTCCAGGTTTGACCCTGCTGTATAATTTTCCCAAAAACGCGTCGAAAACGTCCGAAAACATCACGAAACACCATGAGTTACAGCAGTCAAGCATCATTAACATATTCCTACGAATCCCTACCGATTTTACCCCAAAATCTATCCGTTTTACAAGTTTCCTAAAATAGTAAATTATGGAGATGTCACATCATCATGCATGAAATCATTACCCAATTAGGAAACTTTCTGAAATTAATTAATCATCAGCTCAACATACTCAAATTATCATGAACAAGAAACCCCCTATCATAACTCTATCATTACCATCAAAAACAAGCCCTAAATCTAACTAAAAATTCCTTTAATCGACAAGACACCATCAACAATCAATTGTAACATGTTTCAATCATAACTCACCATTAATAACAGTCCTAGGTTGTTGTCATATCATCTATATAGCAAGTAATCGTCAAACAATGCATAATACCACATTAACACATGTTAATTTGCATAAAACTCATTGTTTATGAATAGGTTTTGGTTAGGAAGATATTAGGAAGGTTTTTACCCATAAAACATGTTGATATCAGATCTGAACTTTTGGGGTTTAGATGAAAACAAGTCAAAATTGTTTAAAAAGGATTTGAAATGAAGAACACACCTTAGATTTTCACTTGTAATGATTTGGAGAGTTAGGTTATGAAAAACAAGCTCAAAAACTCCTTCCCCAATGATAATAGTTGTTAGAGAGTGTTTAGAGGCGTTTAGGGTTTGTGAAATGGTGAAAAATGACTAAGGATGGTATTTATACCAGGTCCAAGTTCGCCCCTTTTATATGGTCGAATGTGGAACTTTTCCACATTCGCCCCTTTGTAATGGTCGAATGTGGAATCTTTCCACATTCGCCCACTTTCTCAAGTTCCATTTCCACATTCGCCCACTTTCCACTTTCAGGTCATCAGCACTTTTTAACACATGTTAACTTTTTCCAGATTTCCAGTTTGTCGTGTTTAACGCATTCTAACACATCTTAACACATAAGCATGCATCCATAGTCTATACTTAGCATATTTAGGCACGTATAATCATTTGTACATCGTTTAAGCAAGTATAAGTATACAATCCTCCACACGACCCATAATCTACACATATACTTAATTAGTTCATGTAATGTCACCAACAACGGAACCCGGTACTAGTGTATTCCCCAAAATGACTCCCAATGATCCTCCAGATCATTGAACCCTGGACAATCCTAATCTGACCCGACTCAACTAACCCAGTTAAGTTTGTTTATAAACGTTTCTCGCTAAGGTAGACTTAGATGTTACTAATATGTTTAAGCCGAACATGCCGGGTGTCACATTATGCCCGGGTATTTGGGTGCACAAGTTGGGTAATGGAGCGGGTTAGAAAAACCAAACCCAAGTAAAATGGGTTAGAATGGAGAACATCTAAAGGTGCCAACACACCAATAGTTACTCCTTTATTATATATATAGATATAGATATGACGGATTTTTTATCTCTCATTTTTTATTTACTAGTGGGATTGCCCGCGCGTTGCGGCGGGTATCCAGTATACGATTCAATTATGATGTCTACACATCCCGGGCTTGGTTTTAAAAAGTGCTAGGCGCACAAAAGCGACGAGGTATAAGCGCATCGCGCGAAGCGCAAAACGCAAAAATCGTGGGATTTTCGTACCCGAAGCGCACACCAATTATATATATTTTTTTATATATCTCATATTTATTCCATGAATTTTTAGCTTCATTTACCCAAAATATAGCTATAAATAAGGTTTTTATGTGATTTTACCTATATGTACAAGCCAAAAACACCAAGGTACAACATTTTTATACATAAAAAATACCCTGGGTACGTGAGGCGCACGCCTCAGGAAGAAAAGCGTCTGAAATTTGACAAAAAACGCCTGAGATGCGCGCCCTTGGAAAAAAGGATAGGCGCAAAGCCCTCAGTTCAAAGAATCCCAGCATCTTAATTGCTACAGAGTAAGATGAATAAAGTCACCCAGCAACATAACTCACAATCAAAACACAAGTATGATGCAGCAAATACATATATTATTATGGAGATCCACTTAGCAAGAGTATGTATAAACTATGAAACTAACAGATCCTTGAGGCTTTGAAGTTTGAAGCATTATTTTGCTCACATATTTGCTTAGTTTTACAGCCACACATATACAAGAGAATGAGAGATATGAGAAGATATAGATTATTAGTTACAACGATTTCAAATACATCCTTAAGCTAAACTTCATAGAAAATCACACTATTTAGAATCAATTCACTTCAACATTCCTTATCAATAAAACACACATTATCCAACAGCTTGTGTACTAATAAAAACAAAACTAAGCAAATCACGAAAATCACCTCGAAATCGTCTCCTCCTTTTTCTTATGCCCGTCCTTCTGCGCTCTCTTTAATCTGATGTAAATCGTTCATCAAACCTTTTATATCACTGCAAAATTTAAAAATCAGTTACCCTAACTCAAGATCCACACCAGTACTGCTATGCCTATATATCAAGCAATAACACACAGAAATAATCAAAACTATTTCACACCTTTTATATCACTTCAAATTTCAAAAACCGTTGCTCTAACTCAAAACTTCACAACAGTCTCATACTAATTTCTTACATAAATAATCAACAATATATCAGTTCAAATTTCAAAAATAGTTGTTCAACCTCAAAATCTACAACAATCTGATACTAATTTCATACTTCTAGAAACAATCAACACTATATAACACAAAAACGTCAAAAACCAACAACAATTACACGCGATTCAATATCTCTTTAGTAAAAACAATTTAAAATCCTCGAAAATATGAACCTAGAGTTTTTCATACTTCAAGAAACAGTCAACACTATATCACACAAAACGTCAAAAACTAACAGCAGTAACACGCGATTTAACATCTCTTAACAACAGGTAATCCGCATAACGCAAGCAATGCCACAATAAAAGGAAGCCTTCGTTGCTCAATATGAAGCCTGGGATAGAAATGGAAGCCTTCGTTTCTTTCCGACCAGACAACTCTCACAAAGTTGTGACTTGTGATTTATTCTTGGCACCAACTTTTCTTTTGCCATTACACTCATGGCATCAAAGTTTAAATGTCTGAGGCGTGCGTGCGAAACTCAAGCCATCTCGTTCATTTTTTTTAGTAAACAGGTTGGTGAAATAACATGAAGACACACCTTATAGAGTCGGTTTTGGGATCTCTTGGCCTTCATTAATGCTGCTCCTGACCGGTCATAGAGCTTGAGATAACCAGTCTTTATATGTGTCTTGCATCCAACCTCAAAGAAATGTCCCAAACTTAATATGTTGTTACATTAGTCGGGAATATAATAAACGTTGGTGATAAGTCTTCGTCGCCATTTTTACACTGCAAAACAAATCGACCCTTTGCCTTTGATTTTTACGGAAGAACCGTCTCCAAAGTTCACACGTCCCACCGTTCTTGTTTTTCTATTGTGGCAATAATAGGAAGTAACATAACTCGTGAGTAGTTCAACTTCTTTATTAATTTACACCTTTTCTTCAATGTTGTCAGCTTCCTTTCTGTTAAATAACTCAAACTCTCGATAAAGACTTACATGTGCCGGCATACACCTACTTCAGCCACCGTTGCCGCCATATAGAGGTGGCAATTAAGCCCTAGCTGCTTATAATTAACCGGTCGATCATGATCATGGCTATGTATTATCTCAAATAAATGAAACAAGTCAAACTCGTAATCAAACAAAATGCATTACCTATGTACCCATTCGACAAGTTTAGAACGGTGAGATCAGTACCTGAATATGTCTTTGCAGAAACTTGACACACTCTGCCGCCTTGTCTAACATGTCTGCTGTATTGGTTTGCTGCATCAAACACAACCCCATTGCGCATTAGACCCTCTCAATCATTTTAAGCTAAAGACTCGTGAAAAAAAATCATAAATCCCCTCACAATTGTCGGTCTGAGGCTTCCAATTCTTATATTTTCAAGGTAACACAAGAACCAAAAAAAAATTGCAATTAGATGGTCTTAAATCTTAGCATCTGTGTGTCCCATTTGTGATTATATATCCCCTCCATATAATATTAGGGTTCAAAGTTTAAAGTGATACATACAAAAATATAATTTGAAACATGACCCAACTGTATATGTTGGATCTCAAAACACCCATGAAATCACCGTTGGTAATCATCTTCAACATACTTTGGCTTGTTTTTGCTTTATTTAGAACAGGTCAACTTATATATCTCTTTACGTTTGGTTCATTATATAACAAACATCTCTACATCCATAGCAAAAAAAAAAAAAAAAAAAAGTTATGGGCATAGTGAAGCATGAAATTTAAGAGAACAAAAGGGAAAAAAAAGATTCTTGAATCCACTCGATACATTGCACAATAGTCACATACCCCTCTGACAATGATATTAAAGAAGTAAAGATTTTAAATTGTCTATTTTAAATATTGGTCAATCATAGATTCCACAACTTTTTCAAGCAACGGGTCTCCCAAATTACTCTGAACTATCAAACATGTGTTCAGTAAAATCAAAATAAATCCTAAATTAATTTTATTGAGGAACAATACAATTCTTTGAAACTGTAAATTAAAAGCCATTTTTAGGATCATGTTGTTTGTACAAACCATCTTCTCCCTCTTTCTTGAAGGATTAAGAAGCGGATTTGTAAGCAAAATGTTAACATTCCGATGGATACCCCTGGCAAAACTGAAACACGGATAACATTTTCACAACACCAAGTTCACCAACACACGTCAGAAGGAAACAAATACTCACCTTGAGTCCATTATAGAATGCATGATCTCAAACACGACCCATTTCATTCTAGTTTCGCACAATGCCATTGTAGATGGGATAAGATATATCTAACTGATGCCTCAAATTCAAACATGTTTCAACATTAACAATATCCTGTATGAATCACAAACAAAATATACATTTTCATAATTAAAATCAATTGAAATGCTACACACTTACACGATAATACGAGTCAATTAAAGCACTTATAAGTTCATCATATAACTCAATGGATTATAAAGATTTCTTACACTTTAGCAAACAAATATATTAAAAGTTTAGTGATTGGTTTGCTTCTCTACATTAACCTAATATTAAAAAAAAAAAAAAAAAAAGAAATAAACATATGCATTCACCTTCAACTGTTGTTCCAAAAGACTTTCTTCATATATCAACATCGGCCTCTCCACCACACAAGGAAATACCGACATCGGAAGATTCTCTCCAGCCACCAATCCAGTCATATATCTTCTTAAAACCACAAACAGATGAAAACCCCAAATAACAGTTAACGTGGAGGCGATTCAATAACCATGAACAATGAACATTAGGTGTAATTATGAAATTAGAGAGGTAGGAAATAGGATACCTTTGTTTCCTATGAGATGAACCGGTTGCAACCGTCGATTGAGACTCCAGTATCGAAACCCTAGATCGATCGTCTTCTGTGATGTAGTTTCTTGATCGAGTGCTTTATCTGATATTTATTACAGGATTCAAGGGGAGGGTTTACACTTAATTATTGAGTAAAATCAATTTTGTGAAACGAATTCCGTCACACGCTCAGGATTTCGACCGCTCATATGACATTCATTAAAGCTTTCAAGATACCTAATTAAATATAACGATTGAATACCTAAATGAATAAAATCGTCCGGTACAAAATCGACATTAGAAAGTCAGTTCTCTGGGTTAATGCAATAATCACTGTTGTGGGGTAGGGAGGGGAATGAAGGGTACAATTGTAAAAGAGTTTGGATATTGTATTGGAGGAGGTGGGTGAAATGTCTATGTTACCCCCTTAAGTGTCTTAATTGTCACAAGAATGCCCATAATACCCTTAAATTTCATGCTTAAATATGTTGTACATGTTGCTTGTTAAGTTGTACGAAAATGCAAATTACCATATTGTACATCACTCCTCCTTTATAATGTATTATAGATTATAGATTATAGATTATAGATAGTAATGATTTACGTATTTTAATTATGTATTTAAAAAATTTTTTAGTTTTATTGCTCGACTCGATCCAATATAACCCGAACTATAACAAAACGAAATTAACAATCAACGACAGGCAACCTAACTAAAAAAATTATGCCCCTTATAGGAAAAATTCTTAGATCCGTCACTGGATCTAGCCGCAATTCAACTCAATGAACTCATTAAAAATCTCAAACTTAACAAATAAAGAGCGTTGAAATACATAACGAGTAACTTATGAGGTGCCCAAATCATATTCGTGTCTTGTGTTCGGAGTTGAATGTCATTGGGTTGATTAATTTTTAACGGCAAATAAATCAAACCTGAGCACTCTCGGGGCACCCTTTTGACAAATTTAAATACCCCGAGAGTACCCGAGTTCTCAAACACCAATTTCGAGGAAAACCCGGTAACCTACCCGCCCGTAGCAACGATAATGAATTACTGGTAAAACCCGTCTGTTCAAGAATCGAACCCAGGATCCGTCGGGTCTTTTATCATTGCCACCAGTGTCTCTACAACTACACTGCAATGGTAATTGGGTAGACTTAAGTGTGTCTTTTTATTTGAAGTGACCAAGGGCGCATGATTCAAGGGGTAGGGGGTCGCCCACCCCCTGGATTTTTGCTCAGAAATTTCGAGTGTATATTATCCGTATAAATATTTTTTTTGGTTTATATGGTTTCGATCCCATTTTTTTTATAAAAAAAATTTAGTTATATAAACCAAAACTATAATCCAATACAAAGTAAATTTAAAGCCCAAATCATATAGTCCTAAGCCAAACACTAACAATTTTTAACCTCTAAAGTCATAAGCCCAAACCTAAAAATTTATAACTCATAACTACTTTTTCTAAGAAACATAGCAGGGACTGTAAGGTTGAAAATACGCCAAGTTCACTAATATTTCTTATCATCTTCTTCACAGATCTATGATTTTACACCCCATCACTTTTTTTTTAATCTCATATCCAACCTTTGAATGCTTTCTTCCTTTCACTTAATCGGTTAATCCCAGATCAAAGGTAAAGAAACTACATTTCCTCCATCTTTCCACTTAATTTATAATAAAGTTTACTTTTTTGCTGTCTTTATTTGCTTATTCCATTTGGGTCTTGCAAAATTTATCAAATGAGCAAGAAAACCCACCAATTTGATTTTTTTAAACTAGATTAAGGTAATTATGGGAAAAAGTAAAAAGGTATTTGCTTTTAATTAAGGCTGAAAATAATTATGACTTTAGATAGAAATTGGGGCTTTAATTGGAGCCGAATTTTCGCCCTAAACTTATTTAATTTAATAGCTTGATTTTATTTTTATATTATTAGATTATACTATGGGGAAGAATAAAACCATAACATATTTTTGAAAAGAAAGATTGAAGAACAAGTAGAGGGAATTGATAATGAAAATCTGAGTAAATGTCAAGACTTCAAAAAGCTCATTTTTAATGTTTTAATGTCTTTGTTCAGTTGTTTGTTAAATACTGCTTAGAACTTTGATATTTATTGTATTTAATGTTTGACTCGACCCGATTTGAATCCCCGACCGAACATATCACCCGAAACATAGCTATAGAAAAGAAACAAAAATTAGGTCCCGTCTCGTGACCGGTGACTTCCGACCCCCCGATCTGAATTCTCAAGCTTATTGAATATAAGTTATACTTGTGTTTGAGTTATTTGCGACACACTTGAGTCAGATGTTATTCGAGCCAAACTTTAGCATGCAATCATTTAAGGGACCATAAGGCTAAAGTGTGTTATGTTTGATATATTTATCTACCAGACTATGAATAAAGTTAGTTTCAAAATCAAGAGCTATTGTTGATTTGTTGTATATATATTTAAGAAGTTGACTTTTTAGAAATATTTTTACATTTGAGAGTTTTATTTAGGGTGCAAACTAGCCGACCTATTTGAGCTCGACACGAAAAAACTTGAGACGAGCCAAGTCTAATCGAGCTCGAGTCTAAGCCCGAACCTAAAAACAAGTTCGTTAAGCAAACAATATGTTTAACGAGTTCGAGCGAGCTCGGGCTCGTCTCTACTTTTATTTAACAAAAAAGGATATAAAATAAACATAGAGCAATAATGTGTTTTTTATAGTAGGCAGACTAAGTGAGCAATCTAGATATAGTTGGTAGTTTTAAACAAAATACATAAAACCGGTCCATAGCACTTCAAAGTTTAAACTGATAACTGAAATAAACAAAAAGCACATATATCACAATATATATGTTTAATACCCAAATAACTTTTATATTTCCGTTATTTCCGGCATCTGTGGCACACCAATGTATCGGAAAAAGTCTGGTTTCACCCAAGTCAGTCCATCACGCCCCCAACGCGTGCCATATGTGATTTTGAATTGAACACTCATTTACCCATCGGCTGAGACGTAAATTCCAATAATAAGAACAGCATGACGACGTTTAAGTTGTTCTGTAGTTAAATCCTTTTTTCTTGTATACGGCCTCTCCCGAGTTGCACGAAATGCTCGCTTACTTTTTAACTTACCCATGCAACAGCTTCCTAACAGTGGGTATTGCGGCCCTCTAGAACCAAAGTTGAACAATAATTCCTTCACAATTGCTTCCTCCCCATAAACTGTCTTAAAACTCTCAACAGTGTATCTCTTTGAGTCTACTTGTGCCGGAACTCTCTGTCGAAGACGGAGATTTGGTTGTTTTTTTATGCTGTATAGCCCATTCGGCTTCTTTAGATGAGGTTCAAGACTTGCTATTTTCTTACACCGTTCATTTATCAAGTATTGTGGAGAGAAAACACGCCTTCCATGCTTATGCGGGTTCCAAATTCGGTAAACCATTGTTAAACACTGTGTCGTTGCATGCGCAACACACCAAGGGGTACTCCCTTGGTCCCAAACATCCGGAAAAACGTTACCAACCATTTTGAAAAGCGGTTTCCTGTATGATTAAACATTGCGAGTTACTAACATAAAATACGATATAATTATTACAAACACAGTATCACATTATGTGGATGCAGTGAGTGTAGAATCTAAGACAAAGATTGCAAAGAAAGATGTGAAGAATGCAACCAAACTAATTTGGGTTGAATGAAGATAATAAAGTTAGATTGATAAAAGTATTATTATTATGTACGGGTCAAACGGGTCGGTCCCAACTCATATGTTTATGTTGGGTCCTAGGTTTTATTATTATTATTATTATTATTATTATTATTATTATCATTATCATTATCATTATCATTATCATTATCATTATCATTATCATTATCATTATCATTATCATTATCATTATCATTATCATTATCATTATCATTATCATTATCATTATCATTATCATGTTGGTTTATATACGACAATGAAGCAGTAGCTGTCATGACGGTTATGTTTAGTATCACTTTCATAAATGGTTTTCTACACATTCTCCATTCTTCCACTAAAAACTCATACACTGGCTACACTAGTACACTCACTACCCTTAAACTATGCTACTAATGCAAATGACCACTCTATCCTATGATTTTTTTTTTTTTTTTTTTTTTTTTAGAGGTGACTTTCAATTTGCGTGGCATAAATCATCACGTTGGCCCAAACAGGCCCCCCTAGCCACACACTCAATGACATCAAACTGGCAAAGTCCCGTGTCGCGGGAGTGGCCGGCCCTTTGGAAGGCTAAATACCTCCCTGTGCAGTAGGGAGCTAGGGCTCTCCCCCGAAAAATTTTCTGCCACTTGACAGATGTTGCACCCTCCATAAGAGGCAGGCCTCTCTGGAGTAAGTGCATGGTACTAGATAACCGGGGTGACCATCAGAATCGAACCTGGCACCAGCACGCAGGCTAGTTTCAACCATCATATGGCAATTCCCTCACAATACCTCCCATGGGGATCGAACCCAACTCTCTCCAAAGCAAAAGTGGGTTGTCCACCACTGAGCTGTATGTAAAGGATCTATGATATGTTCTTGGTATCATAGGATTGCACTTTGTTAAAAATGATGATATTACAACAATGAATCCGAACATGGCGTCATACGTATGAACCTGAACACGACATGAATATTTGTGTGTTGACTCGAACAAGTCTCGTTCAACCCGAGTTTCATTTTTAATTTTTCCGCACAAATTAACATGTAGAATTAAAATTTTACTATAAAAAACACAAATGAATATCAAGCGATTACATTTTAATTATAAAAACTTATGGCAATTTCTCAAGTTCTAATTATGGCATAAAATTCCCAACTAATTTAATTTATGACATAAAACATGTTGGAAAAATACAAAATATACTACAAGAAATTAGACTATTAGCAACGACACCAATAAATGAGTTAAACGGGTTAACCCGTCCGAGTTGACACGAACCCCCTATATTTAGCTAAATGGGTTCACATGTTCTACCTGAAACTCACCCAAACCCGTAAATATCGTATCAACATATGAAAACTCATGATTCGGCTATATACTAAACAAATGATTTTTTAAAGAATCCAAATACTTACTCGGGCTGGTCGTCTTCCTCCATAGCAGCAAGCACTACATAATAACAAATACTATTTTTTAGTTAATGGAAAATGTAAAATAAATTTGTAAAAAGTTAGTTGAAGATTAGTTTGCGGTTAATGTGTTGAAAAGTACTTAATACATGTTGCTACAACAAATATGTGTCCGGAGAGGGTCTGAACGTTCCAAGCCAACATTCCCTCTCTCTCTCTCTAACACACACACAGATTCTCTCTCTCTAACACACACACTCTATCTTTCTCTTCTCTCTCTGTTGAGTGTTTTCTCTGCTCTCTCTCTATTTGGTTTCTAGGTATGCAAAAAAGGTCTAAAGCTCTTTTAATATACAATAATAAAAGATAAAAATGGAAAAGTAATAGTTGTCATTATTGTGAAAGAAAGCCTCTGAGCTTGCTGTTTGCTTGTACTGGAAAAATGTTTTAACATTTTCGTTGTTTAATCAGTATTTCGGAGGCGGGTTTGTAAAACCGGGTAATGATACAAAAAGAAAATCCGTACACCATCACCTTTTCAGAGTACTCATTTCTCATTGGAAAAGAGTTTTTTAGTTTCTTTATTTCTAGCTTATTTCATCAAGAAAAAACCTAAACTGATAACTATTAGGAAGGTGATTCAAATCTTTAGCTCATCCTTTATTCCTTTACAAGAGTGTGTTCATCTGGTATTCAAGGTTTTAAGAAACTTTTTTTTTTTTTTAATATGTTTTATGCTTTGTCTCTTTTAGTAGGGCTGTAATCTTGATCTTTAAGTGTGTATCGTTGTTTTTTCGTGCTTTAATTGTTGCAAAATGTTCTTGTTGTTCAAGGTTGTAAAAAAGAGAAGAAGCTCTCTTGTAGTTAACCCTCTTAAGGAAATAGTTAAAACCTAATTTTAAATTAACATGGGGGTTGTTAAGAATGCATATCAGCAGCTCGAAGGCTTCAAGGCTTCAGCCTGCTGCTGCTGAAAGTCTTATTAGAGAGAATAACTCTAGAGAGAGTTTTAGAGAGAGAGAGAGAGAGAGTGAGAGAGGTCTTGTACTCAGACCAATCTGAGTTGTATGGCATGCTTTGCCCCTCTATTTATAGAGTGGGGATGGGTAAAACCCTAATGGGCTTCCTTGTTGGGCTTGGGCTTGACCCACTCTTACATTTAATGATTTTGGTTTCTTGGGCTATTGGGCTTGACCCAATTGAGTACCCTACAACATCAATACAAGTAGATAAAAACAGCAAGTATCATTTTGGAGATACAAGTAGGAAGGATGATCTTAACAAGACAAAAGTTGTAAATAGATGTGTGAAGTCTAATGTTACGGAGTTAGTTGAAATATTGTGTGCTAGAGAGGAAATCACACATTTTAAAGCTCTCTATGGCTATGCATCTCCATTACATTATTACATGTTCATTATATCACCAGAGATTCTAATGTAGCGGAGTTAGCTCAAACATGTTGTGCTAGAAAAGAAATCATAAATATTATGAAGGCTTCCTTGCATATGCTTATAGGACTGAAAGAAGTTTGGAAGTTGGATCATGGACTTATTTAAACTACAACCGTTACAAAAATCTCTTAAAACACTAGTCACTCGACTGTCTCTAAAGTATTTTGATCCTTGTTTGGTCATTGAGAAAATAGGTTAAGTAGCATATATATCGGAACTGCCTCGAAATGCTCAAATGCACCTAGTGTTCAATGTATCATCACTCAAACAGGCATCCGAACCAATTCCTGATCCAACTGAACTACTCTTCCTCATTTTTCAACCGTTTTAGGTGGTGGCACAAAAAATGTAAGCGCCTAAGCGAATAAGCTCCTAGGCGTATGATTCGCCAATAAATACGAGGTGCTAGCAAACTTGAATGGTAAAGAATTTGGTGTAAAGTGCTACAACAAATTTGATTTATGGTATGAAAATTTATATTTTGTGATGAATATTTCTTTTACATCCATATTAATAAACACATCTTTGTACGTTGGATAAAAATACATGTTATTTTGATATGGTTCCAGCTAGGCTAAGATCTTTCTTAGGCACTTAGGTGTTTGATTACCCTAGGCGCCTAATCGCCTAAGCGCCTGCCGCCTAGGCGTTTAGGCGCTTAGACGAATCAAAAACATCACATAGCGAATCAAAAACATCTCAAAAACACCTAAAAACTCACCTACTTAGGAAATCTCAAAAACACCTAAAAACATATTATTTTTCATTAAATATCTAAAAGGTTTCATGTTTTTTTTTTCACAACTTAGCCCAAAGATGAGTTCCAAAAACAAAGCTCACAATGATCAAAAATGAAACAACCTAAAAACTCACCTACTTAGGAAATCTCAAAAACACCTAAAAACATATTATTTTTCATTAAATATCTAAAAGGTTTCATGTTTTTTTTTTCACAACTTAGCCCAAAGATGAGTTCCAAAAACAAAGCTCATAATGATCAAAAATGAAACAACCCCCCCCCCCCCCCCCCCCCCCACATCACCTCCAAAAACAAGAAAACTGGGTTATTGTAAATGCTCTTACATAAGATTTTCGAAAAAGTTAAAAGAAAATGTATTTAACTGTGGATCTATAAAACAAAATCTTAAAATTAGGTTAAAACTATTAAAACTCAAATAACAAATTGTAGGCATTTCAACGGCTCTATACATTTTTCTTGAGTTATTTGCGACACACTTAGAGTCAGATGTTATTCGAGTCAAACTTTAGCATGCAATCATTTAAGGGACCATAAGGCTAAAGTGTGTTATGTTTGATATATTTATCTACCAGACTATGAATAAAGTTAGTTTCAAAATCAAGAGCTATTGTTGATTTGTTGTACATATATTTAATTTAAGAAGTTGACTTTTTAACAATATTTTTACATTTGAGAGTTTTATTTAGGGTGCAAACTAGCCGACTTATTTGAGCTCGACACGAAAAAACTTGAAACGAGCCAAGTCTAATCGAGATCGAGTCTAAGCCCGAACCTAAAACCAAGTTCGTTAAGCAAACAATATGTTTAACGAGTTCGAGCGAGCTCGGGCTCGGCTCTACTTTTATTTAACAAAAAAGGATATAAAAAAAACATAGAGCAATAATGTGTTTTTTATAGTAGGAAGACTAAGTGAGCAATCTAGATATAGTTGGTACTTTTAAACAAAATACATAAAACCGGTCCATAGCACTTCAAAGTTTAAACTGATAACTGAAATAAACAAAAAGCACATATATAATACCCAAATAACTTTTATATTTCCGTTATTTCCGGCATCTGTGGCACACCAATGTATCGGAAAAAGTCTGGTTTCACCCAAGTCAGTCCATCGGCTCCCCAACGCGTGCCATATGTGTTTTTGAATTGAACACTCATTCGCCCATCGGCTGAGACGTAAATTCCAATAATAAGAACAGCATGACGACGTTTAAGTTGTTCTGGCGTTAAATCATCTGGTCTTGTATACGGCCTCTCCCGAGTTGCAATAAATGCTTCATTACTTGTTAAATCACCAATGCAACAGCTTCCTAACAGTGGATATTGCGGCCCACTAGAACCAAAGTTGAGCAATAATGCCTTCACAATTGCTTCCTCCCCATAAACTGTCTTAAAACTCTCAACAGTGTATCTCTTTGAGTCTACTTGTGCCGGAACTCTCGGTCGAAGACGGAAATTTGGTTGTTTTTTTATGCTGTATAGCCCATTCGGCTTCTTTAGATGAGGTCCAAGACTTGCTATTATCTTACACCGTTCATTTATCAAGTATTGTGGAGAGAGAACAAGCCTTTCCATACTTATGTGGGTTCCAAATTCGGTAAGTCATTGTTGAACACTGCGCCGTTGCATGCGCAACACACCAAGGGGTTTTTCCTTGGTCCCAAACATCCGGAAAAACGTTACCAACCGTTTTGAAAAGCGGTCTCCTGTATGATTAAACATTGCGAGTTACTAACATACAATACGATATAATTATTACAAACACAGTATCTTTGTCTTAGATTCTGCACTCACTGCATCCACATAATGTGATACTATGTTTGTAATAATTATATCGTATTTTATGTTAGTAACTCGCGATGTTTAATCATACAGGAGACCGCTCTTCAAAATGGTTGGTAACGTTTTTCCGGATGTTTGGGACCAAGGAAAAACCCCTTGGTGTGTTGCGCATGCAACGGCGCAGTGTTTAACAATGACTTACCGAATTTGGAACCCACATAAGTATGGAAGGCTTGTTCTCTCTCCACAATACTTGATAAATGAACGGTGTAAGATAATAGCAAGTCTTGAACCTCATCTAAAGAAGCCGAATGGGCTATACAGCATAAAAAAACAACCAAATTTCCGTCTTCGACCGAGAGTTCCGGCACAAGTAGACTCAAAAAGATACACTGTTGAGAGTTTTAAGACAGTTTATGGGGAGGAAGCAATTGTGAAGGCATTATTGCTCAACTTTGGTTCTAGTGGGCCGCAATACCCACTGTTAGGAAGTTGCATGGGTGACTTAACAAGTAATGAAGCATTTATTGCAACTCGGGAGAGGCCGTATACAAGACCAGATGATTTAACGCCAGAACAACTTAAACGTCGTCATGCTGTTCTTATTATTGGAATTTACGTCTCAGCCGATGGGCGAATGAGTGTTCAATTCAAAAACACATATGGCACGCGTTGGGGAGCCGATGGACCGACTTGGGTGAAACCAGACTTTTTCCGATACATTGGTGTGCCACAGATGCCGGAAATAACGGAAATATAAAAGTTATTTGGGTATTATATATGTGCTTTTTGTTTATTTCAGTTATCAGTTTAAACTTTGAAGTGCTATAGACCGGTTTTATGTATTTTGTTTAAAAGTACCAACTATATCTAGATTGCTCACTTAGTCTTTCTACTATAAAAAACACATTATTGCTCTATGTTTTTTTTATATCCTTTTTTGTTAAATAAAAGTAGAGCCGAGCCCGAGCTCGCTCGAACTCGTTAAACATATTGTTTGCTTAACGAACTTGTTTTTAGGTTCGGGCTTAGACTCGAGCTCGATTAGACTTGGCTCGTTTCATGTTTTTTCGTGTCGAGCTCAAATAAGTCGGCTAGTTTGCACCCTAAATAAAACTCTCAAATGTAAAAATATTGCTAAAAAGTCAACTTCTTAAATTAAATATATGTACAACAAATCAACAATAGCTCTTGATTTTGAAACTAACTTTATTCATAGTCTGGTAGATAAATATATCAAACATAACACACTTTAGCCTTATGGTCCCTTAAATGATTGCATGCTAAAGTTTGGCTCGAATAACATCTGACTCTAAGTGTGTCGCAAATAACTCAAACACAAGTATAACTTATATTCAATAAGCTTGAGAATTCAGATCGGGGGTCGGAAGTCACCGGTCACAAGACGGGACCTAATTTTTGTTTCTTTTCTATAGCTATGTTTCGGGTGATATGTTCGGTCGGGGATTCAAATCGGGTCGAGTCAAACATTAAATACAATAAATATATTACATTAATGTGGTTAGATTAGCTTATTCTCTAAGTTTTGTACTCCTATATATACCCTCATTGTACCTCATTGTAAACACACCTATCAAGAATAAAACATCTCTTTCTCCCCCTATTATCTTTTCTCATATTCTTGCTATTAGGCTAGTTTCACAACACGTTATCAGCACGAGTTGCTTGTTAGATCATATTATCGTATGAGTGGTACCAAACTGAACACGTTTTATGACCATGTGGTTCAAGGCAATGAGGTAAGTAATCTTTCTATATACACAGTTAATTAAATATATGAGCCCTGGTTCTGTTATCGAAATTATGTTTGGTTATTACGACGTAGAGACAAATTTATAAAAGAAAATTGATTTTAATTTAGTTTACATGGTCTTTACTTAGTGGTTTATGATTCTCAATATCAATTTATTTGTTACGGTATGTTAAAAATAATGAAATGTAATATTGCGTTATATTTCATAATTTCATGGTTATACATATTTTGAGAAAATATTAATACAAGTTCATGTTGTTTGGACTTGTAATACTGGTTATGGTTTATGGGCTTAACAATTGGGCTCATGATGAGCTCATGAACTTATTTGGGCTCGTAAACTTATTTGGGCTCGTTTTGTTGACTTAAGCCCTGATGATTAAAAGCCTTGTAAGGTTTGTGATTGTTTATCTTACCGATGCTTTTCTGATCGTTGGATTACGATCCGTGTGATAAAGTAGATCGTGTGGCTCAGATTGAGAGCAGGTGTGTTTTCTCTCTCGAATATTCTAACCCTGCTATAAATAGATTGTTTTCTATCTCTTTGCAGTTTTTAGCTCATTCGTCTCCAAAAACAACCCCCCCCCCCCCCCCCACACACACACACACACACCCACATCACCTCCAAAAACAAGAAAACTGGGTTATTGTAAATGCTCTTACATAAGATTTTCGAAAAAGTTAAAAGAAAATGTATTTAATTGTGGATCTATAAAACAAAATCTTAAAATTAGGTTATAACTATTAAAACTCAAATAACAAATTGTAGGCATTTCAACGACTCTATACATTTTTCTTGTTCTCTCTTGTGATTAAAAAAAAGCTGATCGAATCAAATATATATATGAAAACTAATGTTATAAGATAGAATAAAATAAAACCCCCATGTTAATTTAAAATTAGGTTTTAACTATTTCCTTAAGAGGGTTAACTACAAGAGAGCTTCTTCTCTTTTTTACAACCTTGAACAACAAGGACATTTTGCAACAATTAAAGCAGAAAAAAACAACGATACACACTTAAAGATCAAGATTACAGCCCTACTAAAAGAGACAAAGCATAAAACATATTAAAAAAAAAAAAAAAGTTTCTTAAAACCTTGAATACCAGATGAACACACTCTTGTAAAGGAATAAAGGATGAGCTAAAGATTTGAATCACCTTTCTAATAGTTATCAGTTTAGGTTTTTTCTTGTTGAAATAAGCTAGAAATAAAGAAACTAAAAAACTCTTTTCCAATGAGAAATGAGTGCTCTGAAAAGGTAATGGTGTACGGATTTTCTTTTTGTATCATTACTCGGTTTTACAAACCCGCCTCCGAAATACTGGTTAAACAACGAAAATGTTAAAACATTGTTCCAGTACAAGCAAACAGCAAGCTCAGAGGCTTTCTTTCACAATAATGGCAACTATTACTTTTCCATTTTTATCTTTTATTATTGTATATTAAAAGAGCTTTAGACCTTTTTTGCATACCTAGAAACCAAATAGAGAGAGAGCAGAGAAAACACTCAACAGAGAGAGAAGAGAAAGATAGAGTGTGTGTGTTAGAGAGAGAGAGGGAATTTGTGTGTGTGTTAGAGAGAGAGAGGGAATGTTGGCTTGTGGAAGAATTTAGAGAGAGAACCATGGAGGTGTATGTGTATTTGTCGGATTTGTAAAGCTTTCTTGCTCATCTTTATATAATAATAATAATAATAATAATAATAATAAATGGTCTAATTTATGGATTTACCCATTTCTTGCTAATTTTTTTACGGTTTTATTTTATTGACTAGGTTTGGGGTTGCATATGATTTGGTTTGTCTTTTTTTTATTATTATTATTATTAGGTTTGGGGTTGCATATGATTTGGTTTGTCAAAAAATTCACGGGGGCCTCTTTTTTTGCTGAAATCCCTGCCCTTCGTAAAACATCCCATAGAACATCTCTAACCAGGTCATGTCTGTATTTAAAGCCTGGCAACTCCTTACAATGTAGGGCGTGTTCTCCAAACTTGTCCGAGCGTGTTTTTTTACAGATCGGACACGGTTCGTCGACGAGGAACATGGGAATCATCAGTCGGTATTTGAGGACCGCCCGATATTCGATAGCCGACATATGTTGCCCTAGTCCGTCAATTGGGAGCGTAGTGAGGAAATCTTGAGCATGGGCCTCTTTAAGACATTCAAACACCGCTTTCTGGCGCGAAGACATGTTAAACTCCTCCTCCATAGTCTGCATGGCTTTACAGTTAAACGCACTCGCCAAGATTTTTTGAAGCTTTTTTGGGGCGGTGTCTTTATCTGTAAAGCCGCCCACATCTACATTGGGGAGAGAGCTGCGAATGTTGTCCAGTGCGAGCTTATAATCATCGTCCATCCCAACCACCCCGCTGTTCCTTAGTATGTGTTCCTGTAGCTTCCAAGACTGCGCCCTAGAAGCCACATACGCATATGCGGACACATCTTCCGCCGAGCACAGGCCCAAGCCCCCCGAGCTGATCGGTAGGGACGCCAAACGCCATTGAAGATCCCCAAAAAAAACTCCCCCACAAACAACGATATCCTCAACAGCACCTCGGAGACCTTTGTCAAAAATGGATACTGCCTCCCCAACAAAGGTCGGTTGGCACGTTCGAAGCCCAAACAACAGTTTAGCCACACCCATACATGAGCGTAGCAATAAGAGCTCACTTTGGGGGTCCCGTAACTTCTGCAAAACACCCATCAGTCCAACCGCGCGCTGAGCCCTCTTGACTGCCATTGAACTAATGTAACCCCCATCACGACTAACAGCCCCCCCTAGAAGCTTTACCCCTGCCTGTGGTCTTCCGATCTCCTTAGGAAAAATACCAGACTTCGCTTTAATACCATTGCATGTTGGCCAAAAGATCTCTGACTTCTTAATATTAAGCATAAGCCCAAACTGGGGACCTTCTGCTCGGATGATGTCTAGGGCTTTAGCTACTTCTTCGGCCCTGCCTATAATCGTGCCATCATCCAAATACCACGCATGGAAGGGTAAGGAACAGTGTTCTTCCACCTGTAGCACCAACGGATGCAAGACAAGGGCAAAAAGAAGAGGTCCTAAAGGATCCCCTTGCTGGACCCCTGTGTAGGCCCCGATGCAAGTATCTCCTACATATAGCCTGGCAGGTTGAGCGTATAAAAACTGAACCCATTGGAATAAAGGATGAGCTAAAGATTTGAATACCAGATGAACACACTCTTGTAAAGGAATAAAGGATGAGCTAAAGATTTGAATCACCAGATGAACACACTCTTGTAAAGGAATAAAGGATGAGCTAAAGATTTGAATCACCTTCCTAATAATTATCAGTTTACGTTTTTTCTTGTTGAAATAAGCTAGAAACTAAAAAACTCTTTTCCAATGAGAAATGAGTACTCTGAAAAGGTGATGGTGTACGGATTTTCTTTTTGTATCATTACCCGGTTTTACAAACCCGCCTTCGAAATACTGGTTAAACAACGAAAATGTTAAAACATTGTTCCAGTACAAGCATACAGCAAGCTCAAAGGCTTTCTTTCACAATAATGGCAACTATTACTTTTCCATTTTTATCTTTTATTATTGTATATTAAAAGAGCTTTAGACCTTTTTTGCATACCTAGAAACCAAATAGAGAGAGAGTAGAGAAAACACTCAACAGAGAGAGAAGAGGAAGATAGAGTGTGTGTGTGTGTGTGTTAGAGAGAGAGAGAGAATCTGTGTGTGTGTTAGAGAGAGAGGGAATGTTGGCTTGTGGAAGAATTTAGAGAGAGAACCATGGAGGTGTATGTGTATTTGTCAAATTTGTAAGGCTTTCTTGCTCATCTTTATATAATAATAATAATAATAATAATAATAATAATAATAATAATAATAAATGGTCTAATTTATGGATTTACCCATTTCTTGCTATTTTTTTTACGGTTTTATTTTATTGACTAGGTTTGGGGTTGCATATGATTTGGTTTGTCTTTTTTATTATTATTATTATTATTATTATTATTATTATTATTATTATTATTATTATTATTATTTTCGAATTTTAAAATTTCAAAGTGAATATTACTCATATCGTTAGTAAAAGTCATATCTTTAGTAAAAGTCCTCTAGATTATACCTTGGTGCATATTTGTATGAATGATTGAATTAACTTTATTGAGTAAGCAGGTAGCTTACCAACAATAAAATTAAAATTGGGTGTCAAGTATTTTTACAAAGAGGTAATTAAGTGAATATTATTCATATAGTTAGTAAAAGTCCTCTAGTTTATACCTTGGTGCATCTTTGTATGAATGATTGAATTAACTTTTTATCTTATTGCATGTGTGAATTTGATTTTGAAACATGAATGTTTATGGGTGTATGTGTTTGAAAAGCATATAATTATGTGATTATAGGTGAAGTTATGTGGTTAAAAACATAAAATGCTTTAGAACATAATCATGTCCTTGATGAACGATAAAAAGCAATTTCATAGCTTAACTGAAATAATACAACTTTATAAAAGAAATAAAAAGCAATGAAGCCACAGCAGAGTGGTGGAGGTGTGAGGGTTTTCCCCACAGGTCTCAAGTTCGAGCCTTGGGGTTTCCCGCACTGGGATAATCAACCCTCGGGTCTGGGGAGGGCCAGGTTGTGCCCCTGTCTTTGCCACTGTGGGTCGCTTGGTGGGTTTGGTCGGTCAAAAAAAAACCCTGTTGAATATATATGGTGTATCTTTTGCTTATTTACTTGTGTAACCATTCATTTCCTTATATAAAAATGGCTATTTAAGGCAATGTTTATACTCTAATATACATCCAATTCTATTACTCGTACATCCATATTGAAGAGGAAAAAACTTACCCAATTGATTAAGTAGGTTCAAACCCTCCAAGATAAGATGAAGATGAGAGCGCACCCCGTATTCCGGGTCAGATCTGTAATCATAAGAGGGAAAAGTATAATGCCGAGCCAGGAGTTAACCAAATCATTGTAATAAGGACGTGTTCCATGCCATTGTCCATACCGGTCAACACCAAGAGACGCATACATACGTTTATAAACATGACAAAGCAATTGTTTACACGTGAATAGCATATATGGAAACAGTTGTTTTCCTTGCTCGTTTAATTAAATAAAATGGTTGTGGAAATCATCAGTTATAATAACTAATTATTTTATCCACCATGAGCCAAATAATTGGCATGAACTGTGAATTAAGGCAATGCAGCTCATATATGGCTTAGTACTCAACTGTAAAATATATTTACATTCGAAAGAAATTCATCAATTGCATTTAATGACCATATATGCAAAATTAAGTTCTGAGATATTTTGTGTAATTTACTAGTTATCCACAAAATCATATGAACTTTAACACTTTAGTTGATCTTATCCTCTTCCCTTTAAATCAAAGCCCAAACAATCGGTGAAGACATATTAGGTACTTTAACGGATAATCGTATTAGTAATAATTCAAACTCGAAGGCAAACATAATAACATTAACGATTTATCCTGAAATCAAAGCTAGAGGTAAAGATTTACCATCAGATCTATAAAAATATGAACAACAATAACAGATCTTGTTCTTGTGCTAAGACTAAAAGGTTTTACACTCCACAGCAAACAGATGTTTATGCACAAGCAGGAGGGATCCACAATCATCACAATAATTAATGCATTTTTAAGGGGTTTTAGCATAGAGATTGTGTACCAGATCTGAAGCTTGTAGCTATAGATCCGAAGCTCGTTGCTCTGAGAAATATAGATCTGAATAGGACGAACCACTGCGACAGGTTATCGCCTCGATTGAATATGAAAGTGCTGATCCCAAGTTGTGTCAACGCCTTGAGTTGACCTCGTCGGGCTATAGCGATGCTCCGGCAAGTAAGCTTTATCATGTATGTACTTTCCGCATTAGTATGTGTACCGAACAACAAAAATAAGAAAGTCATCATAAAAATGTTAAAAAGAAAACTTAGCTTGGATGTGCAGATCTGGAAAATCCAGATGTGAATATCTCGTGGATTACACGAAGTTTGGGGGAGCACCAATTAGAAGACTATAGATCCAGAAACATGTAAAAAACTTGAACGAAGCTCAGATCTGAAAATTATTGACTTATGATTTATACGTGACGTTCTAAGAACGTCGATCTTAGTCTCAGAGGTTGTTTGGGTGCAGATTTTTCATTGCTTTCACGAGAGAGTGGGTGTGGAGATCTGAGAACATCAATCGGAAATAATGATCTAGAATTCTCGTGACACAGATCTGGGTAAAATAAACCCACATCCACGTAAAAACCGCCCAAGAGAAAAACAGATCTGAAGAGGAACACAGAAGAACGAAGTATGTTTTTTGTCGGGTCTCACGGATGGCGCCAATTAAAGAGGAAAAAACTTACCCAATTGATTAAGTAGGTTCAAACCCTCCAAGATGAGAGCGCACCCCGTATTCCGGGTCAGATCTGTAATCATAAGAGGGAAAGAGAGGATGGGACTGTAGAGAGGGGCCTAGGCTTGGAGGAGAAAACTCTCCTCTACCTAGTAGTAAAAAAGTGGTGTGCCCATAACTTACCTATACAAGAGGTGGAGACCTCTTTATATAGGAAGTTATTAGGCTTTCCAAATGGACCCAAATCAATGGGCTACCCAAATGGATCCCCTAACATAATTGGGTCAGGCCCAGTTAAGGGTTTCTCTACAAGTCTCAGGTCCAGTAGCGCTGAACCTCGCGAACGAGTTAGTATAATATAATAAAATATATTAAATAAGTTCACGTCAGTCACCCGCTCGGGACGACCCATAGTTCCATTCCGGACTATGGCTCATCACATATGTTAAAGTACTATGAAAATTTGTGTTAATGAATTTCTCTTTTTGAGAAAAGTACTATGAAAATTTAACTGAGTTACTACTGAAAAACCTCGTTCTCATTTAATAATATAAGTTTGCATATTAAAACTGAAGATAAATATACTATATTTGACTTTTACGGGTCTTTTTTAATCAATATGTTGAAATCACTACAATAATCTTTTTTTTTTTAAAGATCTCTCATTAGCATATAAGGGTTTTTTTTTTGCATGGAACGAGAAGATTTTTAAAGATGTTACAAGGAATGTGGTTGATATCGTCTCGGATATAAAAGCCTTGGGTTTTTTTTTTTTTTTTTGGTTTTTCAGTAGATGTAAAAAAGGTGTAATGGGTTGGAAGGATTGACAAAATTTTAATTTTGATGTAAGGTAACATTTGGTTTTTGGGAGTCTCCGTCTTGAAGATTTCCCAGTTGTTTTGGGTGGTTAATAAAGTTTGCCTTTCAAAAAAAAAAAGAAAAAAAACCAATTCACACCAATAATTTCCATTCACACTAAGACTCTTTGGTGTGGGTTAGGGGAATGAGCTCGGGGAGTTGATTTGGCAAATTGCCCGAAGGGGATCCCCCCCCCCCCCCCCCCCCGATGGGGTATTGGTGAGTTGGTGGAAATTTCACCGTGTCCACCGAGCATCCTCATTGGCTCAAATTTTTATTTTATCTTTTAAGTCAAACCTTTAATAATAAAAAAAGAAGGGGAACACTATTTCCTTAGTTTGAGGGGGAAGAAAGGAGAAATGGCGTGACGCTGATGTGACATTTGGGGAAGTTGAAGGAGTTACTCTCCACACCATATAGCCTAACAATTCAATAACCAATAACAACAACACACCAATATTACCACCCTATCTGATGTATATTTAAACCTCATCTCCATCACTACAATGTCAATTATCTTTTTTTTTTTTTAAATCGTAATCACATTTAAAATTCACGAATTCTTTAAATTTGTTCCCTTTGTATGATCTGTTAAAAAAAGTGTGTTTCTCAAAAGTAGTAGAATATTATTGTCATAATTAGAAATATGTATAGCTTCAAACTGATCTAATTTTTCATAATCTTTGAGTTTGTTTCTTTTACGGAATAGACATGAGTTCATCCCTAAAAGCGTATACAAAAAATCCACCAAATCACAACAAATAAAAAGAAACAAACTCAAATATTATTATGGAAAATTAGTTAACACATTTAAGCATTTTAGCGAACACGTTCCATTCAGTATACGAACTAAAGCATTTTGTACTAAATGCGCACATGGATAAAACTTGAATTAAACCAAACCTCCAACCAAGATAAATGATTATTAAATCAACGGAGACGGAATCGCTTGAATTAGCCATAGTCGTATTCTTCTTTCTCCCTATCTCTGTATCTATCTGTGAGAAACAATACATGTAAATAAAATAATTAGCTCCCGTTAGCCTACATCATCAATATTATCTTTTCCTCAGCAGGAAAAAATGCATACCCCCAATACTGAATCGGAAAAGTGTAGGCAAACAAATGAATAAATCAACCAAGAGTAGATGATGCAGGCATACTGTTCTTCAATTTTATCTGCACAACCAACACACATATACATATCTACATCAGAATAAATATGAAATTATGAGGGTTCCAAAAGACATACATCACACTGAAACATGCAAACCTGAATCGGGTTACCGACTACCGAAAACTCGTCGGAACCCTAGCAAGTCTGGGCGGCCGACCTCTTTAACCGTATCCACCATCGTAACCGACCATCTAACCACTGAAACCAAAGCCTCACACTTAAAAAATAACTTATAACATACATGTTTTCTTGAACAATCGAGCATCAATCGTACATAAGTACACCTAATCTAACCTAATCGGATCTCATCTAGTCAACAAAATCATAGAAACTACATTAACAACAAAAACAACACATAAACAGTAAAAAGTAAACTAATAAAACTTACAACGAGCAGGAGCAGGAGCAGAACGATGTTGATGCTGATGCTGGGTTGGAACGAGCAGAACTTGTTAGGGTTAAGCCATTATCTTCGTTGATGAGGTTGATGATGGTGAGGGTTTTTAGGAACGAGCAGGTAGAACGTTGATTTTGGGTGGATTTGATAAGGGTTTGATTTGAGAGCTCAGAGAGGGGGGTTGATTTGAGAGGAGGAATCAGGAAGACTTACGGGAAACCGTGCTGAGAGAAATGTTTTTAGATTTTACGTGACACAAAACATGACACGCGATTTCAAAACCGTCATGTTTTTTATTTTATGACGGAAAATTATTGACACGCATAAAAAAACGTCAAGAAATTATCATTTTTTTTCTTCCAAAGATGACATTTTTTTTATGACATGCACTTTTGCATGTCATTAAATATGGTATGTCATAAAAAAAGTGTCAAGGAAGGCTCTTTTTCTAGTAGTGATATTAAACACTATAGACCCATCAATTTTATTATATGTCTCATCTAACTCTTCCCATACATCTTTAGCTAACTTTGAAAAAACTTGTCCTAGAAACAACTCCTCACTAACAGAATTCAACAACCAAGACAATACCACAGAATTGCACCTATCCCACTGACTCTGTAAGACTTCATCACTATCAGACCTGATGCATGTACCATCTACAAACCCAAACTTATTTTTAGCTTGCAAGGCAAGCTTCATAGAGTTTGCCCAGATGGTATAATTCTCAGTACCCTTTAGCTTTATAGAAATAATAGTCAGACTACTTGTATCACTGGGATGTAGATACAAGGGGTCACTAATGTCTAGTCTACTAATAAGAGACACACCACTACTACCAGGATCAGAACCTCCTGATCCAATAGGTAGAGGGTTTGGTTGGGGACCAATATTAGTACCCATAACCACAAGAATACAAGAAACAAATACACAGACAGAAAATCAATACAAAATACAGACCACTAAGGCGAAGCTGTGACAGTGATCAAGATCACGGGTTCATCACTCAAGGTGCCCGTGCATGTCTTATCACAGGAGCCTGTTCCTAATAGACAAGATCAAACCAACAATAGACAAAAAACAAACAATCACACAATACAGTTATTGAGCCTACTCCGGTCCACCCTAACCCGGACAATTGCTCCTAGACACAAACAAAACAATACAAGACAAGAGATAAAGGAAAGATCTCACAGTGAGGGGGACCCAAGTTAGGGTTCTCCAAACTCACAACCTGTACCTTCACTTAGGGTACAGAGTTGTGAGAGCAAGTGTAGCTTTATTCCACTTCCAAAGTTCCAGACAATCAGCAGATCTTCACAATATATCCAGCCAGAAGATGATCATAAACAGAATAAGACTTCAATAGTAGACAAGATCTACAGAGATCAGATCTACTATTTATGTTGTCTTAGGTCAAGATCTATGTCTTAGATCGAAACCCTAAACAACACAAAGACCAACAGACTACCAGATCTGAAGATATACCTTCAGATCTATACAAGAGACAACAGAACTCAATACACAGCGGAAGACTTCGACAAACCCAAGGATCAAGAGCTCAGTGGCTCTGATACCATGTGAAAAACTTAGACTATACAGATCTCTCAATCAAACACAAAATAATACATCAACAATACAAGAAGAACAAGATATAGCGACAAAACCAGGCGACCAAAAATATATTATTTAGCCAACCCAAAAAAAACCCCAGAATACCCAGATGAGTTCTTCCAAACAGAAGAACTCTAAGAATACAATACTTGATCAACTGATGATAATCAGTTGATCTAAACTAGAATAAGAAATGAAAAATACAACAAGAATTAAGACAATCTTACTATCAATACAAGTAAGAGATCAAGACTAGACAATATCAGCTATTAGGATCTTCAACCTCTGGTTGAATCTACAAACCCTAATTGCCCAAGATTGAGAGAGACACAAGAATATGAGAGAGAATGAGCTAAAAACTGCAAAGAGAGAGAAAACAATCTATTTATAGCAGGGTTAGAATATTCGAGAGAGAAAACACACCAGCTCTCAATCTGAGCCACACGATCTACTTTATCACACGGATCGTAATCCAACGATCAGAAAAGCATCGGTAAGATAAACAATCACAAACCTTACAAGGCTTTTAATCATCAGGGCTTAAGTCAACAAAACGAGCCCAAATAAGTTTACGAGCCCAAATAAGTTCATGAGCTCATCATGAGCCCAATTGTTAAGCCCATAAACCATAACCAGTATTACAAGTCCAAACAACATGAACTTGTATTAATATTTTCTCAAAATATGTATAACCATGAAATTATGAAATATAACGCAATATTACATTTCATTATTTTTAACATACCGTAACAAATAAATTGATATTGAGAATCATAAACCACTAATTAAAGACCATGTAAACTAAATTAAAATCAATTTTCTTTTATAAATTTGTCCCTACGTCGTAATAACCAAACATAATTTCGATAACAGATGCAGGGCTCATATATTTAATTAACTGTGTATATAGAAAGATTACTTACCTCATTGCCTTGAACCACATGGTCATAAAACGTGTTCAGTTTGGTACCACTCATACGATAATATGATCTAACAAGCAACTCGTGCTGATAACGTGTTGTGAAACAAGCCTAATAGCAAGAATATGAGAAAAGATAATAGGGGGAGAAAGAGATGTTTTATTCTTGATAGGTGTGTTTACAATGAGGTACAATGAGGGTATATATAGGAGTACAAAAGTTGGAGAATAAGCTAATCTAACCACATTAATGTAATATATTTATAACATTAATGTCTTTGTTCAGTTTTTTGTTAAATAATGCTTAGAACTTTGATATTTATTGTATTTAATGTTTGACTCGACCCGATTTGAATCCCCGACCGAACATATCACCCGAAACATAGCTATAGAAAAGAAACAAAAATTAGGTCCCGTCTCGTGACCGGTGACTTCCGACCCCCGATCTGAATTCTCAAGCTTATTGAATATAAGTTATACTTGTGTTTGAGTTATTTGCGACACACTTGAGTCAGATGTTATTCGAGCCAAACTTAAGCATGCAATCATTTAAGGGACCATAAGGCTAAAGTGTGTTATGTTTGATATATTTATCTACCAGACTATGAATAAAGTTAGTTTCAAAATCAAGAGCTATTGTTGATTTGTTGTACATATATTTAATTTAAGAAGTTGACTTTTTAGCAATATTTTTACATTTGAGAGTTTTATTTAGGGTGCAAACTAGCCGACTTATTTGAGCTCGACACGAAAAAACTTGAAACGAGCCAAGTCTAATCGAGCTCGAGTCTAAGCCCGAACCTAAAAACAAGTCCGTTAAGCAAACAATATGTTTAACGAGTTCGAGCGAGCTCGGGCTCGGCTCTACTTTTATTTAACAAAAAAGGATATAAAAAAAACATAGAGCAATAATGTGTTTTTTATAGTAGGAAGACTAAGTGAGCAATCTAGATATAGTTGGTAGTTTTAAACAAAATACATAAAACCGGTCCATAGCACTTCAAAGTTTAAACTGATAACTGAAATAAACAAAAAGCACATATATAATACCCAAATAACTTTTATATTTCCGTTATTTCCGGCATCTGTGGCACACCAATGTATCGGAAAAAGTCTGGTTTCACCCAAGTCAGTCCATCGGCTCCCCAACGCGTGCCATATGTGTTTTTGAATTGAACACTCATTCGCCCATCGGCTGAGACGTAAATTCCAATAATAAGAACAACATGACGACGTTTAAGTTGTTCTGGCGTTAAATCATCTGGTCTTGTATACGGCCTCTCCCGAGTTGCAATAAATGCTTCATTACTTGTTAAGTCACCCATGCAACAGCTTCCTAACAGTGGGTATTGCGGCCCACTAGAACCAAAGTTGAGCAATAATGCCTTCACAATTGCTTCCTCCCCATAAACTGTCTTAAAACTCTCAACAGTGTATCTCTTTGAGTCTACTTGTGCCGGAACTCTCGGTCGAAGACGGAGATTTGGTTGTTTTTTTTATGCTGTATAGCCCATTCGGCTTCTTTAGATGAGGTCCAAGACTTGCTATTATCTTACACCGTTCATTTATCAAGTATTGTGGAGAGAGAACAAGCCTTCCATACTTATGTGGGTTCCAAATTCGGTAAGTCATTGTTGAACACTGCGCCATTGCATGAGCAACACACCAAGGGGTTTTTCCTTGGTCCCAAACATCCGGAAAAACGTTACCAACCGTTTTGAAAAGCGGTCTCCTGTATGATTAAACATTGCGAGTTACTAACATAAAATACGATATAAATATTACAAACACAATATCACATTATGTGGATGCAGTGAGTGCAGAATCTAAGACAAAGATTGCAAAGAAAGATGTGAAGAATGCAACCAAACTAATTTGGGTTGAATGAGGATAATAAACTTAGATTGATAAAAGAATTATTATTATGTACGGGTCAAACGGGTCGGTCCCAACTCATATGTTTATGTTGGGTCCTAGGTTTTATTATTATTGTTATTATTATTATTATTATTATTATTATTATTATTATTATTATTATTATTATTATTATATAAAGATGAGCAAGAAAGCCTTACAAATCCGACAAATACACATACACCTCCATGGTTCTCTCTCTAAATTCTTCCACAAGCCAACATTCCCTCTCTCTCTCTAACACACACACAGATTCTCTCTCTCTAACACACACACTCTATCTTTCTCTTCTCTCTCTGTTGAGTGTTTTCTCTGCTCTCTCTCTATTTGGTTTCTAGGTATGTAAAAAAGGTCTAAAGCTCTTTTAATATACAATAATAAAAGATAAAAATGGAAAAGTAATAGTTGTCATTATTGTGAAAGAAAGCCTCTGAGCTTGCTGTTTGCTTGTACTGGAAAAATGTTTTAACATTTTCGTTGTTTAATCAGTATTTCGGAGGCGGGTTTGTAAAACCGGGTAATGATACAAAAAGAAAATCCGTACACCATCACCTTTTCAGAGTACTCATTTCTCATTGGAAAAGAGTTTTTTAGTTTCTTTATTTCTAGCTTATTTCATCAAGAAAAAACCTAAACTGATAACTATTAGGAAGGTGATTCAAATCTTTAGCTCATCCTTTATTCCTTTACAAGAGTGTGTTCATCTGGTATTCAAGGTTTTAAGAAACTTTTTTTTTTTTTTAATATGTTTTATGCTTTGTCTCTTTTAGTAGGGCTGTAATCTTGATCTTTAAGTGTGTATCGTTGTTTTTTCGTGCTTTAATTGTTGCAAAATGTTCTTGTTGTTCAAGGTTGTAAAAAAGAGAAGAAGCTCTCTTGTAGTTAACCCTCTTAAGGAAATAGTTAAAACCTAATTTTAAATTAACATGGGGGTTGTTAAGAATGCATATCAGCAGCTCGAAGGCTTCAAGGCTTCAGCCTGCTGCTGCTGAAAGTCTTATTAGAGAGAATAACTCTAGAGAGAGTTTTAGAGAGAGAGAGAGAGAGAGTGAGAGAGGTCTTGTACTCAGACCAATCTGAGTTGTATGGCATGCTTTGCCCCTCTATTTATAGAGTGGGGATGGGTAAAACCCTAATGGGCTTCCTTGTTGGGCTTGGGCTTGACCCACTCTTACATTTAATGATTTTGGTTTCTTGGGCTATTGGGCTTGACCCAATTGAGTACCCTACAACATCAATACAAGTAGATAAAAACAGCAAGTATCATTTTGGAGATACAAGTAGGAAGGATGATCTTAACAAGACAAAAGTTGTAAATAGATGTGTGAAGTCTAATGTTACGGAGTTAGTTGAAATATTGTGTGCTAGAGAGGAAATCACACATTTTAAAGCTCTCTATGGCTATGCATCTCCATTACATTATTACATGTTCATTATATCACCAGAGATTCTAATGTAGCGGAGTTAGCTCAAACATGTTGTGCTAGAAAAGAAATCATAAATATTATGAAGGCTTCCTTGCATATGCTTATAGGACTGAAAGAAGTTTGGAAGTTGGATCATGGACTTATTTAAACTACAACCGTTACAAAAATCTCTTAAAACACTAGTCACTCGACTGTCTCTAAAGTATTTTGATCCTTGTTTGGTCATTGAGAAAATAGGTTAAGTAGCATATATATCGGAACTGCCTCGAAATGCTCAAATGCACCTAGTGTTCAATGTATCATCACTCAAACAGGCATCCGAACCAATTCCTGATCCAACTGAACTACTCTTCCTCATTTTTCAACCGTTTTAGGTGGTGGCACAAAAAATGTAAGCGCCTAAGCGAATAAGCTCCTAGGCGTATGATTCGCCAATAAATACGAGGTGCTAGCAAACTTGAATGGTAAAGAATTTGGTGTAAAGTGCTACAACAAATTTGATTTATGGTATGAAAATTTATATTTTGTGATGAATATTTCTTTTACATCCATATTAATAAACACATCTTTGTACGTTGGATAAAAATACATGTTATTTTGATATGGTTCCAGCTAGGCTAAGATCTTTCTTAGGCACTTAGGTGTTTGATTACCCTAGGCGCCTAATCGCCTAAGCGCCTGCCGCCTAGGCGTTTAGGCGCTTAGACGAATCAAAAACATCACATAGCGAATCAAAAACATCTCAAAAACACCTAAAAACTCACCTACTTAGGAAATCTCAAAAACACCTAAAAACATATTATTTTTCATTAAATATCTAAAAGGTTTCATGTTTTTTTTTTTCACAACTTAGCCCAAAGATGAGTTCCAAAAACAAAGCTCACAATGATCAAAAATGAAACAACCTAAAAACTCACCTACTTAGGAAATCTCAAAAACACCTAAAAACATATTATTTTTCATTAAATATCTAAAAGGTTTCATGTTTTTTTTTTCACAACTTAGCCCAAAGATGAGTTCCAAAAACAAAGCTCACAATGATCAAAAATGTAAGCGCCTAAGCGAATAAGCTCCTAGGCGTATGATTCGCCAATAAATACGAGGTGCTAGCAAACTTGAATGGTAAAGAATTTGGTGTAAAGTGCTACAACAAATTTGATTTATGGTATGAAAATTTATATTTTGTGATGAATATTTCTTTTACATCCATATTAATAAACACATCTTTGTACGTTGGATAAAAATACATGTTATTTTGATATGGTTCCAGCTAGGCTAAGATCTTTCTTAGGCACTTAGGTGTTTGATTACCCTAGGCACCTAATCGCCTAAGCGCCTGCCGCCTAGGCGTTTAGGCGCTTAGACGAATCAAAAACATCACATAGCGAATCAAAAACATCTCAAAAACACCTAAAAACTCACCTACTTAGGAAATCTCAAAAACACCTAAAAACATATTATTTTTCATTAAATATCTAAAAGGTTTCATGTTTTTTTTTTTTCACAACTTAGCCCAAAGATGAGTTCCAAAAACAAAGCTCACAATG
Organism: Ambrosia trifida; assembly: GCA_028751855.1. NCBI lineage: Eukaryota > Viridiplantae > Streptophyta > Magnoliopsida > Asterales > Asteraceae > Ambrosia > Ambrosia trifida. Next base: position 76,552,300 of record CM054130.1, read on the forward strand.
ATCAAAAATGAAACAACCTAAAAACTCACCTACTTAGGAAATCTCAAAAACACCTAAAAACATATTATTTTTCATTAAATATCTAAAAGGTTTCATGTTTTTTTTTTCACAACTTAGCCCAAAGATGAGTTCCAAAAACAAAGCTCACAATGATCAAAAATGAAACAACCCCCCCCCCCCCCCCCCCCCACACCCACATCACCTCCAAAAACAAGAAAACTGGGTTATTGTAAATGCTCTTACATAAGATTTTCGAAAAAGTTAAAAGAAAATGTATTTAATTGTGGATCTATAAAACAAAATCTTAAAATTAGATTAAAACTATTAAAACTCAAATAACAAATTGTAGGCATTTCAACGGCTCTATACATTTTTCTTGTTCTCTCTTGTGATTAAAAAAAGCTGATCGAATCAAATATATATATGAAAACTAATGTTATAAGATAGAATAAAATAAAACCCCCATGTTAATTTAAAATTAGGTTTTAACTATTTCCTTAAGAGGGTTAACTACAAGAGAGCTTCTTCTCTTTTTTACAACCTTGAACAACAAGAACATTTTGCAACAATTAAAGCAGAAAAAAACAACGATACACACTTAAAGATCAAGATTACAGCCCTACTAAAAGAGACAAAGCATCAAACATATTAAAAAAAAAAAGTTTCTTAAAACCTTGAATACCAGATGAACACACTCTTGTAAAGGAATAAAGGATGAGCTAAAGATTTGAATCACCTTCCTAATAGTTATCAGTTTAGGTTTTTTCTTGTTGAAATAAGCTAGAAATAAAGAAACTAAAAAACTCTTTTCCAATGAGAAATGAGTACTCTAAAAAGGTGATGGTGTACGGATTTTCTTTTTGTATCATTACCCGGTTTTACAAACCCGCCTCCGAAATACTGGTTAAACAACGAAAATGTTAAAACATTGTTCCAGTACAAGCAAACAGCAAGCTCAGAGTCTTTCTTTCACAATAATGGCAACTATTACTTTTCCATTTTTATCTTTTATTATTGTATATTAAAAGAGCTTTAGACCATTTTTGCATACCTAGAAACCAAATAGAGAGAGAGAGTAGAGAAAACACTCAACAGAGAGAGAAGAGAAAGATAGAGTGTGTGTGTTAGAGAGAGAGAGAGAATCTGTGTGTGTGTTAGAGAGAGGGAGGGAATGTTGGCTTGTGGAAGAATTTAGAGAGAGAACCATGGAGGTGTATGTGTATTTGTCGGATTTGTAAGGCTTTCTTGCTCATCTTTATATAATAATAATAATAATAATAATAATAATAATAATAATAATAATAATAATAATAATAATAATAATAATAATAATAATAAATGGTCTAATTTATGGATTTACCCATTTCTTGCTAATTTTTTTACGATTTTATTTTATTGACTAGGTTTGGGGTTGCATATGATTTGGTTTGTCTTTTTATTATTATTATTATTATTATTATTATTATTATTAGGTTTGGGGTTGCATATGATTTGGTTTGTCAAGAAATTCACGGGGGCCTCTTTTTTGGCTGAAATCTCTGCCCTTCGTAAAACATCCCATAGAACATCTCTAACCATGTCATGTCTGTATTTAAAGCCTGGCAACTCCTTACAATGTAGGGCGTGTTCTCCAAACTTGTCCAAGCGTGTTTTTTTACAGATCGGACACGGTTCGTCGACGGGGAACATGGGAATCATCAGTCGGTATTTGAGGACCGCCCGATATTCGATAGCCGACATATGTTGCCCTAGTCCGTCAATTGGGAGCGTAGTGAGGAAATCTTGAGCATGGGCCTCTTTAAGACATTCAAACACCGCTTTCTGGCGCGAAGACATGTTAAACTCCTCCTCCATAGTCTGCATGGCTTTACAGTTAAACGCACTTGCCAAGATTTTTTGAAGCTTTTTTGGGGCGGTGTCTTTATCTGTAAAGCCGCCCACATCTACATTGGGGAGAGAGCTGCGAATGTTGTCCAGTGCGAGCTTATAATCATCGTCCATCCCAACCACCCCGCTGTTCCTTAGTATGTGTTCCTGTAGCTTCCAAGACTGCGCCCTAGAAGCCACATACGCATATGCGGACACATCTTCCGCCGAGCACAGGCCCAAGCCCCCCGAGCTGATCGGTAGGGACGCCAAACGCCATTGAAGATCCCAAAAAAAACTCCCCTACAAACAACGATATCCTCAACAGCACCTCGGAGACCTTTGTCAAAAATGGATACTGCCTCCCCAACAAAGGTCGGTTGGCACGTTCGAAGCCCAAACAACAGTTTAGCCACACCCATACATGAGCGTAGCAATAAGAGCTCACTTTGGGGGTCCCGTAACTTCTGCAAAACACCCATCAGTCCAACCGCGCGCTGAGCCCTCTTGACTGCCATTGAACTAATGTAACCCCCATCACGACTAACAGCCCCCCTATAAGCTTTACCCCTGCCTGTTGTCTTCCGATCTCCTTAGGAAAAATACCAGACTTCGCTTTAATACCATTGCATGTTGGCCAAAAGATCTCTGACTTCTTAATATTAAGCATAAGCCCAAACTGGGGACCTTCTGCTCGGATGATGTCTAGGGCTTTAGCTACTTCTTCGGCCCTGCCTATAATCGTGCCATCATCCAAATACCACGCATGGAAGGGTAAGGAACAGTGTTCTTCCACCTGTAGCACCAGCGGATGCAAGACAAGGGCAAAAAGAAGAGGTCCTAAAGGATCCCCTTGCTGGACCCCTGTGTAAGCCCCGATGCAAGTATCTCCTACATATAGCCTGACAGGTTGAGCGTATAAAAACTGAACCCATTGGAATAAAGGATGAGCTAAAGATTTGAATACCAGATGAACACACTCTTGTAAAGGAATAAAGGATGAGCTAAAGATTTGAATCACCAGATGAACACACTCTTGTAAAGGAATAAAGGATGAGCTAAAGATTTGAATCACCTTCCTAATAATTATCAGTTTAGGTTTTTTCTTGTTGAAATAAGCTAGAAATAAAGAAACTAAAAAACTCTTTTCCAATGAGAAATGAGTACTCTGAAAAGGTGATGGTGTACGGATTTTCTTTTTGTATCATTACCCGGTTTTACAAACCCGCCTCCGAAATACTGGTTAAACAACGAAAATGTTAAAACATTGTTCCAGTACAAGCAAACAGCAAGCTCAGAGGCTTTCTTTCACAATAATGGCAACTATTACTTTTCCATTTTTATCTTTTATTATTGTATATTAAAAGAGCTTTAGACCTTTTTTGCATACCTAGAAACCAAATAGAGAGAGAGCAGAGAAAACACTCAACAGAGAGAGAAGAGAAAGATAGAGTGTGTGTGTGTTAGAGAGAGAGAGAATCTCTGTGTGTGTTAGAGAGAGAGGGAATGTTGGCTTGTGGAAGAATTTAGAGAGAGAACCATGGAGGTGTATGTGTATTTGTCGGATTTGTAAGGCTTTCTTGCTCATCTTTATATAATAATAATAATAATAATAATAATAATAATAATAATAATAATAATAATAATAATAATAATAATAATAATAATAATAAATGGTCTAGTTTATGGATTTACCCATTTCTTGCTAATTTTTTTACGGTTTTATTTTATTGACTAGGTTTGGGGTTGCATATGATTTGGTTTGTCTTTTTTATTATTATTATTTTCGAATTTTAAAATTTCAAAGTGAATATTACTCATATCGTTAGTAAAAGTCATATCTTTAGTAAAAGTCCTCTAGATTATACCTTGGGGCATATTTGTATGAATGATTGAATTAACTTTATTGAGTAAGCAGGTAGCTTACCAACAATAAAATTAAAATTGGGTGTCAAGTATTTTTACAAAGAGGTAATTAAGTGAATATTACTCATATAGTTAGTGAAAGCCCTCTAGTTTATACCTTGGTGTATCTTTGTATGAATGATTGAATTAACTTTTTATCTTATTGCATGTGTGAATTTGATTTTGAAACATGAATGTTTATGGGTGTATGTGTTTGAAAAGCAAATAATTATGTGATATAGGTGAAGTTATGTGGTTAAAAACATAAAACGCTTTAGAACATAATCATGTCCTTGATGAACGATAAAAAGCAATTTCATAGCTTAATTGAAATAATACAACTTTATAAAAGAAATAAAAAGCAATGAAGCCACAGCAGAGTGGTGGAGGTGTGAGGGTTTTCCCCACAGGTCTCAAGTTCGAGCCTTGGGGTTTTCCGCACTGGGATAATCAACCCTCAGGTCTGGGGAGGGCCAGGTTGTGCCCCTGTCTTTACCACTGAGGGTCGCTTGGTGGGTTTGGTCGGTAAAAAAACCCTGTTGAATATATATGGTGTATCTTTTGCTTATTTACTTGTGTAACCATTCATTTCCTTATATAAAAATGGCTATTTAAGGCAATGTTTATACTCTAATATAAATCCAATTCTATTACTCTCATTATCATTGTAGGATAGTGTACTGAAGGATTGCTTGTACATCCATATGTAAATACATCATGGGTAAAAAATAAAATAGGATCCCAAATGCATTGCCTGTTAAAGTACTATGAAAATTTGTGTTAATGAATTTCTCTTTTTAAAGAAAAGTACTATGAAAATTTAACTGAGTTACTACTGAAAAACCTTGTTCTCATTTAATAATATAAGTTTGCATATTAAAACTGAAGATAAATATACTATATTTGACTTTTACGGGTCTTTTTTAATCAACATGTTGAAATCACTACAATAATTTTTTTTTTTTTTAAAGATCTCTCATTAGCATATAAGGGTTTTTTTTTTTTTGCATGGAACGAGAAGATTTTTAAAGATGTTACAATGTATGTGGTTGATATCGTCTCGGATATAAAAGCCTTGGGTTTTTTTTTTTTTTGGTTTTTCAGTAGATGTAAAAAGGGGGTAATGGGTTGGAAGGATTGACAAAATTTTAATTTTGATGTAAGGTAACATTTGGTTTTTGGGAGTCTCCGGCTTGAAAATTTCCCAGTTGTTGTAGGTGGTTAATAAAGTTTGCCTTTCAAAAAAAAGAAAAAAAAAACAATTCACACCAATAATTTCCATTCACACTAAGACTCTTTGGTGTGGGTTAGGGGAGTGAGCTCGGGGAGTTGATTTGGCAATTTGCCCGAAGGGGATCCCCCCCCCCCCCCCCCCACCCACCCACCCCCAATGGGGTATCGGTGAGTTGGTGGAAATTTCACCGTGTCCACCGAGCATCCTCATTGGCTCAAATTTTTATTTTATCTTTTAAGTCAAACCTTTAATAATAAAAAAAGAAGGGGAACACTATTTCCTTAGTTTGGGGGAGGAGAAAGGGGAAATGACGTGACGCTGATGTGGCATTTGAGGGAGTTGAGGGAGTTACTCTCCACACCATATAGCCTAACAGTTCAATAACCAATAACAACAAGACACCAATATTACCACCCTATCTGATGTATATTTAAACCTCATCTCCATCACTACAATATCAATTATCTTTTTTTTTTTTAAATCGTAATCACATTTAAAATTCACGAATTCTTTAAATTTGTTCCCTTTGTATGATCTGTTAAAAAAGTGTGTTTCTCAAAAGTAGTAGAATATTATTGTTATTAAAGTTTTCGAAAATGTGGTGCTACGACACTACCACTCTTAAAATATACTATTGCTCTTTTATTTTCTTTTGCTATGCTTGACAGATTTGTGTGAGAAAAAAAAATAAGGTTTTATATAGTTGAATGGTCGGTAATGTTTTGATAACTATGAATACCAAATTTAATTCTTAACATTATCAATTATTTATGCATTCCATACTCAATATAAGCAATTATGGCCAAGTTCTCCTATACAGTATAACAAAAATAAGAAAAATGAGAAAGATACAAAAAAAACAATGAATCACGAAATAGAACACAATGAGTCACAAAATATAATACAATGTGAAGAAAAAAGACACAATAGATTGCAAAAATGACACAATGATGAAAATAAAGAAAAGACACTATGGAACATATATAACACAAATTTTAAAACTACAAGTTAAAAATTCAAAAAAATAAAAAACCTAAAAACTAAGATCGTAGGGTTCGATGAGACGATTTTAGTGCCGTTTGAATGAGTTCAATCAAACTCCGTTTAATACCTTTACTACGACTTACTATTTTTTTAGCATGTATTTGATCTAACTAACAAATATAATGCATACCAAAATGAAACTCAATTTGGAACGAAGCCTTATAAATTTCCGTCAAGTCCTCACCGATATGAATTCAATTGCTTTCAATTTAAATTCATTTTATATATAGTATAACTAGATATTTGCCCGCGTTGACACGCAGTTCAACAAAGTACGATTATTTGGAGTAGTATAACGTATAAGAAAAATAAAGTAGAAACATTTTATTAAAATTTAAAATCAACGAATACACATTTATTCAAATATCGCTGAAAATTTCCTTATAAACCACATTTTTTGTTTTAGTCATCACTTTCCCACCAGCATCAAGTATAAGTAACTTCACGCCTGCCCTGCTTTTAACTCTTGACAATGCGACATAAAGCTGGCCATGTGAGAATACAGGGTTTCTTAAATACAATCCAACCTGAATAAGGCGACTTAAATGGTATGTGTTAAAAATAGACTTATGGCATATTCAACAATAAGAAAGTAATAAAAATGAAAATAAGAAACTAACTACCACCTAAATTTCACAATTTAATTTGACACGTCTGAGAAGATGAGCATTACCCATATCGACCCGCTAAAAAAACTTCGAGCATATTTTATTCTATGTTTTTATAAAAGAATTTATTTTTTAAAAATCGAAAATCATTCATTAATGTTTCGGTCAACGTGTTTAATAACTTTCCTAAACAATATAATCCACATTTTTTTGTTTTTTTAAAATAAAAAACATTTAATAATTATTCTATTTTTAAAATTCAAAAAAGAGTTATTAATGTTTTTATAAAAAAATTTATTTTTTAAAAATCGAAATCATTCATTAATGTTTGGGTCAACGTGTTTAATAACTTTCCTAAACACTGTAATCCATATTTTTAATTTTCTTAAAATAAAAAACATTTAATGACTATTCTATTTTTAAAATTCAAAAAAGAGTCATTAATGTTTTTATAAAATTTTTTATTTTTTAATAATCGAAAATTATTCATTAATGTTTCGGTCAAAGTGTTTAATAACTTTCCTAAACACTATAATCCAGATTTTTAATTTTTTTTAAAATAAAAAACATTTAATGACTATTCTATTTTTAAAATTCAAAAAAGAGTCATGTTTTTATAAAAGAATTTATTTTTTAAAAATCGAAAATCATTCATTAATGTTTCGGTCAACGTGTTTAATAACTTTCCTAAACACTATAATCCAAATTTTTACTTTTTTTAAAATAAAAAACATTTAATGACTATTCTATTTTTAAAAGTCAAAAAAGAGTCATTAATGTTTTTATAAAAATAAATATTTTTTAAAATCGAAAATCATTCATTAATGTTTCGGTCAAAGTGTTTAATAGGAAGGAACATTATCTAAAGTGACCCATGTATAAGTAAAAGGAGCATTACTCAATAATTTTAACCGACTATTACCTTATAGATGCTATTTATACGCTAAAAATAGTAATGTGACAATTCAAATAATTCAGCATTTATTTTGTGTTTAAATGTCATTAATTTTAAAAACTGGATTTTTTTTTTTTAAATTTTGATTTTGAATGTTTAAAAATAAATTTATAAATGTATTTATATATGATTAATAATTTTATGTTTAAATGTTATTAATTAAATGGTAATCATAATTATTAACATTAGATGTTTCCAATATTGAGTAACTCACGATAAATGCTAATTATACGCTCCATATTTGCGAAATCGTTGCTAACCCCACATTGTGTAAATGTTCTTCCACATTTTGCTTCCCGGACTACTCCACAGCCGGGTGTTTAATAACTTTCCTAAACACTATAATCCATAATTTTTAATTTTTTTTTAAAATAAAAACATTTAATAACTTTTCTATTTTTAAAATTCAAGAAAAAGTCATTAATGTTTTTATAAATGTTTTTTATTTTTTAAAAATCGAAATCATTCATTAATGTTTGGGTCAACGTGTTTAATAACTTTCCTAAACACTGTAATCTAGATTTTTAATTTTCTTAAAATAAAAAAATGTAATGACTATTCTATTTTTAAAATTAAAAAAAGAGTCATTAATGTTTTTATAAAATTTTTTATTTTACATCAACGAAAATTATTCATTAATGTTTCGGTCAAAGTGTTTAATAACTTTCCTAAACACTATAATCCAGTTTTTTAATTTTTTTTAAATAAAAAACATTTAATGACTATTCTATATTTAAAATTCAAAAAAGAGTCATGTTTTTATAAAAGAATTTATTTTTTAAAAATCGAAAATCATTCATTAATGTTTCGGTCAACGTGTTTAATAACTTTCCTAAACAATATAATCCACATTTTTTGTTTTTTTTTAAATAAAAAACATTTAATAACTATTCTATTTTTAAAATTCAAAAAAGAGTTATTAATGTTTTTATAAAAAATTTATTTTTTAAAAATCGAAATCATTCATTAATGTTTGGGTCAACGTGTTTAATAACTTTCCTAAACACTGTAATCTATATTTTTAATTTTCTTAAAATAAAAAACATTTAATGACTATTCTATTTTTAAAATTCAAAAAAGAGTCATTAATGTTTTTATAAAATTTTTTATTTTTTAATAATCGAAAATTATTCATTAATGTTTCGGTCAAAGTGTTTAATAACTTTCCTAAACACTATAATCCAGATTTTTAATTTTTTTTAAAATAAAAAACATTTAATGACTATTCTATTTTTAAAATTCAAAAAAGAGTCATGTTTTTATAAAAGAATTTATTTTTTAAAAATCGAAAATCATTCATTAATGTTTCGGTCAACGTGTTTAATAACTTTCCTAAACACTATAATCCAAATTTTTACTTTTTTTTAAAATAAAAAACATTTAATGACTATTCTATTTTTAAAAGTCAAAAAAGAGTCATTAATGTTTTTATAAAAATAAATATTTTTTAAAATCGAAAATCATTCATTAATGTTTCGGTCAAAGTGTTTAATAACTTTCCTAAACACTATAATCCAGATTTTTAATTTTTTTAAAATAAAAAACATTTAATGACTATTCTATTTTTAAAATTCAAAAAATAGTCATTAATGTTTTTATAAAAAAAAATATTTTTTTAAGAGCACTCGAGAATTCATGCTAACTCAAGAACACATTTGTATAAGTAGAACATACCTATTGAAATTAACTCTTCGGTTTTTGTATATGAAGAAGATCGTTCAAGTGTAACCACTCAAACAAAATGGAGCCAAGTATTAAGGTTTGCGAATGAAAGGGGATGCCTAAATACTTGTCGAAGATTGACTAATATTATGAAAGAAGAAAGTTATTAATGTGATATAAAAATAATTTTGATTAAAATGAGACAATTTTTGTATTGTTACCTCGTATGATATGTTATCAATATCGAGCCACCTATCCATGCCATAGAACATTAACCTGAAAATCAAATGAAATTACGAAATCATACACACTCGAACTCAATGAGCATACTGTAAATTATACATACACATTCGAATTTACAAAAATAAAAATAAATTGGGAGATGAACGAACCAGTAGAATGACTCAAACTTATACATCCTTTTGTAGTTTATTTGATTGTGACTGCACCATAACATATAATATTATAAAATACAAAGCTTAATTAATTAGAATAAACTCATAAAGGCATGGCTCTTAACCACCGCACCATGGTCACCACTGTTATTACCGTCACCTGTCACAGCCAAACGAAGTGAAACATTGGTTTGAAATTGAGAAGATGATGAACTCCAAACAGAAAGAATACACAATACCTTAGTTTCAAAATTATTACTATTAATTATTACAATTAAAAAAAAATTCTATTAATTATATAATGGAAAAGAAAATATGTATGGTTCAAAATCAAAGCTTATGACCTTTCAGGAATGTGACACCCTGATCCGTGACCTTGCTACACGAAATTTGTAATTCTTTCAAGTTTGTAAGGTCTGAGACATAAAAATTATATATATTAGTAAAATATGCGAGATTATATATTCTTATCAGTGGGAAGGGGAAGTTCACGAACTAACCTAGTAATGGAGAAGATTGCTGCAGAAAAGGGTTTAGAGAGAGAAAGTTATTAGAAAGATTGGTTTTAATTAACAAATAGGAAACTTATTAATGGGAAAATTACTATTAATGACCGATTTTGACCAACTTATTAATGGGAAAATTAATATTAATTACCGATTTTGACCAACCAATAAATGATTTTTGATTTTTAGAAAAAGAAAAATTTTATAAATTCTCACAATAGAAACACTTGGCATTAGTTGAAACCACACGAACAAAAACTGGTAAAACATAAAGGTATGGATCATATTGGAACACATAAAGGTATGGAACAAAGGTGAGCATGTTATCCGCTTGACGTTACTCTATTAGTCGTCACCAATCCACCGAACACAACATCAGAATAAAATAACAATGAAAAAAATGCAATGATCAACACAAATTCATCTTCCATTAATTAACTAACACTGAATCTTTCGTGGGTTTTCAAGAATCAAACACCATTTAAACCATTTTTTAAATCTTTAGTGGGTTTTCAAGAATTATATAAAATAGATGCAATTTTATACCTGTTGTTGGCATATTCATAGAAGCGATCGCGGCTCGAGAAGACAATAAACTCAACCTTGTCATTACAAAGAACATTATAGTATCACACCTCGCCATACTTGTACCTGGATGAATATTAGAAATTTAGCATACATCATAATATCACACCTCTTGTAAATGAAGATAAACTGAAATCGTCATGTTACCTCAACAATTCTGCATCTAATCAAGCACACTGTGCATCATAAGCTTCCAACATCACTTGCTTATGCCTACACTAAGAAGAAGTATTATACTTCATATTAAGATACATACAAACATCGATTTAGTAAATTATATAACAAATAGGAAACTTATTAATGGGAAAATTACTATTAATGACCGATTTTGACCAACTTATTAATGGGAAAATTAATATTAATTACCGATTTTGACCAACCAATAAATGATTTTTGATTTTTAGAAAAAAGAAAAATTTTATAAATTCCCACAATGAGACACTTGGCACAATATGATTGGCTACACAATTGAGGATGAATGTGGGAGTGCCAAGTGTCCTCATGGACTTTAGTTTATTAGATGTATAGATTAATCACATAACTATTATTAATCTCTACCCTTATTCTTTCTTTTACCTTAAGAATGTGGCTAGAGGTGAGTCACAACACATAGTCTTATACCAACCAATTAAGTTTGTATATAGAAACCAAGCAAAACACAATACAATTTATTTTGACGTTAACACTACAATCTCATTAAATTAGATTACACATCAATATCCACGAAACATTCTTTCATATATTAAATGAGCCAAGTCGATCTGATTCATAAAGTTTAAGCTCGAGTCCGGCATAACTCTGCTCAACTCAATTACAACCCTAGTCAACTTGATTAAATATGTAGCATAAATGTAATGATTTATATTATTACTTTTAATAACTTTTATCTGATTAATTTCGTTTGTAAATCAACCGATTTATGGGTTTTTTTTTCCAAAGGTGAACTTCATTAACATACGCGTAAACCTCCGACTCTTCAAGGCGGAGGGAAGAAGGCCGCTAAAAACATTACAGTAACATCACATTAGACCAACCTTTCCAATCCTTTACAAAATTTTTATGCCTATTCGAAAACCAAAGAAAACCGAAGGCTTTAATATCTGCCACAACCTCCACCACATTACAACTTTATATTTAAGTTTTTTAAATAATGTGCATTATAAAGTTATGATTTGTACTTCGGTGAATTTATGTTATTGTAATTTATTTTAATTATTTTACAAATTACAAACCAAATCTAATTTTTAAACGAAATTATATTTCTGTAAAATAACAAAAAAATTACTTTAAGCCACATATCAATACCCGGACCCATGCCGGGACCAATACCCGGTTATACCTGAACCCACCCATACCCTATCCAGTTACATAGAGTATGATTTTTCTCCTCAAGATATGTACCCGAACCTTACCTGACTTCTCTCAATACCCAATTTTCCCATACCCGTTCATACTCGGAACTAGGTATTAGAAAAAAAAAAAAAACTATATGTGCAGGTCTATCTTTAAACAACTAACTGGGCTTTAGCGTTATGAGATATTATCTTATAATTACAAATGGAATTGGTCAATGGGTATGAACTTATGGGCTAGCTTCTATCTTTTTTAATGTCGGGCTAGTGATAAACTTTAAGAGTGTTTTGAGTTTTTAAAAAATATTAAGGGGTAACGTTAATATAATTTAAGGAGTAACATAATACAAAAAGCTAAAAAAGTAAAATAAAATTTGCACTACGCCGGAAAAGTTGAGGGGTAGCGGATGCTACCCTACCATCCGCTACCCCTACTTATCCTCTATTTCCGCCCCTGCTCCATGGGGGATTTGAGCAGGGTATCTAACAATTATAAAGCGGTGTCTTAACCAGTGAACACTTTGCTGATTTAGTTGTGGGTTCATTATTTATTATGGTTCCTTTCAATTTTTTTGTATAGATTAACACTAAAATTTCCAAATCAAGTTGGTAAATCCGCCCCTGTATGCATACATGTTGCGATTTGAGCTACGTTGGAATTCCTGTAGTCCCTAAACCTAAGACCAATGTTTTGAAACTTAGACCGGACAGGCCGGTCGGAATGGAAACTGTACCGTAGACTAGTCCAGGTTGATGGGTTGGACCGCCTGGACATCGGACGAGTGGTTGGGCCGTCGAATTAGAGGTTGGATCGGAAAACCGGGTTGTCGGACCAGGTTTTTAAGGGTTGGGCCGTTTTTGTTTTCTATTTTTTTTTCTTTTTTTTTTTAATTTTTCCGAGGTTTTGTAGGGTTATTTGGCCGGCTCGTGAACCGGTGACTCGGTGGTCGCTTCGGTTTGACGTTTAATCCGATTCTGAAAATGTTGCCTAAGACTATACATATGCTTATTTTGTATATTTGTAGGGGTACATGTTTATTTTGGTAAAATTCCCTTTCCAAGTTCTTGTATGGATAATGTAATAAAACAATACATTTAAAATATAAGGATGTGCATGCAAGGTGTATGAAACATGTGGTTTTACTTTTTTAGACTGGGTGAGGTCTGCAAGGGCCGAAAATCTCAAGGGATCATGAACAAGGAGGTTTGGTAAAAAGTTGATGGGACATGTACTGTTTTGCTTATGATGATAACTCATTTGACCATACCATAGGAAATGGCGCCTGCAAATAAAATTATTATAATTTAATAAATGTTTTATATTAATTTTACACCATTGGTAAGATCTAACATATTCCAACCTGTTCAGATCTCCGACTGATCTCAGACTTGTTCAAGAAAACAGAGCAACAGTACGATATCCAACTGATGCTGCTGGTATGATCTCCGACTGATGCTCTTGACAACCATCGGTAAGATCTAACATATTCTAACCTGTTTTTTTTAACAACCCAAACAGTTGAATGATACTCGATTCTTGCTATTCTTGAAGTTGTTAGGACCTATGGTGACTTTAATTTAACAACCCACTTCGTCGCCGATGTCAATGTCCAGATCCAACAAAATGTGAGTATGTTATGGAGAGATTTATATGGGTTGAATCAAATACGACAAAAATAGAATAATGAAAAATAATAGTTGGCATTATGCATTTCTGTAATTTAGACGTTAACAAAATGTTAGAAGGAATAAAGTAATAATTGAAGTATTAATTTTTTTTTAAAAAAATTAAGTTGGTATCACGTAACGTAAATAAGAACAGAATGTGAAGTGTGATAATATGAATAAAAATACATGATGTTATGGTTTTGATGCATGATGCTGAATATTTATAATAATTTATAATACTCGAAAATATTTATTCGATGTTTAATTTGAACACAATGTCATAAACGTGAAAATTTCGATTTGTTTAGAACATAACCTTTTTATATAATCGATTGTCAATCGATGTATAAGGTTGGAGAAACTTTGTAAAGTGCATAATTAGAAATACTTGATAATAAAACTTTGTAATATGAAACCAAATTTATTATAAAATATTTGATTAAATATTTGAAGATACTAAAAATTAGATATTTTCATAAATAATGATGTTTATCGATACTTTTGAGAAATTCAAAACTAGGATTAGGTAGAAGTGAGAGAAGTTGAAGTAACGCTTCCAATAAAATGAACTTGAAGTTGGTTGTAGAATGTAAAAGAGATTCACAAGGTTTGGATTGTTCCGGAACGAAACTACGACTAACCAAGGTGGTCGAAAATTCGTTTGAGTTTTGGAATCATGCTTTGGCCTAATAGGTGGAAATACTCTCGCCGAGGTTTCGATTAACGGTATTCACCCTTCCAGTTACTACATGTCTATTATCAATCGAAAGTTTGAGACCTTGGAGAGATTAAAAAAAATCGAGGATTGAAACTAGTCGCCAAGTTGCGGATTTCACTCCTATCTTAGCGGTGTTGTCTCTTGAGTGTGATTTTTGCACTTGTCCAACGAGGTAGGAAAATTAATTCCAACATTTTATTGGTAAGTTTCCACTAGAATGAGGATTTGTGAAATTTCCGCCAAGGTAAGGAAATCACGCCTATCTTGGTGTAGTTTCAAAACACAAAAGGTAAAGAGAATCACTCTTAGCTTGATGATAAAGTTGTTACGTTAATGTATAGAAATGAAGCGCTACCAAGGTAAAGGAATTCACTCTTAACTTGGTAGTAGAGCTTCTATAAGATGAGGAAATATGAAACTAGTTATCAAGATGTGGATATCACTCCTAATTCGATGATGTCGTCTTCGAATTGTGGATTGATACTTACCCATAGAGTAAAGGAGGTTAATCCTGACTCTTTGGTAAGGTTTCACTAGAATGAGATGAGTGAATTTGTCATCAACGTAAGGAAATCACTCATATCTCGATGGTGAAATTTCAAAATTTTAAAAGGAATGAAACGGATTGAAAGTTGTCACCAAAGTAAGGGAATCACTCCTATTTCGGTGAGATTCTTTCGTTTGTGAAATTCGAGTGTTTTTGTATTGGAGTATACTTTGCCTTAGGAAGGCACACATCTTTAAGGTTTATGAAATGATATGAAATAGATAAGCAAGTAGGAAAAATCAAGTATTTCAAGCATGTAAAGGAAGTAGTCAAATAAAGGTTCCTAACTATATACTAGGTCAATCATGACATTTTCCTAATTCCCTATAGTTATGGCTCTGATACCAATCTATAACACCCCAACCGATGGCGAAATACATCGAGTCGCAACTTGTAACATCCGACCCCTCTCACCACCAATATTGTCCGCTTTGCCCCGATGGGTTGCCCATCCAGAGCTCACGGATTTGTTTTTGGTCGCCCCGGTGGAGACTTTCTAGGAGGTCACCCATCCTGATACTACTCCCACCTGAGCACGCTTAACTGTGGAGTTCTCCTCTCATCCACTAGCATTAAGCCCAAAACGCGTTGGTGATTTAAGAGGCTTTGGATTACTTATGAACCAAGGATCTCTCCTGGCCACGGCCGATGTGGGATTTGCCTAGGGTGTCATACAATGGTCCATGTTACTCTTCTCAGAAATCAGTACTGTTACAGGTTCTGTACTGGGATTAGAGCTCGTTCAGTATTTGGAGTAGGTTGTGTCTGAGCTTGTTCCCTCTGATTCTGATTGCCTCTGTTGTTGTTGAAGGGATTCTGATTCCCCTGTTGCTTGGGCCGGTCACATTCTCTTGCAAAGTGTCCTTTGGTGCCACAATTGGAACACGTGACCCTAGTCTTGTCAAACCCATACTTTTGTGTTGTTGTTGATCAGCACATCTCTCCTCCCAGTTCTATCCATGTACTCCTTTGCCCTCCTGACCACGCTTGCGAAATGCCACTGGATGTCTATGAGATCCATATCATCTTTATCAATCTGTGCGTAATCCTCTTGTGTGAGATGAGGATTCCTGATCTGCCCTGCCACTAATCCACTGTAGGAGTTGACCAACGTTGACAGTAGAGCCATATGTTCTTGAGACTTAAGCTAACTTTATAGTCACCTTCTCAAATCCCGAAGTGTTTAGCTGCTCGGCGATTGGATTAGTCCGATAGCCACCTTGATTTGAAGTACAGGCACCTCCATAGCCACCATATCCTAAAGCTGGGACACCACCAAACCCTGACGAAGAAGGTCCACCAAAGTTTGAGTTGCCTGAGCTGGTGCTGCAAGATGAGAAAAAGGATTAACACCAAACTGGTTAGTATTATAAGATAAAGGATACTGGTTTCCTTGTCCAAAAGGATAAACTAGTGGAGGAACATCAGCTGGGGGACCATAGTTGTCAAATGCATAAACTGGATCAAGATTGACAACAAACGCGGTCTGTGTTTTGGATCCTCCTACGCTGGTGTCCTGTGGTGTGTTCCCGTAGTAGATGCTGGGATTCTGAGGAGTAAGAGTCTTGTTCGCCCTTCTGATTTCATCTATCTCTTTGTTCACCAGCTCTGCCACAAATTCATTTATGGAGAGTGTCTGATAGATGTTGTTCGCCTTCTAGATGTCCAGCCACTGATGCCAGTGTGAAGGGAGTGCATCTGCAAATCTTTACACAAGCTCTGCTGATGTGTATACCACCCCGTACTGATACATCTCGGACATTAAATGGTAGTATCTTGCAATCAAATCTCATAGCGATTCATTTCTGATGGTTGTGAAGTTTTCGAACTCTTTCTTGAGTTGATCCATCTTGATCTTTCGCGTCTTCACATTTCCCTCGTTCCTTTCAACAAGCGCTAACCAAAGCATCTGTGAAGTAGTACACTGTGCGAACTGATGAAGTATGTCTTTGGGAAGTGCCTGCATCAAACCTGCCATCGCCTTCTTCTCATAGTTATACTTCCTTCTCTGATCCTCAGTCATGTCTTCCAATGAAACTGGAATGTTAGAATTTTCAACCATCGGCCTGTTGTACCCGTTCTCAATAGCTGCCCATACAAGTCCATCGATACCCTCAACATGAGTCTGGAATCTGCCTTTCCAGCTGTGGTAGTCGGCCATAAACTGAAGTTTTAGTGCCCTATTGGAACTACCAGTCTCTAAGTCGCTTAACAGAACCGAAGACAAGTGATGTGTCTGTTGAGTCGCAGCAGCAGCCAGTGCCCAAGGATTTGTAGTCATTGCTTGCTGTTGCTGGGCCTGTTGTTGAGCCGCAAGCGCCCACGGATTGGTTCCGTCAACATTAGCTTGCATTTGCTGTTGTCGCATCTGTTACGCGTTACGCTCGGCTAAAAATTGCCAAGGGTTTGTGGGTACATTCATTTGGTTGTTAATTGGTTGGTTATATTGTGGTCTAGGTTGATTTTGATGTCCCCACGGGTTAGCCATTTGTTAATATACATTAAAAGTCCGATGCTTGAAGTTATGTGAATGACCCGTATTTGAATGACCCGTATGTGAATGACCCGTATGAACGAGACTTGATACAAGGACCCGTATGTAGATCAGACTTGATACAAGGACCTGTATGTGAATGACACGTATGTAGATCAGACTAGAACACGTATGAAGTGACTCGTATGAGGAACAGAACACGTGTGTAGATCAAACAACAAGGACCCATATGTAGATCAGACAAGAAGACGTATGAAGTGACCCGTATGAGGAACAGAACACGTATGTAGATCAGACAACAAGGACCCGTATGTAGATCAGAAATTCAACTCGTATATATCATGCTCTACTCGTATGAACAATGAAGTACTCGTATGAACAATAAACCCTAATCGCCTAAACAGTGGACACGAATAGGCCTAATTGCTAGTTGTAGCTAGCGGGTACACGTAATTGCTAGTTTATACACACGAGTTCAGCACCTACTCACCTGATATGATCTGAGATTCACTTTTGCACAAAAACTACCATTTTTGCTTCAAAATATAATAAAAAACGATGTGTTTAATCCCCAAACTATTAGAAAAGTTTCCAAAACACTATTAGATCAAAACCTAATAAAAAAACACATGTTTTCATCCATAAAAACACACTTAGATTTTGAAAATAAGTATTTTTTTATGAAAAACTCAAAGTTTCAAAGTTCAAACAGGTTTTTGAATAAAAATCACAACTTTAACTCAAAAACCACCTGTTTTGACTCGTTTTTTGTTATCAAAACACTCGTGATAAGAGCCTCGGCTCTGATACCACTTGTAGGATCGACTTTCGGGTCACCCGACAATCATGAGCTTGATACTCAAAATGCGGAAACCTCTGAATATGTTTAGATAACATAAACAAATATGAAACACTGATAAATGAGTAATCAACACACACAAGTGGCTCAAAGGTTGTATGATTAATCACAAAAACAGAGCACAAATGTTTACAATGATAATCTTAGACCTTCAGACCTAGGGGGGGGTGTTTGGGGAATGTGTGAGGTGACAACTAATGATTAGGGTAATGATTGGATGTATTTATACCTCATGTACTCGTCCAGACTGAAACTAGCGTGTGCAAGCCTATCCCACATATTAAACTAGCGAGTAGGGCTCTACTCGCATGTTATAACATGCGAGTACAATGCTAATCGCCCATAATACATTTCTACTCACCAGTTACTACCAATCATACCCAAAACGCTTGCAAACACTCCCAAACACCCTGTAAAACGTCCAAACATCTAATATACTAGCCTAGGGACATTATGCACTAACAGTAGTAGAATATTATTGTTATTAAAGTTTTCAAAAATGTGGTGCTACAACACTACCACTCTTAAAATATACTAATGCTCTTTCATTTTCTTTTGCTATGCTTGACAGATTTGTGTGAGAAAAAAAATAAGGTTTTATATAGTTGAATGGTCGGTAATGTTTTGATAACTATGAATACCAAATTTAATTCTTAACATTATCAATTATTTATGAATTCCATACTCAATATAAGCAATTATGGTCAAGCTCTTACACATTGTAATAAAAATGATAAAGATGAGAAGAATACAAAAAAACAATGAATCACAAAATAGAACACAATGAGTCACAAAATATAATACAATGTGAAGAAAAAAGACACAATAAATTGCAAAAATGACACAATGATAAAATAAAATAAAAACACTATGCAACATATATAACACAAATTTTAAAACTACAAGCTAAAAATTCAAAAAATCAAAAACCTAAAACTAAGATCGTAGAGTTTGATAAGACGGTTTTAGTACTGTTTGAATGAGTTCAATCGAATCCCGTTTAATACCCTTACTACGACTTACCATTTCTCTTTTAGTGTGTATTTGATCCTAACTAACAAATATAATGCATACCAAAATGAAACTCAATTTGAAACGAACCCTTAAAATTTCCGTCAAGTCCTCACCGATATGAATTCAATTGCTTTCAATTTAAATTCATTTTATATATTGTATAAATAGGGTTGAGTTATTCTACAAAGGCTACAAAAAATGAGAAGGGTGAGAAGGATACAAAAAACACAATAGATCATCAAATATGACACAATGAGCCACAAAATATAACACAGTGCCAAAAAATATAACTCAATGCTGAAGAAAAAAGACACAATGAATTGAAAAAATGACACAACGATGAAAATAAGAAAAAGACACAATGGTACATAAAAGACATAATGATATAACGCATATTCTAAAAACTACAAGCTAAAACCCCAAAAAAACGAAGACCTAAAAACTAACGACGTAGGGTTCGATAAGACGATTCCAATGCCGCTTAAATGAGTTCAATCGGAGTCCGTTTGATACCCTTCCTACGACTTCCTATTTTTCTTTCACTGTGTATTTGATCCTAACCCTGTATAAATAATCATATAACTACTATTAATCTCTACCCTTATTCTTTCTTTTACCTTAAGAATGTACGCTGTGGGTCGTGAGGGATTAGACACGAACGGTCACATCTTCTTCCACGTGGCTTGCGAACACCACAACATAGCAGCTTTAATGATTCCCCGAGCGAGGCCATGCTACCACACTTGTGTGTGGTAGTGGATGAAAACTAACCGTTGGCAGTCAATTATGACTATTGGGGCTGACTGACCGTTGGTGACTATATTGGTTATTTTTGAAAAGATTGAAAAATTTTCAAATCAAACAATTAAAAAATTTTCACTCTCACTCTCAATAAATAGTATTGGCATGGAATGATTTTTCTTCGTCCGACTCGTCAGAAGAATACAATTTGTTTATGGAAGTGGGAAGGATAACGATTGATTACTTGATGGCCCGGTCTCGAAGGCGAAGGCAACCACGTGCCCAACCGACAATCACTAATATTCTAAAACTCGACAACATAAACAATATCAAGAACCGTGAGATATAATGAAATCTTCGCCATGAATTGGTCCAACAATTATGGGCTAGATGTCCCGATGATCTTGTATTAGATTAGTTTTAGTTTTTTATAGTTTGCATTCTTGTAAACATTAAGTTTGTATATAGAAACCAAGTTAAACACAATACAATTTATTTTGACGTTAACACTACAATCTCATTAAATTAGATTACACATAAATATCCACAAAACATTCTTTTATATATTAAATGAGCCAAGTCGATCTGAGTCATAAAGTTTAAGCTCGAGTCCGGCATGACTGCTCAACTCAATTACAACCCTAGTCAACTTGATCAAATATGTAGCATAAATGTACTGATTTATATTATTAGTTTTAATAACTTTTATCTAATTAATTTCGTTTGTAAATCAACCGATTTATGTTTCTTTAGAGGTGAACTTCATTAACATAGGCGTAAACCTCCAACTCTCCAAGGCGGAGGGAAGAAGGCCGCTAAAAACATTACAATAACATCACATTAGACCAACCTTTTCAATCCTTAACAAAAATTTTATGCGTATTCAAAAACCAAAGAAAACCGAAGGTTTTAATATCCGCCACAACCTCCACCACATTACACCACATTACAACTTTATATTTAAGTTTTTTTTTTAATAATGTGCATTATAAAGTTATGATTTGTACTTCGATGAATTTATGTTATCGTAATTTATTTTAATTATTTTACAAATTACAAACCAAATCTAATTTTTAAACGAATTTATATTTCTGTAAAATAACAAAAGAATTACTTTAAGCCACGTATCAATACCCGGACCCATGCCGGGTCCAATACCCGGTTATACCTGAACCCGCTCATACCCTACCCGGTTACATAGGGTATGATTTTTCTCCTCAATATGTGTACCTGAACCTTACTTGACTTCTCTCAATACCCAATTTTCCTATAACTGTTCATACTCGGAACTAGGTATTAGAAAAAAAAAACTATATGTGCAGCTCTATCTTTAACCAACTAATTGGGCTTTAGCGTTATGGGATATTATCTTATAATTACAAATGGAACGGGTCAATGGGTATGAACTTATGGGCTTCTATATTTTTTAATGTCGGGCTAGGGATAAACTTTAAGAGTGTTTTGAGTTTTTAAAAAATATTAAGGGGTAACGTTAATATAATTTAAGGAGTAACATAATACAAAAAGCTAAAAAAGTAAAATAAAATTTGCACTACGCCGGAAAAGTTTAGGGGTAGCAGATGCTACCCCTACTTATCCTCTATTTCCGCCCCTGCTCTATGGGGGATTTGAACCGGGTATCTAGTGATTATCAAGCGGTGTCTTAACCACTATAACACTTTGCTGATTTAGTTGTGGGTTCATTATTTATTTATGGGTTCTTTTCAAATTTTTGTATAAATTAACACTAAAATTTTCAAATCAAGTGGGTAAATCGGCCCCTGTATGCATACGTGTTGCGATTTGAGCTACGTTGGAATTCCTGTAGTCCCTAAACCTAAGACCAATGTTTTGAAACTTAGACCGGACCGGCCGGTCGGAATGGAAACTGGACCGTAGACTAGTCCAGGTTGATGGGTTGGACCACCTGGACATCGGACCAGTGGTTGGGCCTTCGAATCAGAGGTTGGATCAGAAAACCGGGTTGTCAGACCGGGTTTTTAAGGGTTTGGCCGTTTTTGTTTTTTTGTTTAATTTTTCCGAGGTTTTGTATGGCTTTTTGGCTGGCTCGTGAACCGGTGACTCGGTGGTCGCTTCGGTTTTACGTTCAATCCGGTTATGAAAATGTTGCCTACGACTTTACATATGCTTATTTTGTATGTTTGCAGGGTCCATGTTTATTTTGGTGAAATTCCCTTTCCAAGTTCTTGTATGGATAATTTAATAAAATAATACATTTAAAATATAAGGATGTGCATGCATGGTGTCTGAAGCATGTGGTTTTTAGACTGGGTGAGGTCTGCAAGATCCGAAAATCTCAAGGGAAAAAGGAGGTTTGGTATATAATTAAGTTGACGGGACTTGTACTACTAGGAAATGATGAGTAGTGATAACCTATGACCATAGGAAATGGGGCCTTCTTTGGCAAATAAAATTATTATTATTATTATCTATCTATATTATTATATATATTAATATAAAAATCATGTTTCAATCAACAGAATTATCGTTGCCCATGTCTTTGTTTATGGTTTCTTATGATGTCAACAACTAGGGTGATGGAGTCAATCAATAGTTGTGTGTGTGTGTGTGTGAGAGAGAGAGAGAGAGAGAGAGAGGTTTGTTGCTTTAGGAAATGAAACTTGCAGTCCACGTAGAAGAAAAGAAAGCCCCTGTATTATTTAGGTGTTTCCACCTAATTTCTGGATTGAAAATTAATCTGCGAAAATCGAATCTGTTTGGTACTGTTGTGGCTGAATCCGTTATTGAGGAGGCCGCTCAAAGCATTAATGTGAACAAAGGATGCTTTCCCTTCAAGTATCTTGGGGTTCCTATTGGGGCGAACATGAATCAAGCTATTGGAAAGGTGTTATCGATACTTGCAATTCAAGGTTATCTAAGTGGACACTACTAGAAAATAGGCCTAATGCAACTCTTTATAAGCAACCTTTTTTCAAATAAGTTGCATTTGCCTCTAATGCAACTTTAGTGAAGACAAAGGTTGCATTAGAATATCTAATGCAACTTTTTTCGTAAAAAAAGTTGCATACTTACATGACATTTGCAACTTTTGTAGGAAATGTTGCATTTTCAAAGTTTAAATGCAACACTTAATTTAAAAGGTTGCATTGTTAAATGCCAATATAACTATTAGTTTATAAACAAATTAAATGGAAATATTCAAATGAATCCTATGAAAAAATAAAAAATAATAATTTAAAACCTTTTATATTTATATTAGGTAAATAAAAAAAGGGTATTGGATTTTAATAATCCAAACTATCTGTACTTCAAAAATTCCCAACAATGATCCCAACTTTTAACGTATTGGCCGACAATGACCTTTGTTAACTGAGAACTAATTCAGTTAGTGGACGCTGACGTAGCATGTTCACAATGACGTGGATGATGACATGGCATACCAACATTGACATGGATGATGACGTGGCATGTCACGTCAGCGTGAGCATGCCACGTCATCATCCACTAACTGAGTTAGTTTTTAATTAACAAAGGTTCATTGTCGGCCAATACGTTGAAAGATGGGATCGCTGTTGGGAATTTTTGAAATACATATTATTGTCCGCCAATGGGAGAAAGTTTGAATTATTAAAATTCAATACCCCATAAAAAATTAAAACCTTTTATATTTAATATTTATAACTTAAATATAAGATTATGTATTTAAATTTTCTAATATAGTCTCTTTATTTACATTTTTACAATTTTATTTATATAATAATTAACATAAATACTTATCTTATAATTCCAAACATTTACTCAGCCCCAAAATATTTTATATTCCCTCCCAATGTTCAAATTTCAAAATTTTGGATTTTCCACATTCCCAGACCCTATCCCCCAAATCTAATCAAACTATTCACATACTTCCTCTACCAATCTCAATCGGTTTCCAAAGCTTTTAACGACCACCGCACAACCACGCTTCTTTTATTGAGAATGCCCCCTTTGATCCTCGTTCAGCAGCCTTTCATCTCGTCCAATAGCCCCTACGAGATTCAGGTTCAAGCGGATTCACTGTTATAAATTGGCCTTCTTAGTTGGTACCCTAATCCTTAAAATTTCACGTTTTATGTAGGTTAGAAGGCATTTAAAAGCACCATCATCATAATTTCGGAATCGCATGGAACCGACTAGGGTATGTTTCGTACCATTCTTAATATTATAGAAAGGAATATTGGAAGCCGGGTGCAACCTCTTCAAAGAAGCGATTTCGTTTAATGCATTCATTCGGCCTTTGTGATGTCCAGATGCCCTGTCGTCTGCTACATCCGATTTCACACCCACCACCATAATATAGTTGTTTCGACAGAGAGCTATTGTATGTGCCATTAAACATCATAACAGTCACTACCTGTCTGCTTCTTAAAAGTCCCAACCACCCATGTGTTTCTAATTAGAAAAATAATAAGATAATTTTTTTAATTCTTATAAGTGATTTAGTACAAATGTTCCGCTGCTCTAAATTGGTTAAAAAACCATGAGTTCTTTAGTTTTTCACTTGCAATTTAATATTGGTAATAGAAATAGAAATTGACCTGATATAGTGTTTTCTTTGGTTGTATATGTGATATTAAGATGGTTTGGGCTTAGAAGTATGTACCAGGTCTTTGGATTATAAAAAGGTAAAAATTCCTAGACATCTAAGAGCAGATTGTTACCCATCCTAAGAAATCAAATTGAAGAACAATAGGTCGTCTTATAACCCGTGGACTTTTCACATGATATAAGCAAATTCTATGAGTCGTTCGTTTGCTTAAGTGTGGATTAGGGATTAATATTTTGAAACCATCGACATTTTTCCTATTTTTTTAGGTTTTTAAAATTTAGCAATGTTGGAATAGCTAGCAGATCAGTTGCCTCTGTGTATCTTAAGCTGATCTTTAACAATATGAATAAGTATTGTTATCATGAAAAACTAATTTCTTACTTACTAGGTATGCTATGAACATGAATCTTTTTTGTTTGTTGTACATGTTATTATTTGGGACAAGTAGTAAACGAGTAATAGTTATGTAATATAATGCAAGAGCTTGAATTGTAGAAACAAATTAAAAACCATCAGCCGCCACAGTCGAGGATTCCCATTCGGAATCCATAATAGCCAATCTGTATGTATATGTTCTGTACTTCTGTTGCTTATCACATAGATATGTAATATGTTATGCTTGCTACTTTACAGTTTGCTAATCTCAAAACATCAACTGAATAGATGCTATGGGTTTTCATGTTCTGTGTTTGGTTTTTACTTTGGCCGGGCTCTTCTAATGATGGTCCTCACTAATTTTTTTGGTTATTATTAAGGTAGAAAGAAGAAATGATAAGTTGATCCCTTGAATGTATTTATTAGTATAACTTCTAATGTGGCTTTCTTAGTTTAGTAGTATACTATTACTTGAGTGCATGATGGGATTTGATACTGACCTAAAGATGTATTGAACTACAGGTTATGGATTATCTGATTATTTGGCTATATGAACTCATACCAACAGGGACAATATGCAGGTAAGTATGGCTATAGTGATACCTATTTTCACTTTAATTTATACTTCTCATAAACATCCTTGTTATTCCTTCATGACTCATGAATGTGCCTGTCATGTGGTCTATATAAAGCAAATCATTCCCAATCATTTTTTATGTATCTCAACTTATTATATATAGTATTTGACAGTTGTTACAAAAACAAGAAATACAATCAAAAAGTTGTATCATCAGTAACCTTTACGCATGAAGTGTTTGATCTTAAGCTAACTTGAACGAACTCACCATTTAGCGAACACGGGTAATAAGTATTGGGTTTTTATTCAAGTTCAAAGTTTTATCCATCTGTAATTTTTTATTATTTAGCCAAATACTCTTGGTTGCCAATTTTTAGGAGTTAGTATGTACAAGCTTCCACTAAAGATCCTCTGCAGATTATGAACATGAATTTGAAGGTAAAACTGTATAAAAATATATAATTTGATGTTTGTGGTTCACTAATTTTTGGTCTTAGAAAAATGTTAATTATATTGGTGGTGTTGTGTTTGTAGGTTGAGGTGTCCGCTCAAATAACTTTGATGCCTGAATCTAATATGGGCTTACCTCTTTTATAATGAATCCATTTGACATTTCTTTTGTTAGCATTTGATTAATAATTTGCTTTACCTTGACACTTTGCTACAATACGAAGAAAATGTTGTTATGAAGGAACAACACCACATGCACAAACGAAGTGTCAGGTGCACTCTTTTTGTAAGACTTTTACTGCTTTTGATTGAAGTACTTAAGGTTGGTTTTCTATTTTGTGATGCCATACTGATAAATGAATGGAATGATTCAAAGCGAGCCTTGAAGTTGAAAAGACAATTGCTTGAAAGGCGAAAGAAATTGAAGACGACCATCAAAGGAAAAAAGTTGAGCTAGAAGCTATGCAAAAAGATTTTGATATCCAACGAGCAAATTTAGAAGCTACGATACAGAATATTATGCAAGAACTACCTATTAAAATACTTCAGGATCTTATAGACGAGTAGGAGGTTTCGTTACTTTTATCATTGTAATTGACTACATACTAATTATATTGTTATTTTGAGTTTAGACATATGTTAAATTACAATTTAAGATTTCTATTTATGTTATTATTGTGTTTGTGTTACTCATATACTATTGTATTTAGAAAAATAATGTATAAAGTTGCAATTGTAAAATGAAAGGTTGCATTTGTGTAACTAAAATCTTTAAAAAAGTGTTGCATTTGTTGTAAAAAACGGTTGCTTTTTTCAATTAGAAATATAATAATGGTTGCATTTGAATGTAGCAAAAGTTGCATTTGAGGTAAAAAAAAGTTGCATTAGCATGTTAAAAAGGTTGCATCTAAAAAGGTTGCATTTGAAATGTTAATGCAACCCTTTCAAAAAATGTTGTATTATCTAAAAAAAAGGTTGCATTAGGTCTAACGCAACTTCGACTAATGCAGCTTTAGATAAAAGGTTGCATTAGGCCTACTGCAACCTTTTCAAGGCCTAATGCAACATTTTAGTGGGGTTGCATTAGCTTCATTTTGTTGTAGTGGGAAGGCCAAAACACTCTCCATTGGTGGACGTACGATCTTGTTAAAATCCGTACTAGATAGCTTACCAATATACTACTTATCTCTTTTTCGAGCACCTAAATGTGTTATTGAACATATGGAAAATTTGAGAAGGAGATTCTTTTGGGGAGGAACTGATGAAAAACATAAAATCGCGTGGGTTTCTTGGGAACGAGTAATTGGCCCCAAGAATAAAGGTGGAATAGGTTTGGGTTCTCTACAACACATGAACATGAGCCTCCTTCTCAAATGGTGGTGGCGCTTTAAAACCGAAACTTCAAGCCTATGGAAACAAGTAATTGAATCTATCCACCACAATGAGCGATCTTGGGCCTTTCTTCCAATTAAATCGACCATACCGGGGGTTTGGAATTCAATCATAAAGGTTGGGAAAGATTTCGAAAACATAAACATACAGGTTGTGAATTTTTTCAAAGGGGTACTTGGTAATGGATTGCACATTCGGTTCTGGCTTAACTGCTGGCTCGGGGGAATCCTGCTCAGGTTCAAATTTCCCAATCTGTTTATTTTAGAGTCTAATAAGGGCTGCACTGTGGCAGCCCGTTTAGTTTTGCAGAGAAACACTCGGGTGGTGGGTTGGGACTGGAGACGTGAGCCTCTGCTGGAACTTGAACGTGACGAACTTCTGGAATGCAATCAAATGCTGCTGTCTGCTGCAATTACTGAATCAGCTGACTACTGGACATGGACGACAGATTATGCGGGCGTTTTTTCTACAGCCTCATGCCGCAGAATCCTATCTGCATCGGCTGCTCCTTTTTTCCCTTTCAAATGGTCGAAGCTGGTACCAAAAAAGATTAACATTTTTGCTTGGAGAGCGGAGCAAGACAGGATATCAACGATGGAAGGCCTAATCAAGCACAAGATCGTCAACACTTCTCCTATGTGTAGCTTATGTGGCGATTATCCTGAAAACGTTGCACATCTCTTGATACACTGCTATGTGGCTGCCAACATATGGCAAAAAGTGGTGGATTGGTGTAACATCCCACCTATTTTTGCCTTCAACTTCGGAGAACTATTGGAAGCCGGAAACGTTAATGGTCTTAAAAGAACAAGAAAAGAGGCTATATATGCAATCATTCTCACGACATGCTGGGTAATTTGGAATGGAAGGAACAAGAAGATATTTCAAGGCAAAAGAATCAATCTGGAAGAACTCTTAGGTGAAATAAAGGCACAATCACATCTTTGGATAACAAGTAGAGTAACCGGAATAACAAAGGACTGGAACAAATGGTGCATTTTTGACATTTAATTTGGTTTGTAGATGAATTGTACTAAGCAGTTGGGTGAATTGTAATTTGGGTTGGGTGTCAAATGGATAATTCATCTTTATAGCATCTTGCTAATAGATGATCTTGTACATATTGGGTTATGAAATAAAAGTTGTTTACCGTTAAAAAAAAAGGTTTAGAAAGAGATGGAAAATGTGAACAAGTAGTCAAGGAGGGTCAATATGTGTTTAGTAAACGAACAATAAAAACAATCCATATGGAAGGGAAGGGATGGGGCTATTTGTTTGCCTATTTTTAATGGATAATTTATTTTGTCACTAACATGCCACTAACCCAAAAGTCAAATGGTGGATTGTATTATATATTAGTTTTTAAATAGATCATTCAAAAAAAGAGAGCCAACAGCACACATTTAAAACATAGTTATAAATACAATAACACACATTTAAAAATAGTTATAAATAACTATGTTGTGTATAATCTCATAAAAAAACAAGTTATTTAAATCGGGTAAATACCTAAAATACATAAATGTGTTTTATGTTTTAAACTATTTTCTTATTATCTATCTATCTATACTTTCCATAATAGGAGAAGCGTGAGTGACGTGAGAAAGCTGATGTATCAGCCGGAGAGACTGGTTACCAATGCGCGTATGATGCAAAAACTAACGTCATTAATCCCATTAAAATATTCAAAAAAAGGCGTGGGCCACGTGAAACCACCGTTGTTGCCCCCAACAGCGGTTCTCAATTCCTGGGTCTGCCAACCAACAGCAGACGTTTACTAATATCCTCTCAGCTGTTTAGGCCCTAAGTTTGAATTTTAAGGGGGAAAATTTAAATCCACGTAAAGAAACGTGCCTCGTCAGCTCCCTATATATAAGCACATAACCAATGCACTCATTTATTCTATCAGCTTTGAATTTTTTAAAAAAGATTTTCAAATTTCCCTCTTAAAATTTAAAACAATGTCGACGTTAATGGACGATGAAGAAACCCATGGCACTTTTATTCGTGATCTCAATCCAGCCAAAGATAGATAGATAGATAATAAGCAGGTAAATTGATGAGCAGGTAAATTCTAAGTTGGTTTATTTTGTTATTCTTGAAGACGTGGTTTTTTGTGCATACCTTTTACATTGTGTTATAAGGAGCTGCGGGGCGATAAGATTCAAGATTCTGCCAAGTCTCCTTTTATGCAACTTTTTGACAGTCAACTTGAAGAAGATGGTGTAGTTGTCTTATCTAAGTTTGGTGTAGGTGAAAACAAGGACATTTACAGAGTTATAGGACATCAATATAAAATCATTTTTTATCGTTGTACAATTGTGAAACATGTTAAGGGCTGGGAATGTGTTGAGTATGGTTTCAACTTCTTACCTTTTAAAGAAATTCTTGACGGAGAAGCTAAGAATCTATTGAGCGTTGGTTTGTATTTTGTTTTTTTATTTTAGAGCAAAGTTTAACATTCAGTTTTGTTGAACATTGTTCCTTTTAAACTTAACAGATGTTTGGCAAAGCTGTGTGTTTGTTTTTATAGATGTTGCAGGTAGCGTCATTTGGTGTGGTGACTTGGATGTGTATGGACAAGCTCCTAATGAAACCAAACAGATGAATCTTGATCTTCAGGACTTAGAGTAAGGGTTTTTCTTGAAATTGTTATACAGTGTTTTTGTAAAGTATAGCATCTGCTATTCAGATACCTGACACTTAACAAATATATTTTGTTTTTAAGGTAAGTCTTATGTTTCAATGGCTGAAAACAATCATTGTTAGAGTTGCAAATTTAATTTCTGTAATAAATGTTATGATGAGATTGATCTATGATTGACTGTTTTGAATCTTATGTGGAACACATTTATTGATGTAATAAATTATTTGTAATTAATTTTTGTATAGTTGCATGTTTTTGCAAATTTTTTTTACATCTATGATTCTTTTGTGTTGTTTTAGAGGTACGACGTTAAGATGTACATTGTGGAACTCTTACGCAATACAGTTTAAGGAATTTATTTCCAACATCAATGAGGAGCATTTACTCGCAATTATCTAGCATGGAAGGGTTAGAAACTGGAAGGGTAAGTTGTGTTTCATTTTTGTTATTTTAAAAAGATTTTATTATAAATGAAGTCATAAAGATATGTGTGTTATGAAATTTATAGAACGAATTACAGTTCAAACTGATAAGCATGGATCTCGCCTCTTTCTCAATCAAGGCATAGATGAGGTTTCTGACCTAAGCAGGAGGTGCTATTTATTTATAATTCTATAGGCAAATTTAAATTTAATTTGCTTTAGCTTTTATATGTAATTTGATCCATATTTATGTAGCTTGGTGTTGAAACAAGAACAAGAGTTTGGATGTACTTCTCAAACCGTTCTTTCTTCCCTGACTGTTTATCCAATGCGTCAGGAATTCATAGTTGGAACATTGAAGAGGCGTGTTGACGAACTGATCAAAATTCAAGAGGTTTCAATATTTTATACCTCCCTTTTATATGTCTCCATTTTACTATTTGTTTCTATTGTTTAAAAGTGTATGTTGAATATACATTTTGTTTGCAGCCGATGTATTTTGTTGTCGTTGCCACCGTAAAAAGTGTTGAAGAAAGCCGTGGCTGGTTTTATGCTGCCTGCCGGAAGTGTAACAAGAAAGTTTAAAGTAAATCGGAGTATTTGCAAGATGCTGAAGATGTTTGTGAAACAATTCTCAAATTCCCTGCTACTGTGTTGGTTTGTAGGAAATGCGAGTGTGAATGTACTTCCATTACCACAAAGTATGTAAATCAGTACATGTATAAACTTTTTTGGTTTGCAGATTTTTCATTTCATTTCATGCAGATTTTTTAGATAAATTTTGTTTTATTTGTTTTAGGTTCAAGTTGCAGATAATGGTTCAAGAATAATCTGGTAGTGTATCATTTGTGATGTTTGATAAAGATGTGATGAGGATCATTGGAGTTGATGCCTATGATATTGGGGAAAAGCAGTTGAGGGAAAGCGATACAAAATGTTTGCCGCATGAGTTATCTCAGATCGTTGAAAAGAAACTGGCTTTCAAGATTGATGTTTCTGATTTCAATCTTACAAATGACTACCATGTGTACACTGTGGTTAAAATTTGTGATGATCCTGTCATAATTGAAGAGTTGGTTTCCGGATATGAGAATGTGCATGATAATTTTGGCGAGGTATTTATTCTAATTGTTTTGTAATAAGCATTTATTTTTATTAGATGTTCAAATCTGTTATGTTTCCATAATATATGTGAGCAATTTTTAGGTCACTCAGGAAGTTTGTCAAGACAAATATATTAACCTTTCAGAATCTTCGCAAGTTGGGTTACAAGTTACCTCTAAGGTATTTAAGAGGCTTTGTGCAAGTATTTGTAATTTGTTTCTACAACTTGTATTGTTATCTAACGTTTTATATTAACTATTTGGTTTTTTCTTTAAAGGATGTTTTATGTGTTGATTCTGTTGTGGATACTGTCACAAGTCCCAATGGAAAAAGAAGTGTTGAGGATTTTGATAATGTAAATGTTGGTGAGCATATTTCTACAAGCAAAAGATTGAAGAAAAAGCCAACTAGATTTAAAAGTTAGGAACTTATTGTTAATGTATTCTTATGTGTGTTTAGTGTTTTCAGTTGTAAGTTTTTGTTAACATCTTTGAAGTTAAACTTATGTATGTTAATTTTGTACATACTGGTTTAACATTTTCGAATGAATATATTTTAATTAACAGCTGTTTGTTAACATCTGTTTTTTTGCTTTGGATGTTATGGTATTTTAATTTCATCTGTTTGAACTTCTGTTATACAATATCTGTTCAAACAATAGTGTCTCGAGTATTTTATTGTAGTTGATATTAAATTTTTTAATGCTTATAGGACCAATTTAGTAGATGTTGATAAAGAGTATGAAGTAGATGGTTATACTATCGGAAGTCACTTACATGTAAATATTCAGTTTAGAGTGTTTAAAATTTTATTATCAATGCGTTAATTTCACCTCATTTTTCTATTGTTATAAAGTATACGTTCATTTTTTAAATTTATAGAAACAATAAAAGAGTTCAAATCAGTTGTAACAACAAAAGTTTTCATTGCCAATGACGACGATGACGGCCCCCACCTCCATCGCTACCACAGCAGCAGTACCCGCGACATATATAAGATGACCTCACTCCTGCTGCGCGTTTAGTGGCTGATGACATGGATCGCCGCATCGGTGAGATACAGGCGGTTCAGGAGTGGACAGTCGATGCGATACAGGCAATCACACAGCAGATGGGGATACGGGGTCTATGCACAATACCAGGTCGAGGACCACCACCGGGGGCCCCACCACTGCCACAGTGATTATGTATATATCTTTGTTTGCAGATGATCTTTTGTTTATATGATGTTTGTTTTGATTGTTTATAATCTTTTCGAATGCTTGTTTCGAATGTGTATAACCCGTTTGAATGTTTAATTCAAAGAATAAATTGTCTAATAAATATTAAACCCATAAATAATAAATGAACTAATACCAAATTATAAATGACAAACCAGTAAAACCAATGATATCCAAACAGGTTAAAGTTGCGATTATAAACATTGAAAAAAACACTCAACCCTTTCAATTCCAAATTAAACAAAACCTGCATGTTCTGAACCAAAACGGCGTCACCTTGACCATAAACAATGGCGACGATTAAGATGACTGACTACAACATTGAGTATCATTTCCAGTCAAATGACGCCTGGTACACCTGCGCCGTCATCCTCGACCACACCAACCACCATCTCCGTATCAAGTTTCGAGACTTTGTTCAATCTTTCTTCGACGAGGTCTTCTCCGTTAATAATTTATCCACTCACAGTGAAATCGAACACTTTATTATTAGGTTAAAGTTGGGATTACTTGATTAATGATAGTTTGATTAGGGTTATTACGTTGTTTTTTAAAATTTAATTTTTTTACAACAATTAAATAAAAAGGTTAAAAAAACACTTCAAAACACAAAAAAATACCCAAACCAAAACCCTCCCAACACAAATCCCAACCCCCCCGATGTCCAGGTTCATCTCCCCTGACCCAAAGTGTCTCGCTATGGCCATAGCGAGACGCTTAGGGTCTACTTTTCCACACTTTCATGCAACCTCATGCTGACATTGTACTTTGATGTGACCAAAGCGCCCCATTATGACCATAGCGAGATGCTTTGTAGGGAGTTAAAATAGAAGTCGGCGCTTTGATTTCCCACTTGGAGCATTAGCGCTCGTTTGGAGCCGGAGAGGGCGATGTGCAGGGCGCGAAACCGACGCGAAAACCCCCTTTAACGTCCATTAACGAGACCACTAGAGATGTTCTTATGTTTGTTAGATCGAAAGGTAATTTCTAAACTTCATTAAAAAACTGGACTATTATTTATAAGACAAAATCTTAAAGTAATATTTGACATGTAGATTGTAGATACAAGTAAAAAGGTATTTCAAATCAACAAGACCCGTATCAAATTACCAATTTGACTCATTACTAGCCCACCTAGCCTGCCTAGTCTACCACATCTAGTCATATACAATGTAAAACGTATGATTACCTACAAATCACTAGACATGGACAAAAAAAAAAACGGTTTTTCAAACCGGACCGGAAAAAAAACCGGAAAACCGGTTCCCCAAAAACCGGTTTCTTTAAAAACCGGTCCCAACCCGACCCGGCCCATCGGTTTGGAATAGGTTTGGGTATCCGGATCAGAAAGTGGTTTGAAAACCGGTTTGGATTTGAACCTGGTTGGAAAACCGGTTTGAAACCGGTGGGACTATAAAAACCGGTTTAAAAACCGGTTCAGGTAAAACCCGATAAAAAAACCGATTTAAAAACCGGTCTGGAAACCGGTTTATGACCGTTAGGCAACGGCCATATAGCCGTTTGGAGCCGTTTTTTTTGGCTTTTTTTGGTATTTTTGACCCACAATCATAGTATAAATACCCCCTTGTAGTTTAGAATCAATCACACCTTCAAAACAATCTCTAAATCTTGCATTCCTCAACTACTTTCGCACAAAAATCACTCTCTATTTCAAAGAAAAATGGCATCTTCTTCTCAACAACAAACTCCTCAAAGCCAAGGTGCTTCTTCATCCCAAGCGACGGTTGTTAAGGTGGTTCCAACGAAACCAAACCCCAATGTTTGGAAACACTTTGATTTATGTGTTATGAGTGTTGGTCCAAACAAGGCGAGATGCAAATATTGTTCGGCTTTGCTTAAACATGATGCTAACTCGACCTTGAAAGACCATGTGGAGAAACCATATTGTAAAATTTTGAAAGAACAAAGAAATTCTCAAGGTGGAGCCTCGATCACACAAGAAGGCGACTTGTTTGTGTACAACTTGGAAGCGGTTCGCGAAGAAATGGGGAATTTTGTCATACAAGAAACGTTGCCCTTCAATCATTTTGACAACCCACGTTTGACGAAACTTATTCAACGAACACTTCAACCAAGATACACACATGTAAGTCGTGCTACTCTTAGGCGTGATTGTTTAAAAAGATGGAAACAAGCAAAAAATGAATTAATTACTTATTTTGAAAATTTACAAACCGGTGTTAACTTAACAAGTGATGTTTGGTTCGCACCGCACGGTTCACCCGACTCTTATATTTGTGTAACGGCCCATTGGATTGAACCGTCTTCTTGGCAAATGATGAAACGAACAATTGTGTTTCGATTGTTTGATTACCCTCACACCGGTGCAAATATTTTCTCTATGATTGATAAAGTTATTCAAACGTTTAAGTTGTCAAACAAGATTTTATCAATATCTTTTGATAACGCGTCAAATAATACCGCGGCTATCACACAATTAAAATTAAGATACCAACCTATTTGTGAAGGGGTATTTTTTCATAGTCGTTGTGTCGCACACATAATCAATTTGGCCGTTCAAGATGGTCTAAAAGTAATTGAAACACAAAGAGAAGGTTTTCGAAGAATGTTACGCGACATATATAGCAACAATACAAGGCATGCTAAATATATGAAATTTTGCAAAAGTGTGAATGCCCTTTGTTTAGGTCCAAATTGGGATTGTCCAACAAGGTGGAGTTCCACTTGTAACATGTTTGAAAAACATGTTTTGCAAAAAGAAAGTTTAATTGCATTTCATGATATTTTGGTGAGTCGGGGGAAAACGGCACCATACAATCCAATTCATTGGAATGTTATTGAAGTTGTTGCCGAAATGCTACAAGTTTTCAAAGCGTCAACAACCGCTTTGTCGGGAGTTTATTATCCCACTAGTTGTATAACACTTCACAAGTTATATAACATGACTAAAAAATTAGGGGAAATGGAATGTAGAGGTAGCCCATACAAAGATATGGCGGCAACAATGAAAGAAAAATTTAGAAAATATTTTTCGGAATTACCGGCGGTTTTTACTTGTGCCGCCGCTTTAAACCCGTGTTACAATATAGGGGGGGTAGAAAATATAATTAAAAAAATTTGCAACGAGTTGGACTTGAACACGGCTCAAGATCCGTTTTTTTCACAAGGTATGGTAGGAAGATTTAATAAACATCTAACGGATATGTATGATGTTTATTTTGAACGTTATGGTCAAATGTCGTCCATTCAAATGCAAATGAGACAAGCTTCTCAAAATGTACTTGATACGGATTATGATTTATTCCATGATTTGTTGGACACGTCTAATAAACATGCACGAGGTAACGCTCCTAGTAGCGAACTTGGGAGGTATGGTGCCGAAAACTATTTAAAAGGTTTAACTCCCGAAGAATTTAAAAATTTTGATGTGTTGGCTTGGTGGAAAAGTAAGGAAGATCAATTTCCGGTCTTAGCCGCCATGGCCCGAGATTTACTAACCGTCCAAGCTTCCACGGTAGCTTCGGAATCCGCTTTCTCTATTAGTGGCAGGGTCATTTCGATACGTAGGACGCGACTAACTCCACCGTCGGTAGAGATGGCCATTTGCTTGAAGGATTATTTGGATGCGGCGGAGAGGGTGCAAAACACACGCTCACTTGAGGGAGAACTTGAATATGAAGGCGAAGTGTACGGGGATGAGGTCAACGCGGACTTAACCGAACCAATGACCGAATATGAAGCCGAAATGGATGAATGGATAAGAAGCAACGCCGGTTCGGGTGAAGATTAGACTATGTTTGAACACTTATTTCGTTTAAGCAAATGTTTTTTAAGATTATGTTTTGTATTATGTTTCATGTTTTGTATCGGATTCCTTTATGTTTCGATGTGTTTTATCGTGTTTTTTAATCAATGAAATCGTGTTTTTAAGTTACTATGTGTTGATAACATAATTTGTAGTGTTTAAATTGTTCAAAAAAAAAAAAAAAAAACTGCAGAAACAGCAGCAGAGCAGAACAGCAGCAAAAAAAAATAGCAAAAAAAAAAAAATCGGTTTTTTTTACCAGTTTTTTACCGGTTTTTTTACCGGTTTTTTTTTTACAAACCGGTTTTCAACCCGGTTCTAACCGGTCTGGAATGTTGGTACCCCCCCACTTGAAAAACCGGTTATGGAACCGGACCGGTTTATAAAAAAACCCGGTTTTTTCCAAACCAGAAAACCCGAACCGGTTTTCAACCCGAACCGGTTTTGGAAAAAAAACCGGTTTGTCCATCTCTACAAATCACTACCCCAATAAATCATTTTCAATTTCGTTTGTGACCTTAATCTATCCCATGCTGCCATAAACTCATTTCCCCTTTGTCTGATAGTTTCATGTTCAAATCCACCACCACAAGCACAATGTAAACTGTCACCCTGTTTAAACATTCAACAAAAAGTATTTTTATTAAAATTGTTAATGACAAAATTTGAAAAGAATTAAGGTTAACAGTATATACATCATAATTGTTTGAACATATTTTTTAAAAGCAGTGGGGTTTATGATGCTTTCAACATCAAAATAAACTCTTACGTTGTCCATAAACATCATAAAAAACTCTCACCTTGTCAAGACACGATGACATGTGTCAATTTGGTAGCAAGTGAAGTGAGAAAAGGTGACAATTTTCTAACTCACCTTAAGGCCATTCTAATCTCAATATCAGCCTACAATGACTTAATATAAGTAGCATGTGCCTCTTTTCAATTGTCTGGCTCAATGACCTAAACCAACCTTTAAACAATGATTTCACACAAGGCAAATTAGGTGCCAATTTGTTCTCACACATAGAGATGAGATCGGTATCATACCGGTACCGACACCGAAAATAGCAATACCGAAATTGAATAGAAGTGGTTACCAAATATCGTATCTAATGTATCGATTCGATACCGGTATTTCTGTACTTAATCGGTTTGGTACTGTTTTGGTGTTTAATAAAGATAAAATCTCATCCCTAGACCCTGGTGTTTTTTTAAATGATGTATTATTATCTTCATTATCACAATAATATTAAATATGAAAAAATAAATATTTTTTAATATACGAATAATGAACTTTGATGGCATTAAAACCTGTTAGTATCTATACATATAATAAACCAAAGCCATTTTAATGACATGTCACTCAAATATGCATTCTCTTCCTTGAGTGTGCCATGTGTAATCCCATGTGGCATTGAGATATTTTAGGAAAAAAATAATTTAAAAACAAAATTGGATTTTCCACCCTCATGTTTCCTCCCATAATTTTTAAAGGTTAATATCTATAATATACGAGATTTTTTAAAGAAAAAAATTACACCAAATTAACGAGCGTTTTATTATCTTTCAAACGAGTACCATAGTGCTATATAAAAAACGGAGAACTTTTTTTGTGGGGTTTTGTTCATACAGAAAAAACATAAAGTGTTCAGGTAAATCATTAATCATGTATAGGCAAGTCACTAATTATGTTCAAATCAGTAAATATGATTTTTTTTCAACCAGAGCCGAATAGGTTAATAGAGTTATACGTTGTTTTAAGTTATGTATCAATATTAGTATGTTAGAATTGTACATTTGTTTAGTCTTTAGGATATATGTTAATATTAGAGTTACATTAAAGTTCTACATTCTTTTAGGTTAGGTGTTAGCATTGGAGTTGTACATTGTTAATTTGTTTTAGGTTAGATATTAATATTAGAGTTATACATCAGTCTATTTCATATGTAAAATTGATGTATCATATTAAATTTCTCAATCCGGGACGCTCCCGGGGTATAATCTAGTAACTCATATTCAAATACTAGATTATACCCTGAAAACGTCCCGGGGTTGAGAAATCTAATATGACATATCAATTTTACATATGAAATAAAATGTTGCGCTTTACAGTTACATGCAGGAAAGCTTCGGGTAGTACATAACCTAAAACAATCAACAATGTATCTTCAATTTTAACGTTTAACCTTAAACAATGTATAACTCTAATATTAATACCTAACCTAAAACAATGTACAACTCCAATGCTAACACATGTTGAAAATAGAATTCATATTTTACTGATTTGAACATAATTAGTGACTTGCCTATACATGATTAATGAATTACCTGAACACTTTGTGTGTTTTTTTCCTGTATGCACAAAACCCCACAAAAAAATACTCGTTTTTTTTTCTCCGTTTTTTATATACCACTATGGTACTCGTTGGAAAAATAATAAAACACTCGTTAATTTGGTATAATTTTTTTTAAAAATCTCGTATATAAAAGATATTAACGTTTAAAAATTATGGGAGAAAACATGAGAGAAAAATCTAACTTGGTTTTTATTTTTTTTTCTAAAATCAATTAATATCATATGACACATTCAAATAGGAGGACTTTTAATTATAATAGATATTTATGACTCACGAAACTTCAAAAATAATTTATCAACTCACAGGAGTGTAAGTATAATCCACCAGGCACTAGCTAATAACATTTTGTTAAGTATTATATTAACAATTCGAAACAACAAACTAACAGAGGCGATTTAGGAGACATCAACCAATCTCAAGGGTGATACATATGTAAATTTCTAGAAAAAAAAAAAAAAAAAAACTCCACGTTCCAAATCGGTACTATACACTGAAATACTGAAAAATTACTAGTCCCGATACAGCTTTCACCAAATACCAAACTTCAAAATTCCTAATACCGATACCGATTAGGAAAACTTAGTACACTACTGGTATAGTATCAGTAGGTATCAGTATTTGAGATAAAAATCTCTATCCCTACTCACACATCTCCCTTTGAAAAACTCTATATTCTTCGGTCATATTGTCCCATTTCTGCCTCAAATTGCCTCCTTACCAGTCACAAGGACACCACGCCACTTGACAATATATACCAATTTGGAAATTTCTTGGTAACAATATGTGGCTTACTTTATCCCTTTTAGAAAAACAGAAACTTTGATAGTATCATAAAACACATTGGATGTTAGAAAGTCGGAAATTTACATTTAAACTAGGAAACTCGTGCGTAGCAGGGGTAGATAATTAGACCACTCATTCTTTCTTTCAAAGAACAGTAACTTACTACCTGCCACATCAATCCATTCATCAGCGTTTCTTAAAGTTGTCAAAGACTTATGGATTGTCATAGGATGCGAATGGTTTTGATGCATCAAAGTATTGCCGTGAACAATTAAAAAGTAACTGAGATCGATCTACCCTGCGTCCTGCGGACGTCCTTGTGTTTGGCTGGGCGGGGGGTAAGCACGCGTGTGTTGACCTCACGGGGGGTGTCCCCACTAGTGGGGCTGAGAGATAGTGGATTCGTTCCGGGACAGGCGGTTTTGAAGGCGGAAGCTAGGAAGGTTGCTAAGCACGAGGCAGCGTGTTTAGAGAATCAGCATGTATTCATTCCGTTTGCCTTCGACACTTTTGGATCCCTAGCCCCTGAGGCAGTTCGCTTTTTGGAGCGGGTGCAGAAGGTGGTCCACAGTGACTCGCAAAGCCCGAGGAACCAAGGGTTTGTATTTAGTAGAATAAGCTTTGCGATTCAAAAGGGGATAGCGGCGCAGCTTGTTGCTCGCTTACCCATTATCCAGATGTAACTTGGTTATTTGGAATTTATATTATTAATATGTTCTTGTTAAAAAAAAAAAAAAAATTATAGATAAATGATAAAATGGTTTGGCTGTAGTTTGCTTGAAGGGGCATCGTAATTCATCTCGCCATCTCTGGAACAGACACCAAACAAGCATCCAAGTGTGGTACCGGAGGGCTCACTATACCCAACATAACCATTTTGTTTGGCATTAAGACAAACGATTCAGCATAGGTTTCTGTCAAACCAACATTGCAGTAACAGTAATAAAATTAGTAGGTCTTAGATAAAACATCTCGTGCATTGTTGCGCTGCATGGAAGATACAAAATAATTTTTTCATGTTTTTTATTGCTGGGTTATGTCGATCGCTTAGGTCAGCAGCGTTGCCCTATTCAAGAGTGGGGATTTTCTTATATATATATAGAATAGTGTGGATAGCCCCAAAAGCTCTACAATATATATATATATATATATATATATATATATATATATATATATATATATATAAGTCTAAACACTTTCTTGAATCAATATTCTAATTCTAAGAGCAAACCCTCCCAATTGGTAGTATAGTAGATTCACTAATGCTCCTCTTATGATCACCAATGATAACTTATAGATGCTTTCTCATCGTTACCTAAACGGGATCGGCCAAATAAAAGTCTGATTCCCATTATCTTTCGGTTTCCTACTGTTTTTTTTAAACATTCTTCCCATCATCTTTCGGTTTCCGACTGTTTTTGTAAACATTCTTTTCCTTTGGTTATTTTTGTAAACTTCTAAAGCCAAGATTAGATCATATTCTTTTTTTGAACGGCCAACTAATCAAACCCAAGCACTCTCGGGGCACCTTTTCGATAAATTCAAGTACTCCGAGAGTACTCGAGTTGTCAAACACCAATTCTGGGGGGAAACCCGGTAACCCACCCGCCTGTAGGCACAACGATGAAATTACCAGTAAAACCCGTCTGGTTCAAGAATCGAACCTAGGATCCCCAGGTTTTCTATCATTGCCCACTAACGTCTCTACCACTACACTGCAATGGTATTGGCTAGATCATATTCAGGGGCGGATCTAGAGTGTAAGTAGGGGTAACGTCCGTTACCCCTCAACTTTTTTGGCGTAGTGTATTTTTAATTTTTTTTACGTGTTTTGTATTACGTCACCCGTGAAAATTATGTAACGTTACCCCTGAAATCTTGATCTAGATCCGCCACTGATCATATTCTAATGTTTTTTAGTCGTATATAATAAAGTTGATATATGTTCTATTAAATGAGAGTTATTTAAAAAACAAAACAAAAC